>JAVTVJ010000341.1:0-600000 GCA_034509425.1 Eopsaltria australis | reverse complement strand
AGTCAGAACAGTATCAGCACACCCTTCCTTCCTTCCTTCCTTCCTTCCTTCCTTCCTTCCTTCCTTCCTTCCTTCCTTCCTTCCTTCCTTCCTTCCTTCCTTCCTTCCTTCCACCTGACACCACGCTAATCCCCAGCAAGGCAGAATTCCTGTCATTTGTACACAGTCTCCAGAGACTCCAGGAGTCTGGATCTGCACATCAGAAGCAGATTTATTGGGCTGTGACTATGTGCTCTGCACAGTAAGAACCAATGAATCTTGTGTTGGATTGATTAAAATTGTAATTGTACAATCTCTGTGATCCAAAGAACAAGGAGTCATTTTTCACAGAGAAACACTTAGCAATTGGACAGACTCAAACTCTCTGCCTCATGGCATTTGTAGCTGTTCTTTACATTGCCACATAAATCAAAGGAATGTATTTTGACCCTTCTGCACATAATGCAGCCAAATAGGAAGCAATACAACATGAAAAAACATTGCTGGTTGAATTTAGAACAGCTTTTCAGAAAGAAAAACAATGGTGGATATAAACCTCTTACCATTTCAGAAAATGCGATACTATCTTCATAATAAAAAGTACAAATAATAAACAATTAACAATTAACTTTCTTAAATTGAACCAATATTCCATTTTTACTACTACATATAAAGAAGAGAGGAAAGACAATGCAGGCAGAAATAGAACTACGAGGTTAATTCAAAATTAGAAGGAGGGAAGAAAGAAACCTGAATAACCCTCACTTACTTGATTCTGTAAAAGCTGTTCATAAGGCCAAGAACTGAAAACCCTTGATCTCCATACCCAATAAGGTTTTTAGGCAATCAAAATCTAAACAGCTTTGAAACACAGTTCAGAGTCTGCTTTGTCATCCATTATTATTGTGGAGAAAGATAAACCATGTACAGACATAACCTATAAAATACCAAAACTTTTGCTAGACCTTTCAGGAATTCTACATCTCCTGGGCTAAGAATTAGGTGCAAAGAAGTTGTGTTGCAGCCTTCAGCAGGTGCAGCTGCTGCTGGGTGACACCTGCCCAGGTTGCCATCTCCCCAACTCATTCATTCTCTGTGGAATTGATTGCACAGGCATCACAGCCCTTGCTTTTGAGTCATCCTCAACAAAGTCACTTGCACAGCTCCTCACACCTCTTGTCAGAAGTGATGAGAGCAGATAAGAATCTTGTTTACCACAATTAATGTGTTTACAGCAGGTGATGCCATAGTTCTACCCAATTAGCGATAGTACATATTTTCCAGTGAAAAACAGAGTTGCTGTATTTAATCACTTCCTCTTATTTCACATTATTTGTTTAGATTTAGATACAAATCAGTGTAAATCAGGCGTATTTTTCATAGCACAATAAATTAAAAGTGTGTGCACAGAGATCTGACCATTCGGAAGCACAAAACTCAAACCCAACAAAGCAAAATATTTTAGCTAATCTGGAATCTAAGATCAAAAATTTACATTTAATCCACCCTTAATAACTCCAGGATGATCAGTGTAAGTACTTGATGCAGAAGGGAGAGTCAGTCAATACAGCCAGTATTAGAGAGAAAAACCCATGCACAGGCTCTGCCCAAGAGCCCAGGGCCAGATCTCAGTCTCCAAGCCTTCAGTTGTCAAGATCAATGTATTTTAAACTCTGTAGAAATGGTAAGGGAAGGGATCCTCATGGCCCACAGCATCCTTTTCCTTTGGAAGTCTGCAGAACCACTGCTTCTACTTAGAAAAGTTGTAGTACCATAAGTCAAACCTCATAGCAAAATCAAGACTTCAAACTTGACCTTGGCAGATTCTGAAGTATTAAAAACTTGTGTTCAAAAGCCTCTCTTACAAGGTTTACTATTTCTGTACCTTAGCCCAAGTGGGTTGAAGATACAGTTCAATTTTTCATTTCTCTTGAGAGCCCTTCCATGTAGTGGAAGAAAAGAGCTACGGCATTCCTAAATCACTGAATCAATGTCAAGGTCGTGCATTTATTTGATAATCTTTGATAGCCTGTAAAAAACATTTCTTGAGATAAATGAATCAACATGACTGGGGTTCTGCACCTTTTTGCCAGAGACAGCTATTCCAGAAGAAATAAAAACAAAGGCATCCTTAGCTTATTAAAAATTTGTATTGGTGATCTGTTTTCTTCATTTGAAGCCCCCTCCTGTTAAGTTACTGAGAATTAGGATCAGACTTGTCCTGCCCAGGGTTTGAACAAGGTTATTCCAGAATGTGTTGGTGCAGCTGCTGGCATTGGCTGGTCACTTTCTTTGCCAAAGTGACACAAGGTAGCCCTCGTTCCAGGAGCCCATTCCTAGGACAGGCAGGAGGGCTGCAGGGACCATCAAGGGCTGGCTGTCCTATAGGTGACCAGGAGATAAGGACAGGCTGTAATCACAAAATAAAGCAACAGGCCGTGAAACACTATAGGCAGCCAAGCAGGCGTTTGTTTTTCCTCATAAATATGTATGAACTGTTTCCTTTTACTCTTTCAGCTAATGGCCATAGGAGTTCTGCCAGTTTGCTGTGTCAGGTATGTCAGTGCTCATTTGACTTTCCTAACCAGGCTTTTCCTAGTAACACCTACCAGAAATACACAAAAAAAACAATTAAACAAACCCTAGATCCTTTGTCATCTGCTGCAATTACAAAAGTTTTCAGACTGCTATGACAAAATGTTTTAACACATTAACTGCTTTAAAGGTGAATGGTCAGTATTTCAACACACACAAATGGACAAGTAGAAAAAACTGTGATGAGTTTGTACCAGCCTCCTATACTGACATTCTCTGCTGTCCTTGCAGATGTCACTGCAGTTGGCTGCTGGCTGTACTTTCACCTCTGCTTCCTGAGAATGACTTGAGAACAGACAGGTCACTGTTGGCTTTCTTTCACATCAATAAAAGCAAAACCTAATTTAACTTCAGAGGGAAAATATGATAAGAAGGAACATCATCTCACAGTCTCCTCCCTGTGCACACCTGGGATACTGCAGGAAGAATGGAGCCCCAGGAAGAAAAGCCTTCATCTTTTGTTAGCAAATCACCACCAGCAGCCCCTTAGAGTTAAAAGTTTTCCATGCAACATTTGGGAAAGTCAATCATATACAGGGCATTATGAAGTTCCAGAGGCTTTTCCCAAAATGACTCCCCAAAAATCCCATCTGCACAGGTCCAGCCCTCTATGTCCCATTCTCAGGAACTACACATGCAGATAAGAAATGTGACAGCAGCCGGACTTTTCATGTAGGACTCTTCTTCTTCTTCCTTCTCCTTTTCTTTTTTGTTGTTTTTCTGCTTTTCTTACCACTCAAGAGAAATGCAAGTGAGTCCTAAACTACTGTCAAGAAACTATGAGAGGAAATAAAGTGCAAAGCAATTTATAGCAAGCATCTATCATTTGGTTGAATGCCTGTAGTCAATCTGTGCTCAATCTTCCCTAAGGTGCATTCAAATACGATATGAGGAAGAGGGACGGTGGGAATGTGTGTGAGAAAGGGCAAAACTGCCCAGCAGTGAGGGGAAAGCAGGATGGAAAGTGTGAGGAACAGCAGGAGGAACTGTGTGAGAAAATGGGCAACTCTGAGCACCAAGGTTGGACGAGGGGGTGGAGCAGGAGCTCTGGGGGCCAGAGCAGGGATCACCCTGCAGCCTGCGGGGAGACCATGGGGAGCAGATACCCCAGTGCAGCCCATGGGGAGATCACAGTGAAACAGATACCCCCGTGCAGCCCAGGGACAGCTCCACGCCAGCCAGAGGAGGTGGAGAGTTCCCAGAGGAGCTGTGCTGTGTGCAGAGGACTTGCACTAAAGCAGGAGAAAAGCGTGAGGAGAGGGGGCAGTGAGAAACCGCGACAGAGCGACCACAGCCCCACCTGGGCTGGGGGCAGAGCATCAGCCCCGCTATGGTTCCTACACCCAGTTGTCATTCCCATTGCTATCAGAGAAAGAACTGGACAATTTTCACAGGAAAAATCCTGCCCACAAACAGGTCCAGATAACAGTAATACAAATCACCAGTTCTTGTGAAACCACATCTCCCTTTGCAGGCAAATGCAGTGAAGGAAATTGCGATAAGTATCATCTTCGATCTAACTTACACTTAATTAATTTTAAAAGGCCTAATGCCTTTGAAGGAGGATTAGATCTCTAAAATACACTTCTTTCAAGCCATTTTTCACCACTAAAAGAAAGTATTGGTTTTCCTGCACAATATAAGCATGTACAAGTACACATAATCCAGGCCTCAATAAAATGAAGCATGAATTATACTCTAAAGTTGTACAGAATACACAAAAGATACATCCTACCTCTATCTGTTCATTGCATTTTACTGACAAAATAGAATTTCGGCAAAAATAAATTTTTGCGGTAGCCTTCAAGCTTTAACACAAGACACTAATCCTAGAATTTTCTAAATCCTCTGACTCACATGCTAATTAAAGCGACTGCCCTTGTTCAACATGTACAAGCCAAAATAATCTCCAACTCATAGTGCAGCCACTGTATTTCAAGGATGCATTTTGACAATTCTGGATAGTGCTGGTGGCATTTCTTTGAAATGCACATTTGCCACTTCCCACTCAGGGCAAAAGAAACAGCTTTATGCTTCTAGACTGCATTCCAGTACATTCTCTTTTCCTTGGAATTACTGGTTAGCACAAATCAATGCCTGTTCTGCTGTTTCACAACTGTCTTATGAGTCAGACATGGCCATATTTCCAGAGATGCATCATGTAAATTATGTAATTATGTGCATTCTAAACTATTTTGGCATAGAAACATACATTTAAATTCATTAAGCAGAAGGTCGGATAGATTTACTGAATTTCAGTATAAGCATTTGTTCAAAAAATTTTAACACCAGTAGGAAATTCAATCTTTAATGATCGTAAGATAGGCACCCCAAAAAACTTACTGCAAAAATTAGAGACCTTTGGAATGGTACTGGAGGTAGAGCTGTGCTGGGAGGAGGCAGGTGAGTGTGTGAGGGGGTGCTGGGCACTCAGCATCAATTCTAACACTCAGCCAGAGGCACCACCAAGACAAGACAAACATCAGGTTGGAGCCACCAACACATAATTATAAATCCCACAGACATAGCTCACTGTACCTTTTGAAGTAATTGCATCTTATCCACTGAAAATCCCTAGTAGTAGTTGAAACTGGATAGAATATGCCCCTCATTCCACCCCATTAGTAGGTAATGTGGCCTTGCCTGACTGGCCAGTGTTTCATTCTGGCCACAAGTAGCTCGTTACTGTACAAAAGCAATTTTGTAGCTGAAGCCATGTGTATATTCCTATCCTAAGACAATAAACTACAAGAGGCGAGAAAAAAGGAGAGTGGGATTCTGAACTATTTCACACACAATAAAACCACTTATGAACAAAAGTATTTGTGATGTGCAAAACCAGAAGAGGGTTTATATACACAAAATATCATTATTATTGCCTGTAAGTGCTCGAATTTGACTGTTTCACCTCTAGATGTCAAGGACAATAGTTAATTTGTACAAAGTAGATAAATGAGGTGGAAACTAATCAGAAGAGGTTTGTTTATCTGTTCTTTGATGATATATTACACTACAATAATAAGACAGTAAGTGTGTGTTCTATCTGATTGAGAATAACTTCCAACATCATTTCTCATTTTTACATATCAGATCTGAAAGCACCTCCCAGTCTTTGAAGTTCAGCAAAATTCAAAATCATTAATTAAGCCCAGCCAAGTGGTAGCAGGGGATTTTAACAAGAAAAGTAACAACATTAAAATCCACCAAGCCTGTAACACGTTACTTCCCTCAAGTGACTCCTGTTCATGTCATCTCCTGTCTCCTCTGAATTTAACGGCCACATTGCATTAAAATGGCAATTTTTCTTTGTACTGGGCAACTGCCAATGAGTGTGTGGTTTTAATTGCATTTTACTTGTTAAAAAAAGGTGACAATACTAATTGTCTTTTGTTAGTAGACTGTATTTACAAAGTAAGAAAACAATTATTTCAGAACACCTTAATGTCATACTTTGATTTAAAAGTCTGTTTGTCTAAACACACCCATAGCAATCTACTACAACCTGCTTGCTTTCTGGGAGATGGGAGGACAGAGAAGGTATTTAAGAGACAATTTTCTGTCTTATGCTGAAAATTCAGGGGCTTACCAAAGAGCTGATGTGGCTCAGCTGAAAACACAACTTCCAGATCAAAGACAACTGAGAAAATGGAGTGGCTCACAATTTCAATTTACTTGTCCAAAGGCAAGGGCCTCTCCTTCTCTCCCTTCTGACAAGCAGGCACTGACATGAAGTGTGTTGTGTGTTATGGTTTTTCCAGAACTCAACAGAAGAGCTGCCATTGCCCTCCAGAGGCCAAGCTCTCCAGAGCTGGAACAATGTGGCAGAACACACCGTGCATGCTTCATTTTCTTTTTCTTTCCCAATTATAAAACATTGCTTTTCGGTTTCCATTAAAGGTGATCATTAAAAGCTGCTTATTAAAAAAATAATTTACAGGATGCAGAAAGTTGATGAGAAGTAACTATTTCTGACAGTAGATTTATCGATAGAGAAAATGATAAAATAAATGAAGAGGGAGAAGAAGTCTATTTAGAAAAGTCAATGAGTCTAGCTATAAAAAAATAAATTTATATTGTGATAAGTGGTAGGAATTTGATTTAACAGAATTTATAAACCATGCATATGGTATTTCACAAATGCATAAATGCAGGTAGAGGTCTAATACAATCCCATTTCCTCCCCTGCCATCTCACTTTTATAAATGTAAAAAGCACTGACAGCCAAGTAAAAATAATGTATTGCTTCAAGAGTCTTTAAAAGAAAAGAAACTGAATTATTGTTATGCAGTAAAATTTATACTGTCTGTGAGTGTGCTCTACCTCCTTGTTATAAAACATACATAAATTTACAAAGGACTGTATTAAAACCTTGCCTGCAACACTGAGCTGCTTCTAGAGGGAGTCACATGAGGAGACCTGGATTCACCTTGAGCTTTTAGGAAGGCTCAGAAAAACACCAAAATTTCTTTCATTATAGAAAGAAAGATTTTCATTCACATAGGTCATAGTCCAATTTTGTAGATTGCTGCAAAATCAGAATTGCTGACAATTTTAGATAACCTGTAAATGTTTTCCTTTCTAATACAGTGTGGTAAATGTGTGGGATGGGAAACCCATGGAGAATCACCCACCCTGTGTGAACTGAGTTTTTTCACACATGGGAATAGCAGCCCTAAATTGAATACAGACTAACTGAGCTTACATCTTAGGCTGAGCAAAGGGCATATGTGTATTTTGGAAAGTCAGATTTTAAAAAGCAGATACATAACATTCTGCCAGCAGATCATGTGCCAAAAAATGAGGAACGCAGGGTCCAGCTACTGACAAATGGTCAGGGTTTAAAAATTCTTTTCCAGGCAAAAAAAGATTATTTCTATAGGTTTATAAAGGTGATATACAAGACTGAAGTTCTAAAAATGGGAACTCTGTTTCTTATTTTGTTGGGTTTTTTTAATTTATCTGCAGCATAGCTTATTTTCCTAATTTAAAAAAAACATACACACAAACTCCAAATTTGGATTGTCTGGTCCTGATTTTTCAATTTCTTCTGTTTTTTCCAGGAGAGACAAGTGAAAGACTGTGCTTCCCTCACAGCAGTGATGGCTGGAATGGTTCATGGGAATGCTGTTTTCAGTCCATTTTAGCCTAAGTGGCAAGTCCTTCAGAGTGCCAGAGTCATTCACAAATAATCCAGAGTGTCAGATGGGGAGGGATTCTGTGCTACAAGGCGAGTTATATAATGAAAATGCTGACAGTCTTTTAATTATCAGCGGCACAAGCGGGTGCTACTATAATAAATCTCTCCTAAACACAGATGAATCAAAAAACTAATTAGTAGCTTCATCAAAGCTCTCTAGGATCAAAGCTGGTCAAAAAGATTATATAGGAAATGCTGCTCCAACAGAGTTTCAAATGAAGTCAGTCACTTGGGTATACTTAAGCATCCCACACTGGGAACCAAATAAGAATGGGCTACAATATTCCACATGGAAAGACACCAGGTAACATCACATTATGGAGACATAAATGCACATTTTAGTTTGGGATTTTTCATTTCCTTATTCCTGAAGGAAAACATGAAGCACATTAAAAGGGTGAGTGAATACCACGGAACAATTACAATGATGATTATACGGCATTAAAAGATCTTTTCCGTCCACACTTTATAGCAGAATCATGGGAATGGACATTGAACACTGGTAATTTGGATATCTCTTTCTATCTCACATGAACAGCCATGATGCACAGTAAGGTCATAAACCAAGGCAGGCACTTCAGACAGCAATTACAAGCTCTCATAAAGAACAGCAAATCAGCAGTCCAGAAAAAGCTCTAAGATAGAAATATATCCAAGTAAAATATCTGAATCATTCTGAGCATGTTAATTATAACACATTATAATTAACATATTATAATCAACATGTTTGTTGATATGCTATAAGCATGAAAAATACATTACTCTTAGAAATGAACCTTTGTATGTTCCCTGGAGAAAGGATGCTTTTCCAACAGAAATACAGTGTTCTTGGTGGAATTCTGTAACACACACTATGAGAGCTCTAAAGCTCTGACATTTATCCTATTAAATGGTCCCATACATTTCCAGAGTTGAGTAAAACAGTCTGATATACTGCCAAAAATATTATTTCACATTTATTTCACAATCCATTGTCCACTTCAAGTGACTGAAAACAATTGCAAGTTATCTCCCATCCTTTCATTAGTATCACGAAGATAAAACAAATGCATACTCCTTGCACACACAAAACAGAAAAAATGACTCTTCTGGAAGAAAAATTACACAAAGAGTCACAAGCCTCATAGAGTTAGAGAAACAAAATATACCAAGAGGGTGTTTATGGAGATAAAACATTAATGAGATTTCAGAAACATTAATGGCATTATGCTAGAGGGAGCTGAGTGCCAGCCTACCCCATCATGACTCCAAAAGCTTTGCATAAAGCACTGGATAACCACTGCAACAAGGAAACTTCTAGTATTGTCTAAGTAACTCTAGGGAATTTCATGGAAAATACTGCTAGAAAACAATGGTGATCTGACAGACAACCACAAAAAAGATTTTATTTTAAATATAAAATATATTAGACTGAGAACTGAAATATCTTGAATGTCTTATTAAACCATAAGTTGCACAATCAGTGTGTAATATGATTTACACAAGAAATTGCTGAGGATTCAGTTCCTACAGATTTCTTTTGAAAGAATTTGTGTAGCATTTTATAGTTAGAGCTTTCAAAATGAGGAAAATTATCATAGAATCACAGAATGGCTTGGACTGCAAGGGATCTTGAAGATCATCTCACTCCAACCCTCCTGCCCTGGGCAGGGACACCTTCCACTAGAGCAGGCTGCCAGGCCTGGCCTGGAGGGTGTTCTTCTAACTGCAAAGAAAGAAAAAGTAACATTTATCTCAGCTGAAGCCCTGAGTTACACTGTGTGGTGACACTTTTATTCCTTGATGCCTGAAAAAGCTATCCCGTAATGCAAACACAACAAAGCCTGGGAAGAGCAACACCAACGCATTGTTTGGATCCAGTTCAGTGAAATGTTTCCATTTCTTTCTCTGGTGATTCAATCTTATTTCTTTTCTTTCATAAGAGGTGCTGTACTGCCAAACTTTCTTACTTAAATTATATTTCTAAGTGCAGATATTGTAAATGTTACTTTCCACTTTTGGAGTAAGATATTGAATTTTCACTCATCAAAAAAAAAAAGCAAACTATAGAAAAACTGAAACCTGGACACCTATGGATTTTCAGCAAGTGAATTTTTTTTTGGAGGCTGAAAAGGTACAATGTCATCAGAAATCAGCACATCTGTTATGTTCTCCAGTGAAACTTGATAAGAAGAATGATGAAGCTGGGTACAGAATTCCTCTGAAAGCTGCTTTTAGTTCAGCATCTACATGCAATGTTTACATGAAAGCAGATATCGCAAGAGTTTGGTTTTGTGAAATCAAATCACTAAGGAAGATATTTCAGGACCATGTTATGAGTTCAAATACATCTGGGCATTGATCAAGCAAAAAATACCTTCAGTAAGGGATTCATTTTCCATCTCCTTCTCCAGGTACATTTCCTGGGAGCAGCATCTGAGAACAGCTGAAGCAATTGAGGTGATTAAGGATGTTGTAACACCTGCCACTGCGTGCTATACTTAGAACATTTGTTACACTGCAAAGTAACTGGATTCCATTTTATCTTGAACGATGTGTAGAGGAAGGAAGATATTAATTCCTTACAGTGATAAATGAAAATTTGTTTAAAAGGGTTTAATATCACAAGAGTAATTAAGGTCAGTACTGATACTGTCAAAAGCCAGCCTCCTAAGAGAGCAGTAACATTCCAAGCAAATACAACCTACTAAATGTTTCTATACTTTTCCAGACCAGAAGCTTTATTCTGATCCTCTGAGGTAAACATTCCACTTAAACTTTAAAATAAAACCATATTCCTGAGCACAAAACCATTGATCCATACTGTAAAGCTTTTAGATTTATGTTAGACAAAAAAATTAAGTGGTGTTTAAAAAAATAGATTTTGTATTACACAAACATTCCCTGTGTGTTTCCATCCCTGCCAAAGCTGGAGAAGATATGCAAGCTGACCTAGCTAGGAACTCCTTTAATGCCCTCAGTATGCTTCAAGCACTACAGTGGTCAGGCATGATTAAGCCACCATTATTAATGATTGAATGGGATTTCTCTGCATGAGATTTCTGCCTCATCTGTTTTGCTGTATACATATTCATCAGCTGTGATCATCACCTAAGCCTAAAATACAGATATTTTGAAAATTGCCTTAATCTGGGCTTGCATAGCTTCCTGTGGTTCTAGGGTGGATGTCCTGCAGTACCCAGGATAAACAGCTGAGATGAAAAGAAGTTGAACTGACGTGTTTATTTCATTTTACTTCCTTTTTTTCCTTTTGTTGGACTGTGAGTATTTTTAAAACATCAAATAGCATAACTTAACAGGATGAGGGAAGCTGTGAAAGGTGATATCAGCAAATGGGAGCACAGGTAGAAAAAAGGAATCTCAAGGAGAACAGAACAGAGATAAAGCTCAGGAAAGTAAAACGAAATGGTTGTTCCAAAACAAACCATGGGCTGTCCTGGGGCTCACAGCATATTTAACTGGGGAAGTCACATCCTAAAGTCCTGTTTGCTCAGTCCCCACAGCATCCAAACCTAGAGTGAGACACAGCTTCTCTGGTTATGCATGAACACCAGCTGAAGCTTATCTCCATGGATGGGAAATTCAACTTATCTTTTACCAGTGTGCATTTTCTGAAGTTGTGCAGGAATTACCTGCGGCTAATCATACCTGTAAGCTGCCAGCATTGGCAAAGTTCACAGCCATCACCTGCTGTCTTTTGGTTGCTGCCACATCAAGTAAATACTTTCTAGCACCCCATGGTGCTGCTGAAACATAACATTGCTGCTTAATATTTTTGAGACTTTTGTATTTTGTCAAACACAGCCAAAACTGGTTTGCAAGCAGAGCTATCCATGGAGGAAAACAAGAAATGCCACAGACAGCATTGTTTAATAGTGTTCAGGCAGAAATATTTCCAGGTATACTGTATAAATTATAAGGACTACACACCCTCAGAAATCTTGAACTGCACAATTTTAAACAACTCAGCATATATATGCACAGAGTAAGCAAAGATGCAGCCATCAGATCATGCGCATGTTTTTAAAACTAACTTTCAGTGGGGTACTGCTAACTCAAAATCCATCTGTGACATTTAAAAGACTTCCACGTTTTCTGGAACTCTTTATCAACCATTTCCTTAGCAGTACTGAAATGATGCAGAACAACTTGGGATGTATCACTCTTTGTGTGGAAACTGAAACTGAACCACCCCAGAATTCCACAAGCAACAGTGATAGTCATTCAGAGCAAGTCATTTTTAGATCATTAAGTGAGAAGTCACCCCACACAATCTAGAGAGGAAAAAATCCTAAACACCATTACAATTGTTGAGATACTGATAAGCCATTTCATCAGAAAACAGATTATAGACACATTGGCTTTTTACTAATTTGCTTCAGCCTTCCTAGAGCTCACCCTGTCTTTTTAAGGTAAGTCAACTTTTATTCCAAAGCCAAATGCCAAATGGAAGGTCCTAAGATTCATTGCTTTTTCTGAAAATAGCCTTTCTGATCTTCCCTTGGCTGCCCACAGTGCTGCATTGGCTGTCAGTGTGTTTGCATAGTGCAAACTCTGCAGTAAATGGATTCCTTACTGAAAATATAACATTTTAATGTTTGTGGAATTTGTGGTAAAGAAAGCAAGCTGTGTCTGGGACAGGCCACAGTTGAACAGCCAAGTAATTTGACCAGAAGTTCTACAAGACCACTATAAATATCCCTTTAAAATCATCAGTACAGTATCAGTACCACTAAAAATAATTTTTTTCAAGTTCAGAATTAAATTTTTCTCACCATGATACAGGGAAGTTCTTGCCACAGGAAACCCTTTGATGCCTCTAGTGAGGTAAGGGGGCCCCTGAAGTCAAGCCATACAGATTGCTCAAGAAAAATGGACACTGGACTCCAGCTGAGACAATCCTTTGCTGTCTGTGAACTCACAAAATATTAACATATTCTAATAACCTACTTCTTTTGAAAGAACATGGTAATGATGAGCAGCATAACCACTAAGACTTCAAAGTTTAGGGAAAGGGCTGATATCCACCCAGTGGCAGAGGACTTTGAGCTTGCCATAAGTGCAAATTGTGATTCCTTTCCCCACACAGCTCCTATGTCTCAGTACTGGAGGAGATTTTAAAAGAAAAATGTGCAGAAAATTGTAAGTAAGTACTTCAGACCCATATTCTGTTATGTATCCTTGTAAAAAGGAAAGGGAAGAAGAAGATATTATTCTTTTTGTGCCTAAATCTCTGAAGAAAATGGTTAACTGAATAAAATACTGAAACTAAACACCTGGGTCATCTAAGCCAAGATTATGTAAGAGATTAAACAATGATGCATTGTATGTAAGATGTGAATATCTTCATGTTGTTGACCATGGAATTTTAAGCAGTGTTTTTCATAAGAGAGTCAAACTTACAAGGTGGAGAAATTTAAGAGGATTTGAAGGGCGAGTGCTTAAGCATGTCTGAAGCAAAGTCATTAATAGCATAAAATATTCGTCATAATAGCCTGATAAATGAGCTTTCATACATCCTCCTCAAGATTCACAGCATTTCAATATGCCTTTTTTTAATTACCAAATGTAAATGAGTTGACCTTGAACGTTACTTGAATGCTGGCTCATGATTCTTTACACGAAGTCTCTGTTCATTCAACAGTGTCACTGGAGTAAATTTACAGTCATTTTCCCTCTAAGTCAGCAGAGGAAGTTAAGGGTTTTTGCACAGCAGTGCAAGTCCCTGCCAGTCAGCTGAGGGTACCTTCTACCTTCTGTTTGCAGCCTGTGGATGTTCTAGATACATGTGATCATCAGAAATGCAAATTAAAATTAATTTTATAGAGAAAATGAAGAGGAAAATGTAAAAAGAACCTTCTAAAATAGCTGCATTTTGCTTTGTTGAGATACACCTTCCTCTTTTGCCAGAGTAAATTTGTAATTGGGTAGAATTTATTTACCTTGGTACCTGCTGCGTGTTCTCAGGGCACAGCCCTGAGACAGAAACTGCTTTGATGTCCTTGAGATTTCGACCATCAGAAGCTGTAACACTGCACTCACACCAATAACAGGGAATTCAATTCTGAATCAGTTTGAAAAAGCAACTTCTGTCTCCAATGTCCTTTTTATATTTCCACTTAAGATATTTTCCAGTCATTGCATTACTGATGCCTGGACTTACAACTATTTGCAATGGTTTCCCTCACTTCTGAGTAATTCCATCAAGTTCACTGTGCCTGGGAAATTAATTTCTTCAGATGCAGACAGGGTTCATCTTCATTCCACCCACACAATGAGTCAGACACAGAAAGGCCCACACCTTCTTACAAAATTCACCAGGTCAGAATTTGCTTGTCTTGACCAGAGGTCCATCATTGGTGGCCCCTGTGGCT
The DNA here is from genome assembly GCA_034509425.1 of Eopsaltria australis. Taxonomy (NCBI): domain Eukaryota; kingdom Metazoa; phylum Chordata; class Aves; order Passeriformes; family Petroicidae; genus Eopsaltria; species Eopsaltria australis. The sequence continues at coordinate 585,855 of JAVTVJ010000341.1, read as the reverse complement.
CAGCATCCTCTGTTTCCACAAACAACTTTTCACTATATAAGAAATAAAAATTGTCCAACATAGAAAGAGAAAACTGAAAACTTTTAGGGGAAAAAAAAAACAAACCAGAAAAGTTTAGAAGAAGTATAGATGTTTACAAGAAGTGTGTACATTATCAAACTAGAATAAACAGAAAAATAATGAGATCATTGCAAACATGTCAATTTGCATTCAATAACTGCGGCCTGTTACAAATGCTCTTGAAATACCCTCTTCTAATTTGCTGGTGGTGTGAATTTGGGTTTGGAGCAAGGCCATATATCTTTTCATTATGAAGCAATTTTCTGATCCTCTGCATTTATTACAGCTGTAGTCCTGACAGTCTATACCTAACCTTGATTATCATTTGATATTTATACAATGCTAACTGGAATCTTCTGCATGAAGCTGCCACAGCAATCACTCCTAACAATGCTTAATTCTGCAACAGGATTCTTGCTTATTGTCTCCATTTACCTGAAATTTTGAAATTACTGGAAAAAGAGAGACAGATAGGGAGACAGAAAGGAGAACTATCTGGGAAATAAATGAGAAAAGGGACCTGTCAGCTGTAATTACTGTAAATGAAATATAGAGCCCGTCTCAGTAATTCACACCCACACACCATTTGTGTTTGGGGGTTTTCAGAAAACTGCAGGCTAATGTTTGCATTTCTCATGACAAATGTAATTTCTTATTTAAGTCTGCTCCTCTTCCAATGAATGAAGAGTCAAAAAACTAACCTAAACTCTTGCTCACAGCTTCTCACTTTTCAGCAAAGTTTTATGATGTGTATGACATTTCAGCATCACTGTATTATCTCTCAGACTTCAACATTTTTTCTTCTAGATTTCATTATGAGTCATAGTTCATTCATTATTCTCTGTTACTTCATTTTAAGGTACTGTTACCCACCACAATTTCCTGACATGCTAGACTGAAATATTCCATCCATCTGATCCTTGCATTATTTAGCCTGCTTGGGTTGCTTCTTTGAAATTTATGTTTTTTGTTTAAAATGGGCAGTTTAAATTGCTGCTGCATGAACAAAAGAAAACGCTGGTAATCAGTGCAAGTAAAAAGGAAAAAATACATAGAGAAAATCAGACACAGTGAGTAATAAGGGGAAGATGGAAAGAAAAAGCAAGTTCTCTAATGGCAGTGGACTCCATGAAAATGAAACTGAATTCTCCTTTCCTGGGAGTCCTGCAGGTCAGAGACAGAACTGACATGGAAAGTCCACTTGCCATAGATTCAACCAACATTTTCGGATATAATTTGATTTCTGTGAAAGGAAGAACATTTTTACAAATTTTTCCACTACAGGTCCACACTAGCAGCATCCTCTCCTACAGATCACTCTTTTGTGTTGCATGCTGCCAGGATTGTCTGTTCTAGTTCTGTTCTCCATTCCTCATTCATCTCTTGCCTTGCAGTTACAGTCTGCTCCTTCATCCATGAAGAATGAAGTAATGTCTATCCTGGTGGTGTATTAACAGATCAGACAGCCTAGAAATGAATTGGCTGTATTTTGAGTCAGAAAAACCGAAGGTTTTATCACTCTGGGGTCCAGATGCCCAGGGAGAGAAGGTTTTACTTGATGATCAGATGATAAGGAGCTCCATGGAAAGCCAAGTGTGCACTTGCAATTAGTGTCTAGTCTAGTCTATACTGCATTATGAGATCAGAATCGTGCTGAAAAAGGTAAAAATAAAAACCTTTTGGTTGTTATTTGACACTGGGTTTATAATTGCAAGAAGAATATCCTCAGGAATTTGTGAAGTGGAATAGCATTAGTCTATAAACATCTACTTCAAAGCTAAAGTGCTGCCACTCCTTAAGACACTCTGTGACATCTGTTCAAATAGATTATAAATCCACATTCACATCCTCTGGCAATTCATGGGACCAGGCATCAGGAAATACCCCAGTCTCAGTTTTGAGGCTGAATTAGCAACACGTGCATTTCTGCACAGTCACAGCTCTGAGTATTTCTTTCTTTGTCTTATTCATTATTTAATGACAGTTAAAATACAAATATATGAAGGTATTATAAGTATTTTATGTTAATCACATTTTCCTAATACACATGTGTATTATGTATTACATGCCTGATAAGCTGGCTCTTTGAAAGAAGTGATCACTATTTGCATTATATTAAATACTCCATAAATACTAGAAGAAAACCTACTGCTTTTCTTCACGGTAATAAGATGATCTGTTTCCTTGTATGCTGAATATCCTGAGAAATGGCTAGATAAGAATTTTTTTGCTTCTTTGGGAAGCAATGGATGTAATATATAATTAAAGTTGTTTTTACATGACAGGGTACTCAAAAATCATTTTGAACATAAAGTCATAATTTCCCAGTTCATTAGTTTTTCAAACGTATCAAAATTGCCAGTATCAAACAAATGTTCCCTCTTAATGTGATCAAATTTTAGGATTTCTGTATGTTGCATAGTAAAACAAGAGTTTCAAATTAAGAGTTGCCTTGAAATGTGAAAGCAAAGCAATTCATACTTTAAAAACTGATGGTTTTATTGGAGGATTCTTACATTTTTATTTTTATTTTTTTAGAGACAGTTTGTCAAAATCTACAAAGATCTAGATCAGTAAACCTGCCTACTTCACCAGAAATATTGACTATTTGCATACACTTCACTGAGTGCAATTCATGAGGAACTCAGAGGATTCATCCTAAAATTACTGGCAAAGGTTCATAAATCCATTTCATTCTGCTTTATTGCTAAACATTATTCTTTTGTTTCATCCATTTATGGCAAACTGGGGCAAACTGAAATATTTCCTAATAAAAATGTGAATCAAGATACATTGCTGCTAGTGAGTCCTGATAGAGTTTTGCAGGGTTCTGCAGATTATTTTAAGTGAGCATCAAAACATGTTTTTAAAACATACTAGTTTGTGTCTCAAATAGCAGTAAGTACCAAGCAAGTCAAAGCAGAGTGGTATGTAATGCTGCTTTGGCCTCTCACAACATTTCCTTGAATTGCTGGATGATTTTAGTCCTTGGTGCATCTGACAGTCTCCCAGGCCATGAGTACCATCACTGCTGCTCTAGACTATTTTAATTTCTACCTGTGTCAGTGGGAAGTAATGAGCCCTTCTGCTCCATCACCAAAGGCAAACACACTGATCTTTCTGAAGTCACCTGCTTGAAGTTCCAGACTTTATGCAGAGGACTCACAAATACCAGTGGCCACCCTGCTTATGCCTTATTGAGACACTCTTAAAGCTCAGATGCCAAAAATGTAGAACAATACTGTACTACATGACCCATAAGTGTGAACCAAAGGAAACTCTCTTACCTAGATAAGAATTTACAGTATCTTACTGGACAGAAGATAAACCAAGCAGGGTGACAACACTCTGCACAGCATGACAAGAAACAAAACCCTGGATGTAGCAGCCACTAAATTACTAAAATCCATCCCAGCTGTGGGAACTGAAGTCATAGATATGAAACTGCAGTGGTAACTAAATCCCACAGTACCTTAGGAGAAATATTGGGACTTTATGTACTCTCCTGAGGTGTTTATTTTTGTACTTTATTTTTCTGTACTTAGCATAGAGGGGTTTTGCTGAACCATGAGACTTCGCCTCAACAAATTCCTGATGCCAGGATTGGGGTGTTTATTAATGAATGGGTTGGAGTTTATGCAGCTGTTCCATGCCTTTCTCTGTGCTCACCTGCACAACCCTGAGAAGGGAACAGAGCCCTCTATCCATGAGAGCACCAAACCTGCACCACCAACACTGACTCCAGCTGGGCTCATACCAAAACAGTTGTGGGATTCTCCGAATGAAAGTGCAATTACACATTCCTTTATAAACTACAGAGATACCAAGAAGTACTAATCTGGAAGCAATTATAAAAAGCTCTATTTATGTGAGAAATACCAAAGAATTATTAGACTCAGCCTTCACATTTTCTTGTTTTGTACTGTAGTTATGCACTAAAATATTTGACCTGTTCAGGTATCTGTGGCTCTGAGTGAAATACCATCTGTATGTTCATGATCATTCAGTAAATAACTTCTGGCAGTGCAGTAAAAACAGTCATAAACTGTGTGATTTATTTGATAATGGAATAATGTTCTCCTTTGCAAACCCAGACTTTGATTTATCTGCAGAGAATTTTTACCAGCATAATATGAGATTGATCATATTTCAAACATAATCTGAAGGAAAACTGGTGTGAGGCACTTAAAAAGTAACTTAAACAGAAGCTCAAATTTTAAAGAGAAAACTTAGGCAAATGTACAATAAATTGAACAGCAGAAGCAGAATTTAAACCCCTCACAGAAAAAAAACTATTCAACTCATCATATATGGAGCGACAATGACTGAGCACTGCAATGGTTCTAGATGCTGAGAAGCATCCTTCAAAACTCACATAATATCGCAGATAATTAAAAAGCTGATAACGTATTTAGTGACAGGGATAATACTGAGGATAGAAAATGGTACAGATGAATCAACCTCATGTTACAGATCAAAATACAGAAGGCAATTGAATAGCTTTTATTACTACATGAAGATAACTTTGCCTGACTCATTTGAATAGATATATTTACACTTGTATATGCATACTGCAATTTACAAGCAATTTAATAAAAAAATAAGCTCCTAACAAATTAAAACCTGAGTACTGAGTACCTAAAACTAAAGATACCTAAATGTGTAAACTATCTAGATAATTCAGGATGTGTGATGAAACAGAACATTTAATTAGTATCAAAGAACAGAAAGTCCCTCAATTCTAAAGCATACTTCTCAATGTTTGCATAAAGAAGAAAAATAGTCTGACAATATACAATTCCCTGGGCATAAAAATGATTTGAATATTTGCTGATTATAGATAGCTGGAGACCAGCAAGTACACTGAGGTGTGGTCTACTTCTGATCTGTGTATGAGGAAAATTCAAGGTAATTAAATTTCTATTACTGAAGTGTTGCTCATTCCCTCTGCCCCCATCACAGTTGGTTTCCATTTCAGGTCTGTGAGCTCTCAGAGAACAGACTCATGTACTTTGGCATGATTTCTTTTCCCCTGATTTCTTGGTGCTGGGTCATTGAAAGCATACAGTGTGCAGACTCCCACTGGTGCTTGAACTACTCAGCTGCCCATCAAAACAAAAGGGTCAATTCCACCATGGCAAAATTCATCAAACCTTTTCTTAATCTGCTATTTAATAAACTCTCAGAAGGGCTTCCTGCTTTTGATACCTTACTCTCAATTCATATCCAAATTCCCAAACCAAACTGAAATTTAAGGGCAAATACCCTGCCACAGCCTGGAACAGCTGTGTTAAAAGAACTCTCTATTTTCAGTACAGCTGAGTATCCTCATCATGACACCAGGCTTCTAAACAGTGTCCTGTGAGTGTAAATGAAGAAAGATATTCAAACTAAAGTAAATATTCATGCAGTTATTAAAAAGCCACCCCACAGGCCATCATTCTTTCCAACTCACATCCTGCAGGTCTCTCACCTTGAAACTCCTGCCAGGTTTGTTCCTCTCCAGGGTACAGCTCTGCACTCTGTGCGAACATAAAGCTAAATCAGGCACTTCACATTTCACTGTCATTTGACATGGAAGCAATTTTAACTGATCATTACTCTTATATTGCACTCAGCTCCTACTTCTGCTTATGCTATCAACTTTTATTAAATTCTCTATATCTGATTCATCCAGAAAAGATACACTTACTGTTTTGTGTCTTCATTGAAGTAGATGGGCACTTCCAGCCTCAGTTTTGTCATCATGCCAGAACTTTTCTGCCTTCATCCCTCCTCTTATCTCCAGTTCAGAGCTCAGTAGGACAGACAGCAGCAGCCCTGGACATTTGGCTTCCACTCAGAGTCCTGCATTCCCTCCCAGGGCCAGGCACAGCCACCTCACCTGGGTTAATTAACAAACCCAACCACAGTCAAAAATCTGACAAAATCTACAGATCTTACTCATAGTCCAAAGTACGTTTTCACAGAAAAAATACCTTGCACAAAACCCTGAACTGCCATTAATGCAGTCTATTTGCCTTCATTTATCTTCACCTTTAATACAGAGCAAGTTTCTGTCAATCAACTTAAAAACAGCAAAGTCTAATTGCAATTTACCAACAAGGCTTTTATTTCTAAAATATGTTATGTAGATAAGGAATACATGAAAGCTTAATGACTTCTTACTAGATCAATGATAACACATAAAGGTGTTTGCCTTTTTAAAGGGAAAACCAAAGGTTTTTAGGCTCCAGTCTCATTTCCTTTGAATAATTTTTCAAAAATTTCAAAAAAAGGTAGAAAGGCTTTATTTCGTTTTAACAAGGTCAACAGACCAAAGAAAAAATGAAAATGAAAAGAAACAGCTGGTACCAGAGTGGGGGAGGAGGCAAACCAAAAAACAATGTCTGCTTGAGAGTCATAGGATTTTTAGTGTTTGAAACCTCAATATTATCAAACACTTGGCTCAAAAATCACACCTGTTTTAAAATTTGATGTTCACTTCCCCTCAGTGGAGCCTGAGTTCAGCCTAACTAAGCTCAGCCACTGTTTTATTGACCACCCCAACACACCCTGCAGTCACTACCACCACCTGCAGCTGCTGCCAGGGACTGGCTGAGCTGGACTCTTACATTTCCAATGATGCCACCATTTCAGCACATGAGGGATTAACAGCATGACACTTTTCAAACAAGTGACAAATTCTGAAACAAGAAGGTCAGATGATCTCAGAACCATCTCAGTATCAAAATAAAAATTTATTTCCATGCAGATTTTTATGATAGCTGTCTTTATTTCTTATGAGAATTGTCCCAGCTTGGCTGAAATGACACTCTGACATATTCAGCAAAAAGTGAATGTGACCAGTTCTTGTACTGGTGGGTCACCCCTGTCAGACTGACTTGATAAACAGAAAAGTCTGTCAGCACAGAGCAGAGAAGATTCCTTTCAAATTGAGCACACCCCAGAGAATACTTTTTGTCTGAAAGATCCTGAGGGATAAGTTATCTTCTTCATTAACAATACAGAAAATTTTACTGGGAATTGCAGGAGGAAAAAAATTAAGAGCATTACATTTTATGTAATAGAGTTGTAGAGTCTGTAATGTAATGGTCTTATGTAATGGTTGTAGAGTCTGGCACATACTCTCAGAATTATAGCAAAAATTCATATCAATTAAACACAGAAGTGTTTCCTTCAGCTGTAGCCATTATTCTAACTCCTTGGGCAAGCTCAAGAAAATGTTTCTCATAAGGGTTTGTCACATTTTCAGAATTGTGCAGCTCACAACAATGCACAGATGGACAACACTCAAATTTTAAATAGTTGAGAGTAAAATCTTATTTTAAAGCCCTGAAAATACAGCTTAGTGACATTTACAAATTCTTCTGTACATTTTTCCCCCCAAGTATTACAATCCTCAAAAATTCTACTAAATTCAACACAATGTGGAATTTTAGAAGTCTAAATTCAGAATTAGCATTGACCCGTACTTTTAATGGTTTACCCCTACCCATTTTAGTTCAAAAATGGAGAGAGGATGTAAGAAAATACCATAATCAAAGATACATTGAAAGAAGTAAAATTCTATTGAATTTCAATGGGTTGTATTGGGATTTTTATTCAAAAAACAAAACACTATCTTGTGGAAACTTTTTCCCTCAAGTTTGGACCTTGAAATGCTGGCAATTTTTTCAGTATAGCTATAGAATGCAAAAGAGTGAGAACTGAAAGTTATTCCAAATTTTTGATTCTTAGAGCTCACCAATGGCCAAAAAGTCAGACAGACTGGAATGAAAAATAGGATTTTAAGTCTTTACCACTACTTTGTTTGTGTGTGAATAAAGGTCACTGCATTATAACATCCCATAGTGGGAGATTCCTGCAGCAGCATCAACAGGCTGCACTTTCAGCACTTTGACTCTAATACAGATACTGTATTGTGTGTTGGCAAACCAGGAAGAAACCCATGAAGATGACTTTTCCTCGGAGCCTGAATGCTGGACTGCCAATTCACAACGTGGATTATAAAGCCATCCCTTAGGTCCAGAAGGGAAATAGTGGATTAGCTACCTTGGGATCTTAAAAAGGCACAGTCAGGCATGCACCAAGGGCAGTCCTTGGCCTTGGGGTTTATTTCATATAGATTTTGTGTTTTGTCAGGAGATCACAGCTTTGTGACTCCAGAGATTATATCAGGTACACTCTCTAACTGTCAGGACTTCCCATGGAAAGAGCAATAATAAGATACAACAGTCAAACCCACAGAAAATTTAGCAGAATGCTTGGAGGAAAATACATCTTTGTGGTCATCACTCCTGATTCAGATGCCACTGGAGTAACCATGCAATTCATAAGGATTGAGTTTAACAACTGGCAAGTGTTCTGTGTTACTGCTGGTTTATCACTTGCTGAAATTGTTTTACTAACAGTCTCTATAAATTTATTATAGAAGTCATCTAACAAGGTTTTAATTTTCACTAGACATGTTAGCTCTAAAACCATGAGACTGTCAGACTTTTTGTTCAGAAAGCCTGCACAGAAGCAAGATTAAAAATATAAAATAATTGAATTTACTTAGGTTAGTGTGATAATAAAGTTTTCTGCTTTATGTAAATTCCTATGAAAGCCAGACAGACCAAGTAATCACTGATGATATTGCCAAACACTGGCACAGAAGCAGTGTCATATTAATAAAGCATTTCTGAATCGCTTCATCCTGCAAAGAACATAAGTGGAGCATGGATGAAATAGATATCAGCATTCACCAAACTGGAATACCTAATCCCATTTTAAAAAATCACACTCCTAATTCACTTTTCCACCTAAATAAGCAGAGAAGCTAAATACGAGCAAGACCGCTGCACATAAAACAATGCATTTTATTCCACTAATTCATATCAATCAATTTCAGCCAAGGATAAGGGGTTTTCAGAGTCCATATGATTTTATCTAAGAGCAGACCTGCTGATTCAGTGGCAGTTGTTCTCAGGATTATCTCTGATTATTATGGATCCAGCAAAAAAACACATGGACCAGAACTCAGAGAAATGAATTAATATGAGTGAAACTGAGCCAGCAGTTGCCAAATGAAATTCTGTCAAAATATCTTCCCAGGGAATGACTTTATAAAGTATTAATAGAGTGTGCCCACTGTGGCAGTACAATATGAACTTATCCCAGTGGAATATGAAAAGGGGCATCTTCCCATAACAGGGCAAGGACAGCCTTTTTTCTGTCTTTTCAGCTCCAATGAAATTGCATCCAGTGGTGAGATCCCAGCCATCAGATTGTTACTGTGGGAATATTAGTGGCAGCCATTGTTTGCAAGAAATCTTTAAATATAATGAAGCAATAATATAAACAGGAAGGAAGGGAGAGTTTCAGAGCGGCCTTGTGTGTACTTGTTATTCTTGCCACTCGCTGTGAATATCACTGGGAAAGGTCACTTGGATTTAGCAGTTCACAGCATCATGAACTGCTGGCTCAGATAAAGGCATTAGACTGTGGAAGATGATAATATGTTCTTCCTTCTCCAAGATATTAATCTAAGCTACACCTCTTGATCTCTAGACAAGAATTTTAATTTGCTCAGTAAGGATAACACTGAACACCATCAAAATATTTCCTTTTGATGGTGGAGCACTATCACAGAAATGCCTTTTAATGACCCATTTAAATCCTACTGTTTACAGCAGATTAGTGCAGTCATGCAGTGCAGCCAGGGCTAAAGACACTCACTACCCCATAATAATAATGTGGATGCTACCAAAAATCACCTCCACAGAACTATGTCTGGCAGAGACCTGAGAGCTGCTCATCAGCATCACCATGCTTTTCATGACTCACGTCACTTGAGGAACTGATGTGAGAAATAAATTGCTGGATTGCAGCATGTTTTCCCTTTATCCTGTACTGCTGTTCTTAAAGCAACTCATTTTAACACAATCTGCAAAGAGACATTGGCAACACCCCCAAAAGAGTGGGAAAATACAGCAGTGACCTCTCTGTGGGCATGACTTTGGGGAAGATGTTTCACTTCTCCCACAGCTCCGCTGTATGGACACAGAAATCCATGATTTAACAATACAAAAGCTTCCTAGATTTCCACAATGATTTCTGAAAATGAGGCTCAGGTCACTCCTATATCCTTTAGGAATGTAATTAAGTTGAACCATATATTAAAATGATTATTTGTTTCCTGTGTATTAGCTGCAAAGTGAAATATTTTAATGCAAGGTATTTTACATGTGCATCAACATTCAGATTTTGTGAAAGAGGGATTGAGGGTTTGATCCATCCTCAACAAGACTAAGCCAAGATTTCAGTGCACATTAACCACCCAAGTTAGCACTTTCTCTAGCAGCTGCAATATTTTCCAATCTTTCAAAAAAACATACTTCAGGAACAGCAAAATTACATGGCTTGTGTGGAAGTATGATTCTTAAATATTAAAAACAAAACAAAACAAAACAAAAAAACAAAGAAATAAAAACCAAACAAAGACAAAAAAATAAAGGCGACACAAAGAAAACGTATTGTGATTTTCCTGGCTTTACTACTTCCAGATTTAGATGATTATTCCATCAATATTTTTCAAGTGAAGATCCAAGTAAGAAATAAAATTTAAAACCTATAGCAGAGCTACCTTCTGTTCTCCATGTGTGAATTTTTCAACATTTTAAGAACTATCAAAATGTGTTTTAACTATTCTCCACTTTTTTCCCAAATCAAGAATGAATAATGAGAAACATTTTGAATTTTTCCCTTTAATCACTGAAAAATCAGCCAAAAGGTCTAATACTATTCAGTATCTGGCTGTAACAGTAATTAGTATCTCAAGCAATATCTAATGCAATTAAAATGTGCTTCTAAGCATTCACATCATGCAAAGTAATTTCTTTTGTGTCTTTATGTTCTAATAGGAAAGAAGAAAAATGTTTCTGTGCCAAAAAGTACAAGAGAAAAAGCAAATCATTACAAAGCTGTATAAGTGAGAAACTTTGAAATGTGTTTTAGCATTTCTAGATTAACTTCTTTGTGCAAGGTCTAGTTAACAATTGCAAAGTCAAATTGGTTTTTGTTTAGCAACTTACCATGTTAGATAAATACCACTTCAATTAAATGTGAACCAGCCAGAACTGCTTTAAAGAATGGTTATCATGATTTTCAAGAACTTTATAGAAACTGTTCTCTGGGTTTTTTTAATATCAGAGAGATAGCTGAAATGGAAACATTGCACAGCCTTTTTTGAACAGGTATTTGCATCAAGAGCCCTGATCATGAGGGCATAAAAGCATTTGCTGGACTTAAAATCCATGCAATAGGAAAGGGAAACACCAAAAGCTTTCCAGGATTCCCAGTCACACAGCAGCAACAATGGTCAGCAGCAGGAAGGAACTGTGGAGGAACTGCATAAATAACACACAGCCTGAATTATGTTTGCTTGAGATTTATCTGTTTGCACTGGGCAAATTTGAGCAATAGATTGTTAAAAGTTAAAATATTTAGAATTCACCCAGAGTAAAAAGCCAAATTTGACAACTGTACCCCTGCTCTTACCAATATTTAAATATTTACAGACATTTGGGAAATCTTTTTGAACTAGAATTATTTCTCACTGCATTTCCAGGACTTACATGCAGATCCCAGCCAAACTTTATCATCAATAACCTTAGAGAAAATAAAAACTAGTTTGTTGACATTACTAAATAATTTAGGACCATATTTCTAGAAGTACTACAGCGACTTAAAAATTTAGTTCTCTGTGAGGAATAAAACAAACACCCCAAAAGGCAGCTGACAGGCCAATACAAAAAATCTTTGGAAGTGGTAAGTATCCAAATCAGAACCACTACCCAAACGTGGCTCTGAACAGCAGAAGCAGCTTTCAGGAGCTCTTGTGTGAATCCTTGATTTGGCTAAGAACAGAGTGTGATCTCACAGAACTCATGACACTTAAGGTAAAAACTTACTGAATCACCCACAATATTTAATAAAAGTTGCTGAGAGGCATATTTTCAATTCAGTAGTGAATTTGACATTTACCATATGTTCACACATGGCTTTCTTCACTGTTTGAACAGTATAAAAACTTCCCATAAAGCTCCACTAATTAAATTAAAATAAAAAATGACAAACAGGATGAAGAGCTGACAGTTTTCATAAGCCCGAACCAGGGTAAGTATTTATCTTAAATCCTAATAGCACCATCTGATGGAGGATCACCACAACGCTACAGAAGAAATTCAAAGTGTGCCAGACATTAATTCAAAAACGTTTTAATACATTTCCTTATTTTGTGTACTAAACTGAAAACATAAGTATGCAGAATAGTGGTGATCTGCTAAATAAACCTAAAGCAGATTATGACATTTTAAGTCAATAGAAGTTTTGATTCAGTAGGAAGCAAATCCAGTCTGAGGTTAAGCCGAACAGAAGAAAAGTAATTTCTTTGCAGACACCTCTTTTATAAGTCTGGATAATAAATTTTAACACGTCTGGTATCCAAGTCAAGTCTTTATTGCCCTTAAGCACACAGGTTCCCCACACAGGATAAAGTATAAGTGGAGAATAAACATTTGTGCTCCCTTGAAGGATACCAAGTAGAGCAATATTTTTAATACGTGGTTCACTAAATATCAGAATGGTGTAAGAGGAACACAGGCATCACAAGGGCGAGTGAAGGAGAAATCCGAGCAACAGGGCATGCAAGACATACCAAGTATCTAATCAGGAGGATGTTCTACAACAACTAAATTATATGAATGTAAGTAGTCACACATTTAATTCAGTTGGGATTACAGTTCCAGATAAAGAGCATTTACTCTGCTTTGCTGTATCAGATGGCCTCCAACTCAAAGGCTCCTCATCCCAGCTCAGCCAGGAACAGTAAATTCACAAAGAACAGGCCTTCCCTTTGGCAACCCTGAGTGCCTGCAGTTTGGACATTCTCTCTATTGCCAGATTAGTTACTTAATCCTTAAATACCTCCATACATATGGAGAAACTGGCCCAATCCTTCAGTTTTTCTACTTTCTGCCATGCCTGGGCAGTCTCCTTCAATCCATTGCTTCTACCAGATCTGAAGAGATTCCAGATATGAACCCTTTTCATTTTAACTCAAAGTTGCCCTCTCCCATTCTCTAAAAGGTCAAGAATCTAAAAAGTTACTTTAACTTTGAAGATGCACAACTTCAACACACTTTTCCCCTTTACTGTACTGCAACCCCAAGAGGAAAACTGTGAGTCCAAGCCATCTGCTCCACTATCAACAGTGAAAAGCAACGATCTGCTGCAGGACCTCATTAGCATAGTGCTGTTAATCATCAGAGCAGTGCTAAATAACAGCAAAAGGGGGGAACCAAAAAAGCAGTGACAGGTGCTTTAGACAGACCAGACAGTGGGAAGTGTAGAGGCACCTAGAAGAAAGTGAGTTAATTAACAGTTCCTACAAAGTCAGATTACACCATGTGGATCACCATACAAGAGTTCTACTACTGCTTTGCAGAAATGGGTTGGATTTTAGCTGCCCTTGTAATCAGACTCATATGAACAGGAAGCATTTTGATCTGTTGACTTCTGAGATTGGGAATACCTTTAGTTCCTGGCATATACCCTGAAGATAAGAAACCTACACCATCCAAGGAAATCCTGATGTTGTTGTTATTGATCTGCTTTAAATCAAACACAAGAAATATCCACAGAGATTGTGGGGCAGCCCACAGGGCTGTATGAATACAGGCTATTTAGGGAGGAAAGGCCAGGAAGGCAAGGAAGGAAATTGTCCTGTAGTGGGACAGCAGCTGGGATGTGTGGAGCTGTGCCTGGGGAAGGGGATGAGCCAGCCAGAGCTCCTGGGGCAGGGGCAGAGCACAAATGGTGGGAGTGTCTGCTGCCCACAACCTCGGCAGCAAGAAGGTGACACCTTCTTCAGACAATGGAAAGTAGTCCTACATTTGCAGATTTTGGCTCCCCCAGGACATTTTATCCACCCTTGTATGTGCTTGAAAGGCAAAATGGCACCAGCAAGGCAGGAGGTGCCTGACATCAGGGATGTGTTGATGATAACTTCCTAACACATCTGACCGAGGAGGCAGCAGGTGCAGATTCTGCTGGACCTGATATTTGCAAAGATCTGGCTGGGGATCTGAATGTAGTTAAAATCTGAAACAGGGCCCCGGAGATGCTGCAGAATATCTGACCTTGGAGAAACTCAAACCTGACTGGACAGGGCCCTGAGCAATTCGATCTAATTAACCTATCTTTGAAAAGTGGTTTGGATTAGAAGACCTCAAGAGGTTCATTTCAACCCGAGCTGATTTGTTTGTTCATAAAAATCTATTTTTAGAAAAGTTTTCCAAAGGCATTTCATTTGTCAATAAAGTAGAACTCTCCTAAGATATGCTTTAAGAAAAAAAAAAAGGTATACCAGCAGGTTTTTGTTAGAATTTTTTTCTCTGAATCTCAGGACAGACAACAAAAACAAACAAGCAAGTTTCTTCACAGTTGTACCGTTCTGAATCCAAGCACACAAAATGTTATATAACTGATTACACACTGCTGCCTTCAGAGTATTTTGTACTGTGGAAATAAATAACAGAGACGAGAGTGAATGCTGAAGCAAAAGACAAACCTAAGTAAAAATAATGGAGAGAAAGAAAAGGGAGAACAGGACACAAAGACTGAAGCCATTCCAGTGATGCCTGTTCTGAAAAGCAGAACCCTCCAGTGGAATATAAAACCAGCCAACAAGAATGGACCTTGGAGCCCAAGTGTTTGGAACTGAGCACACCTGCTGTTCAGCCAGCTCCTCACGTCCTCTCACACAACCTTTCTGAAATAAATGCTTCCTGCTTTGCATTCTCAGGACAAGGAAAATGGGACATATTTTTGCAATAAAAATTTAAAAGGCTTGTTACAGCTTTTTTACTGCCTTTTGTATGCATTGATGTTTATGCTTCATTACTTTAATTTTTGGGTTTTTACTACTGTTAGTGCCCTAAAGTTAAGGTGGTAAACTACAAGCTTTTAAAGCAAGCAGATGCTTCCTTAGGGTGGAAAAAGACTGCAGCTATGCTTTATGCCAAGAATAAATTTTAACTTTTAATAGCTTTCAGAAAAAGAGCCTCTTTTTTGAAGCGGGTATAAAATACATGAATTATTTACTATCTGCAATTCATTTAGGAGAATGGAAATCCTTTCCAGGCTTGCTATTAGCATGGTCACTAATGCATCAATAAGAGCATGGACAGGTCAAAATCATCCTTGTCATGAGTCTATTGGCTTTATTGAAGTTCTGTATAAAAGGGTATTAATTACCTGAACTTAGTGCAAGAACTTAACATTTGCAGTTTGTTTTCAAACTTTACACAGAATATGATATTTTTAATAATAATGTAATAAATTCTATTTTTTAAATAAATGACAAACTCTAATGAGAAAAATAATTGTATTCAAAAAATGAATAAGATCAGAACACAATGATATTATAAAGCCAGAGAGGTGAATTTTACTCAGCATTATCTACTTCAGTCAAGAGTTCTGTAGCTCAGGGCACAAAGGCTGCCTTGATTTGTTTTCAAAGAAAACACTTTATTGACTGTTTTTTTCCCCATTTCTCCCCATTACATCATTCAAATGACTTCAAGTCCACAATTTTTCTTTCATGCAGTCCAGATGAGTCTATTATTTACAATAATGGTAAAGAAGCACTTCCCTCAGAACAGAAAGCTGAAGGAATCCAAATGATGCAGAGGAGTGAACATCCACCTAGCAGTTTCCTTAACTCCGTAAGGCAACACAGACATCAACCAAAACACAGAGAATTGTCATTATAGGGCCTCAGTTTAACAGGCTGGGACACTAAAGTGATATCTGTCAGTGCTCATTTATAAGATAATTTGAATTTTAAAAAAAATTTTAATTGCCCTAAAAGACACAATTGAGTAAATAACACAAAGATACACAATTTTCCCCCTGAGATTTTCTGTTTCTGATGATGAAATGCATATATTCCTATTTAGAAATCTGTACAATGCCCACTGTGTGAAAAAAAATTATAAAAAATCATGGGCATGCAGGATTTTATCATTGAAGACTGAAGTATCTTGAAAAAGGAGCTCATCTCCTTTCAAAATTACCTAAATATTTTTTAAGTTTCCATTTGTATTCTCAGTTAGAGATGTCTGGGTATTTACTTCAATATTCAAAACCAAAACATCCCACAAGTCAAACCAGTATTTGCATAATTAAATTCTCACATTATTTTTCAAAAATACTGATTTATTTTCATAAATAGGGGCCCCCTGCCCTATACTATAGATTTTATATTATTTATTTAATGCACAGTGGCTGGTCTCTGATATACATTTATCTGCAGTGCCAGGATGTGTGAGATAACTCATCCTTCAGTAGGTATGAACTCGTACTCAAACAGATGGAGCACACTGAAATTCCAATACATCTTCAGATACTGAGGTCTTTAATTTAGTGTATTCCATAGTACAGTGACAAATAGTGAAAACAGTATCCTAAAACCAAAATATTATCAATTTCTTCAAGGCTGTAAATTTCATTTAGCTTTTTAAAACAGATCCATTTTCAATTTGCAACCAAGGGGAAGATAAGGAACCCTTCAGAATATATAACACTGTTACAGAAAAGAAATTGCTATTTATTCTTTAAACCCTTCTGCATTTTGACAACGACTATAAAAAATTGTCATCACTTTAGAATTCCTCCAAAATTTCACCTGAATTTATTAATAGATGCTGTTCTGTCTTGAAGCAGGATCTTGATTTTGAGTGAAATAATTGTAGAAAACATTGAGGACAAGGCTATGTAGATAAGACCATATCCCTGAAAGTAGGATGCCTCTGCCAGACACACAGAACACTGCAGTGGGTTGAAATTTGCTCTCATCTGTCATCCTTGGATGTAAATCCAGATGGGAGTTTTTCAAAAGCAAAGACAACAAGTAGGAAAATGAGACAGGAAGCAAGGAACAGATCATAATTTGAACGTTGCTATTCATGCCTTCAGCAGCTCACAAGATAAAAATGAAATGTGGATAGCCTGGTAACATGGTTCTATTTTACTTGAAAAAATAGCCCTGAATCTCTCTGATTAATTTACGTGTCATATTGCACAAACAGAAAGATGAGATTTTAAGAGGAGGAGCAACATATCCTTAACAAGCTTATACATCAACATATTCTATTTCACATGAAACATTCTTTTTTAACTTTGACTAATTAGTACTGACAACAGCAGAGATGAACAAGGAGATTAAAGTCACCCCTTGACACTACTTTTAAACAATGACAAGGTCAGAACTCGCATAGATTTAGGTGGTACATATAAAAAAGGCTCCATCTCATTCACACAAATTACCTCAATCATTTTTTCCCTATTTCCAATATACAACTAAATTTCATTTGTTATAATTCCTGCACAGTGTCAAGCAAATAAAGAACTGATTGTAAATTCAATCTATTATGTCATTTACTTAAAGACTTAATGAAATGCAGAGGAACATTGTTACTCTACTACAAAATTCAGAAAATAATCTGTTGGGCTACATAAGCTCTCAGGCATCCATTAAACCTGCAAAAACAGCAAACAACTTTTCATTTGTGGTCATTTCAACTTCAGCTGCTGTACTAAAGCTGAAAATAAGTACATGCTCCCAAAGCCTGTCCTTGAGATAACAGAAAATAATCAAGATCTCCCTATTCTCAGCTCTTTAGGTTTTGTCTAATCACTTCTACTATGAAAAATATGATTACTCTAATTGGCCTAGGAATTTCCTTTCAGAAATACCAGATGCAATCAAATCAGTTCTGGCAATCTTGCTTTATTACTCATAAATAAATTCTTTAATGGATTATCTTTCTGTAATAATTAATTTTAAACTGGAAGAGCTATCAGCTGAAGGGAATATTATTCTGACAGGACATGCAGGTGCTGTCTTGGCCATGGCTACAGGTGGCACACAGAAGTATATTCTCTGTAAGCTGCTGTGTCTGGAGAGACGTGGAGAAACAGCCTCTTGATCTGGCTTTTGGACTGCAAATAAGTTTCCAACTACAAAAGTATTCTGGTGGAGTTACAGCTACACATAACACAACAGAGCAGAACAGAAAAAAGGTAATGGTGTTCATTACTGGATCATTGCACTGTCTTGTGGCCTGAGAAGTTACCTGATGCCTAAAGCCAGGCTGGGTAATTTCCCTGGGGAGAGAGCAGGATTTGTCAATGAGTCTGACATTTCTTTTCTCCAGTTTTACTCATTCCAGGAAAAAAAGATGAAAAGATCCTATTTCCCTGAGGAAAAAGTAGCACAATCTATTTCCCTTGCTGGCATTTTTCAAATCTGCCTGTCTCCTTCTGTCTCACTAGTGGAATTACCAGTTCAGGTTTTTCAAAAACTGGTTATTAATTTTTTATGATGGCTGAAGTATAAAACAAGCTAACAATAATAGAGATTGTGATTCTCCCACAAATAAAAACCATGAGAATTTTGATCAAACTTATGCAAAATAATTTGACCAAAAATAATTATTTTAAACATATGAAGACTGAAATTCATCTCACTCAGGATAAATGCTAAATACAGCCTTTTTCAACATGATATTTTTAACCCTCAGCCCCGATCCTCTCACGTTTTAGGACTATTTCCTCTCCATATCTTCTTTGCAGTTCCTATCTGGAAGCCTTCCTACTTTCTGATTCCAAAGTATTCATATTTGGCCTTCCTTCAGACATAATTTTTTGGGTCACTACAGTTTTGTTTTCTTTTGGGATGAACCAGTGACACACCTTACCAGCCTTGTTGACAAGCTGCATTTTCCCTGCTCTCCCTGGCTTCCAGCTCATCTGCCTTTGACCTGTGTTACCAAAAGAAGCAAGTGCTCCAAACCTTGCATTTTCAGCCTGTTCTCAGGGAAGTCTCCCACTCCAGCTGCCTTACTTTCTGCTCAATCTTTGCTTCCTGTTGGGTGATTGTTCCTGTATCTCATATTACAACAATCATGCATCATTTCATTAACTTAATCTCAATATGTGAACATGAGGAAAGAGGCAAAGCTGAGAACAGCAATTCACAGCTCATAGTGCCAACATCTCCAGGTTCAGAAGAGGGAATAATTAGACTGAATATTCCCCAGCATGACTTTAATATCCAACTGTATAAAACACAGAGAAAGCTCTCTTCGTCTTTTCCCCACAAAAAGAATCCAGTGTCCAGCACTGAGAACTCTGGCTAGATAACCATCAGAAGATGCCTGCAGAAGAACCTCAGTGAAATCCTGCATGGGTGACACCCAAGGATTTATTATTTGAGCACATCTTCTGACCTGAAAAACATTCCACCACACTGGGATGATTTTTACAAAACAGTAAGAGTAACACTTTCTCTATTTTCCCAGCTTGCTTTGATGACCTATTGATTTACTCAACTGGTTTCCTGAAACATCTGGGGCACACAGATATGGCACCAAACTATCTCATGGAGACAGGATTAAAGCTGAAAGTTTCAAATTGATGTTTCATTCAGTAAGATCTGAAAATAACATGTAGGTTTCCTCTGACAAAGGTATCAGTACAGCCCAGCCAAGAGCAGCTGCAATGATGAATCTCAACAGGACTCAGGAGCCCTTTATGTGATTTTATCAGTTATCAGCCCATGACTGACTCCATCTGAGGGCTGGGTATAAAGACAGAATCTGTCTGTGATCTTGAACAGCTGCTTTTTGTCACAGAATGTAAGAAAATGAGTGGTAAGGAGCTTGAGACCTTTATGATTAGAATATGCACAACTAATAGAGACAGCTATTCAGACAGATATTCAGACTCACCCATGTTATCCAGAAGGTCAGTGGAGGTTCTTGGCATCCTTTCAACAGGGATTTTCTTCAGGGGGGAGCAGCTCCCAGGACATGTTCAGGGTTCCTTCAAGAGCAAGCCAGGGAAAAGCTCATTAGGGAATGTTTCCAAGACATAACTGGGATTTGTTGTAGCAACACATTCTGGCCTAACACAATATAGGCATAACCTTGTCTCATGTATCAGGACTCACCAATGCATTAACACTGCATCAGGTTCTGTGTTCCTGGCTCACTGAAATTAAATAAGAAAATGTAAGTCAGAGCTTCAGGAGGAAAAAAAAAAAAAGAAAACAAAACTAAATACAGACTGGAAAAATGGGCAATATATGGGAAAAAGCCCCTGTCCAGCAGATCACAAAATAAAACACAACTGTTTCAGTGCCCACAAACAATGTGACAGGAATTTACTTACGGGGTCAGTTAATGAGACTTTTCGGAAAGAATTTCACAAGGAATACAATATGTTAAGAATATGCCATATCTTTATTTTGGGGCAGCTTCTTCAGGGACTGAGGACATTCTACTGTATTTTGATCATTCTCACTTTTCCCTATGCTTTTGGTCACCCTGCTCACTCCGGGACAAGGCTAAATGGAGTTCAAGATTTTTTTTCTAACCATGGACACTTTAGTTCATCTTTGGAGATCCTCTTCCTTTCAGAGCTTGTTAAGTTATAACAGACATTTTATAGGCTTCCTTTCTCTTTAGATTTAATTTAACAACTTAAGAACTTTCTTCTGCTTTGAATAGTAAAATTCTCAAAAGTTGTTCTCTCAAATAGCATTAATTTTCCCCTCCCCTATGTTCCTGTTTTCTTGCTGACAGCACCACTGTTTGTCAAGTATTAAGCCACTGTAACATGTGGCAAATGGGCATTCTAATTTTTGAGCAGATGATAAATGAACTAAGTCTACCCAGAAGAAGCAGATAATTTTCTGATACTCATATTGCATCACAGTGTGAAAGTAGATCAATCTTGCCATGGTCTTTAAATTTTATCCATGCCTTACTGAAACTGGTGTTTGCATTAACATTTGCTTCAGCTTAGTTTGCCAAGTCATACATAAAGAATTACTCCTGGAAGTTGAATTATACTTCACTGACTTTCCAACACTCGATATAAGATTCTGAAGAGCTCTGTGCAAAGGTAAATTGAAACTGCTCCCTCCCCAGGCTGGTATGATCAGCCTCAGACAGAAACCCAGAGCCCTGCTCTTGTACATTGGCCCCTCACAGCCACAGGAATTATGGGTTTAATGAAGAGGTTTTTCCTAACACCTCCAATTTTACCAACACATCTTCTCCCAAATGGTAAATATCAAATATATCTGCACTTCCATTAGGTTTTGAGATCACTAGGATAATGCACACATTGAAATACTAAAACCAGATGGTGTTGCTGTCACCCAGCAATCTCTCTGGGCCACAGTCACAAATATCTCATTTAGTACATACAGTTTATCCATGGTAAATTTTTGGCAGTGAACTGCATTCTACCTCTAATAGAATGTACCCAGCCCCTGCCTGCAGCTGCAGCTTCAAAATCTGAATCACAGATACAGTGCTTGATCCCACAGTTTTATTCCAGGAAAGAAATACCCCTGAAACCAATGGAGTTTTGCCAGATAAAAAGAGCAAATAAATACATCTGGCAGAATCTGGCAATGCAACATGTACTATCAACCACAAACAGTGGTGAGAGAGGAATATGTGTTATTGCTGTTCCAGCTACAGGTATGAGGTTCAGAAAGATAAAAGTTCCTTATCCCTTTCCAAGAGATTGTGGGAAGAATACACAGCTTGCCTTTTCCACACAGCTAACTGCTGCATTGCACACCTTGCAACCATTCAGTGGAAAAAGATAAGTTGTCAGATTTTACTATTTACATATAAATAGATATTTTATGTCCAGATAGTGAAGTACAGGAAATCACCTCTGAAATGCCTATGATCAAGCTCCATTTCAGAATCCAACAGCCTGGTTCAGATTTTCTCTTTTCTGCTACTTGTTCAGTCAAAAGTCTCTCTTTCATGCTTCAACACTTTTCAGCTGCTCAGGCAGATCTATTTAATTTCAGAATGTGCACAACAACACAGCTTTGCTAAAACAATCTGGGTCTTGATCAAAGAACAAGTTCTAGGATGCATTATTACTTAGTAACAGGTTGAGTTTCGAGAGTGCAGTTTCAAAACTAATTCTGCTTCTCTGAATTTAAATGCTTGTGATCATGTGCAGAAAACAAGAGTGCTTTATTACAGCTGATGTTTGCTACATTTCAAACTGTTCCCCTGCTCCAAGACAAGTCAGTCATGTGTTCAAATAACTCAGGTGACAGTAAATACATGTTTGGTTTCTGCCAGGTTCAGTGCCAAAGCAGAAAACCAGCATGGATCAAAGTGGCAGTGCCTTTTTTAAATGCCTCATCCATGCTAAAGAAAATCTTGGTGGGGCATCACAGAGGGTGGGTTGCAGTGTGCACTCCCTGCTCTTTTCCAGCATCACTGAGGCACTGGAATTCATGCCCTCATGTGTTAAGATAACTGAGGGCCACAGTGTCCTTTAAGTTTTGTCACTGAACTTCATAATTGCTGAATTATACACAAACCCCCAAACTGTTCTCAAGGCTGAGGTCAATCTGTTCAGACTCTGAAGCCATTGCTTTTTCAGCATAGTTTTGTGTTGAAGCAGCACTTGCTGCTGTCCCTGATGCTACAGAGGACTGTGATTAGCACAAGTATTGTTATTAATTGCTTTGATAAGCATACAACAAATTGTACACACCAAATTAAAACAGAGACCCAGCTTGGCACAGTGCTAAACCACAAACAGTAACCCATACCTAACCTTTACTAACCAAACAATCTCTCCTTTCAGGAGTCAATAAAATGATAGAAGATTAATTGTGAAAAATACATCGTTTTATTTCCTACCATAAATCAGTGATAAAACTCTCATTTACAGCTTGTCAGAAGGAAAGTTTGTAACACATGGATGTGATGTTAAATCCACATTTAAGATAACCTAACCTTTTCTGTCACTCAAAAAATGTTGTTTATTATTAGATGTGATGCCACATCCAAGAATATAATCAGTTTGACTGATAGCTCCAATTGTGAAAGTTGAATAGAAGCATTTAAAATAGACCTTAGTCCACACTGTAATTTTCACATATTGATACAAAGAGGAAAAAATGCAGCAATTCAGTAATAGTATTGTCCTGGTGTTAAACAATTCCAGATGCCCAGAAGAACCACTGCAATGGGTCCCTTTGTTTCACCCACTGAATTTCCTAAATTTACACAAAGCAAGAATCATAAATACAAAAAAACCCTTCAATCTCTGTTGGGCAATTGACATTTTAAGACAGATCCAAAATATGGGTCTAGATAGTACTTAAGCTTGATAGAGCACCTTACTGCTGGTCACTGTTGTGGATTTCCTGAGTGGTTTATATTCATAACTGACCCTGTTGTGGGAGGCTGTACTTCACTTAAACATGAGTTTCCAGTGAGGCATTGTGATCATGCAATACAGAAATCCATCCTTCCACCCTTAGCTGGCATGAACTGGCATGGCTTCACTGAAACAAATCAACAAAAGCTGATGGAAAGGAGAGGATCTTTCTAAAAACTCCTGTGGGGGAGAAGGGGCAGAGCCACACCCTTGGCAGAGAAGGTAAGACAAAGGGGGAAAGGTGGCACAGGAATTCAGGGATGTCCCTGTACTTACAGCCAGAGCACAGCCCTCACATGTACACACTCACCCACTGCAATAACCTGCCTGCCTGTTCACACAATACACACTTGGTCTCTTCATTCACAACTGAATGAATATTCTTTGCCACTACAAATCACTTTCTGATGGTTCAGCCCATCTCTAAAGTTGTGTCATGTCTCCCAGAGTCACTGCACTGACACGTTTAGTACACACAGTAAGTGTGCAGGCTTGCAGGATGAGAATGTTCCCTTTGCACACCAGATTTGCTGTGCCAGGACAGGGAATGCAGTCCCAGTTCGGTGGCTGCCACGCAGGGAGCTGCCAGCTGGGCTCGGTTCTGCTGCACAGAGTGTGGGAGCTTTCAGTTCAGTTATGTATGGGCTGGATACATTCTGTATTATGGCTCTAGGGGTAGAAAATACCAGGATAAGTGGTACAGGTGGTACATATTTTAAATTGCACAATGAAGATTATACTAACAGTGATTCCACAGGTTTCAGATTTGCTGCTTGACTGCACACCCTGACAAGGATTCTCTCACCCAGCCAGGACATCTGGCTTAAGGTCCCACTCCCTCTCCCTGGCACTGCTCCAGCAAACACTGTTTAAATGCTTTTATTATGTCCACTTTAAGGGTGGCATAACTTTGAATAGAATTCATACCTTTTTTTTTCCAAATAAGTTTTACATTTACATGCTAAATGAAATATTTTTAGCCTAAAAAAATTCTGACCTTAGAGATGGACCTAACTGTTCCCCAGCATAGTCACTGTCCCCCAAATCCCCTCTGCTTGGCTACAGCAACAGTGAAAGACAGAAGGGATGATAAGATGTCACAGTAAGTATTAGCTACTAGTGATATAAACAAAACAAAAAAAAAAATCAGATCTGAAAGACGTGATTGTAACGAATATATATTAAAAGATACAGCAGTGATATCAATTATTTGGATATTTTCAGAGAAAAACAACTTAAAATTCATCTTCCAAGCTGCATATCATACATATTAACAAAGAGAAATTTAGAACTAATCTGAATAATTTGCTTTTTTGCTTTAAGAATCTTTTTGACATGTAAAGATTACAATAAGAAAAACACTAACAAGCTCTTTTTTGCCTAATCATTCAAAACAGGAGACATTTGCAGCAGAACATTCAATGTCTTTTGTGGTTAAGAACATCCATTTTAATAACTTTTTTCCCTGATTATTTTATGCATATATGGATACAAAACCTACTTGCTTTTATAAACTTTCTTTTATGCAAAATCTTCTGAGAGAAAACCAGTAAGACCGAGTGGAATTAAACACCTATCCCACTGCATTTCTGCTTCTCTGGGCAAAATAAAAAGCTGCAAACTCATCCCAAGATAACCCTTGTGAAAACAAGTATCAGGCATAGCTTCCTTCACACATATATATATATATATTTACATATATGCACACACAGAGAACTACACAGAAGCTTGTATCACAAAATCCAATTCCATCAATTCTTTGCTATAGATATTTTGCACAAATACATTGGTGAGACCCCAGCAAAACTATTCCTCTATCAGAGGCAATATGTCACAACCTTTAACTTCTTTGACTACTCCCAGTCACAAAGAAATGAAAGATTTGAAACACAGATTATACAACTTTTGACCTATTTCTAAAGAAGGATGCTCCCCCACCTCATGAAATCCTCATTTAGGAACATAACAAATTTTAGGAACATAACAACACAGTAACTTCTGCTTTGCTTTTAGAAATACAGTAGAGAAAGGTAAAATGCAGAGTTGAAACTAGAACTACTGCAGTAACACGTTCTCAGACATGTGCAGTGCATGAAACATTCAGAAGATCCATGAAACAAAGACAAGAGCTACTAAATAGGTGAAGGAAATCACTTTTCTAGAAAAAAATATAAGAGAAACTTTCAGAATTGAAAAGGATGCCTGAATCACAGCATGGTTGCAGCTCAGTAGTCAAACTTACTCAGGACCAGGTCTAATTTAAAACTGAGTTGTATTTGCCATGGACTCAGACCATATTTCTGCACAAACTGAAACATGAATGGTAGAATTGTCTGGCAGCCACCACCATTTTCTCAATTCAGACAAATTCATAGCAGAATTTCTAATAGACAGCAACTTCTAAATGGCAACTGACTCAAACTTGAGAAATTTTTCATTTAGAAGAGCTTTCCAAAAGCAGCTAAGAACCCTCATCCCTAAGCAGAAGGGGGCTAAAGCTAAGCCTAACAACTTCTGCAATTCCCATCAAAAAAAAAGGAAAAAATTCTTGTTACCATTTGCCTTATATTCCAGTGTAGGTGTTACACAGTTTCTGCATTGAACAGGAGCAGCAGCATCAAAAGAAGGAAAAAGAAACAACAAAAATCAATCCAAAACAACCTAATTGCTTAGTTCTAGACAATGCTTCCTGAGGAATGCTGGCAGTAAAGATCAGCAATGGTTCCATGACAACTCCTCGGAGCTTTGCCTTCCATCTTTCCAACTGCAACGTATAAAACTGGTGCTTCAGATTTTTCTGGTCATAATAAAACTTCAACATATGCTTACCTGCTATGGAAACATGCAGATATCTCAACACCTGGGGATACTGAAACCACAAGGCTCAAAACTTCATCACAAAGTTGTGTATGTTATGGCAAAAGCATGAAAAGCTAAATGGAAAATAGCCTGAAATGAGACATGAGACTTCCAATTTCAGCAACCACATTCCACCACGTATTGTGGGGGTGTTCTATGAGGTTCTGAATACAGAATATGAGGGCAGACAATTTAGGAACTTTAAATAAACTACTGCAAAGAGCAACAACAAATGCCAGACATATAAATCCAAGTTCTTGTCCTGTCTCACAGACCTGTATCCAGGGATAAAGCAAGTGAACTTATCTGCTGTTGCATCTGTGTATAGGAGAGAACTGCTATTCCTCATCACAAAGGAAAGATGAGATGCTTTGGTTTGACACTAGCGGAGACAGACAAAAAAACCCTTATTGGACAGTTTTAGGCCTTTAGCTTGACACAAAGAAAATTAACAAGAATTAAACTTTGTAATGTTTTAATTCTGGCAATATTGTTCTTCAAGCAGTTACCACTCTTTGCAAAGGCAACACTTAAATTTATCTTCACTTACATTTGAGGCTTTTGTAAAGATCAGAAGATGTAAAACAGAAATGAGAAAGGAAGAAAGGCAGAGTAAGGTACTGGCTCAGCAATGTGAGTGTTCTGACCAGGGGTATAAACTCTTCTGCTTTTGTGGAATTTCCATACTCTCACACATAAATAAATGTTTCCTAAGGCACTGGTGTCTCTTAGCTGATTATGTAATTTAATCACTAAAGCCCTGCCAAACGTACAGTCACAAAATCACATTGAAGGCCACCATTTTATTTTAAAATATCTTCATCTCTTTATGTTAAAAATTTCTCATATAGGATTTTTCCTGTGTCTAAAAATTTGCCTTTGATATCACACTGTTTCACAGCAATTTAATATTTGACCACATTATAAAGTGCCACTAAAACTTACATATGATAATACATGTGTTGTAGGCACACCTAAGTCTACAGCAGCATGTGAAGGAGTTTGTACACGTGCAGGGTTTGAGCTTGGGATTTTAGCAGCTTCTCCATTTGCAGTTATTATTACTTTAAGTCTAACAGTAAATGGAAGGAATCAGACAGACAAGTATTCACCAGGAGAAGATCATGATTTGACATTTCTGTAAGTACTTTCCTGAGTTTGCCAGCCTTTAGAGACTTTGGTACAGAATACAAAGCTGGATATGTATTGAGTGAGGATGCTGAAACTCCAATCGCAGTTTATTTCAATCGATATTTCTTTTTTGAAGCCAGGGACTCTCATGTAGTGCTCATCTGACAGCTTTTGATGTGAACAGCATTAATAAATGTTGACATTTGGGTTGATTACTCTCCCTGTACAAGCATGGACTAGTCAGGTACTGGCTAATCCCTCCGTTCTTTCTGCTTGTGCTGCTGCTGTTTCTGTCCCACTCGCTACTGCTCGGATTTATCTGTAACTTTCAGTACCAAAAATACAGGATTAAAAAACCTGACACTTCCAAGATGTGTGATAATACTTAACACCAGCAAAATCTGTGAAAACAGGGACCAGAACTACCAGCAGTGACACGTGTGTGTTTCTAACATATCTAATTCTTACAGCAGCACCATCCTGCTCTTGTTTCAGAGGAGATGAACCACACACTTTTGGGTGGCGTTGTTGCTTTCTCAAATGATCTGCACACGTACCGTGTGCCCTCCTGGGAGCAGTGCAAGGAAGGAAACTGCACAAAGAACTCACAGTCACCGTTTCAAAGGTCCACAGACCATTCAGAGCAAACCAGAGATGTTTTCTGTGCACTGGAAGGTGTCATTACAAGGAAAGGTCATCCAGATCCCCCCCACTGATTCCCAGGTTTAGCTGTATAATTAATGAGTGCACAGCACCAGCTTCTTCTTCCCCTTGCGTTATTTCAGTTAATACACACAAATGGGTAGCACTTTCCTTATGAAAAGATATCATCTGATATTTAGATTAATGTATATAAATTAATCCCTTGCAAATATTCTCCCTGCAATTTTTGATTTATATGAAAAAGCAAAAATTAAAATCACAATGCTTATGGGTTTTTGCTAAGATAATGAAACAATCTTTACCTTGTCAGTTCAATCTTTTCCTATTTTTGCTATTTTTTAAGCACAATGATACTGGCTATTCTGAACTCTAAACTAAGTAGAGATCTTAGTAAAACCCTCCCCTTACAAAGTTTTTCATGCCATTTGAGAATTAAATAATCATTGCATACACTCCATAGTCATTCATACAAGATGCAAAACTTAATTATCTCAGCTGAGCAGTAGCCTTATAAATTGAAATATCAAAAGATCAGCCCAGCTATCTTGGTCTGTACTTGAAATTAAAAAATAATTAGATATTTGCCATAGTGAATTTTTAAGATTTAAAAAATTGCACAATAAATGATTCAATACATCTCTCGAGATGAATTCTCATTATTGTTTGTGTCAATGTGTCATAACACAGAAAGTTTTGTTTTCATTGTTGCCAAGAACCCCATCAATTTACCATGATGTTCTATCAGATTTTTGTTCAATAAATATCTGGGGTTTTACTGAAAGATCCAAAATATTTTCCCAAGAGATGGGTGTGCAATAAAACAGAGTCTGTGCATTGCCCCAGAAATTCCAAGCTCCTTCCAGGTCAGCATTTCCCCCAAAAGCGTTTTCAACTTTTTCTGAAAGCCCCAAATACCCTATTTATTCAAGTTGTGCTTATTTTCCTCCTTATTTCTTTTCTGCTTCTCTTTTATTATTAGGGGGAAGATTATCATTATCACTATTATTATTATTATTATTATTATTGTTTTTACATCAAACTTTCTATAGGAACAGTGTGACAAAAGCACTGTAATCATTCTAGAAAATAGCTAATAGAAGATTGCACTGCAATGATACTTTCTCTTTATTAAAACAAACAAAAAAAAAAAAACAAAATAAAACAAAAAGCTAATGCCAAAACAGAGAATGTACTGAAAGGAGTAATTATGAAATAACAGGCAAAAATAGTCATGTTTTAAATTATAAGCAAATATTTCAACACATAAATGAACAGGAAAGGACAGTAGTAGAGTCAAGTACCACTCACAGCCAGCCTTTGCCACACTGGCACCTGCTAAAGGAAACCTTTGTTTTGTGTGTGGAACAATCCTGACATTCTAGTAACTGCAGCATATATAAAATCCCAAACTCTGCACCACTGCCCTTAGGTGGGAAATGGAATCCAGCTGGAGGTATCCCCTTCCCAGACTGACTGACCAAGCCCTAAATAGCACATAAAGAGGCTGTCAGTCAGACATTGCTCTTTTCCCTGTTTTTCAGCGCTTCACAACACTCAGGAAAAGAAAATTTGTACAGTAGAGAGTCACCCAGAGCTTCTGGTCAGTCACTCAGTCTGGCTTGATATCCAGGAACAGACACAGCTGTGTTTGCAGTTATTCTGCCACATCCTACTGTGTGATGACCCCACGACCTTCCTTCATCCCTTCTGCTCTGCACCATCTGTCTTATCCATGTTCTTGTCATTCTCCAGCAATTCAGAGCTCAAAAGCTTCCAGGCTGAGCCAGAAACTATATCTTTGTGTTAAACTGTTCTGCAAGGAGCCATAACATCTCAT
Organism: Eopsaltria australis; assembly: GCA_034509425.1. NCBI lineage: Eukaryota > Metazoa > Chordata > Aves > Passeriformes > Petroicidae > Eopsaltria > Eopsaltria australis. The sequence goes on along the minus strand of JAVTVJ010000341.1, from coordinate 555,980 downwards.
CCAGTGAGTTCTGAAACTTGGTTACATTCTGTGTGAAGAACTGCTCCTTTTATTTGTTTGGAACATGCTCCTGGTAATTTCATTTTGATAGCACCAGTTGTCATATTGTGAGAGACAGGGAACAATCATTTCCTTCCCACCTTCCCTTTATTACTCATTATATCACTGGCCTTTTTCTTATCCCTCTCTGCCATTACTTTTCCAAAATTAACAGTTCTAACCTGTTTAACTATTTCTCACATGGAAGACACTCAACTCCCTCAAGAAGTTGTGTTGCTCTCCTCATTGCTAGGTCACTAAATATTCTTCAAATGAGGATGAGCAGCAGTCAGCCAAGGGAAAACCTCACACCACTACTGAGACCCACAATGTAAGATGTTAACAGAGAATCTAGAGTGACACTGCTTAAATATCCTGTGATTCATATTGTTCTCAGCTCAAAAATTACTTTTCTAATTTTATTTCAATACAAAGAACCGTGAGAATCTTCTACTACAGGTAAATGTCAAAAAGGGCTGTCACCACATTCGTATAAAGCCATAATTTATTATAGTTATTGCACAGCTGCCACAGAGATGCGTTCTGTTTCACTTCTCTGCTTATCTTTACTAAGAACTGTGGGATATGAGAGTCAGTAGAAACAGGCCTGAGAGAAATGCTTACATGAGCAAAATATCAGAAATATGAAATCACCCTTCCACCATGATGTCATAAAGTCTGCAAGTGCAAATTCTCTGCCTATTCCCAAAATTCCACTGGAAGTGACCTCATTGCTTTGCACAAAAATTCAATTTATGCAAATTTGAATGCATTTTCCATGATAATTTAATTCTAATTTAAATTCAGAGCAAATTTTTCCAGTGGTTTAAGAATGCTGCAAAACCCACCTCCTCCATTCTTCTGAGAAAATTTAAACTGCAGCTAGGACTCAGAATTATCTAAGGCCCTGAATAGTTACCTGTGGAGATTTTGTCCATTAGGATCAAACAGCATCAGCAGAGAGCACTGATAAAAACATGCTGTTCAAATACTCAATGAATAATGTACATCCCACTGCTTCTGTAGCAGATTTATTCCCAATTAAGTATGCAAAGCTATAAAAAACTTGCTTAATACCAAATCCAGTTCCCCCTGGATTAGTTCTGTGCCTGCCAATATGGAAATAACAAGCCAAAGCTCACGAAGTTACACTGGCATTAACCAGGTTTAATAAAATCATGAAGGTGATGAACCATTTATTTTAATAGGTTTATACATATATTCCCATTGTATTGAGGTTATTGCACTCTTTTTCCTTGTGTGTTCCTCCTTTGGAGTCCCTCTTTTGTAGCCATTTCTCTTAACAAAAAACAAATAAACAAAAAAATCTACCACTTATTTTTCGAATTACATAATGGGGTTTTTTTTTGTTTGGGTTGGGGTTTTTTACGATTGACATCAAGTACATTAAAATTATAGCATGATTTTATCTCCATTCTTTCCTTCTGGATTTTGAACAAAAGAATCTCTGTATCTTTCAAAGATCTGTAGGTAAAATTACAGCTTCAGGGACAGAACAGCCCCATCCTACATTCACAAAAGGATCCAATACACGAGATACCCCGAGGTGATGCGCTTCAAAACTATCAGAAGATGACAAAACCATTAGTTGGCATCAAAGTCCTCCCAGAGTTATAGTCAATGTAATCAGGCACAAACAGCTTCTATTGTTGGCTTGTCAATACCAATTCAGACCACCCACTGCTTCTTACTTATTTTCTATTATTGATTCTGCATCTTTCCTGCCCATATCATCCAGCTAAATTCCTTCCAATATGACAAAGCCTTGAGGATTTATAGATGTTTCTCAAATTGCTATTCTTGTTAGGGCTCCAGCTACAATCCCTGTTGGAAAAATGTTATGAGAGAGATACTATCAAAGTGATCCCTGGCTGCTGATGCAGAAATGAAGACAAATCATTTTTAGTTAAAATCAAAAAGGCAGAAATAGTAGCAGAGTGAGGGCATTTACTAAGTTACAGTCATTTATCAGACAGAAAGAAAATTAATTAAAACCCAAAAGAGTGTTTTAAAATGTTGAAGGTTTGTAAATCATTAGTTTAATAGTGCAGCTAAGAATCTCTATGTATTAAAAATCTAAAACTGAGATCATCTTGGACGAAATAGTCTGCTTTTTTCACCAAAAATCAGGCCACAGAGAATCATAAGATAAACTTTATGAACTGAAATTATATAGCATCTCAAGACTGCTCTCTCTTTTATAATAACAGATGATTACATTCAATATAAGCAAGAAGCATCAATGGATCTCCAGACATCAGAGAGATACACAATGAGGGCACAGCCATGGACTCAACATTTAGATGCTCTAACAAAAGACAATAGAACTTTCACTTTGTCAATTTTTTAAAAACAGTTCTTACTGAAAGGAAGAAAAAAATTCCTTTTCACACTCTTACAAACAGTTTAAAAATTATGTCTGGTTTTAACAATGGAGCTGCTCTTAGCTAAAACCAAGAGATCAGTAAAGTGTGACTAGCCTGAAAGTGTGCTCTGACATGTACATTCTTAGAATTTTCAAACTGTTGGCATATGATGGATAAAAGGTATTAGTAACAGAAAGAGGTTTGAGGTTTCTCACTTTGTGCAAAACACCAAAAGATCTGTCTGGTGAGACTCTCTCTCACCCAGAGAGTCAGTGGTCCCAGTTAGAGCTTATGATGATGAAAACCAAACACTAAAAAAAATGGAAGAAATCTCCAGAGGCATTCACTATGAATACTGTAATATTTAAATTTGAGGATAGAACAGGCATATGATTCAAAAGTTCACCAAAATAATGGGTGGCAGAGATAAGATAATAAAATAGCACAGGTTTTAACTCACAGTAATAAAAATGCAGCTTGTCCCTCACTGTGAGCAGAATGAGGGGAAAGTAGTTGGGGGACTCCTCATCTTAGAAGGAACATTATACAATGTGAAAGGACTAGAGACAGAATTAAGGAATTAACCAATCTATCTTAATCCCTTTAAAATGGAACTGTAAGACAGAATCTTGCATTACAGATCAGATCAGAAAAGGAGCAGCAGCAATTGTGAAAAGCAAGGAGAAGAAGTTTGTTTTTAATAAGGGATGTGACAATCAGAGCAGTGGAGGCAGGAAGATGCTGTTAACAGCAGCATTCTGTAAGGAAGTAATGAGAGAAAAAGGACAGGAAAAAATGGCCTGAGAGGAGATTACTGTTGGGAAGTGTAGAAACAATCAGATTATATGTGAGAGTTTGGAAAGTTTAAACATTACATGTGAGCTTGAAACAAAATGCTGAACTGAGATGCTCAAAGGGTGGTTATAACTTCCTCAAAGCTCATGCAGGGGACAAAAGGAGTGAGAAAAGCCTGCCAGTAAAAAGTCCTTAGAAAATAAGAATTAAGAGGCTGTTAAACCTTGGACAGATTTTAATACATAAATCAGATCCATTACCAGACATGACTTCACCTGCCCCCTTTTTCTGGTACCTCCTTTACTACAGGATTCAAAATTTTAAACCTTCATTCAGGATGTCGTTTGAGACTGAAAAACACATCACACATCTATCTGTGTTTTTATCCTTCATTATGCTGCACTCCCAAGGCACAATTCTGTTCACATATTGTACTCCATTTTTTGGGGCTTGATTGTTGGCTGGGGCTAACTCACAACACATATTTATCTCTACAACCACTAAATATTGATGCTGCTCATCAAAAATTTCTAAACTGCAATCAACAGAACTGTTTGGTGCTAATTATATTTGTACCATATATTTGTATATTTGCATATAACTGTGCATTGCCTCTTACAGTGATATTTGAGCTTCCCCACTTGTCTTTACTATCATGGGCAAGATTCTGTATCAGTTTGCTCAGGAAACTGCAAACTTTGCAGTCATCAACGTGGTGTCTTGAATGCTGCAGAGCATCTTAGTAAAAAATTGTTTATATAATTCTTAAAAGACTGCAAAATGTTTCCCACAATGAACTCAACTATGAGACAGGACAACACCATACAAATTGTTTCCATTTTCACAGTCACAGAACAGTTTGGGTTGGAAGGAACCTCAAATATCATCCAGTTCCAATCCTCTCTCATGTGCAGGGATACCTTTCACTATCCCAGGTTGCTCAGAGCGCCATCCAACCTGACCTTGGACACTTCCAGGGATCCAGGGGCAACCACAGCTCCTCTGGGAACCTGTGCCAGGGCCTCCCCGCCTTCACAGGGAAAATTTTATTCCTAACACCTCATCTAAACCTCCTCCCTGCAGGTGTGAAGTCATCCCCCCTTGTCCTGTCACTCCATCCCTTGTAGATGTTTCTTTGTTGGCTCCTTTCATGCACTGGAAGGCCACAATTAGGTCACACCAAAGCCTTCTCCTCTCCAGGCTGAGCAATCCCAACTGTGCCAGCCTTTCCTCCCAGCAGAGCTGCTCCATCCCTCTGCTTATCCTGGAGCCTCCTCTGGCCTGGCTCCAGCAGCTCCAGGTCCTTGCTGTGCTGGGTCCCAGGGCTGGAGGCAGCTCTGCAGGTGGGGTCTCACTTGGATATTATGGGAAACAAGTGGAGCATTTGATTCTGTTTTAATAACTTTTAAGTTAATAACTCTTTAAGAGAGTCACCATTCAACTCTTTCTTAAGCTGATCTACTACTAAGGAAAAAAGCATTTATGTGCAACAGCAGATACTTTCAAAGGCTGAAGTGATTTTTACTTAATAAAATTACACAGGTTCTATACAAACACTTTGGAATACAATAGCAATATAGCTATAATCAATAATGCTCCACTATGCAGAACAGGAGTTCCTCTCATTAGGCTGGGCAATACAGTTTGTTTCCTCATCACAATTTTAAAATTAAAGATGACTGTAGTGCAGTGATTTATTCTGATCTTTATAGACATTGCAATTACTGTAATACAGAACATGGTACAGTTGGCTGAAAATAATTATTAAAGCCTAAGTTATTAGCATATAAGAGAGTCAAAGAGAACAAGAGAAATGTTAGTTGTTATTGTTTATGTGGTAAATTCTTACACTGGTTATTATGCCAATGGGACTGAATAAGGGTACTTTGCACATGTAATGAAAAGAAATTAAAAACTTGACTAAAATAAATCACATTTTTAACACAGCAGTTCTTTCAGCTGAAGCTCTGTTTGATACACTAGATAACCCTATATGCCTTCACCCTGACATACTCTTATTTGGAACAGTTTGTAACATTCCCATCCTGTCTGTGAAAAGACATTTTAATTGAAAAATCATTTGCCCATAAAATTATCATCATCAATTTACATTCTACAAAGGGACTGCATTATGACCATAAAACAATTTGTAAGTGGATTCATTCTACCCACTAAATCACTTTACATTATTCTGTGAACAGAATGATTAAAGCAGGTTAGCATTTTGCTGGCAAAGTAATTATGTTGTTATGCATTTCAGCCACACAGATACTTGTAATAGCTAGTCCATTTATCTTGGTGACAGAACATCTATACTAAATTGGTAGAATACGTTTTATTTACTTGATGCAATTCACTTAATTCACAAAATACTTTTAAACTTAGTTTTCGCCATCAGGAAAGTTTTATCTATTTATTTATTTAATTTTCTTTTTATTTTATTTAGCTGATTGGAATTTGTAAGTGATTTTAAGAAAAAGTGAAAATAAATGTTCTACTAGGAGTAGCTCAGCTGCACAGAACTTGTGTTTAGCTTAGGAAAAATCCACACAGTACAACCTGCCACAGTATTTCCATTGATACTAAATTGCTCTTAATAATGAGTTAGAAAAGGGAAATGACAATTCTGTTGTGAGGGTAACAGCCACAGGGTATCATAAATGTCAGTGAGAGTGAGAGCTTGGTGGCTCTGGGCTGTGACCAGCACCCAGCTCTTGGTATTTGACCATCTACATGTGTGTGGCCACTGGGCAACTTGCAGCCCACCAGAGGCAGCAGCTCCAGCAATCAGTACATGGCACTGGCAGTTTTATATCTTTATAACATCACCAGGGGACCCCCCACTGTCCTGCAACTAAAGGGATCTCCAATTGTTGGATCCAGTTGAACCCATCATAGGTAGATTGTTTATGTTGTCTACATTGGAAAGTTCATGCAAACATGCAAGCCTGGACTTAAATCTGACTTCCTCTGTTAGTGAGGATTTAAAGTCCACTTACATGGAACCCTACTGCTGTAAAAACAACAGGAGCAAGAAATACAAACTGACACCATCCACAAGATCCAACTCTCACATATTCTTTAGCTGCAAGGTAGGAAGAGTTAAATGTATGGATCAGATTTCTAAATATGCTAAGAATGTCAAACTTTTAAAGACACAGTCAGAAAACAATATATCAAAACCTATTTAAATATCTGTGTGTGATTATTTAGGCAGTCATGGCATTTCTTTCTGCCATGGTTAACTCTAATTTGCATTTAACAAAGAGAAATTAAAATAAAAGCACAGAAGAGATCTCCACACAGACACGCTTTCATGGCCTTCTCACAACTCGACAGGGAAAAAAAGAAAAAAAGCCCTTTCACTTCACTACAGGTTTGTTACAACAGTCCCATGACTTCCTCACAAGCACCAGTCAATTTTTTTCAAGTCACCTAGGGTTCTTTAAAGGTTTTATTGTTTGACTGGGTTTGGTTTTTGGACCAGGGCTCTTTGGGGGGGTTGGGTTTTGGCTTTCTTTGGGGGCTTTTTTAGTTTTTTATGGAGTTCAATGAAGAGCAATGCACCAGTTGCTTGGTGACCACAACAGAATGTTTTTATTTGATGCTCAACACATCGTTTTTAATCTGAAGAAAATGTGCTTGCAGTAAGACTATTCCTGCTAAAAGAACTCTCAAACTGGTTTCATTCCAGCTCTGTGCAGACTTTACAAACTGACAGCAGCATTACTGCTCTCCAAACACACTCCATTCTCATTAAATGGCTAATCTAAAACAAATCAACCAAAACACAGAGAAGAACTGCACCGAATACAAATCTTTTACTCCCAAGATGGGATTCAAATTAAGGTAAATCACAGTTATATCTCAGATCGGAGTGACCACCTTTCAAAAATAATTTACTACAAAAAGCAGTAGCTGGAAAATATCAGATCTTTTCCTTAGTAGCATCAGCAATCATTTACTCACATGAATGAATAGTACACTTAAAAATTTCAAGAACAACATTCTGTAGGCAATAATCTATATGCAGTTAGCACATTGCTAAGAATAGTGAAATAAATAGAATTTATTAAAAGCAAATGTCAAGACTGAATAATTAAAATTATTTCTACTTAGGTGGATCTTGTCAGAAGTAAAATTTTATCTAATTCCTAACAGAGCACATATCTATTTAAAAGTGTTGTAGTAATCCTTAGAAACTGGTTGAACACAAAACATGTGTGTTGTCTTGCACACCAGATTTGACCAGACAATCATTACTTGAAGTTCTCTGTTTGCTCTAGTCCTTGGTACCTGTGTGAATAGTTCCTTCCTTAGATCCAATATAATACATCTACTTAGGACATGCAGTAGAATGTACATAAATCATAATCACTCAAATGTTCCAGCAACATAAAACTTGTGCACAGAGCCTGATACTTTTAATTTATTTGGGGAGGGGATAAAACCAAATAAAAATAAATAAAACCCAGAAACTTTGAATCTTAAAGGGAGAATAGTTCAGATTCCACTTCAGAAAAAAAGGAAGATTGAAGTTCTCCCATTCTGTTATTGACCTGCTGTAGAAAATCCATTGGATCATTCATTTCAGAACTCTATTTCTCCATGTATTTACTGGGGCCATAAATGACATCTGCCTTTACTACTTAAGCATTTTGAAGTCCACAAGTATACACTGAAGGACCAAACAGGATTTAGAAATAATAGCAAACCATAAACTGCATAAATAAATGTCTCAGGTTTTTATCACAATAATTTTTAGATTAGAAACCTACAGTTATATGGATCTAATTTGTAAAAACACTTCAAGGTGCTTCATGGAAATAATCTGTAGTTCTATATTTGTCTTGCAAATTGACAGCTCATCATATATTCCTTTTTTTATGTGTCTAATTGGCCGTCTTAAATTGCGCTGTGACTGCAACAAGCAGTTCCAAATATTTGTTATTATGAAATCTTAATTGCCTCTTAGCAAATGTTAGAAACATTGCAAAGAAAGACAAAATTGACAAGCAGCATTCTTCAATTAATTATTTCTCCCATCCCACTTGTTATGTTTCAACAATTCTACTCAACAGACCTTCCTAGGCCTTTTTGGGATGTTCTTAAAATAATACCATTATCACTTCCTTTATGAAAGCTCTAAGTTATAGATACTCAGCTGATGGAAAATATCTAACCTCCCATTAAATCAGTTCAGCAAGATCACTGAAAAGAAATTTAACCTACATTGTTTCAAAACAGGCTCCAGTTCTCAGTATTGTGTAAACCAAGTGTCCTCTACCAAAGCACACTGGTGGGATTTATGCATGTCTGTATGATTTCATAGATCAAGGGAGACAGTAATAACATCTAGGCTGGTACAGTTGTTGCTTTGGAGGAAATGGGCTTTATGTAAATAATGAAGGAAGGGGGATAACAAGCCATGCCCTTGAACATCAAGGGAAGAAATATAAAGCAGAACACAATCTATTTCTTTCACATGGATGCTCAAAAACTGTGCTAAATCACATTCCTTACAAAAACGATTTGGAGATTCATTTAATCAGTTATTTAATTACGGATAAAACAAACAGTGTTTGAGCTATGAAAAGCAGAAATATGCTTGGAAGCCTTTACGGGTAAATACAATTATATACTGTAGTAAAATCTTGCACAGATCTTTTCAGCCTGTGATTCAGAGCACTCAGATTCGCCTTTGGAGAAGCATAAACAATGCAAAAACCTATAATTGCAATGTCAGTCATGGTGTCCATACAGAATACCAAGTACAAAATCATATCTTGATTTATTTCCGTGGGTCTTTGGCAAAACAAAACCCTACAAAGCCAACAGCAGAAGCACAGTGTCCTCTGCTGGTGAAACTGCCTGAGATTCCTTACCTGAACATAAGGGGGCTGGGGAAAAACATGGCTCTCCTGAAACTGAGCCAGTTCAATCAATCACTTGTTCCAAAAATTCCGTTTTTCACAACACACATAAAAATAGTAAGAGAGAAGACCATCCTGGAGATACTGCTTCTGTGACTTCCAACAATTCCCCTTTGATTGACTGATAGCTCAATAGCCCTTACTTATATAATTCACCATAAGTGATCTTAAAATACTTTACTTTTTCATGCATACTGCCATTGTTAAAAATGACCAATTGAGCCATTTGTCAAAGTGAACTAGAAGGGCTCCTGAGCACAAATGTTCTTAATCTTTTCTTTTTTTTTTTAATAAGATGAGGATTCAGCTACAAAATGTGCCATCTGTAATTTAGAAGGGAACAAGAACTGCAGCATAAGTCAATAGCTCCCTTTGATCACTGGCTGTGATCAATTTGCCCATATACCTGGAGAAGCTGCAGCTCTCTCTGCTAGGAAGATAAATAAGATATCTCGTTCTAATCTGAGGTACAAAGGAAAAGCCCACCCCTACCCTGTGTGAATCCTCTCTCACAGCAGCAGTCAATAATGCAAGGGTGTAAAGTTGTAAATTTAACTGAGCAAAAAAGGATGCAACTATCAGAAGCATCTCTCCAATTCATGGGGCATTTATATTTGAATGTTAAATATAGCATTTGAGGAAAAATAATAACAAATGCAATAAAAAATAATAAAGAAAATTACAGAAGCACCAACCACTAGCCACAGCCAATAATAAACAACAGCTTTTGTAAATAAATGAATTCACAAGTCACATCCCTCATAAATTGGTTTTGTATTCTATGATAAATCCATAAGATCAAACTCTTACAGACAGGAAATATCTTATTTGCTCATAAATATTCCTTTATATTTAAGCCAGCTGATAGAGTTAGATTTTTTGCTTAGTTAACCAGCATAACACTGAAGCAACCTCACAGCAGTGGTGTAATGAAGTTAAATTAACTCATGGAAAGAATGTATTGCTGTGGACCTAAAGTTCACTACTGATGCAGGGCAAACGTCTTGGTTTTAATTTGCACTGTTAAAAGACCCAAAATGCACTAAAAAAATACAAACTGAGTACATACCCAGAGTGGAGACTCATCTGGCTGTAAAAAGGAATATGGACAGGGCAGAACATGGCTGGTACTGATCTGAAACACTGCCAAAGGCAGCATGGCACTGACAGGGTAAAAACAGGCACAAGTCACTTGGTTTATTGTACATTAGTTGTGCCCCTAAAAATCTCACTTTGGGACAGTGCTTAAAATCTTCAACTATAGTGAAAAATCACATGAGCCTTTCACTCTAAAGTTGAGTGACCAATGGATGATGCAGTGAGACTCAAAATGTGTTAACCTGGCAAATGTGTCTCCCTGGAAAAATACACTCTATTCCAGCTCTTCTATTTGTAAAATCTTCCAAATATAGGGGGTTTTTGAGTTCTCTAATGGACTTGTGGAAATCATGACCTATGTTGTATTGAGTTAAATCAGTAAGCCAGCATCTTTTATAGCCCATCTTAGTCTGTGTGGCTGTATGTGCACAGGAACTGAAAGACAGCAAATTGTCAGTGCTGGTATGATTGGAACTGTTGACCATTCAACAATGTGGCCTAATCTGCTTTTTTAATTCACATGTACATAACTTATGAAGTCTTTTGAAAAAGATTCTGCTTTACTCGCAAATTTGGGGCACAACAAGAGCTCACTGATCTGATTTATTCACATTAGAGATTATTATCTGTCTTGAGTCTGTTCTTCTAACACACATAAGATTTTCATGCACAGGGTCCTGTCATGCATCATTTGCAATTACTTCTGCTGTGCATTATGCATAACTCAGTGGCAAATGTAAGGAAGGCTGTGTTGGCAGATCAAGGAGAAAATTCTAAGGCAGATATTCTTAGACACTTCAAAACTCCAGCCTGCTCCTAAAAGACCAAAATTCCCCAGTGACACCACTGGTGGGAAAATGGCCCCATTGCCCCTTTCTGCCTCCAATGGTTACATTTATGTAAAAGGGGAGATTCTACTGCTCTTATAAATGACTTCACCTGCATTTAATTATGCTTTAAAATGCATGGATAAAAATTACATCCCACACCTACTTATTATATTAATGTATTCAAGTTGAGTGTCTGATTTACAATTACCACGACCACACACCATGTGCACATTGGCCAGTTCATTTCATGTGTGTTCATTCCATTTGTGCACATAAGAAAGCAATTTTTTGCACAACCGGAATCTTTTTGCCTGAAGATTCCAAACTCTGTTTCCAGACTGTTTTCATTCATTCAAAATATACTTTTCATGAAAAGGACCCAACAACTCATCTTAACTGTGACAGCACTTGTGCAACTCAAAGTCTTCTAAGTACAAAGGCAAAAATCAGAAACATGTGCTTGTATATGTTTACAGGAAGAAATATTCTCAGAGGAAGACATTTTTCCCACAACTAGAATGAAACATTATTTCTTTGAATGAAATGGTAAATTTAAAGACTATAGGAGGGAAAGAGAAGTCTGTTTTTCCATTAAGAGCCATTCCCAGTGAGATAACTATCAGCTAAATTAGATAGCAGCTAAATTAGACAGCCCAGCTAGATACAGCTCTAAGCAGTTATAAAGCATTTGTCAGAACTGTACTTGAGCCTGAAGCCAACTTGACTATAGACAGCAGATCCTTTACAGTGGATATGGTGCAACAGACACATTTTTTGTCTTTACATATTAAAGCAAACACTTTATCTGCAGGTTTGTATGGAAATACAGCACAACCAGACAGGAAAAAAAAAAACCAAAAAAACCAAAAAAACCAAAAAAAAAACCAAAAAAAACAACCAAATCCACAGTCATTCATTTAACAGTTAGAAAAAGAATGAAACTTTTTTTACAACAAAATATCCCATGTGGATATTAACATGCAGTAATAATTGGAGCCAAATGGCATTTCACTTTTCTCCTGATCTATTCTAAGAGCCAACTGCCTTTCACATTTTCCCTCTTTCCTCTTGCAGAGAACCTTTTATACCATTCTCTGCTATCAGTCACCAGACACATTCCCAGGAACATAAAGCAGCAGAATAATTTAATGCCTTGGATCTATATGTCATTGCTGTAGCAGTGCTAAGCTGTCTGAAAATCTCATTCAAATATATCATTGCATCTCTAATGTCAGATTAGTTTAGGCCATCAAATTCTAGAAGTATCTATAATTGTTTAGTTAGTCCAGCAATATATTCATTTTCTAGAAGGAGTAGTGGAGAGGGGAGAAAAGATGACTTAATGTTGCATAGATAAACAGGACTGCTGTTCTAACTTGAATGGATTCCACAGAAGTTTTATGTTTCCAAGTCTACTGATGAAGTGTGTCATCATTCCTGTCTGCTGATAAAACTAAGGAAAAGCTACCACAATCATTCAGCTGAATGCAAAGCACTGCCACTGTGATCCCCTAAAGCTGCTTTCTGAAGTTGGAAATAAATGATTTTTTTTTCTCCTTTGTTTGCTATGCCAAGAAGAGATAATGCAGCACATTCAGTTAACATTTGTCCCTGAAGCACATTATCCCTCCAGGAGTATTGCGTGGGAGTAGCACAGACACAGTGTTTCAAATTAATCAGGAATGGGATTAATCATGCAAGAAATAGAAGTTAAAATGTAATATTTAAAAATAAAGTTACAGGAGTAGAAAAGTATAATTAAAATATTCTTCCTAGCTACAGTTTCTGTTGCCATGTCAAGTTTGATTTTATCAGTTACTTTCCTCTAGTTTTTAATTTCTCAGCTTTAATGCCTTAGAGTACAAACCTGCCATTTATTGAAGCCTACTTTGAAATGCCTGAGCCTTTTTCCTATTCCCTCATTTTCAGCAAAATATAACAGCTTCATAAAGATTCTGATCTGCACATTGGATCTGACTGACCTGAGAGCAGCAGGTGAGGACAGTGGACTGTGGAGTGCCAGGGAGCAGCACAGAGAGGGGAAGGTAAGAGCTGAGCAGGTGGATACAGGGAGTGTTGTTCTGGGTGAGAACTGACCATGAAAACTAAAGCAGAATTTTAGAGCACACTCAAAATAATGTCATATGAGTTCCAGCAATAAGCACAAGAAAAGTGAACACAATTCATAACACAAAAGGGTATCAATGGAAGGGCAAGTGGCAAAATTCACCAAGAGCTCTGTGTTACCTGAATTTGGAAAAATATTCACACAGCAGAATTCACATGTCAATCACCTGGTCAGGATTGCTATAATTAGAAATATGGGTTTGCATGCTTATTCTCTCCCCCTTCTCACATGTGGTGTTCTAATTTCAATCAAAACCCTTTGATTTACTTAAGCCAGGTTTCTCAGTGAATTCTGCCAGGACCTCACTAATTCCTTCAGCTGCAATTTCCACCAACTATAGCACAGGATCAAGCACCATGACATTATTTGAAAATTTTATATATAATGAACTGCTGCCAGAAGAAGAGCAAATGAAATATTTATGTCATGTGCATATTATGAATCTCCTTCTATTTATTTGCCACAATATGTATTAACAAGAATTGCTCAAAACTTCATTTTTACCTGACCAGGAGCAGCTTTCCAAGTGGAATCATGGTTTTATTATTTCCTGTTGCGGTGGCTCGGAACCAGGAAGGACGAGGTCTTCCGGTGGCATGTTCCACAGACAGAGAGTTTCCCCCCGAAGCTCCCAGAGGCTGTGGTTTGGATCACCAAGACACGAACCCCAAGTTCCTGCTATTGGTTCCTTGATTTGTCTGTTATGTTCCCCCGCTCTGGGAAATTCCCTGTCACTCCATTGTTCATTCGTTGTTCTCTCTTCCCCCTCCTCTCCCTAAACCCCATTCGGCAATGTACCCCGGCCCCTCCCATGTATTGCCCCCTTGCCCTCAGTTTATTGGATGTTGTTCCTCCCTTAAATACCCATGTAATGAGCTGTTCTTGGCTCTTGGTCTCTGTGCTCCCTTGGGGGCAGTAAACCTACCGAATTCACACACTAAGAGCCCTCCTTCTCTGGGAGTTCTCTGCTATCTCGCCGTGCTCTGAGGGCAGCATCTCCTCAGACCGGAACGCAGACTAGCGGTGTCCTCATCGGCTCACCGGGGAAGCCTTCTAGAACACGAACGGCCTCCCAGGTTCACGCTAGCGCTCTGCCGCCGGTACCGGGACGGGATAAAGCAGGGAACGCAACAATTTCCTATAAACACAGAAAAAAATTAAGAGTATAGATAATCATATGTCTATGCAGATTGTCTGTATGAAAATTAATTGCCAATATTAAATTAAAGGACAGTAATCATGTCTGTATTTCTACAGGCTCCAACCTTACTCCTATGGAAGATACAGAGACCAATACTCTATTTCTGCAGGATCATGCAGAATGTAACTGCTTCCCTGGAACCACATTTTCTCTCTCTACCCCTTTGTTCTTCAGAACTTACTGTCTTCCTATTATTTTATCCACCAAGCAGCTTATATCACCTCATGTTCACTTCAAATACAAAAAGCCTTTATCTTTTGGTCTGACAACGGATTTCTTTTTGTACAATGGTATTAAATATGCCAGATCAACATTAGTTTTCCTTTCCTACCAAGAGGCCAAATGAAATCTCTTAAGAGACAAAGTGCTAAGTGTTTTATCTAGTTCATGGTTTTAATCAAACAGTATATTCTTAGTTTAAAATGCATAATACAAATCAATACAGATCCTAGGATTTTAAAATATCAAAAGTGTTGCTCAGTTAAACTGCTGTCACAAAAAAAGGAAGAGCTGCAGGTTGTATGAATAAGGCATTGACAAGCTTCACATTAACATGCAGGGGATTAATCTTAAATATTGAAGAGCTCAGAGTTGTACAGTTAGCAGCATATTTAGAAACTCAGTCAAGCACAGGTTTTATAGAAACGGGAAGTGCTCCAACACTTTCCCTTCTCTGCTTGGAGCACCTTCAAACAGAGCAGAAACGAGGCAGTGATTTCACACTCTCAGGAGCCCAGCCAGCAGGTTCCACCAGATCATCCTCCACATCCAGCACTTCCAAACCATGCCTTGAGTGCTGGGTCTGGTTTGGAGCTCCTGTTGGAGGAAAGGCACCCTCCAGCAGAGGGTCAGCAAAGCTCTTGGGGTCTGGAACAGCTGAGGGACATGGAGGGGCTGGAGGAGCTGGGTTTGCACAGGCTGACAAAGGGAACGCTCAGGGAATCCTATGGCAGTTGTCAATTACCTGAGGCAGTCAGGGTTTGTAGAGCAGGCACAGCCAGGCTCTGAAGAGTGCAACAAGAGGAAACAGTCACCATCTGCAAACAAAATTTTGATTTGATAGAATGGAAAAATTCTTCACCATAAGAATCATCAAGCCCTGGATGTCCAGAGAGGTTTGGAATCTTCATGTCTGAAAACAGTCAAAGTTCAGTTAAAAACAGACCCTGAGAAATTTAGTTCATCAAAGAGTCCAAATAAAAACACATATATTGAGGGTGAACACTCAAAAGTGTTTTTGCTGGTGACCAAAAGGTTTGGAGACCACTTCAGTAGGGAATCACACAACCACTGCAACTCATTCAGTGTGGGTGCACCTCAAGGCAAGTTCATCACTCATTTCTAGGAAAGTATGCAGTTCCACAGAATATTCAGCACTGCACACTGGACTGAAAGAGTATAGAGACTCAAGAGAGAAGCTAGAAACTCTAAATAAAGCTTGAGTTATGTGAAGGCATCCAGAAGATTCTTGTGTTTTAGTAAATTATTCTTCCTGTACATTGCAGAATTGAGGACTCAAAAATCCCACTAAAATTCTAGACAGCTTAGTTATTCAAATAAATCCTCACACCAGCAGGTGGTAAGGGAATCCAAAGCACTCTTCATTTCCAAGGAGGCACAGATTAATGTCAAGAAATTTTAAGCAGGGGCTAACAGTGCCTTTTGTATAAACATTCCAATTAGCTAAGCCTGTTAAACCAAAGGCACAGCAGATTGCTCCAAAAACTTTCTGAAGCACTGTTTAATGTTAAACTCGCAAGCCTTTAACAAGGAAAACTCCAAGAACAAATTTGGCTGAAGCTGGAAGAGAGGGGCTGGAAGAGGCAGCAAAATCCCAGGAGTTACTCTGCTGTATTATTTGAACTGAAATCCCCAGGTAATTTTGAAATCAGATCTACTTTCTCGAATCAAACTGTGATTTACAAATGTGGTTTACAATAGCTCACATTACAGTTATATCCCCTCACTTTCATTAAAAACTGAATAAATATCAAAATGTATTTGTTTGCTAATAAAGAGAACTAGCTATATATATATATATTTACACACACCTTTTGAGATTAGAGAAAAAGATAGACACAATCCTTCAAAATTGTTTTTTCATGTCCAATAAATATTTTGAGGATTAAGAATTATTTTTGAAACAAACTCTTGACCTTCTATATAGAATTCCCATTCTGGCCAATAAAAACTTTTCTATTATGTTAAATTAAATTAATATTTTTACAATTAATTTATTTTTTAATTTAATTTCTTATCTCTCAAACACCAAAAAGTCTATGAGGAGCAGAGGAGGCCAAAAAATGGGTGATTTTAAGTGCTTTTCATTGCCCATTTTCACCTCTGATCCTTTTATCTTTTTATTTTTAATTAATTAAAAAGCCAGTTTTCCTTCCAAAAACCACAAAATACCCCCCTTCTAACCTTAATTACTAAAATTTTTGGAAATACAGTCATTTTGCAAGGTCCCTATAGCGTGTTTTATACTAGACAGAATAAAATAATCATAAGATCTAACACCATATTTTAAGTTAATTGTTGTTCCAGCATTTCCTTGCATCCCCAATGGAACAGTACCTCATCAGTACACATTTGTCAAAAGCTCCTCAACAACTCCTTATGATGTTTTAAAAATGTCAAATGAACATACTTAGGTCCTCCATGTATAAATTATATTGAATATTACCTTATTTTGCATAATTGCCTGTTTTATTCAACTGTCTTTGGATTTTATTTCAGAAGCCTGTGCCCCACACCCCCCTTTTCTATTCCCAGCTCCAGAATTCTGGTCGAAGTCTCACATGCAACACTCTCAAATCACTGTTTAGCATAAATTGTCAAATCTCAGTAGCAACTGGAAAGTAATCATAATAGGAAGAGTACAAAAACCCAGCTCTTGAATACTGGGCTGTCCAAAGATCTGGAGATTTCCACTGTGACAAAGTTTACTGGGTACATTTTTAGGGGCACCTACTGACATTTTGTGCTCTAAGAGTTACACCGAGTCTGTGATTTCTGCTTTTCTAAACGTTTATCTGGCCTGTACAGGAATCAATCTCATCATCCTCCCAAATAAAGTACACATCTCTCTCCAGACTATGATCTTCTCCTATGATCTTTTGTTTCTAATAGCTGCATTTCTAGAACTAATCACTGTTTCACAGATGCATCGTAATTGGCTTGTTCAGACTTCTTAATGAACTCATGACTAATTACAATGCTTAATAGGCCATCTCAGGTAGAATTCCAAGAATACATCCACAAAATTATGTTCAATGGGTGGAGAGGGAAATGTTAATGGAGAGATGAAGATAAATCATGTATCAAAAATCAAGAGTGAAGACAGGTGATTCAAAATAAGAAATAAGTATCTGAAGAGAGAACAGATGTTGTCAACTGGCTTCAGACCCACATGGCAAAGCTGCCTTTTCTTTAGTAATCACGGCCCCTCCCTTTATCATATCCTTATTCAGATGTAGAATTGGATTTGTGCTTTCCATAGATCCAGTCATCGTTCAGATGTCCTGAAGTGCCTTCTTAGTTCAAATGGACCCATTTGGATCCACTTTTAAAGACTGGAGATCATTTTCCCATCACAAATTCAAGTTATTGAAACTAGTTTTGCAGGAAGTTCTGTGGAAAATTTCTCACTTTAGCTGCCATACCCAGTGACCCCAGAACAGTCCTCTCTCAGGAAGCTGAGACAAGTCTCATTTGAAAACTCATTTAGAATGAGAACTCATTTAGAATAGGAAGTTCAGTATTCCACGCAGCAGAAAACTGCTTGGTGCAATTCCTGCTTGTTGCCTTTTGCCTGTCCCTCGATGTGTCTTTAGCCTGAGCCCAAGGAAAGCCACACATCAGAAATTCTGAGAGCGTTTCTTCATCGTGCCCACCTGCTCTCCTGTGCTGCTGACAGCCGAGTCCGTGGAGTTACATTCCTACAAGTTTTATTAAAGGCTGCAGTATGAACCCAGCTCTCATTATACACCAGAGAGAGCGTTATGAGCATCCCAACCATAGGAAAAACTTTAATCAGCATTTGCTGATTTGCCTTTTTAGATAAGAGTCCAACCATGAATTGAAAATCAAGTCTTATTACTCCCACTGCTTTCATAATTAATTGCTTGTGAAAAAGTTAATAAGGTTTACAGAAATGTAATGCAATGTAGCACAGAAATGTCAGTACACTAACACAGTCTAAGAAATGGAAATTGCCTTTTAAAAACAATTCTGTTGATGATTTAGCCATAGTGTTTGTTGTTAGCACATTAAAACTTCCTTAATTAGAAATGGAGAATGAGAAACTATAATGTCCAAGGTGGTTTTTAATCATTACAAAAAACAAAATACCTTAAAATGAATCAACAAACCTTTGGATAAGTCACAGAAATAAGGAAACTTCAAATAATCCACAGGCTTTTAATGAGAGAACTGAGACCGCCAAAGAGAAAATAGTCAAAACATACAAAGAAGAGTCAAGTTTCCCCCTTATTTTCTTTTCCTAGATTTTAAATTGGAAGCCACTTATTCAATATTAGAACATTTTGTACTCAAATGTTACTTTCAAAAATCTGTCTAACTTCAGTGAGAAAAGCTACAGTTATGGTCAAAACCACTTCAGATATCCAAAAGATAGAAAGAGACTTAACAAATGAGAGAGAGTATTTTCAATAACTTGTTATGAAATCTCAGCCCTTTCCCATTTCTAATTTATGCACCGTAGATTGAAAATTAACATCAGTATGCAGTTTGATAAAAGCAGCCTCATAAATTTACCATTCATTTTTTCATAGAATCACAAATTAAAAGAACCTTTCTGATTAAGAGAATCTCTTTGTACATCATCTGTAGTTTTTTATCCTGCACAGTCACTATGGTGAGACTCACAGTGCTGTGGGATCCAGAACTACCAAACCAGTCTCAAACCTCACCCTCAGTATCCCTGCTGGTGTCTGAGCTGAGCCTGCACATGGGGTGTGAATTCCCAACACACACCAGCACCAGGCTCACAGTCCCCCTCCAGCATCCTAAATCCTTCTCCCAGCTTCCAAAGACAGCTCTCCTTAAGAGAAATTATCAGACTTCTCCCTCACAATTCAAGATAAAACCTCCCATTCAATGTTAAAATTCTCTTCAGGGTAAATTTTTTTTTCCCAGTTTCTGAGCCATAACACATCCATCAGTGGGTAATTATCAGATTTCATATATTCACCCCTATCCCTGAGCATGACCATGATGTCCAGGTATCTTCTGAGCTTTTCTTTGAAAAGGACAAAAATCTTCATAGTAAAATCATTCCTGCTAGCCAAAAGCAGTTAAAATAATACTTTTTCTTTTGATATTGGAGGGCAAGCATCGATGGGAACCACTATAACATGAATTAGGGCCTGTGAAGAGGTACATTGTACTTTTAGAAGACTTTATAATGTAAGTGTCTCTTGACTTTTTCATTGTTTGAATAAATGACTACAGGAGAAGGGTTTTTGAGAGGTTGCTGATTAAAGTGCCCTTTATTGTTAAAAGCATAATTAAGTAATACTTGAATTTATAACTCTCTTCAGGGAGTCCACACTCCTAAAGAAATTAGAAAATGGCTCAGCCAGAAAGTCATCTAGTTAATAATAGCTTTTAATTATCACAGCTAGCCTGTGTGGCATTCACATTTGCAAGGTTTCATTTTATTTAAAGAAATTAAAGTGCAGATCAAGTCACAAAACCCTCCTTTTATGCACTGTCCAAAGTCCATTAAACAAAATATAATTTAAGAACAGCATGGAGTTATAAATAGCCTGCTGTTTGCAATAGCCTGTCAGTCTGTTCCCAATTATATATGTTTAGCTAACAGCTCTCTAATTAGCAATCGCTTCTGACTACATAGCTCCTAAAATGTTTACATTGGAAGTCACAAATTACTGTCTAATTATGTTGGCTACATTATTGTGCATAAAACATAAATAAAATATCAGCCTATGCTATAAAAACAAAATGTTCTGTCACCACTGCATGACTACAAGGCACACCATTGATATTCCAAGCCTTAGAAATACTACTGAAATATATATAATCATATATACATATGCAGAAATATATATTTATACAACCAAACTTGTATCAGTGGATGAAATCTGTATCTCATTCCCACAGCTAAACCAGAGCCAGTACATAACTGAAATTTTCTCTTCCCTCCAACTCTAGGATGTACTACAGAGCTGTGAATCAAAAATAAAAATAAATTATCACTGCAAATCTTCTCTCGGAAAAGGAGTGGCCAACATCTGAAGTATTGGGATACTTCAAATAAACCAAAAATTTCCTCTTCATATCTGAGCTACTGTAACCCATGTGTGAATTTTTTCTTCATGAATTGTCATGAAGTGTCTTCCAAATTGTCAAATGACCAGCACCAGCCTCTCAGTGTAACTGCTAGATCTCACTAGGACATTTTGTCAAACGTGCTGCCATGTTTCCTTGCTGTATTTATGAAAGCTCATTTACACACAGCCCAGCAAACATCTCAATGACCATGGAATACAGTTGTTCTTCCAGCCGAGCATTGACAAAGCACATCCATCAGCACATAGAACAGCTGGCAAATATTTTTTTTCTCATCTCCTAAATGGTAAATCGATGATTAATACTAAAAATATGAATTGATTTCTGATGAATAAACTTGGAGGAATTGTTCCACTCCTTAGAGAGGTTTGTGGGAGATAAACAAAAAATCCAAGGGACTTTCTATCCTGTTATTGGGAGCTGGAGCAAATGTGAGAATCAGGAAATATTTTGTTCTTCCCAGGAGGATAAAAGCCACAAGAATATACTGCCAGCTTATGGCACCATCAATGAAGCTATTCAAGGTGTGATTACTTCCATGCTGTATTTAATTGTATGGATCACCAGACTTTGCAAAAAACCTGTGTATTTATTTTTGTTTTCAATTAAGTTACTTTAGATGCCTAAGCATTTTTTAGTCAGATCTGACACCACTGCTGGAATAAGATGGTTTTTTGGATACATTCAGTGACAGAACCCAAATAATTTCAGTAACAGATTTATTATAGACACTTGAAAATCCCATTCTGTGTCCTTAAGGACTGACACTGAAAAGTTAAACAGCCAACCAGGTTTGTTGTGCATTTCCTCTAATAATAGCTGACCTCTACTTGGGAATTATTCTCCCTTTAGAAAAACAAGACAAACCCAAAATAGCTGTTCCCATTTCCTCCAGGGCCCTAAACTATTTTTTAATACATTCTCACATCTCAATACCTTAATTATTAATTTATTCTCTCAGCTGACTTGTTTTGTGAGCTCTCCTCACCAGTACAAACCTATTTACCAGGCTGCTATTTTCAACTTATATATGAGCCTCCGTTTTATTAAAACTCTACTCCCTAAATGCTTCCCTATCACTCAGAAAACCACCTGTCACACATGATTATGTTAATTTAGCTTAAGGTTCAGAAAAAATGTGCACATTATTAACAATGAAAGCAAACATATGGAGCGGGTGACCTTGCTTCTGCCAAAGAATGTACTTCATGCATCCAGCATTTGGTGGGAATGGCCTTTACATGCAGCTAATTGACCAACTCAACTGCAGTGAGAAATAGGACATTTCCATTGGTCGTAAATTTATTATGGAAAAGAAGTTCCCACACTTTGTTTTCCTGGCACTGCTTTGTTCCAAAGGATGCCATGACGTGGGCCCCAAGGCATTAATCCTGGAGCACCATGAATAAGTGAAGCGGACCCCAGCACATTTGCAAGCAAGATGAACGGGGTAAATTCAATGGCAAAGCTGAAATGGGCAAAGATAGGGTAAATCAGCATTTGATGAGGGGCAGGGTGGGGGTGGAAGAATCAACTGAGCACAGCATCCAATTTTTGAAGTACTGGATTCAACAGTTCTTTCCTGCATAAAATAGTTCTGCTTGTTCCAAGAGGCTGAATTATTTTCCATGTGTCCACTCTCAGCAGACACACTGAGCATTAAAGGCTTCCTTCAAGCCTTTCCCACTCAATATACACACAGTGTTAGTGTATAAAGGCTTAATACTGGTGGAAGCACAGAAACAAACTTCAAAAAGAGACTAAATTTCAGTCATAGACCTAAGAAAAACTGTTCAGTCATTTCAAGGTTATCCTACACAGCCATGCACCAAGAAATATGCCCAGGGTTAGCTACCAAGACACTTTTCTTTCTCAGGATCCCCCAGAAGTTTACAGATAGCAACTCCAAAAGGGGGCACACACTGAAAATACAATTACTGCAAGGCCTAAATACCCAACTACAGGAGTACACATTACATGGAGGCGTTTTTTCAGGAAATAAAATTCTAAAAAGTATTCTCATTAGAGCTGCACACCTGTTGCAAGCGTAGGCTAAACCTACATAGAGATTTCAAAGTGAGGCAATATCAGTCCCATATTCATCTGTTCCATTTGTATCTGCAGAAAAGCAGATGTGCTGATCATTTGTTCACCTGACAGGACACAGCCTGTGCCCACATGCTGGTCAGGACTGCACAATACCCCCAATGACTGAATCAGGGAAGATCAACTAAGAAAATTTCAAGCACAAAGCCACTTGAATATGACCCAGGCAGTCATTCCATGTTAGGGGACAGTGACATACCACGGGAAGTCCCACAGACCAGCAGGAAAGCAGGATTTCCTCTTGCAAGTCAACTATTTTTGGTTAGGCTGTTACCTAGCACAGCATTCAGTCTTATATCTCCAGGCTCGTGCTTTATCCTGGCCCACGTTTGTATTTTAGGAAGAATGAAGAAGCAAAAGTGGCTGCTTAACAAATAATGAGGTAGCAGGGACTGGGAGGCCACCACCTTTCAGTCAGACATGTAGTGTGCAGGTTCTGCCAGTGACACTGAAAAACAACTTGTGGATAAGTAAGTAAATAAATATAAATAAAAGACAGAGAGATGTAAAAAGAGTTGACTCTTGAATGAACAATGAATTTGTGACATTCTGCTCTCCAGAGAGCACAGAAATAAAGTATTTTAATTGCAGAGCAAAGTAAAATTGAAGTCTAAGCAGTTTCAAACACATCATTTATTGCTGCTCAAAAGTGTCACAAACATTTTTTCCATCCCATCTGTCTTTTAAATAACTCTGCCCCTCTAGGAACACTCATATTTTTATGAGTTTATTTCTAGTATATACAGAAGCATCTCCATCACCCTCCACACACACACTTTTCTCAATTTTTATTCTTGTAAAAAGTCAAACAGTGTCTGAAATTTCCCACCCAGTGAAGGGTAGGTCACTTTTCTGTACAAGGAGTGAACTTTTTTTCTAAGGTAACAGCATTGCAGAAACCACAACAAAACATTTATGACAATGAGATG
This sequence comes from Eopsaltria australis, assembly GCA_034509425.1. Classification (NCBI taxonomy): domain Eukaryota; kingdom Metazoa; phylum Chordata; class Aves; order Passeriformes; family Petroicidae; genus Eopsaltria; species Eopsaltria australis. Next base: position 532,198 of record JAVTVJ010000341.1, on the reverse strand, counting down.
ATTATAATCCCATCCAGAGAGCCTGCTAATAAATCTAGTTGAACAAGAAAATGAGAAGTATTTCTTGATTTTGCCATATCTATTTCATTTTGTCCTTCAAAGTAATGTAAATAAATTAAGTAACTCAATGTTGAGAACACAATATTTAACATCTCTTTGGAGAAAAAAAGACAACAAACAAGGTTTTACTTCAGAGATGGGACTGAAAATTCCAGCATTTAGTTCCCGTGGAGAATCCCATTTGAAGAATTTACCGCACATTAAGGTAGGAAATATTAGATTTTCCTAATTCTTACAGAACTCACCTCACAAAAGGAACATAAAGTCAGACTGGCCATCAATGGCAGTAATCTAAGTAATTTGATATGCTGTGAAGCTTAATTTTCATTAATTTTAGGGAGGCCACTAAAGGTTAAAATTTTTGTCATTGATGATTAATGCCATAAATTAAGGATGTGTTAGAGGGAGTATTACACAAAACAGCATTAGTCTGTAATGAACTTTGTTTGCTAATATAATCTTGGACCTAGCCAACACCAGCTCTAGAAGGTTAATGGAGTAATATTGAATATAATGTTATCTTTTTTGTTTATACATTGGTGGGTTGAACAAAACTGGTCATTAAAAGGAAACCTTGGGTCTTTAATAAGGAAAGGTATGGGGGGAAAGTAGTATTATGATTAATCAATTCAAATGAATTCTACAAATTATATCTCAGCTGCCTTCATGGTTTGTAATAATGCCTGTAAATATATCATCTTAAAAATAACATAAATCTTACGGAAAAATTTTACCTGATAATTGTCAAATACAGCCATAAAGAAAACCTTAGAATTCAGCCTACATTAATTAAATGCTCATAAACAAATCATTAGTTGTTATGTTAACATTTTTGAAAGCATCACTTGACCTGTTTCAACAGCAACCTAATTCCTTGGTGTTGTTTGAACTATCCAAAACATCCTGCAAATGCTCACCATTTTCTAGTGGATTTAGAGAGGCTGGAGAAGAATATAAGATAATAACAAATAAGTATAACTTCTAAATTGAATACTAGAACTACTTGTCTTCAATCTGGTAATTTTTCTTTTTTACAAGAATTTCTGTTAAGTCATCCACAATTCTACATGAGGGGAAATACAGACATTTCTCTAATGCTTTTCTTCTGTATTTTTTAATATAGGATTTTTTAAATTTGAACTTTAAGCTCTGTCAACTATTTCTACCATTTTACATTATGCACACACATATAATAAAGCTTTTTTTCTTCAAATTTGTGTTTCTGAATATTTTCCCAGATCTCGCTTGGATCCCTTTCCAATATATTTTTATACCTAGTATTAACTTCATTTCATGTCTCCCCTCCTTTCAAAAGGCATCATCTTCTCCTAAGCAATAGATGAAGCTTTTTACCTTTATACCACCTATTTTTTTACCAGAAAAGCTTTCTGATTTTACATCATTTATCAGCTCTTTGGAAGTCCTTTTCCTTTTGTATCACTCACTGCACTCCAGTGAATAAGTCCATTTGCTCTATGACCACAGCCACTTCAATTTTCAAACAGGAAAAACAACAACACTGGTGTTTAACTAGCAAACAGCCTACACAAATAACCTTACCAACATTTCAAGGAAGCAAGGCAATTTCTTGGCTTGTGCCAGCAGAAATAAAAATAATAGTAACATTTATTGCATTTGTCACTAACTTAAATAAGCCTAAATAAGCCAAGCAAACACACTTCCAAACTGAGCAGAAGATAATGCCACTTGCCATGCCTGTTTGGAAAAACAAAATACTCCTCAATTTATACACAGTTTACTTCAGGTCTGTAAGCCAGCTGTGAAACACACCATCATATAATCTTTCTTAGTTATAAATTATTAAATAATAATTAAGTGTAAGTTGTGAGTGTAATTGGACTGTTAGTATGTAGGTTTTGCTCCTGGGGTTATTCAACTTCAGCTTTAGTGGAGGTCTCTGAACAATTTCCTATTACCTTATAATGGCTTTCAGTAAATGCTTATCTGCATCCAACAGATTGTTCTGCTTCAAAATACTGTGCTGCGAGAGAAGCTGAAGTGTCATCACCATGAACTAATTATTTATGGTTGAAAATGTCAGAGAGACCCTTATAAGTTGCTGAAGCAGAAAATTTGCCCTGTCTTCAACTTGCTACAGTCTAACGAGATTTCAAGTTGTAACAGAACATCCCAGGGCTTCCTCTGATACTGTTTTAATCAGATTTCCTTTTTTTTATTTGATAGGCTTCCGAGAGAATATTGTATATTGCACACATTGCTTCCAAAATGGTCTCTAACTGCTAATGAACCACAACATGGCTTGTGATTATTGCATGGTTCCCACAAGCAGCAACTGTTCTACAGAAGGGTTTCTCCACTTTCACCTGTAATGTCCTTTCCAGCTATGCCACGAATTCACACAGTCCAGAGTAACTGCAGCAAAACAGGGGAAAACATATCCTTGGAAAACCAGTTCTCTCCAACAGAGCTGCTGAAAATAATCTTCCTAGATGAATCTTTTCAGTATCCTTTTAGGATCTCTGCAATATGGTAGAATGCTGAGAAGACTTTTACAATCAATGGATGTGTCAATTACTTTAATTTTGAAGAAAGCTTGTTAAAAAGAAAAAATCCCCAAGTAGTGGCTTTGTTGATGCTGCCTGTGTGCTGTTGGTTTTTAAATGTAATTTTAAAAAAATCCCTTCTACTATATCTATTGTTTTCTTTAAAAAAAGGAAAGGTACACCATGTTCCAGTTCAGGTCTTGATCCCAAACTGTTATTGACTGAAATCAACCCCAGAGCTCCTGGCAAATTGTCATTTATGTATGTGAGATGCACAGGAAGTGCAGAAACAATTACTGTCAACTTCAGTACCTTTGTACAGTCTACAGGAGTACAGAGAACAGCCTTTAGAGATCTTCCAACATTCTTGTCTCCCTGAGATCCCCTTGATCACTCCAGCAGGTGTTATTTTTCTGGCAGACATCCAGGAAACTAAAAACTTAACCCAGAAGTACATGACCATAATATCTGAAGATCTCCTTAATATGTTCCTAAGATTGTGAATATCTATTGGACCCAAATATTCCCCATTAAATTGTGGCACAACCTAACTATTATATGAAGAGATTTCTAACACATGTTATAACTGCTGGTGATCTGATCTCTTTTTATAAAAGATTGCCAAGCACCATCAAAAGCATTGAAGCTCTCTGAACTGTCTGCTGCCTCCTGAACAGTGTAAAACTACACGTGTTCCACGAGTCAAACTGCAGCTCTCCATACCAAGCAGTTTTCCACTGTTTTCTTCAGCTTTTGCAGTAACAGTGGAAGATTAACACCTTCCTATGAGTATTCACTGATGGGACGGGGGGAATGGTCTTTAACTGAAAGATGGTAGATGTAGATTTTAGCATGAAATTTTTAACTATGAGGGTGGGGAGGCCCTGGCACAGGTTCCCAGAGAAGCTGTGGCTGCCCCTGGATCCCTGGCAGTGTGCAAGACCAGGTTGGACAGGGCATGGAGCAGCCTGGGACAGTGGAAGGTGTCCTGCCCATGGCAGGGGTGGGGCTGGATGAGCTTTAAGGTCCCTTCCAACCCAAACCATTCTGTGATTCAGAACTGCAGGGGACTGCAAGCCTTTTTCAGGGTCTATCCCCACTATAAATATGCAACAAATTAACGGGTCTTAATTATGAAAGCAACACTAAGCAATTAAGCAAACTGAGGTATTACAAGGAGTCCCAGCTGTGGCAGCATGTTTCTTTGAGATAACAGCCACATATTTCTATTGAAAGTGAGATTAATCTTCTAAAGCATATCAAAAATCTTGCTCTGGGAAATGTCTCTCCTCTCACTAAAATGAATGCAGATTTGGCAATGATCAGAGAAAAAATGCCACTTTGGGCTCTACACTCACCAGTCACAGACAGCTATTTGAACTACGGCTCAAAGAGACCAAATAACGGGAAGAAGGGAACTGAAATCACCTCAGACCTCCTGTGCTATGCCAAGCATTGCAATATGCAATATTTGTCAATCTCCTCGGTTTTCTATGACAGTGACACAGAAAAAATTCCGCTATAGCCTAGAATTTTCCTTCAATGTATAATAAAACTTTTTCATCAGCTCATAGCTTGTGTAGAAAGAGCCCAGTACATACATGTAGATTAAAAGCATGAAAAAACATGCACAGCACTGAAAGCTCACTGAAGACCCAGCCATACCCAAACATTTGTATCATCTTCAGGAATAAGATTGGTCTTCTACTTGTAGAAATCCCAAACACTAAGAGAGGGAGTTTGGGAGGTTTGCAATACATACTCTGCCATGCTAGCAGAGAATTTTCACTTTCAGTTACCCGGGCATTTCAAGATAGCCTGAAACCCATGTTAAAATTTGAGCAATTAAAAGGAAATTCTCTACTTTATATGTAACAATCCCGTAATATTACGTTTGTTGATTAATAAATTCACTAAGTCTTTGCAAAATGCAGATTTCTCTTGGCTGCGAAGCTGGAGTACCTTGAGCACTCCCACAGTTGCTGTTTGCCATAAGTCCATGTAGTATTCCTGCCATGGATCAGCTGAAAGTAGGGCTAGTAAGTGGCTCCTAACAGGAAATTATAAGTCTACAAACCACTGCATCCCTGTGTCATGAAATTACACTGCATTGGGATTGCTGAAACTGCCAGCCAGGCTTTAAAAAAAGAAAACAGAGAAGATATTATGAGAAGAACATTAGCATTAAAATGTCAAGTCATGCATTCTTCCAGGGAAAACCCCACACAAAAGGAATCTGAATTCCCCTCAACACAATAAATTCAGACTAAAGCTATCACTTTCACAGTATATTTTACATTTATTTTTTTTAAAAAAACACCAAAAACTTAGACCCATTTTAAGCTTCTTTACACAGGAAATTTTAAAAACTGAAATAGGCCACCAGATTCTACTCAGTCTTCCTACCTTAGTTAATTTTCCTTGAATAATTAAAGGTACATCTGGTTTGTTTAAGAATAATATTTAACATTAATATTAAAGCAGCAGCTATAATGCAATAGAGGGGGAAAACTCTTAAAGAAACCATTACGTGAAATGACTGCTGTTATTTACTTGGCTTCCACCTGCTCCATTTGTTTCACTGCTATTACTCCTGTAGCCATAATTAAAACAGGAGATATTTTCCTACATTTCCATCATTAGCAGGTGCTGTCTGGAAAGGCACATCCATGTACCACGAGAGCCCAAGTCACAGGCATAACCCTGAATGTCCCCTTTCCTCACAGCAGCACCTGAGGCTGCTCAAACTGCAATTTCTCCATCTTTTCATTTCCCACATTTCCCTTTTTAATTTGAGTGGTGCCACTGAGGACCCAAGTCACTGATACCCAGCAGTAAGGAGCTTTTTATCAAATTGCTGGTATATCAGCATTCTGAATGTGCTACTTTTGGAATTTCAAGTTTGCAAACAAGCCTGATTTATTGAGCTGGAATTGATTTACCATACCTTATAGGCAACATTTGAAAAAGCTGTTCTGGGCTAATTACATACTCAGCTGATTCCCAAGTGATTAATAAAGTTCCTGACTAATTTTCTGTCTCTCTTCTGAGCTGCCAGATGGAGTACAGAAAGCCCATGTACATCCCATAATGCAGATTTTCACATTGATGGATAAAGCTTACAGCCACGAAAATAATAAACTAGGGAAGATTTTACATCTGCTTTACTTTAACATTGCTAAAAGATATAAACAGGTCTCACAAAATGGGCTTACCCTTTTCTCTAGTTTTCAGATCAGGTCATAGACCTTTTTGTATTGCCCTCTGTGCTATTACAGCAATATTTTAAGGTGAATAAAAATATATTTTTCATTTAACAAATCAGAAGCTGCCACACTGCCTTTGCAGACACTTGTGCCATTCACAGCTGACATAAGTTCCCCTGTTTTTGCAGTCTCTCCTAAGAACAGTTGAGTGGAGTTTGTGTCACTTCCCTTTGCTTTCCTCACAAACAGAAAACACTCTGAAGGTGACCTTGCTGTTCTTTTTTTTTTCTTTAAATTTCATAATGAATGTAAAAAGTAATCACAAGATGGCCAGTGATTCAATTCTTTAGAGAGTGATTCAAATTCATTTGTCCCTTATAAGAATCAAAGGGGAAAAAAAAGTCATTATTAATTTAGGCAATTAAGGGTACTTTGAAAGCAATAACCAGTACATCAAAGAACCTGTCTCTAGAGTGCTACCTACAGTCTATGAAAAGTTAATTTTAGAGCATTTCAAGTGAAGAAAGGTCATTTCCTAGATGTGTTCAACAGAATATTGTAATTTTTAAATGGTAACCTAAATGAAAAGTGATTTTTTTGTAAATATGGGCAGAATGGTTAAGAGAACGAGAAACAAAATTAAATATATGTATTATACTTACAATATCACTTTAAATTAAACTGTGTATAATAATATTTATCATCTTTTCTTCTTATATATCAAAGAAGAATCTATGGCTTTCTTCCTTACCATTACACAGTGTAGAGTCTAAAATGAAAATCTCCATACAATACACAATAGTTAACACTAAACCTTTCTAGTTTCTAGAAAGGTAGAAATAGAGCATAACTTCCATTCTAGAGGAAAGGTGGGGGAGTGTTACAGTGCAAAGTTTATTGATATTCAACTCTTGCCAGTCACAATATGTAGGACCAGAAAGCAGCCCCACAAGGAATATAGGATCTCCCAACTCCTAATCAGATTCTCTTGACTCATGGAAAAATTACCTGTCTCACCTTTTGCAAAGTGCAGGAATAGATTATCTACGTGAAAACTTAGTATTTACTGATGGCGTCAATTCTATGATAGTACAAACTGCCTAAGTGTGAAAGGAGCTACATTAAAGTATGTACAACTGTCAAAAATTATATCAAGAAATAGAGTGCAAGGCAGGAATAGTAGAGGCAGTTAAGTAAATTTCCCCCACAGTGAAGTCAGAGAAATGATACTACAGTCACCAAGGCACAAGGCTGTGATTAAAGTTTCAAATTCTGTCTGCACCAGAATTTCTATATGACTATAAACAGTGCACAGCAGCACATCCACATTCCTCAGTTTCTCATGTATAAAAAAAATCATTAATCTTTTCCACACAAAGGTAGAAGTCCTTCATAAACACAGAAGATTTATCAAAAAATACAGAGCTGGTCTTCACAGTAATTAAAGGTTTGTGTGTGATATTATTTTTGGGCAAATGCAATGTAAAATGCACTAAACCCTTGTGGAAAATGAGGTAATGCTGTAAGGTAATATTCTCTGCTGCTCTGAGTAGGTCATATTCTATGATTTTTATAAAAGTATTAAAAAGGTAAGAAAATGCGATGATGAAATTTCATGCATGTTCTGCGCCACAGAAACCAATACCAGCACAGAATCCTGTCCAAGTTCACTCATATCAATAATGCAGCTAGATTAGATAAAAATATGGGCTTGTATTTATTATCCTGTCTGTCTACAAAAAAGTCTTAGGTCCCCATTTGAACACCTCTCCCAAATCTTGGCATCCATCAAGAATCCTTATCACAAAACAGTCTTCAATGCAATAAGAAAACAATAGAGACAAAAGCCAACAACACAAAATAATAATGTACTCTAACCAAAATCATCTTCACATGACATTAAAAAGGATGAATTTGGAATAAAGGTTTCTTTCAATCAAAGGATTACAAGTACAAATAATAAAACATATTTGTGTTCTGACATGCTAGAAGAAGCAATAAACTTCAATTTGATAAAGCAGAAGATTTCTTGGGACTAAATTTTACATTTCATAATACAAAATATATCATCTTTGTACAAATATACTAAGAGGCAACAGTCACAGTAAACTATATTTCTTATCTTTTCTGCCTAGTCTGGCATAATAACAGTCAAGTGACATTCTGAAATAGTTGTATGTGCCAGTTAGAAATGTCTTTCACTCACAGTCACAGAAAGATATCCAGCATGAATTTGAGAACGACTAAATATTTATGCATCACAAACTATTATTCCAACTTCTAGAAATTATGATATAAAATATAGTTTTTTTAAAGAAAGAGCAATTCTAAACTAGCAACACAGACATGGATTGGCACACAGAGATACATCCACTGCTAATAGTGGGGTTTCAGCAGCTAATATTTGTGGAAGTGTGCCTTTCTGCTGAAGAGGCAACAAAGAACTTGCAAAGAAGAAAAAGAGGCAACTTGAACAAGCACTTTTAGCACCCAAGAAAAAGTCACATTTTTTCCTGTGTAAAGGCTTGGCATCATAACCACTTTGATTCCTGCTGTGCTCCAAGGAACCTGGTTTTGTGTTTGGGGTTTTTTTTAAATAAATCAACTGAACTGTATCAGAAATACTCAAACTCTGTAACAGAAACAATAGCAACCCATTGGATAACCCAGCTGGAAGAAAGGGTCAGAATACTTTTGCTGCCAATAGCTAAATTTGAGTTATGATAAGGATGAACAAGGTAAATTAGGAAATGGAGCAGAAATGCAGATAAGTAAGAGAAGAATGAAATAAAAAACAGGCTGAGAGGGCAGAACAGAGAAAATGTGGCTCAGGGCAGCAGAAAAGCATAGATTTGCAAATGAAACATGCTGTAATAAAAGACAGATTGAAACTACGGAGTCTTAAGAATAAAACCTTGCTTAGACATCCAAATTATCACCTCCTTCAACCTGCTGACAGCTCTTCCAAAGTCACCCCAAGGAGCATTGATGGCCCTTTTTTGCTGCAAGGGAGTATTGCTGACTCATGTCCAACTCTTCACACACCAGAAGTTCCAGGTGGTTTTTGGCAGAGCTGCTTCCCAGCTGGTCAGCTCCCAGGCTGTACAATAAATGGAGTTAGTTCTCCCCATATTCAGGACTTCGCACTTCCCTTTGCTGAATTTCATGAGGTTCCTGTCAGTCCTTTGCCCCAAACGTTCAAGTTATAACCTGTGGCAACACTGTGGATGCCTCACTGTGAGTGACCACACCAAAGCCCAACCAAACCCACCGCCAAGCAGATTGGACAAATTGCTTTTACAGGAAGGCCTCCGCAGAGGGGAATGAGCTCTTTGTTGGCAGCTTCAAGAAGAGAGATACCTTGGCATTCCTGAAGTGACTTACTTCATTCTTGGAATTAATTGGTTATTCACCTCTTACTTCTTCTCTTTTAATGGTATATGAGACTTGTGCTCAGGGCTTTCTCCAGAGGGGGATGAACCCTTGCAGTGAACACAGTTTGGGAGTCACAGTTCAAGTTTTCCCCCTCTCTCTTGTGATACAGCCTGCAAGGTTATGCACTGAGTGCCTCTGAACATGTCTTTGTTTCAGAAGCAAACCATTTTGCTAGTCTTTGTCAGGAATGATTAGAAGTATTCTCTGTCTTGAGCAACAAAGGTTGAGTCAAGTAATTCTCTTGTTCCATTTGGGCATTGCTAACTGCTCTCATTCTGAGGCCACTGACTACAAAGGATGTGTGTTTGTCTACCCTGTCACTGTGCTAAGGCATTTCATGGTCTGTGCCTCATTTAAAACTAAACAAACACCTTCTCTCTTCATCCTGGCTCTGCTTCAGCTTGTTAAGTACTACAGCCTCTGTCACCTGCTTCCCAAAACCATGTACAGAGCACAGCACTCAGGGATTTTTAAGAAATGCCTTAGAAAATAATTTAAGAACATTAAAACAAGCTGCAACAGGCAAACATAAGTAGTCCTATTTGATTTGCTTTAAGTCGACATTTCCGTATAATCTTTTCCACACAATAAAAATATCTATAAACAACATTAAAAAATAACCTTGTTCCTTGGGCACCATCTTTTCAAATACTGCAATAGATGAAGCATAAAACCCTCAAGTGAACAAAAGCCTCAAAGATATTGGTAGGAGAAGCCTCCTCTTCGAATCATCTGCTGGAGTTTTTGCTTAATAAAGATAAAAACAGACATATAATGAGTTTGTTAACTTAAAGGAAAAGTAATCCTTCCAAATGTTGTTCTAACCTTCCTTCTTTGACTGGGAACAGACAAGGTCACCAGTATTAGCACTTGATAACTGTCTTCAAATATGTTTACTTATCAAGAGGAGAATCAGACAGGAAAAGGTAGGGCTAAAGGTAATTTTACACCAAAGTGATTTAATACAACTGAAAAGGGACAGGTTTTTTTACAGTGTATCTCTGAAGCCAGTAGAGCACTGGATTTGACAATAACAGACTGGGATACATTTTTCTGCAAAATAACCAAGCAGTTCTTCCCCTTCCCTGATATATTAAATAAAATTAAAAATTATCTGGACTCAAGGACTTGGATAACTGAAAATCCAGGGCACAGTTCTCCCAGTGTGGCAAAAATACATACGCCACTGCCTCCTGGTTTTCCTTTAAAACATCTATAAAGCACTGAAAATTTCTGCCTTTGGCTCTTCTCAAAATCTAACTTTACTGCATGACAGAGAAGTATCTAGAAAACTTCATTTTCATGAGGTAACAGCTTTTTAAGTCTTCTCTGATAGGAAGTACATGAAGTGTACCAGCTTCTGGCAATTTATCTTTAGACTAAAACAGGCTTTTCTCAAGTGTCTCTACTCCTTTTCTGAGTAAATAAACACATCAGAAGTTTCAGGGGTTTGGTTTCTTTTTTACCTCTACAGCTGCTTATTAATCTAGATACTCAAATAGTATTTGCAGAATTCTTTCCACGTCTAAATAACAGCTCAATGATTTTTGGTATTTTCTAAGTGTTGTATTTAACTATTGCAAAGGTGTCAAACTTTTGCACAGGCCTAGAGAGAAGCCCCACAGCTCTTCTGAAGTGAAAGTTTCTGAAGTGCAAACTGCACACACAGAGAAGTACAACCACTCACATGAGATCACAATGGCTAATTAGCCACCTGCAATTTGTGGTGCATTGCCTCAAACTCCACTTACACTTCACAACATTTTAAACACTTAAACTTCTGACTTTCAGGATAAGCTTGCTTAAAACAAAAGGAAAAAATGAGCAGAGTACACTTCCCTGAAGGAAGTAACTTGTAATCTTCATTAACCCCATTATGTGCAGCATCATTTCATCACCCTAACACTCCCTGCAGCTGTCTGGCACGCACAGTCTCAAGAAAAGCTCATTTACATATGGCTCCTGGCCTTGCTCACTAGAAAAATTTGCTAAAACAAATCACAGTGTCAAAAGAAAGCTCATTAAATTTTTACATCAGGCTGCTGTGTTACCCTTAGCTCCCTGGGTGTTCATACCTCTTTCTGTCGTTAGTTTTTAGTCCTTAAGGCTCACATATTTTCAAGGGCAGAAGCAAACCAATTATGAAAAAGGAAGTTATTTGCTTACTGGTGAACAATGGCACATCCAGCCACTGCTAATTCACATTCACTAAGAACAGCTCAATTACCACATCACACCACCCTGCTGAATAACACAATATTTCCACATGCATTTAATTCAGTACCAGTATTTGTATTGAGGGAACAAAAGTACTTTAACATCCTGAAAATAGGGATTGAGAACATTTTCCACCATTTGTCTTATAATGATGTAGTTTTTCCTCAACAACAAAGGAACACCTAACCCATTTAGTCAGTAGTGATGTTATTTCAGAGACATAAAAATCCTTAGGTATGCGGAAAAGTTAAAAACATTTATTGGCTTCGCCTTAATCTACATTATGTTGGGTATTTTCAAGGAACAGGCATTTAAAGAATTGAATTACATGAAAGTTGTATTCCCTGTTCACCCATCCACTGTATTTAAAAGATACATAAACAATTTGTGCTTTTTTTAAAATCTCTTCTCTGATTTTATTAGATTTGAAATATATATTTCACTTCTGGAGAATTCATAGCCAGTATTTCATTATGCATTTCAAAGGTTACTTAGGATCTTATTTGTTCACAAGGCCAAATACATTAAAGATTATGATTTTGTTCCCCACCACTTCACTTTTTAATTTGTTTTCAGGCCTGACTCATCTAACTAACATTTGATGGAGTGCAGTCATTCCTTCCCAGCACAAGCCCTCATTGCCATGGGCAGGTAGGATGCAAATCAAAGGAATTGCTTCTGAAACTTCACAGCAACTCAGATTTCTCTCTCAAAACTGTCACAGGCAGCAGATGTTAAAGCTTGCAATGCTTTTTTTCTTTTTTAACTTCCCAGCTTTCTTAGAACTCTGCTAAATCAGGATTTTACACCAAAATCCACTGCTGATGTACACTTTTTCAACTACAAATGGTTAAATAATTAACACGCAACTGACCCAAGGGAATGGCACAAAAGTTCTCAGATGCCTGGCCCATGTTTAAGCTACTGATCATCATCATAATCATCATCCTCATTATCATCATATAGTGAGTAGAGTCAACTTAGTGAGATCTGGAATGAAAATAATTAAAGAAAAATGGGGCAGGGGAGAGAACTAGGATATGAACTCAGCCCCTCTCCCTCTCATCCAACTCTTTTATCCCAGTTGAAACCATGTCCATGCTCCATTGTGGGAGATAAGGAGAAGCCACAAGGAGAAGGCATCAGCATTTCAATGGTTATAGATATCACCGGACACAAAAGAATGAAAGGCCAACATTAACATCTCTGCATTTAAAATCAAACATCAAGCATTACAGATTCCCATAACTCCTGATGGAACTTGTAGTCTTCTGATGCCAACAAAACAGCATTATTCATGGAAATGACCAGAAGCACAGAAAAAGTCATTATGGCCAGTGCTGAGAGCTCAGGCACCCCACAGCTGCCCCTGACCACACAGATCCACTCCACAGCCCATTTTATGCATATGCATTAATATGTAAACAGCAAAGTACATTTTGGGGCTATTCTTTCATTTGACCCACAGCAAAGTATCAAATTTAATATTAGCATTCCTGCTTGGAGCTAAGGGTAGAGTAACCCATTCTGCATCTTTCTAGCTGCACTTGCACAGCCTTTACAGCCAGAAATAGCTTGAAATTGAAAACAATTTGAAACTTGTGCAGACCAAAGACAAAGTGGAGAAACAAAAAAATCACAACAGGTATTGCTTAATCACCTAAAGCTGTTCTAAACTTCCAAACATCAGCTACCAAACTGCATTTACTTTCTGCTGCCAGCTGAGAGGCAGCTCTACAACCCAGAGCCTGCCAGTCCCTTAAATTAATTAGAAGCAGTTCAGTGATCCATAACCAGGGTACTTTCTGCAATCATTGACAATTGGTTTCCATTTAACTCCCAAGGGGCCAAGGCTGCCCTTAGGTGTGAGCCAATATTCTTTCATCACCCACACGTTACAGGAGGACTGAGTTCCCATGAGGATTTCTGATCAGAAATCTGTGCCATCGATGTCCCAGCTTTCAACATCCTCATTATGGTATCCATGAACAAATGACACCCAGAGCAGATTTTTTGATGCGTTGTTTTGGGGTTTTGTGAGGGCTCTCTTCCAAATACATAACATTAATGAGCAAAAATTATCTGACACATGATATGTCACTTAAATAATGAATATTTACTCCATATGCACAAATCCAACCAGCTGTGGTGAAAATTCAACATCTTGGATGTGTCACAGAAAACTAAACGTCAGAAAGAATAAACCTTTAGTTGAATAATGGCATCTATTTCTAAAATTTGACACAAAAATTATTCCTTAATGTTATACCACTGAATAGAACTTTCTCCCTGAGTTTCACAGGACTGTTATTGCCTTTTTAAACATGCTCTTTTCAAATAATCATGCTGGTTTAGTGAATTGTGTGCTCTGTCATTCTGAGATGAACTGAGACAGCAGGGCAGAACAGAAGAAAAAAAGCCAGAAACCCCACAGGATCTATGCACAGCATGTATCCCAGCACTGACACAAGCAATATATTTTCAGAACCTGAAAAAAAGAAGCACTAGCTGCATAAAAACAAGGTTAAGTTAAATAATAGGCTCTTCTCCTTGTATTTATTGCAGTTAAACAAGCATCTTCAAGGGTACTTCTGAATTTTCATTCATTAAAGCAATGTGTAGAAAATAAGGCTAAAAGGGCTAAGATTTTGACCTGAGATTGAAATATTAAACTTGATCTAACCCTCCCAAAAGTGTTTTAGTTTGAGGTACCCCATTCAAATAAAACGTTTCAAAGCAGCACATCCTACATTAGAGTCCTCAAATCAAAACCTCTTGTCATTCTTTCTGTACTACATTTATTTCAAACTGTTTACATGTTCCCAAACACATTTTAGCCCATACCAGAGATTGTCCATAACCGCTTAATCCTCAAAATGTTTACCCTGTTACAGATGCAGGTTAAACTTTCAGATGTATTTCTAGAATGAAGAGAGGCCAGTGAGTTTCATTTATCACTTGTAGCTTCAAAAGTTTGAGCTTTATAGATCCAGACACTGTGAATATTCCTTGGAACATAACAGCAGCACTGCTCAAATAGGAGCTGTTCTCGTTAGACTGTTGAGCACTTTTTGGGAATATTGTGTTGTTATAAAGGCTGGCAGTTCCTTGGTTAAGATTAAAGTGAGTCATTTCATTACTGAAACCTTGTAAAACACTGCATCTGAAAACCCTTACGGTTTGTAATAGACCCAACTTTTCAACCTGAAGAATAATAGATTTGTGCATTGCCTCTTAAACTGATTGGATGCTGCAAGCTCTTGTCTGTTTAGGAGTCTGCCCACTTTAGAATTCCAACAGCTTTCTTATGAGCTGCACTTTGGGATTCTCAGCACATCTATGGTTTGTCATAGGCAGTACCCTTTATATCATTTGGTTTCAAAGCCGCTTGCTACAAATCCTCTGCAATCAGGTTGTTATTAATACCTTTAATCTGCCCTCAGACAAGAAATCTAGTGCAGTGTGGTTGTGCCAAGCAGGCTGAACAGTAATCAGCAACCATATCTGATGGATTATGTTCTCTGTACACTATTTACAGTGAGCAAGGAACAGGAAAACACACATATGCTCGTGCCTTGTGCTGCTGTGCATGCAGGCACTGGTGCTGAGCCCATCTCTTCTCTCACCAGTATCTTCTCTGCATCCAAAGCAGCTGAAAAGAAACAGAGTTTTGGGGGAAAGTGCCATACTGCCCCTCTAATGGAATGAAATATTCACAGCTTTTATCAGGTAACATGAAAGGTGCTACAGCTTGAATATACTGTGCAGTAAATAGCAAGTCTGAGAACTGCTGTGTGTTGTTTGCATTTGCATATTGAATGGGAAACTCAGGAGCTTACTGAAACTTAGGAAAAATGAACATCAATTTCTGTTCTTCTGGAAAATATCCCTCATCATTGCTACTAATCCTTTCAACTTAAAATCCCTTCAATTTAAACTGCCATTACAGTCATAGTTCTGAGATCTGTGTAACTAGAAGGCAGTCCTGTGCTGCTAGTTTAAGAGATTTTTTCCTTACACAGAATTCATTCTGGCAGTTGTTCCTCCTTTTTTGTTGTTGTTGGGGGTTTTTTGTTTATTGGGTTGTTTTTCTTTGTTTTTAATGTATAGCCAAAGGCAAAGTTCTATGTATATACTCTGGTCTAGACTCTTGGGCCCATGGTGTCTACAGAAGTCCTTTCCTTATTGCACAAAAAGCACATCTCTGAGGTTCTGATAAATAGCACAAATTCAGCACAGACACAGAGAAAAAGTATTCAAACCCCACATTCTTTGTCAGTAGGAGTTAAGTGAAAATTCATAACATGGAGTTTTCAAACAATGCAAATCTGCTGAAAATAATACAGCACAATGAACTGAAATGCTGACAAAGATAACAAGAAAACATCCAGGACTGACTGTGAACAAACACACTTAGAATACTCCCTCAAAATCCAGGAAATATTGGTGAGGAGGGAAAATTGGGAGCCAGCTGAATCAGAGCAGTAACTTCACACAACCAAACCTTACCACTTTTGGCTTACTCACAATCATTATCACTTGTTAATTTTGACAAATTACTTTTTGGCTTCTACTTGAAGAAACTCATGCTATAGACCATTGCACTTAACTCATTTCTGTACAGCACCTGCATAAAGGTTGCTGAGTTAGGAAATCAGCTATGGTCATGCTCTAACTCTCAGTTCAAGAACTGGATAGTGAAACTAAAACAATCAATGAAGCACAAAGAAAACATAAACCTAAAGATAACATAACACTAATAAAAATTAGTTATTCAAAAAAGGATGAGATTACCCAGTGCAGGACTTGTCTGAGTATCAAAGAATAAAATTCAGCTGAGGAATTTCCCTGCACAGATCTGGCAGCATTGTGTATTACCCTGACTGCTTTTGGTGAGTAAATAAGTAGATTTAAGCATTTGCAGGACAGGCTGGAATGGGTCAGCCACACTGGCAGGGTGCAGGAACTAATTATTGATGATCAACATAATCACATCCTGAGATAAATGCAAGTAAACACATCTCACTCTTACAAAATTTCTTTGAAAGCCCCTTTTCTGAAGAAGTTTTATCTGCCAGATAATAACAGTCATCACCAACACTGAAACAGCCAGGAGTTATTTTTATGGAAACAAACACAATAACTTTCATCTGCTGCCTATTGATTTTGTTCTACAGCTTAGGCACGGGTGTGTGTGTTTAGTGCATCTGAAATGTTCACTTATACTGATCTCTAGAGGCTCCCAAACCAGGACAGGGAAAGAATCAGTCTCTTACACTTCCATTTATTCAACAACAGGCCATGGTGTGGTTCTCCTTGCTGTTTTAGCATGTTATAACGGGGGGGGGGGGGGGGAAGGCAGTAAAAACTGGCACAAGAAATAACAGCACATCTTGGGAAAGAGGAGAAAAGTAATAATCTAATATGCATGTAAATAATTACACACTGCATGGCAGAAATGTGACAGGTTTTCAGGCCTGACTCATGATCATTTCATCCAACTGTGTGCACACTTCAGATCCTGCAGTCTTTGCACTACAGAACAGGTGTCATTTTCTGGAGTATTTTAAAGTTAGTTCAAGTGCACAGAATTGCTGAAATGGAGAGGTATGTACTGTCTCTGCACAAAAAGAGATTTTCCAGTCATCAAAGGTAATATTTAACATGGTGTCATGATTATCAATGCACAAACATATTCTGTGTTTACACCCTCTGAGCTTACTCTGTTTTTCCCCAAGTTCACTGTGATCTATAGTGTAGAAACACCTTCTGAGAAATACCAAAGTATGACAGTAAATTAACTAAACCACAGCAATGACTATTGAAGTTCTTTTAGATTAATAAAAAGTTTTAAAATAATTCTTCTTACTTTACACAAAATTAAAAAAAAAAAAATCCCTGCACCTTATTTTGGATCCTACAGCTCTCCCTGCTTTTCAGATAAAGGGGTCTGATCACAGCTAGCATCACTTCCTAAGCATAATTTGCTCACATCAGTGAGATAATTTGACAAAACTCTGGGAAAGATATGCCCTGCCAACTGACAAAACTGAGGAAAACACCTCAGGATTGGAGGTGGAGGCATTGGAGGGGTTTTGAACCCCATAGCACATTTCTCCTTACCAATAGCAAACAGTGCAAGGA
The DNA here is from genome assembly GCA_034509425.1 of Eopsaltria australis. Lineage (NCBI taxonomy): Eukaryota > Metazoa > Chordata > Aves > Passeriformes > Petroicidae > Eopsaltria > Eopsaltria australis. The sequence continues at coordinate 514,611 of JAVTVJ010000341.1, read as the reverse complement.
CAAAAGGAATTATTGCCCTTGGCAAGCACAAGAGTTTATTCAGAAGTGCTAAACAGTTCTGAGGAAAGGCCAAGAGTTAACCTATTTTTGCAAAATGTTTTGCAGAGCAAAACAGTTGTGATGTAGAAATTCTAAATCTGAACAGAATCTGATCAATGTTTCCAGAAACTCAGCTGAAGCATTTACATCATGGAAGCCTTCAGAGAAAAAGTCAGATAGTAAGAACAGACAAGGTTACAGCACATGGACTAGTTCCATGTTTTTAAATTAGTTAGGTTGAATGGATTCATCCTAAAATATTTTATTTCCAAAAAAATCTAGTTGCAAGCTCTGAGAATCCAAGGAAGACACAGGTAGTGCCAGAACACTGAAAAAAAATGAGAAATAAGGAATTGATCTTCCAAAAGAAAACTTAGGGAAATCACTAAACAGCTTAATTTGAGCTCTACAAAACTCAAAACAAAAACCAAAACAGAACAAAGAAAAGGCATCAGCACCAATGGTGAAACAAACAAAACACCCCAGTGCAATCAATAAACTCCTGAAGACAAAACACAATTATATAGGAGGCAACATTGATTTTTTTTTTCTTCAAAACAAACCAAGTTAAACTTAATTTTCCTCTGTAATGGTGCACAAGAGCACCTAGATATCAGATTTCCTGTAACTTGTGTGTAGGAGGTTTTCTGACAGTATTTCATGTGACAGTCCAAAGCAAGCTTGGAAATGAGATGAAGATGAAACCATTGCACAATAAGAGACAAAATGGTTGAACAATCTCACTCAGAGAACAGTTATTAATTATTACCTGTCCAGAACACACCCAGAAAGTTGCACCAAGGTCTGTCAGCAATTTTGGGAATCACCTGGGCGATGGAATAAAGATTTCTCTTAACAAAAGATGCACCTGATACAAAACTAGGAACCACAGCCATGCTGCAAAACAGGTTTAGAATTCAGAATGAGAGTACAAAATATTAAAAATGGTCTGTATAGGACATAAATACTGCTACGATCAAGGAATTACATAAAAACAGGAATATCCAACAGTGACTAATACAGACGGCGGCTGAGCAGCAAGACTGGCTTGGACTCCAAGTTATCACAAGCTGAAGGGTAACAGAGCAACACTGTTGGATGAGAGGCAACACAACCAAGTGTGAAGGGCAGAGAGAGAACATTTCCATTCTATTCACACTAAAGATGTCCCTAATGGGAAACTCGAGCACCACAGGTAGATGCCACACTTAAAGAAACATGTGGACTAACTAGAACAATTCAGGGAACTGCTCTGTGTTCTGTGGAAGGAGGCTGAGGCAGTGTAAGCCACATTGCAGCAATTAGTAAGCAAAAGCAGTGCTCCAGGCTACATTTCTCTCAGCTTTTGCCAGAGATCAGCTCAGAATTAAAATGAAGAAATAAAATACATCACTCTGTAAAATAAAAGTCATGGAAAAGCTCATTTTAGTGAGGAACTTCATGCAGTTGTTTCTTACTTACAGTGGCCATTGGTATCATCTTTACTAGCTAAATAGATATATTTCTTATTAAAGTGCAGAAGCTAGGGCACAAAACTTTACCAGTCTTGCACTGAGGAGCCAATTCAGTGTAGTGCCAGTTTCCCAGATCAATTATTATGTCGTACAGTCTATCCCTGTTATCCCTGCTCACTATTAACATATTTCTTTAGCCTGGGATGAAACGTCCTCACTATGAAAGGCAAAATGCCAATTTTATCATGTTAAACTATTTCAAAACCCTCCAAAAAATATGTATTCTTATTTTGAATAAATGCCACACCAGAATGAAAAGAAGGCACTACACTGCTTCCACACCCTAATGATGGCTTGATTAACCCAGCAATTCACAGTAAGGGAGCCAAGCAGCCTCCACGGGCCATATGCAGCAACACTGTGACTTATGGCTTTATATTCTTAAACTGACCCCTCCAGCACCATCTGATAAATCAACACACAAGCCATTAAATGGTTCATTATCCCAGCAATATGATTCATTCTCTCTGCCAGGAAACACAAGAAATGATGGGTATCTTCTACTTGCAACCATGGCTGTCCATCAATATAACAGATTAAGTGTATGAGGGAGTTTAGTTTGGTGTAAAGGTCAATGGGATGCTTCATGTGCCAATTTTTCTTCTGCAAGCCTTGACCTCTTAGCAGGGAAAAAAAGTGTGGACAAAGAAGAAGAGAATGTGGTTATCCTGCTGAGTAGACAGCTTTTAAAAATAAAATAGTCATTACCTTAAAAAATAAGAGCCCTGAGAGAAGAGAATGGAAACAAGGATTGCACCTGGTCACCACGAAGGCTGGCACTAGCATTAGTGCTTAGAAAAGGTCAAAACCTAAAATCCCTGGCAATGTGCTGCAGACCAAGAGTGAGCTGTGCTGGCAGCTTCACACCTGCTGCCATTTCATGTCTCTGTAGTCTCACATTTGCTACCAGCTCCTAAACACTTATTATAGTTACCACTTGATCAAGGAATGGTCTTCGTGATTTCCAGCCTGCCAAGAGTTCTAAATATGTCCTTAAGGAATTTCAATATGCTTACTGTAGGATGACTGCATTCAATATACTTATAAATGAAGACATGGACATAAAAATTATCTGATTCAAGTGAAAGAGCAATGCAGCCCTGCAAACCTTCTTGAAGAAAAATTATTTGAAGCATTCAGAGAACAGTGTCCAAGTGGGAGCAGAATAGCTGCTCTACCATGACAGAACCAAATATCACTTTTTTACTATGCATTCACATTTCAGATTGTCCACAACAGTCAGTAGGTCTGAATAAAAATTACTAGATATAGAATAAATAAGTCTCTGTCATCATGTATTACGCTGAAGATCGTGCAATATCCCTCTAAAGATAAAAGAGTTTGAGAAAAAAAACTCTGGCCTAACCTAAGAAAAACTAGAAAAATATGTATGATCATTAAATCACAGAAGCAATGAATAGAATCAATTATGTATTCCTACTTCCAGTTACTCATCATATATCAGCATCCATTACAAAATTTAAGAACACGCTGATTTATTAAAAGATTGTGTCCTTACCTTAATCACAGTAACTCAAGCTTTGTCTTCAAAATTGAAGGATTGTTATATTCCTTCACCAGATTTTAATTGCAACAAGAGTTTGACTTTTTAAGAGTGGTTGGGGTTTTTTTCCTGGTGTCAGAAAAACATTCAAAAAAAACCAGCAGAAACATTTGTAGTATGATCCTTACAGGAGATGGGAAAGGTCAAGTTTTCCTTGAGATATCAGGGAATTGTACAAAACCATAATAAGAGCCAGGATTTGGGCTAATTTTGTACCCAGGGTAAGCCCGAGGGTTTTACCAGAACCTTTGGTTGGAGCTTTCCACACAAAATTAGATACAGCAAGATGCAAAGGATATTTATGCAAATTACTACATGACAGTGATGAGATTCATATAAATTATTTTATATAGTTAGAGTAGGGAGTTCTGTTCCTCAAAGGCAAAATATTACCAAACTTACAGATTATGAGCATTCCTTATAAAATATCACACTTCAGTGTCCTTGTGTTATGGTTCAGAGATGAAGACATTCAGGCACAAATTTCAATAATATCAGTGTGCTTTATAAAGATCCCATTTTCTGAAAGTTGAAAGCCCAACTATTTTTCACCAATGCCAACTGCACAGTAAATACAGGCCTGTTACATTTATTTCTAGATATCAGCTATCATGCACCTCTCAAGAGGTGGAATTTAAACTGCCAGAGCAGCGGGATGGTTATGCTTGAACAACAGGCAAATCAAGGAGATTGCATGGTCTGGCTTTGAGGCTTAACAAAACTGCAGCTCTTACAGCCCAGAAAGTCTTAACAGATATCTGCTCCTCTAGCTGGCAGAGCACACAAACACAACAGGTTTAGGAGGCAATAGAAAGATTCTTTGCTGTTTCAAGTTACTGAGAAGAAATAAGCATGGCACAAAAGGATTAAATCTCAAAATCACGCATTATTTTGAATGTCAGACAAAATTCTCTAGGGAAAGGAGCAATCTGGGAATTGGAAGAAAAGAATATTTGTTTGCTTAAATTTGGGGATAAAAAAACTCAACAAAAGAAAAAGTGCCATATTCCTAAAGCAACTTAGAACTTGCTGCTTCTGTGGAACACATGAAGAGGTGGAATAAATGAAAAAGGAAAGAAAGAAAATTCAGTGTATGGGCCTAAATTGTTTCCTTTTAATCTGGAGACACTCCCATAAGTTGCTACCAGTGTCAGAAGGTAACAATTCCTGCCTTTCTTTTTGGGGAAGTGAGGGGGCAGAGGTCCAGAGTTTCAGGGCAAGGAAATCATCTTCACATCTGCCTGGCTGAAAAGTCCTGGAGTGCTGCTGGAATCCTGATCCTTTTAGAAAAACATGAACAGTCTTCAGGTGATGGTCTCAGCTGACATGCAAATTCCTGAGAATCAGCTGGTTTTTGTGATTAAAAAAAAAATCACCATGTGTAGCGTTGCTGTAGATATGATGCAGTCACAAATGATAACGTTATAAAGATTTACCTCTTTGCACTAAATGGCAGAACTATGGCCCCTCCCAGGCAGAATTCACTCCTTCTTGGGGCAAGAAAATAACTGCTTTAACAAAGTCCAAGGGACAAGGCCCCCCATTCCAGCGAGCTGATGTGACAAAGTGACCTCATCTCTCTGGCTGCTCTTATGCTGGAAATCCATCAAATGCCTGAGTGCCAGGCTGCAACAGGTGTTCAGCAGCCTGCTTCAATCACTGAATGAAAATAAAAGCCAGTAAGGCTTCCCAAGCATTTCACTACTTGGATCCTTCACGCTGGCATAAAAGTAATTTTTTATCTCCTGTCAAAGACTAAACTATTTTATTGTTTGGATTTAATGGGAACCATATTCTGCACTTCAGATTTTGGAGGAAAAAAGCATATCCTGTGAGGTTTTAACTTGAAATGTTAGTACATTCTAAACAGTCCTACACTTCCACAAAAATGTTGATTTCAACTTTATTCCATCTCAGTAGGTGTTCCCAGGAATTAAATGGAAATGAAAGGAAGAGAATTGGTTGTGGATAATGTATTTGGAACAGATTACATAAACTAGTATTTTGTATAATTAATTGATGTCCACACAGACAGATCTGCCTTTCTAGATTCACTTATACAGAGAGCACCTTATGGCTTATCTTTGCAAATCACTTCCCCTACAACTGGGAAAAATTTATGTCAGAAAGCAATGAAATGTGACATATTCCTCCAGAGCAGAGATATTAACTTTTTCTGAAAGTAGTCTGCATGAAATAAAAAAAAAATTAGAATTGAATTAACATTTTTAAAGACTCCTAATATGCAAAATTATGTTATTGAAATTGACAGCAGTGAGGTTTCTCTTACCATAGGTCTAGGAAAGGATAACCTCAAAGGGACCAACAACTAATCGTGATTCAGATACCTAGTAAAAGCAGTAGGAAAAAGTAATGTAAGTAGTAAATCTCTTCCAAGAGATTTTTCCCTCTGTCCTCCCAGACAGATGAGCCATTTCTTTCATATGAGAGATATCTTGCTTTGGTGAGACTTGGGAAGGGGAAGGTGAGGGTGTAGGGGAAGGGAAAAAAGTATTCAGAAAAGATCACATATGAGGAAAAAGAAGAAAGTCGGGATTGATGAAAGTCACAAGTAGCTCATGCCCAAGATCTCCTGATTTTTTGCTACAATCTAGTACATTCTTTACATTTACCTAATTATGTGTTTTCTTTGTCGAAATGCAAACTTTTAACAAAAAAAACAAGAAGGGAGAAGATGCTTATTCAAAATAATAGAATATTTAAATCAGATTAAAAACACTTCTGATGTTTCAGAGTTTGACATTCAACGTTTAGCTATAATGACTATCAATTGCCATGCTGACATGCACTGAATTTCACCAGTTAGGTGATTTCTCCCAGTATAGCTGCCTTTCCTGACCAGGATATATAGTCCTGCATACCTATTCAGTAACTACTGGCAAGTATCAGAGGTGCTGTATATAATTTCACAGAACACCTTTCAAAAATGTTGAGACTGAAATTGTTCCAATATTGAATTCCAGAGGTCTGGAGTGTTTTAACCCAATATGCAACACTGAAAGGTATAAAATTAGAAAATTAGTACTACAGATGAAGGAAAGAGAAGAGAACAAGTGATGGTGTTTATTTTAAAAATGTTTTAACTTGAAAACTACTGTTTTCCAAACTAGTCACTAAACTGGAAACATCTTATAGCTTGACTAAACAGAGGCAATTTCCAAGTGCCACCACTCTCCACACAAAACAGTTTAGCGTTTCTATAGCAACACATTCCTGTTTCTAGAGTTGTGTGTTCAGCTGTGAATCCCAGCGCTGCTCGGGAGCAGTTCCACACCAACCCACGGCTCTGGAGCCGCAGCACTCCCAGAGATCCCGTGCCAGGAGTGTGGAGGGTGGAAAATCCCCTGGCAGCAGTGCCAGGAGTGGGTTTGGGACGCACCTGTGGATACTCTGGCCGTGAGACCATCAGCCCCTCCTGGTTCGAGGTGCTGCCTGATAATCCACAACAACAAAAATCCATACCCAGGTTACTCCACACGTGTTCCTCCAGGACGTGTGAGCAAAAGCCCTGGTGCAGCTGGAGGAGCGAGATTCTGAAGGTTATCACCCCAAATCAGAGCCAGCACAACTCTCTTTAGAGAGAAATCGCTTAAAGCCCGTCGTGTTTGTCTGCAATTTGTCCTACCTTCCAGCGGGGTTTGTAGGCAGCTGAAGGAAGTTTTATACCAGAGTGCCTTCTAGTGGTTATGGATCTCAAACCTCAGCTCCAAACAGGAATCCTAACATTTGTCAAAGAATTATTCACTGAACGAATCACAAAAATATATATTTATAGATGTCTTATGGGAAATACTTGTTGCATGTCAGACCCACAGTTTTCCATGGTAAAGCTGTTGATAAAAATAGAAACATAATTTAGCAATAAAAGGGTATTACTTTTACCAAACAAATAAGCAAGAAAATAACAGATACTAAAATACAGTGTTCAGCTTTGGGAATACACTTAACCTGAAGGTATTGCAGCCTTATGCCAGCTAGGAAAATTAGCAATATTGTGAGTTCATTTCATTGACTAACTCTAAGAGCAGTATTTATTAGAATGATTTTTAACTGCACCAGCTGCACATTTACGTGATATTGAGCTATAAAAGACATAGAAGTTTACACTTGGATACCAAAAAAAAATTCACAGTCTCAACTGGAAATTCCCTCATATATAAAATGGTCTGAAAAGGTTAAAAATAAGTGGCCAGACTGTTCAGGAATCATTGCATTTTTCTCAGCCTATCAACATGATCTGTAAAGTGCTTTGCAGAAACTTTGCATTTTTATACTTGCACTGCAGGTGTAGCTCCCCGGCTGCTGTGTTTAATGTACTTTCACTCATGGCAGCAGGGCTCGGAACAACTCTAGCTCAGAGTGTTATAGGAAGAAGCAGAAACTACTGGTGAGGGGGATTTGTGCATCTTCAGTTACCCTCTGAGCTGTGTCAGCAGCACTACACCACACTGGAGGCACTTCTTCAAATTTCTTTTCCTTTTCTGGAAACATCAAAAACCAGTGTCCAAAATCCATGGGAAACAATACCATTCCCAAGGAACACCAAAAGATGCTGGTTGTGCACCAAACTGCTGCTGAGTTTATTTGAATGTTCCAAAGGCACCTCAGAAGAGAAGCTCAATGGTTACAGAAAATGTGGGGGGAAAGCTTCATTCTAGTGTGCGGGTCGCTAGTAAAAGTAGTCAAAGCTGATTACAAAACTCTAGAGTCAAGAAATAAACAATCCTTAGTTTCCAACTCACTTCTGTGACTGCCAACCACATTATCACACACACATCCTTCTTAATAACCTTATTTAAGCCCAAAAGTAAATGCTGCTGCTCTCATAATCCCCAACACAGACCTCTCAATTAGGACAGCTTTATACCAGAGGATCTATTTTTCTCCCATAATGCTGTGTTTAATTTATTTACATTTGTTGAAAAACATGACAAACACCTCTGGTAATTTAGAGAATTGTTAGTGCAGATAAAATCTGCTAACTCTAGACACCAACTGAAATACCAGAGCTACTGGAGTGCCCTCGGGTGACCTCTGAGACAACCATTTCATAGAAAAAAGATATTAAAAAAAAATAAATAAATAAATAGAAAATGAGGCAGCTTTTCTTTCCGGGGCGGGGCGACCACCGCCGGCCCCGCTCAGCACCTGAGGGGGAGGCCTGAGGGGCTGCTCACCCTCAGCACTCTGCCCTTCCCAAAGCGGATTATCCAGACCTCCCGGCACCTCCAGGGCCTACCTGGGCCATCCTAGGGCTGGGATGAGAGCCCGAACATCGATCCCGGCTCGGACCGGGGCCCGGGACCCTGCTGGGAGCTGCAGCCGCGCTTAAAGGCCCGGGAGCAGCGGCAGCGCTGGAGGCGCAGCTCCGCCATGGCTGGGGCTGGCAGAGGTGTGTGCTCAGGACTGGGACTGGGACTGGGATTGGGATACAGGAGCTCCATGCCCTGGATGGGGCTGGGGCAGCACGGGTGTGTGCTCAGGATTGGGATTGGGATTGGGATACAGGAGCTCCATGCCCTGGGTGGGGCTGGGGCAGCTCCGGTGTTCCCTCACAGCTGCGATACAGGAGCTCCGCTCAATTTGTTCTCTGTGGGATCTGGGCCGTGAGCAGGAGCCGGTGCCTGGTGACCTGGGACAGTGAAGGATGCTGTGGGATTTGCCCCCAGCTCCCCAGGTGTGCCAAGGTGTGCCTGCAGCCCGGCAGGGCAGGGGCTGTGTCACCTCACTCTGGCTGTAATAAATCACCTGTGTGCTTTGTTCCCCACATCCAAGCAGCACAACACAGCCTCTGCACAGGGCCCCCCTCTGAGGAGTCGCTGCCCCACTCACCCACACAGTCACAGATTTATTCACTTTACACCACTGAGGATACATTGCATCCGTGCAAAGTGAAACACTGTGGAAAGGGGAATTGCACATAAATACCCTCAGCATCTTATCAATTCCTCTGAGCCACAGTGAAGACTCTTAACCAAAGTCACATAAACTGGTTAACTGCATACATAGTTTCTTAAAAGCTTTCAGACAACTAAATTGACAAAGGTAAATGCCCTCCCCTTGGCATCAGGAATGGAGCAGGCAGCCTCCCCTAGGCAAAGCAAGCCTTGTGGGACCTGCCTCCACTCTGCTTTTCAGGACTGCGACAGAACACAGCATCCCACATGAAGCATCAGAAACTAAGTACAGTCTTCTCTAAAGACATTTTCCCAGTTGCAGTCTGGCACACCTGCATGGAAAGAGAAGCCAGGTGAGGACATCTGCCATCTTTTGCTCTGGCAATAGTTGTGTGGACAGGCCTGGATCTCAGCAGCATCTCTTCTTGCTGGAGCTGAGCTGTTTCTATAAACCCACACCTTCTCCACAACTACTCCTCTCTCCTCCAGTGGTAATTTCTAGTGAATTCATAAATGCAGGTGGTTTCCCTTTCTGACATATGTAGTTCTGTGTATATTACTATACTTCACAATTTCAGGTTACCTTTCATAAGTGCACAAAACCAGGGGTAATTTCTAATACATGACCACCCCTGAAATTCCATTCTCTCTGACCCATTCTGCTCATGAAGAAAATTTCCTTTTACTTCCCCCCAGTAGTCTATGTGCTGGTGGCTATATATTCCTTCTAGGTGGGGCAGTGATTCCAAGATGAATTTTCCATACCAACACTAGACCTAACACATGAATAGTACAAGAATAATTCTGTAATACTGTTTCAGCTTCTCATCTTTCTCTCAATATATTTGTAGTAGATATTATAATACATGTATTGTGACAGATTGCACTCTGGCAGCAATTAGAAAGCTTGAAGTGTGTGCTGGTATTTTAGGAACATTTCATTTCAAATCCAAGCGTGTTTTCTAAAGATGTTTGCTTTCTGCTTTGTTTAAAATGCATATGGAGCTTTTGCTGCATCTTCACTCTACTCTGTCCTGCTGCTGGAGTGTTCAACTGAGTGTCCTGATTAACAAGAGGGGTCCTATCAAAGACAACAAGAAGAAACTGGGTTGGCTTTTTCTGAAGGAAGCAATCAAATAGTATACCACACTAAAAAAAAATCTTAAAAATGCAGCTCTAGAATTATGGAAATAGAAACAGCATTTAATCAAGTGGGAAGTTTCAATGAGACAGTACATGGGTTTGGCAAACACTTTGTTAGCACAAATAAATCTTGTTTTTTCAGGGCTTAAGTGAAGAACAGCATTGCTACAGCTGAGGAGACTCAGAGAGTGGTATGTGCATTTTTACACCAGTACAGGAGGAAGTGTTTTAGATCAGTTAAAATGGAAAGAATGTAATGTTGGCTGCTTTGCCAAAGTAACTGAAGAAATCCCAGCTTTATGGTTTTGCTCTTTATCTATATCTTTTATTAAATTGCTTCATAAATAGTCTTCCTCTGAAATGAGAGAAAGCTCATCCTTCTGAAGGTAGTGAATCGATGGAATGAATATCCATTCCTGATTGCTATCAGGCAGACAGCAGTTTAGGAGAACACTTAAGCTTTAAAGAACAAGCTTAAATCTTACTGGAGACAATTATGTCCTTTGCTAACTGAAGAAAATGGTTGTAGTACCTTTAACAGAGGCTCCTGGTTATGTTCAGCAGTAAGAAAAATAGTATTAGTGAAAGGTAATAATAGAGTAGCCTGGACACAAAAAATACGTAAGACAAATAGAAATTACCTGCTGAATTGCACTGTGTTATATTAAAAAAAAAGTTCCTCCAGTTCAAACTTATAACCAGCAGGTCAGACTGTGTATTTCTGTTTGCCAGGCCTGAGGTGGTTTCACAAGGAACAGAAAAGAATGTGTGTGCAAAATCATTTCACACCAGACACTCCTAGCACTGAGTTGCTACCTAATCAGCATTCTTACAGCTCTCAGCTGGAAACAGCAGCTACCAAAATGTTTCTAACTGGGAGAGTTGCTGGTGCTGGGCCAGGAACAGGAGGTGCAGTGGAGCCCAGGGATCAGCACTTTGGCACAGAGGGGAGAGAATCAAAGCATTTTCTCTCTTTCACACAGCACACCTTGAAGGAGCACAGACCCACTTCTCAGCATAAACCAGCATGATGATGATGCAAATGTGTTTCTCTGTCAAGGAAAGGCAAAGTAGCTTCCAAGAGTCCAAGGTAGAAGGAGGCTGAGAAGGAGTTTGTGCCAGTGTAACCTGCTCTCTGTGGTGTTACAGTGGCACAAATTCCTCCTGTGCCATCACTGGCACATCCCAGAGCCCATCCAGAGAGGTGTGCAGGTGCTCTCAATGGCTGTGGCCAAACCACAGCAGCTCCAGGGCTGGCAATGTTCACCACTGCCACTGTCCTGAAGGACCAAAATATGCAAGAGACACTGGGCAGTGTCAGCTCTCCCATAAATCACCAGGAGCCTGGCTGGATACCAGAGCTCTAACCCAAGGCTGCTCATTCTAAATCATGTTTACTTTATATCCTTCTGCTGAAAAGGTCCGTTCTCTCTGATTTTTTGGTGTTAGCTTGTGTTTCCTTTGTACATGTGCAGCTCAAATTATGATAGAACCCTCCCCCATATGGTGCTCCAAGCTTTCGTAAATTGATTACAATTAAAATAGACAGTTCTTTGACTGATCCCCTTTTCTTAAGCACAGCTAATGCAGATTAACTGTCCACAGAAAGAGGCTTTAAGTACCCAGTGGAAGAAAAACCTCATATTAAACATTACCAGTGGCATCACCACATATCACTGTCATCATTTATTGCATCGTGCTGTTTGACAATATAATAAAAATTAGCAACTAAAAATATACTTCTATGCTAAAAGACATGGTTTTACTCTCTCTCATGCATTTCATGTGTTGTCTCATTGAATCATAGTTCAAACTACAGCACAAAGCAATACTTGGGTGTCCTTCTGTCTAAGGACGACCACAGCTGTATCTACTGAAAAATCTGGCTGCACACAGAGCCATAAATTGAAAATTTCTGAACTACTGTTCAATCTTAATTTTGTCTCTAAACATATCCAAATACATATAATGAAAGAGATGTGTAACATGAGAAAGAAAACATGGCAAACTCTCATATTAGAACATGACATTTTTCACTACATTCTAAGAAAAAAAACCCCACGAAGTGTGAACACACATACATTATTAAACCACAGGACTTTCAAAAATACATTTCTTAATTTTGAAAAAGGGTTTTATTCTGTTTTGACAAAAAGTCATGGTCAAGGAAAAGATTTCCAGCACAAGGAGGCAGATGTATAGAATTTGTACAACTTACTGTATAAAAACCAACAAGTTTTGTATAAGGTAAATCATGCCCATAAAAAGCAGATGGATGCAAAGGACTGATTCCTAGGATACTGTAAGTGAAATAAACATCAACCTTGCCCCATTGTGATTAATCCTTACAGAACAGGTTGATGAGTATCTCAGTAGCTGTTGAAAGCACAGCAATCAATGCCTGTGAAATTTATGCAATTTAAAAATCCTCGCTACTACAAGTTTTTTTAAGTATTCATTTGCTCATCTCCATTTCTCCTCCAGTGACTCACAGAGCTTAGGCTTCAGCTATTTAAACCCTCCAAAGACATTCCTGGATACAAGCATGAAAGGCATGAATGAATGCAAGGCTAGGGGAAAAGGAGCCTATTTTGATTCTTAATGTTCCCAGACATGAATCCTCAGGAATTACCAAAACAAAACAAGGGTTTTTCAAGCAGAACTAAGTAGTGCAATGTTTGTCAATGCTTCCTTAAGAAATGCACTTGTTTATCTATAATCCAATTTCTACATGAAGATTTGGCCCAGCTTTGGGGAAGATTTTCACACCCACATAACTTCATTCTTTATATACATCAGTATACAAAGAATGAAAGTACATATTCTTTCTGTACTCCATTATCTGAGGAAGTCTGTTAGCTTTTAGAACTAACAAAAGTATATCTTAAAAATTGCTTTGCAACCGCTACTTTCTTAAGAAAAAGAATCTTTGATGACTAATTCTACAGAAACACAGATATTTCATTTGACTGGTACGGAGTTGATAATGCTTCAAAATAAATGCCATGGTTAAATTAATCTGGCCTCGTATCAGTATGAGAGCACAACCAGGACAGCCATACACCAGTGATACAGTACCTGCTCATGTTGAACTGGAAGAAAACATTTTTTCAGACTTGTCTGGTTTCTAATAAAATGGTTTAAGGACAAAACCCAAAATTACTATGACAATCTTCTGACAGACACAAGCAGCAGGGATGAGCCATGCTCCCTGCAGGCCACTATCAGGCACATGAAGTTTATCAGAGTAACCACACAAAAACCAGCTGGCAGGACCTGTTCAGGCTCACAAAAGGCCTGTGACAGAATTCTTCACAGGAGTCTGCTAGAAAGCCCAAATAAACCATGATAAGGAGCAAAATACTTGCTCAAAACTACAAACTGTCCAGGGGATAGAAATAATAAAGAAGGAATAATTGGTTTACTGTCAGTATGGATAAAGAGTAACAGTAATGACTCGAGATTCTGCACAGAACTTTTCTCAGCAATTTAACAGAATATATGAAAATTTTCTGTCTGTCCAGCTTGTTAAAAAAAAAAAAAAAAAAATCCCACCAAGATAAAACCAACTGGATGATCTGGAAAAGAGGTGGTAAGCACCATCCAGAGGCACAGATCTATGGTTTTATCAGGTAGATTGTGTCCTGCACACAAAATAATTGCTGGGAGAATTGCTGTGTGTGTTTCTGCAGAGCCGAGCCATGGAGCTGTGCCACTGCTGCTGGAGAGCCTCTGCCAGGCCTCCTCTGCCTGCCATGGCCAGGGGCAGCTCTGCTCCTGAGCTGCTCTGCCAGCTTCTACAGACTCATGCACCCTATCTCCTGAACAAAGGAACTCTCCATGTAAGTATCATAATCAAGGTGAATTTTAGGCATATGTTAGATTTTCTATTGAAGAAGAAAATTACTGCTGTTCTTTTTCTGAATGAGTAAGGTCATCAGGAGGCAGCTTTCACCTGCCAGTCTTCTGAATCACAGGGTAGAGTTGGATTTTTTTAAAACCCACAGAGCTTTTTTTTTTTTTAATAAAATGGAAAAGCTTTCCATGCACATTTCAGTATGAAAGCCATATAACTCCCTATTCTTTGTACTGATTGCAGCACTTACCAAAGAGAAACATCTGCTGGAGCACAAATACTGCAGAATAATCTTCTTTGGGTTAACATTCTGTATTACCATTATGATTTCTTTTTCTAACCAGATAGCTATAATAATTTTAAGTCGATCTAATGTACTGTGATTAAATACTATAATTAAATGAAGGTGAAAATTAAGGTAAGACCATACAGATCTCAAGGCTTCTGCAGCATCTGCTCCCTGTTGTATGTACAGGAGGGATTTGTTAGAGATGGCAAGAAATTGAAACTTTCCACAGGATCTTGGCATATCAGAAACATCAGATACCACCTGATGTGCAGTAAATGCAGCTTTTAATTACACAACTAAACTACTTCGCATTGCGTTGTATGCAGGTGAGATATCTAAATGAATTATCATTTTTGGCAGTGTCTATCAGGGTTTTTCTAAGATACTGACTTCTTCCAGGTGAAGAGCATAATCCCATCAAATAAAGAAGGTATGGCTGGGTCAGTTGCAGTAAATCCTTTCCCAAACAGAGCCATGAGGTCCCTGGGCCACAGGGATGGGGTTGGTTTCAGCCTGTGCCAAGCCCCCCTGCACACAAGGACACCTGCAATCATCGTGCTCTCCATATTTTATAGGAGCTGTACAGGCTACAAAGAGTGACCAATTTACCTGTCCAAAATCACCACTACTCTGGTGGAAAGGCCAGAGCAGCTGTGCAAAGTCAATTGTGAAGTTCTTTCCCTTGCCGTGGACTGGTGTTTTCTGGTAGCTGATTATTTCCCAAGGAATGAAGCCCAATATAAAAATGCAATTATCCTTCACTCGTGTTCATCCCTTTTCTCCACTGACACTTGCCCTGCCCTTCACTCACTACCTTCCTCACTGCCACTACTATTTCAGTCAATGAAGCTGCTGTGGCTTTCTCCTCAGTGCCCTAATTAGAAAGCCCTAACTGTGTCTTGATATATGAAACTGTCAAGCTTTACAGGCACTTTTTATGTCCACCCACTTGTCCTGGTGTGTTCACCTTGATTTAGTGCAGGTTTTCTTTAAAAAAAACAACTGATATATGTGTTCCAGGAGGGAAGGAGCACAAAAGCAGTACCAGTATTGCTTCTGACAATACAGTCTTACACACAAAAATGACTGAGGAAACTGAGAGGACTCGGGCAGAGCACTCCCACAAACAAGTGATTTACACAAGGGAAAAGTGCTGTGCTTCCCAGGGGACTGGCTTACATGAGCTTTAAACTGTTTGTGTAGAGACATTACATTGGCATGTTTTTCATCTAAAATAAAATATAAGAAAATAGAAAGCCACACACACAGTGAAGTAACAAATTTAAACCAGCCTCCTTTGCCTGTTTCTATAGGAACCAGCTGTGGTAAGTGCTTGGCAGAAATCTTACACCTAGACTATATGAATTGTTTATGTAATCATATTTTACATGCAGACAGATCTCTGCCTTAATAAAGTCACTGTATCACAGGAGAGGTGTGTGCTTTACTGCCTGCATTAGCAGAACAGATGGAATATATGGCACCACCATGAATGCAGCAAAAGACTGAATTTTCACTCTGAATTTTTAACAGTTCTGGCACATTGTTACTCTATGATGTGTCTGTTCTGGGACATGGAATGGAGCAATCTGTCCTTAGGGCTGTCAGTCAAGCACATCAGACAGCACTAAATTCACTTGTAAAACATCTAGGTGTTGTTTCTCTTACAGAGTAAATATATTCCAAAATTACAAATATTTTTATACAGTCAAAGAGTTTAGAGAAAATAAAAGCCCTATTAGAGTGACATCTGCAATCTGGAGGGAAACCTTAGGAATGCCCTCAGAATGTATAATAGTCAGTCAGCTATGACTGTTTTGTCAGGGGAGATAATTTGAAAGTAAACCCTCTATGGATATTTGGTTTCCCCTTTAAAAATGTTGAATTTCTTGTAAAAAGGAATATACTCAAAAGCTCTAACAACTTCTTGCTAAAGTCTAAGAAGATGCAGAACAGGAAAGTTATAGCTATTTCCCTACACCTGAAAGGCAGCATTAACCTCTTTTCAGCATTTTTAACAGGTTTAAAAAATTGCATGTTACAAATTAGCACATCAAATGAGAGCACAGCATTTCACCCCCTTAGCCCAGGATGTGATTAATACAGTCCAAAATACTATTTTCTCATAGATTTGAAAACATTGAAGCAAGAGAACTTCTGATGTTAGTCTGTCTTAATTCTAAGCCCCTTATTAACTCATTTGAAAATAAGGTTTCCCAAAAGAAAGGCATGAGTGGCACAAAGTAAAAGCATGTGCAGCATTTTGGTAAAATATGTCAGTTGTTCTGTGCTCATTTCTTCCTGCTTTTGGCTGAAGCATTTCAGAATTTAGAATAGAGAATTATTCATAGCAGGCTAAGCTTTATTTTTAACTCTCCACATAATCTGACATTACAGTAATGGATTTAGTATAAATTTAAACCAAACTCCCTTAATGCAAAGTCAGATAAGTTCCCTTTAAAACATTTTGTCTTCAAGAAAGTTGACCCTGCTACTTTAACTCTGCACATTTGGTGGCATAACTGGTTTCTAAGGCTTTTATTCCACTGTTCTTTTTTTCCTCACTTACTGACACACTTCCCAGGTTAGAAGTTACTGGCTATTAATGATCTTTCCTTCTTTACATCACTGCATGAGTTTTTCCCCATTACCTGTAGAGTTGTTGTAGAAATAAAACAATCATTCATTCGGTACTTCAGATGTAGCTTCTAAAACATTTTACTGGTGTTATCCAAGACCTGTGTTCTTAAATAGTTCAGGTAGTTAATTCTATTGCAATCACATCTTCAAAAAGCAACGTGATAAGGCCAGACTGCTGCTTCTGATAATGACCAATAGCAGGCAGAGAGGAAAACAGAATTAGCAACTTTATACAAAGTTTTGTAGAAACAGCATAACTGCAGTACCAAAAGAAAGGCAGAGTGTTCCTGAAAGATACAGTTCAAATTAAAATGGCTCTCCAACCCATAATGGAATTATATTCTAAATAGTATCCAAAGATCACATGAAACACAATTCAAGGTGGATTCTGAAATAGTTTTCCAGATTAGCTAGTCCTGGAATTAGGCTGGGAATAGAAGTGGTGAATTTCACCATAACAAAGGGGCCTTACACATATTATTGGTCTCATCAAGGTTCCTATCACAGCTTTTTATGTCCTACAATATACATTTATCAGAATGAGGATTTTCTCTGTGCCTTTACTATAATACCCTCATAACATTAGAGTAATCTCAGACAAGTTTTCCCACTAATATAGCACTAGAGTCAAAGAAAATTCTAAAACAGCACTAACAAAATAATTATTGGCTTGTTGAAATTACTCTCAGTCAGGGAAGGAACATAAACACAGATGATGTTTAAATTGAAAACTGCAGAGTAACATCCTCAGACATCAGGAATGATCAAAGTTACCTTACATCGAAATGATGAAATTGATTTTTCATTAGGAATAAAAATACAAGTACCTCATATACCTAATGGAAAAAACAAAATCAATGTTCATCTGTGGGGGTTTTGGCAATTTCTTTATTGATTTGAAAGAAATTGCAATTTTAAAAGTCCAAGAGATTAATTTATTTTATCACTTTACTATTCAGCAAACAGCAAGAGTTAGCCTGGTGTACATGGCCAAAAAGGCAGAATAAAATTTACCATAATGAAATGTCCACACATAAATGGATACACTGAAATAACAAATCTGGCTAATTCAGCTGCTCTCTCTGAATTTAATTATTCTAATTAAAATCATCAAGCATCTAGCTGCCATGGGACAATTACAGGCTTGCATTTTCACGTCAAAAAGAAAATGCAAAGCTTCACAACTGAAAAGCGATCTATTACTACAGGATACAATACCAAAAAGAAAAATACGATAATCTATGAAACCTGCCCCAAAAAAGGAAATAGAACACAAGACAGACATATCTGAACAGGGAATACTTGGGGCATGGTTTTCAGTTTGTCTCCATTAAATCGGGGAGCAGAAGGGAATGACTTCAAAGACCAAAAAAGTGGTGAGATGCAAGCAAGACAAAGGCTTTCACACCTCCTGTCATCCCTTCTTAAGGCCAAAATATTTCTGCTGTTTCTCGATGTATTTCAAACAAGTCAAAAAAGGAAGAGATTCTTCTGTGCTTAAAAAGACAAAAGTAATCAGGAGTTCTGTCTGCCCTCCAAACACCAACACCCAGAAGCAGGAAGGATGGCACTCTCTCCCAGGCTGCTTTGTAATTCAAGATCTAATCTTGCAAAACCTTATTCTTTCTCTGCCCTTATTCTTTCTCTGCATGTCTTATCTTGCCTTCTGTGTCACCATTAGCATAAAGCAGATTTTTGGAATGCAAAGAAGAAAAGGGCAACATAGTACAAAAGCTGTAGATGTGAGGTGGCCAGGAATCCCAGTGATGCATGAACATGAGTTTGCAAACGAGTACCAGGACCTGGGAGCAGCATTAAAAGCATATTGAAAGCACTGGTATAGACCCTCAGAGAGCTTAAACAAGAAGCAAGTCATATTATCACTGTGGGGAGAGATAGGACAGAATTGAGTTACAGGCTGTGGGACGTGCCTGCAGAAGCACATGGCAGCACAGAGGGCTCATTAACTCTTCTTTATTTTCAGCTCCTGCCCATAGGCAGAAACATTCCCTAGTAATTTTGTTTCCCAAGGTTCTGTCTGTTTAATCACTGTCTCCACTCATGGGAAAGAGATGTGTTATTACCAGTTATTGAGTGTTTTGATCTGTCCCCCTGTTCACGGGGAAGATAAGCTCTTGTGAAGTCATGTTCTTAACTGATGGGTTTTTTTCAATGTACGCTTTTTCCACTTGAAAAAAGTAGAATGGCTCCCACCTTGCTGCTTCCCCGATGTGGAAAAGGTAAAGGAATTCTTTCCCTAAAAAGGAAAAGTATTGCAGGCTGCAAAGAGAGTCTTAAGACAACAGACAGCTTGACAAACAGTTATGCACCAATATACAGAGATGTAAATAGGAGCTAAATAGAGTCAGGCGTTGAAAATTCTTTCATCAAGTCATGAAACACTACTGATAGTTTAAATATCACTGTGGAACCGATATTCCATTTGTGACTTCATTTCAGTTTCAAAGCAATAAAATAGGGGCCAGAAAACCTTGGAGGCACTGAGCATCAGCCATTTCAAAGGTACTCTGCCAGCCAAACACCAGCTTTAACCTGCAGTATTTCTCTCCCAAACTGCAGCAGCACATCAATGAATAGCACTTCCTTATAAACAGCTGCACAGGTGACTTTGTGAGGACCAAGAATGTGCTAATGTGAAAAATACCTGTGACAAACATGCTCCACACTATTAAACACTCACACCGTTAAACAAGAACACCAAACCTGGAGAAAAGCCTTTGAACAAAAGGGCACTTTTTAAAACAAGCCTTTGAAGAAGAGCTCTGAAAGACTCTTTGAGGACTCTCAAGTAAAGTGGTACTTGGTTACACTGCTGTTTCCAGGTTTTAAATTTTCTGCTGAGAGATTAAGGCCCTATTAGAGTGGGTGAAGACCACTCAGTGATTTACCGACAATTACACAAGTGGGAGTGACTCAAGTGCAGTCTGCAGAGCACAAAACACGTGGGTGGACCTTCACAGAGCAGGACCCAACCATAGCAGTCAGGCACATCAAATCAGCTGGAATAGTTTCTGTATGAGCCACTGGAATGAAAGTGTTTGTAAAAAGGAGGAAAGTTCTATTTCTAATAGAACTGGATGATAGTTCACTAAGTGAAAAAATCTGCTTGCCTTTGGGCCTAAGGAGGAACCTCAAGTTGAGGAGCTTTTCAGAAAGCCAACCTCTCAGTGAGATTGGCTAATTTACATGCTATCCTCTAACCCACCAAAATAACTAGCCTTCCCCATCTTCCTTTCTTCCCACCATTTCTTTTTAAAGTGTGTGCCCCAGGGTTCAATACTGGACACAGTATTGTTTAACTTACTCAACAATGGATGAGGGAGCAGAGGCCTCCTCAGTAAGTTCATTGAAGACACAAAGCTGGGAGGAGCAGCCAATGCCCCTGAGTGCTGTGCAGCCCTTCAGAAGGGCCTCAACAGGCTGGAGGGATGGCAGGGAAGAACTTTCTGAAGTTGAAAGGCAGTGCAGGGTCCTACACCCAGGCAGGAACAGCCCAGCAGCAGCACAGGCTGGGGGTGACCTGGAGCAGCTCTGACCAGAAGGCCCTGGGGGTGCTGGTGGACAGCAGGCTGTCCATGAGCCAGCGCCGTGTTCTTGTGACCATGAGGCCAATGGGGTCCTGGGGGGCTTTAGGAAGAGCACTGGAGCAGGTTAGGGAGGGGACCCTGCCCCTCTCCTCAGCCCTGGTGAGGACCACCTGGGGTGCTGTGCCCAGCTCTGGGCTCCTCAGTACCAGAGAGACATGGAGCTCCTGGAGCAGGGCCAGCCAAGGGTGACAGATGAAGGGACTGGAGCATCTCTCTGGTGAGGACAGGCTGAGGGAGCTGGGGCTGCTCAGCCTCAAGAAGAGATGACTGAGAAGGGACCTCTCTCCCTGTCTGTCGGTGTCCAAAGGGAGGTGTCAGAGCATGGACCAGGCTCTGCTCCCTGGGGCCCAGCAATAGGACAAGGGGAACAGGCAGGAACTGATGCCCGGGAAGTTCTGCCTGAACATGAGAAGAACTTTCCTGTGCAGTGACCGAGCACTGAACAGGCTGCCCAAGGAGGGCGTGGAGTCTCCCTCCCTGGGGACATTCCACAACCATCCTGGACACAATCCTGGGCCACATGCTCTAGGATGGCCCTGCTGGAGCAGGGAGGTAGGACCAGATGACCCCCTGTGCTCCCTTCAAACCTGACCCATTCTGCCATTTGGTGATAAATAAAGCTGATTTTAAGAAGAGAGAAAAGACATTGTTGAGAGATGAAGTGCAAGGGAAAGAAGTGCTTTGTGTGCATCACAAAGGCAACTCACCCAGGAGATTTAAGGTGTGGAAAAGATGAGACAAAAGAACCAAGTGAGTTTTTAGCCCCAGTCCTTTAATAAGGATTATACTTGGAAATAAAAAAACCATAACAACTCCTGGCATGTGACCTAATCAATAACTGTACAAATCCTACTGCAATGCCAGCAGGAGTCAGGACAGTCAGAAAAGAAAAATACCAAAACTTCCTTTCCCATTCCATTTGAACTGATTGCCCTCAACAGAGACAAACATTTCCTGTGACATTAAGTTGTCATCAGCTTCTGTAAATCCCAGTTCACTCAGTCTTTTCTTGTGTATCTGGCTCTTCTTTGCAGAAGTAGCTCCAAGTACATTTGCAATTTCAGAGTTGTTCTCAGTTTGTTCAGAGGTCTGAGCTCTGTTATAAAGCTCCAACTCATCAGTTACACATCCAGGTTGTTCTTGCCTGGAGCCCTCTGCACAGGCTGTCTCATCATCTGCCTGGGCAGGTTGTGTATTCCCTAAGGCAGGAAACAGTCAGAATGTCACCAACAGTCATGCAAAACAGCCACATTATCAAAAAACCCTGGAATTAATTTTCTTCAGTCTTAACATTGTCACCTCATCCCACTCACTCTTAGTTAAGTTTAAGTAAGGTTAAGTACTTCATGACAGCCACAAATTTCAAATACAAGTTATGAATTATGCAATCCAAAATCCTGGGTATACTACACTTAACTAGTTTTAGGACTTTCTTCTAGGAAAAGAAAAATACCTTTAGTTCCCTGTGCTGCAGCATCCTTCATTTCAGAGGGCATCACTGGTCTAACCAGGACCACACCATATCCTTCATTATTATGGATCATATTATTAACCATGGTTATCTTGGGAGCCTCATAATCCTCATCTAAAAAGTTCTGCAAAACAAAAGAGAAACCCAACATGTCATGTCCAGCTAAAGGGACACAAAAATCTTCCAGTTTTAGGTAGGATCAGTTCTCTGTATTGGCTAGAGCAGGATTATTTGCCTACACAAGTGACATTGCAAAAGGCATTTTCTCCTTCTGGCAGGGAAGAAATAAAACC
The DNA here is from genome assembly GCA_034509425.1 of Eopsaltria australis. Taxonomy (NCBI): domain Eukaryota; kingdom Metazoa; phylum Chordata; class Aves; order Passeriformes; family Petroicidae; genus Eopsaltria; species Eopsaltria australis. The sequence goes on along the minus strand of JAVTVJ010000341.1, from coordinate 492,276 downwards.
AGGTGACTGCTTTGGTGGCCAGCCCAAGGCAAGCAAGTCCCACTGTCATCATGCATGACATGTAAGAGTTCCAGTAGCACAGCAGGGTTGTAGGCCAACCCAAACCTACTGGCAACTAACTGGAGCAGTGCTAAGCTTTTGGCAAACCAGTACCTCGTGGCTGGGACTGACCTTGACCAGTATTCCCTCCTTGCAGTGGTGGATCCCATTGTGCAGCAGGGTGCAAACACTTCCTGGGTAGATTTCCACACCAGCCCCCTGCAAGATACAGTTGGTGACAGTTCACAAATAGTTCAGGCACGTTTACAATTGAACTTGACCACTCCATGGCAGATCTCTGTTCATCTACCAGTTTGCACAATGCAAAACTGTGTTACCCCTCCAGCTTCCCAGCTTTGTTACCCAGCTTAGGCAGCATTACTCAAGGCTGAGGCCCCACAGCATTGCTGGCATCAGTCCAGGGAGGGCTCTGAAGAGCAGCTCCACAGCCTTGTGTTACTTGTTCTTTAGTCATCCCTCTCAATACCTCAAGCCCCATCACTCTTCAAAATATCCAAATCATTCATTTTTGTGTTTATCATCCCTCTGTAAGACTCAAAGGCTTCCAAAAAGGGCATTTCACTTGCAGAACAAATGGAAATGAGAAAACTAGTTATGGGCAGAGAAACCAGGAAATCACTTTAAAAGTACTGCAGGACATGAATCAGCTATGCACAATGATTATTTCACAAATGTCCTCTGTTACTGCATCACTTTGCTATCATCACACACAAATCAGCCTGAGACATTTCACTAGAGATTATAAGAGGTTACAGGACCCCTGGGACCAATCTTGGATTCAGTAGCTGTCCAAAATGAACTTGTAAAGGTTCTCTCCTGAGTGACAGAAGCCACCCTGTGACTGACTGCACTATTTCCAAAGAGAAACCTTTATTTTAAATTAGGGAATAAGCCAAATTGATGAACATGTGTGTACCTTTGCCCCATAGAGATCTGAGTTTTTCATCAGTAGCTCAGCCGATGTCCTCACTGTTATTCCTGTGGTTTCACACTGTAACACACAGTTCTCCAGTGTGGTTTTCCCATGATGGACATCTACATATACAGAAACAATTATTGTTGGATAAACCAGTTCTGCAAAGACATCACCCTTGCAGTGTGATGTTTTCATTTTATCCACTTCAGGTTCAATTCACTGATTTGCTCATGTGTGGTTTGAAGTCAGGGTGTTTTTCTGGTCTAAGCAGGGACACTGCTACAAGGCAGCTCTGGTTGGAGATTTGTCTTAGAGGTTTTTTGGTTTCTTCTTTTTTTTGTTTTATGATAGTAATAGTTCTTTTCATTACATTCCTAAGAGACACTTGGATTCAAACTATATTCAAAATGCATACAAGTGTTAGTAAACATTTCAACATGTTTAAAACCCAAATGCCTCTTAAGGCAATACATTAATTAGTGCCTTCTGCAAAGAAAAGGCCACAGCCAATAAACTCATTGGATACAATTTAGACTTTGTTTCCAGCACCCTCAAACTGACACTCAACTAAGTCCTACAGTATGTGCAGTTCCTCAGTGGGGTCAGCTACAGCTGAATATTGGCATGGGGGCTCTTCTGTGGAAAGAGGAATTGTTCCCCTTTCCAGGCAGCCTGACACAGGCTGTGCAGCGCTCAGAGTCAGGCTGCCTTACCAGCAGAACAATGATCAAGGCAAATGATCTTATCCCAGTATAAGAATCAAGCATATGAGCCACAACAGCTTCTAAGTACAAACAGAAGTTATTTTGATGTCCACATAATAAGTTTAAAAAAAAGAGGGAGAAGACTTGATATTTATACTTGTAGGGCTCCTCTCTACAATATTTTGCTAAACTGCAATACTGGGTCCCTGGTTAGCTTGAATTCTAATACTAATTATGAAAGAGTCACAAAAAGGCCAAGATGCTTTTACACTTACTTAAAATCCCCTCCACAGCATCATGTTGCACTAACTTCAAATTGGAGATCTTTATATTGGCTCCTGTACAGTCGAAGAAGTTGTCTCCTTTCCCTTGTTTTTCTATCACGACATCATCTGGCAGACCATAGCCTAAGAGCAGAGGTGAAAGATGCAAGTTTGGAGAAGATCTGGTGACAGTGAGATGCTCAGTACATAACAGGCACTTAAAGCTTGATGTTTTAATACCTTGAATAGGATTTTCACCAAGTGGCCAGGCTACACCTCCATCCCCTCTGTGCCAAGGTACCGGCACTCCAAACCAAACTCCAAAGTTACCTTACTTGAATGGCACACAACAAAATGTAAAACTGAGAAAGTTGAACAAATGAGTCACTGAGCTCACATTTGCCAAGGCCAAAGTTCTCACTCCCAAAAGTTACCACAGAGCAGGGGGGATGCAGGAATTGAGGACACACCTCCAGTCTGCTCTCAAAGGACAGAAGTTCACTAGAGCAGGCAGAGGTTCCAAAGAACACAGAGGGAAAAAACAGTCACACCACAACACAAGGAAAAAAACTGCAAAGGGCTTGACATTGTTAGCATGCTTCACTCAACTTCCCTATTTACACAGAATTTGGGAGAAATTTCAGTGTTCCTGTGTTGCACAGGCTTCCAGATTAATTCAGTTTAAAAAGAAGCTTTCACAAGCACATGCCAACATTGATTTACTAAGCCAGCCACAGTTGTCAGCATTTAAGCACTTACAGGAAAATTTACGAGCATGTAAAGCTTTTATTGCTTGTCACTGACAAGAATCATGATAAGGAAAGCAATAATGCAACATCCATTAAAGCAGCATGAGTCCTATCATTTTCTGAAAGCACACACAGATAAGAAGTGCCCAAGCAGGATGCCAGCTTTTAACCAAGTACATAAATAAATAAATACTGCCATGTGCAAGTAGAAAGGTTAAAAACACAAACCAAAACCCAAACAAATAACCAAACAAAAAAACACCTTTGAACGAGAGTTGGCAGAAAGTTTTAATGACAGGCAATTTAATGCAAAGTTAACAATTGATACTTCAGCACATCATATTACCTAGAAATCTTTTCCCACTGCTACTGATTTATGGTCACCCCTGGAGAGGAGGTGGCATGGGGCAGTTCCAACATGTAAAACAGAGAGTACCACAGGACAGCAAAAATCAGATGAAATTTAACTCCTCACCACTACAGAAAGAGGTTATTGTCCAAAGCAGCAGTTTTAGGAATGATTGTCCTACAGAGAGCCTGCAGTTTTCTAACTGCGCCTTTAGCTTGCTTTACCCTTCACCTCTGAAGCAGCAGCTCTAGAAGAAAGGAAGATTCACCTGCTGCCCAGTGGTGTTCACTCCCCAGCAGCCAAAGGCCCCTGTCACCCACTGCTCTGAGCACAGACACAGAAGGGCTGGTGCTGCAGGTTGCCAGCCAGCTGGAACAATGATGGCAAGAGCAGAAGGAAAGTTTTTTGATGCCTTTGCAACACCTTTTTGTCAGGCATGGAAGTTATCTTTGTCATGACTTCCTGCAACTGCTACTGCTTTAACCTTAGTTAGTTCCTGTAAGTTTTTATTTATTCCTGACTTCCTAATCCTCATACTTGCAACCTTAGTACTGACTTGCACAGTGGTTGGGAAAAAATAGAAGCTCTCCTAAGCAAAGTGACATCTCTTTCATGAGTCACCCCTTCCTCCCAAAAAAGCCACCAAAGCAGCCAGCTGCTCAGATTAGTGCCAGCAAAGTTTGTCTTGATGCTCCTACTTCAAACATTCCTGGCTGCTCCCATTGCTATAATACCTTATCTAACTGGAGTCCATATAAGAAGATTAAATACCTGACAAGTACTTGTTATTCAGATCATGGTTTGTACTAAAAATACATATTTATATGCCTTGCTCCTTAAAATAGAGCAGCTCATTCTTTAATGTGTGCTACTGCACCATTTGTATTTCAGTTTCCTCAAAGCTAGAAAAGCAATAAATAGCACCACACACAATTTTAGAACAATGTCATTCTTGAGATAAAGCACTTTATCGAGGTCCCTTGTCCTGCAGGTGCACTGGTTATCACAATGTGCATCTGTATAAATCAAACACACACAGGAGATAGGCCAGAAAGAAAATTACTCATAAAACAAGAAGGGCGAGAAAAATAAAGTCCAGAGCAGCAGGAAATTAAACTCTCAGCCTTCTTCTCATTAAGCTTTGACAAGATAAAAATGCAACTAAATAAGTATCTGAACAGCTGCGGAAGCCCCAGTGATAAACAGACTGCAACAGTGTGTGCCTGTCTAAAGCAGAGGAATACACTGAGAAATCAAGAATGTTGAGGGAGAGACAGCAACATATCATAGGCAAAGCAGAAGTACTTAAAACACAAATATTTTGCAAGAAGAATCCTAAAATCACATCTGTTGTGTCTATTTCTACAGAAAAGACGTGTTAATCAGAAGTTCCCTCTTCTACCCACGTGCTTCAGACATGCAGAGCCAGGATGGCAGCCCCTGCTCCCCATCACTGACAGGCTTCAAGTGCCATCCATAAATCCTAACAGCACCTCCTGGCTCCTTCCCCCTGCACTCCCTGGGGCTGGACCAGCAGTGGGGCTTAGAGGCTGCCCCTGAGGCACATTCTGACATGCAGAAAAGAACACAGACATTTCTCAAGTTTGTAGAAGCCTCTCAGAGTTACTTCAGCCATCAAGTCCCTTAGGTTTCTGTTGAATCCTCTCTATTACCTACATAATCAGCATTTATGCAGACAAAGAGGAGGAAATGATGAATTTACTATTAATCAGCAAAATCTGCAGTTTATCTGCACTATGGCTAATGAAACAGCTCACTCCACCCTGCATCAGGCACAGCTCTACAGCAGCAACAGGAATACTTCAAAGAAAAAAGCAAATGCTCCTGGCAAACTGTGCAAAGAGTAAATCCTCACACAGAGCTAGTTTAAGACATTCCATTTACTTGTTAAAGGACCTTTAGACTAGCAAACCTTCTACCTTCTAGCTCAACTGAATCAGCAATGCAAAACACGCCATCCACAACGTAATGGCCAGGACATATGATGACTCTGTCTCCTTCATAACAGGCATTTACAGCTGCCAGTGGATCATGGTGAAACTGCAAAAGACAAAAAAATACAATCAGCTCCCAAAGAATGCTGTAAAAATGGATGCATTTATACCCTTGGAGCTTGCTTTCAACTAAATGCTGTTGCTTTTGCTTAAAAGAAACCCTTTTAATGGCATTAATAATACAAAATTTCTACTTTGAATTCAAGAATTGTAGTCCTCTGTGGACAAGACCAGCCTTAACACAGGCCTTTGATGTTTGTGTCATGTGCATTCCCCCCAGAAGGAAACGTGCACACACAGATGGAGAAGCACATGCACCCCAAAGCAAACTTCACTACGGCCTTGCTTCCAGGCCAACACTTCAATTGTTGATTGCCACGTTGATTCAAATGTTGATTTGCCATGAATTTGCCGTGAAGAAATAGATGGCAGAAGGTAAAGAAAAAAAACCAAACAATTCAGTAAGTAGATCAGAGCTGATCTGAACACTCGTGTTTGCTTCTGGTATGAGTCACCCCCAAACAGTTCAGATACCACAGTGGTAAATAGCGTCCACAGGATCCTTTTCCTTGATGAAGAGGGCAGGCTGATATCCTTCACAAACATTACTGAGGGATTCCATACTGAAGGATGACAAATAGTACAGAAAAGCTACACATTCATTGCTTCCCAGCAAATTCCAGGGTAAGCATCAGAAGAGCATTTTTTCAGTTGCCAAGTCAGAAAATCAGATTTATAGCCTAAAAGTTATTCCAGGACCCTCCCCATGGCTCCATTTGACAATCTGTAATTCATGAACATGATGAGAATACAGCAAACCATTTCATTTGGGTCCAAGGAATTCAGCCTGTTCTTAACTGCTGAAGTAGCAAACCTTGTCTGAATTCACTAAAACTGAACATAACTGCTCCTAAAACAAATATATTTCCTACTCAGTACGAAAGCAAGAAAATGACATTTCTTCCTTCAAACTACAGATCATTATCAGCAGCATCAAGAGACATGGGCATTTCAAAATTAAATTCAAGTGGTACACCTTACAATGTTTCACTGTAGAATTATTACAGGTTCATCTCATCTCCTACACACAGCAAGCTGCTTGAATAAGACTACTAAACAGGCACAACTGAATTAAAAGAAATTATTTGTATCATCCAGTTTTACCACTTATTGTTTAAATTCCAGGGATTTTTTTTTGAACAGACAAAACAATCCCATCACTGTAGTATCTTGCAAATGTATCTTGTGTGTGGTAAATTCACTTATTCTTCCACATTGTTTCTTGAGAGGAAAAACTATTAGCAGACAGACAATGCTGTTACTGCACCTGTATTTCTAAGTCTTCACAAGATTCTGGGCAAAGTTTGTCCCTTGCCAAGAGCTGGAGCAGACTTGCTCTCATGGTCCAGGGCACAACATGAATGACCTTGGCACCCGTTGGTCTCAGTCCTTTAGCCTGGAGGCTGCCGTATCTCTGGTAACCAAACACATACCTGCAACAAGAGCAACAGAGCCAACAGCTCTTCCTTCAGGAACCACCTCCTCTGAGTTATGTGATTCCCCTCAGGAGCCTCCTCCCTGTATGAACCCACCAATTACCTCAGCAGAGGATTCTCAATTAGTTTTAGCTTTTGTTTTAAGTGCTCCACTTTGTCATACAATTTTAGTCCTTCCACCATGGAAACGTTTTCTGCTTCTGAGTCCGAATCGTTGCTTGATATGTTGTTCCTCACATTTAAAAACTTCTCATAAAGTTCTTCACATTGGGCCAACAGGTTCTGGTAATCAACTACCAGCCCAGAAGGCACCCGGTGTTCCAGGATGTCATAGTGCCTGCAATTCAGAGCAAGGGGTCAGCACAAGGCACATTCACAATCCTCAAACACCAAACATGAGACTGAAGAGAACCTGAGGAGTTCTGCATCAGTACTTGAGTCAAGGTTCTCTGCAGTCTACATCAACACTGCTCCATCTTATTTGAAAGCAGCAAAACCAGAAAATCTGAACAGACACAAACATTTTGCTTTCTAAATTGCTGCCCACCCACCTTGAAAGATTGTATACAACTGTCAGAAATTCACCCTAAAGAACAGGCATAAGCACAGCCACAAAAAAGGAGTAACAATTTAGAAGGCCTTTATTAGAAATCCTGAGAAAGTTTCACACACATTCCTCCTGGAGAATGACCAATTTACAAGCTTTTGCTTACATTCAGCTATATGGTAGTTTTTATTTTATGCCCAGAGGTAAAGAATGGGGCATCCCATGCCCGCTTTTATTAGGATTACAACTCGTGTGAGGGTGACTATTGCTGGGTTTGGGGCACCACCTGATGGAACATCAAGGACTACAGGGAAAAACTGAGAGCTCAGAAATCAAGTGGCAGCCTTAGTTGTGCTCTCTTTCCATACAAGATTTTGACCAGCAGTGAAGGCTTTTAGAACAAACTTGCTTTGGTTTACAAGTCAACAAGGGCTTTTTACACCTAATTATGAGTCACTATTCCCACACCACACATTCCCATATCACACATTCCAGTGGCTCTGTCCTAAGAACAACAAAGGTGTTGCACTCACAGTCTCAGTCGGGGCTCAACACATCGAACAAAGTAATCAAACTCATCCTCCTCCTCCTCATCCCAGGTCCTCCAGATGCACTGATAGAAGAATCTTTGGAAGCAAAGTAAGTGTTAAACCATACAGAGGAGAGCAGAGCCCGCAGCACTGGAAACACAATGTAACCAATGTGAGAATTCAGGTCAAAGCATCACCTCTCTAACTTCACGTTACTGTGCCCTAAGCTGCTCAGTACACACGAAGTTGTCTTTCCTGCCTCTTGTGCACCTGCATAAAGAGCTTTATTTTCTGTGTCTAAGTTCAAAATTCATAATAACCTGTGTCCTACTTCCTCAAAAGGGAGTGAACAGCTAAAATTTGGATTTGAAAAGCAAGACTGAAACTCTTCAGATTCTGAGGCTGTTTGGTTGTTAGGTTTAGGCCAACCACCCTTCAAGCTTTCTTTCTAACAATGTAGGTCACTCCTCCTACTTTAGCTTTTTTGTCCAGTCCTACAGCCTATTTGTAGAGAGGTTTCAAACAGCATGTAGTGCCTGAAAAAAAGGGAGGTGGAAAAGAGACAGATGATAAAGAAGGAAAAAAAAACAGAATATGTGAAGAGACACCTAAAGAATAAAGAGCAAATTCAGGGGAAGAGACCAAATGCAGAAAGAAGAACAGGACAAAAAAAAAGAAAAATCCACCAAAATGTTATTAAGGAGAAAGAACAGTGTAATAGTCTGCAAGTGATACAGTCCAAGGAACTCTGGAGTGAAAAAGAGATGGAAAACAGTCTCCTCAGAGCACCAGTCATCAGATTTACTTTGGAAAACTTAGCTTGTGGAGCTGGCAGCATGGCCCAAGAGTTCAGGACAGGACCCACTGGGTACCAGCAGGGTGTAATTGTCCTACCTGATGTGCTCTATGGCCAGTGCTGTCTGGTCAAACTCTCCTGATTCGTCATACACCACCCACAGCTCCTGCAGCAGGATCTGATGTTCCTTCAGCTCCAGGAGCTCCTGCATGCACTCCAGGGTAAAGCTGTTGTCCTGGGACTCGCACAGGAATGGCTCACTGAGCTGCACTACCGCCTTCAGAGCTGAGAAATCCACACCAACCACCTGTGGGAACAAAGAGCTCTGAAATCCCTCAGAACCAGAGATCCAGCTGAGGGAGGGGAGCGTCATGTGCCTCATCAGGGCCACGCTGGATCCCAGTGACCCACACAAACAGCACCATACAGCCAAGGCCATCTCGTCTGTTGATACAATGTGAGAGTTCAGCCTCTCACAACCACACAGCTAGAGAGCCTTTTCCACATCCTAAACTTCATTCAAATCCCTCATAATGCTCATAACAAGGCCAGTAAGTTGCTCTTCCTTTTTTTTTGCATTTTTTATTGCTTGTTTGTTTTGTTTTGTTTTTAAAAAATGGCAAAAGCAATATCCTCAGATTCAAGTCAATACCTCACAGCCCTTTGGGACTCCTTTCAGACCCATTTTTCAAAGTGCCCACAGCATACAAACAATCCCAAGAATTAGTCTGGGCCAGTGAAAGCCATTTTGTCACTAATTCGGTAGAAGAGATGAGGAGATACAAAGTTTTTCCCTCCTCAACCACGTGATGGAACTGCAAGTTTGAACATCCAAGGTATGCAACAGAGATGTATGACCTGGACATTGAGAGGCCTAGAAATGTCATCTAGAGAGGTACGTGGTGTTAACTGGAGACAAATGCCTGAGCAGCAGCGATCCACTCACCCCAACAAGGACCTCAAACACAGCAGTGCGCCAGATCGCCTGCCAGCCAGAGGGCTCAAGGACCTTCTCCAGGTACTCAGCTATGAACTGCTTCACCTCAGAAGCTTTACAGTCAGCTAAAAAGAAAATTAGAGACAGTATATTTATGCAAGGAATGGAAGAAAAGTCCTCCAGATCACTGGAAAATGAAAGTCAACACAATTGAAATGTTCCTCTACCACCTCTAAAGCTGGACTTCATTCTGTTATGCTCATGATAACAATCAGCATTTTTGCTGGTTTGTGCTCCTCTGAAAGACATCCAGGACTCAACCTTCCAGACACTGAATGTTTCAGTGCCAATGGTATTAAACACATAACCTGTGCCTTATCTTAAACAGGTTTACAATACATAAAAACATTCTAGGAAGAGCAGCTAAAACAAGGCACATAATCCACTACTAACACCTCTGCTTTTCCATCACACAGATTTTATTTACTTATATTAAAATTACTGCCTCCTTGTCCACCAGCTAGAGCAGCTGAGCTCACAGCATAAGTGATCGCAGGACACTGTATCTTTTCCAGCCCCCATTATTAAAAGCATCTCACAGTTTAATATACAACTGACTCTACTTAAACTGAATTGTTTAAGGTCATTACAAGAAAACTGACCCCACCTTCCTTTCCAACAAAAAAAAATTACTTACCCAAGATGTAATCCTGGTAAGCTCTGAATCGCTCGTAAAACAAAAGATGATCAGTGTGAAAAATATCTGGGAAAAGCACGTTCCCGTCTGGCACAGTCCTTCCCAAAGTAGTCCCTGGCTTGTCACGACTGCCGTAGTCACTCCAAGAGTCAGCACTCCAATTACTCTCGGCATCTTCCCGCTGCAGATCTGGGAAGAGGAGCGGGAGTAAAGCAAACCCCACAAACTGTCACTTCAACCACTCACCCCTGTATTCCCAAAGAACTCCTGTGCAGTCCAAGGTCTATCATGAACCTGCCTTCCACAGCACGTCCTAAATTATCCTTGGTGAAGCCTTTCAAATCCATATACGCTCCTGGACGCCCATGTCAGCGCCCGTGGTAGGCACTGAGAAACACACCAGAATTTCACGACTAAAAGGAAAACACCCCACCCCACTTTAGTGTTAATCTGCAGAGCCATCCCTACGTGCGCACCCTCGCTTCCAGTGCGGTGCCCACGCCCCGAGTCGGGGGGCGGCTGCGAGGGACAAGCCAAGCGGGGGTTACCGTGCCCGGGGCGCGGCCCGCGGGGGCTCCGAACCCCGGCCGGAGCAGCCCGGGCAGCACTGCCTGAGCCGGCCGCCCCTCGCCCCCACCCGGCTGCGCCCCTTGGGCACCGCCCGAGCGCGGGCCGCAAGCTGCCCTGCGCTCCCGGCTCCCGCGCCCTCCCTGCCCGCAGGCACACGCAGCCCGTACCTCTCTCGGCCTGCTCGGCGCTGTCCCGCGGGCCGGCGCCAGCACCAGTGGTCGGCGAGTCCCGGCCGTCCCCCTGCGGCCCCGGCGGCCGCGGCTCCGCCATTCCGCCCGCTCGCCTTCAAACCGCCCGGGCTGCCAACGGCCGCGCCCGCCCGCGGAACTGCCGGCCGCCAGCGCTGCGCCCTCATTGGTGGCGGCATGAGCGCCCCACTCTGATTGGCTGACCGCAGGCAGTGCCCCGTTCTGATTGGCTGCGGCAGGCAGTGTCAGCGCTGATTGGCTGACGCCAGGCAGAGTCCCGCTCCGATTGGCTGGCGGCAGCGGTGGCCGTTGGTGCGCGGTCCCTCAGCAGCCCCGCCTTCCCCGAGCGAGGCGGGAGGGGCGGAGAGCGGCCGAAACCCGCCCTTCAGCCCAACCCAACCCATCCCAACCCATCCCATAGCCCGTGCGCTCCCGTCAGGCAAGGGACGGCCCTGCCAGAGGGGGCACAGCCTGGCGGCCCGGGATGCTGCAGCCCCTACCGAGAGCGGATGCACAACGCCCGGAGAGAAGGAGCACCCAAAGCCGCAAAAAATGTAAAAGCACCCAGTAGTCAGCACCTTCAAAAAGAACCCCCACCCCCCCCTAAAAAAAAAGAAACAAAAAAGCACAACCAAAAAAACCCACCAAAAATCAACAACAAATAAACGAACTAAAACCCCAGCCCACGCCCAAAAGAACGAAATTCTCTGGAGCGCCGGGCAGCCCCGCTTTGCTTTCAGCCCTGGCCGGTTCGTACACGGAAAGCACCTGACCAAAATGTAAAACACGGGTGTGTTTCATGCCGCAGCCCTTCCCAGGCTGTTTGCAGCTGTGAGCACAAGCGCCCATGGGCGGTAAAGCCACAGCAATTGCTCCGACACAGCAGCGGCCACGAGAGGGCTGCCTTGGAATGCCGAGCGGGCCGAGGAGCAGCTCCCCCGCCAGAGCCGCTTCGTGCTCGCTCCCCAAACACCGCCGGCTCTGCAGCAGCAGCACCGCGCCCGCAGCGTCCCACCTTCAGAGTGCACCAGCAGCCCAAACCATCCCGACATGACCGCAGCAGGAGCTACCGTAGGTCCACTGAAACCAGTCCTTGCCCATCATGACCCCAAGAAGAACGCCTTAGTCCCCGAGACGTTTCTGTTGAATGCTGTCGGAATTCAACAACTATACTGGGCATGGGTGTTCAACCATACACATGCAGTTGTCATTTATCACAATTAGTTATAAATTTACAGTTAAACATTTAAATCCCTCTCAAAAGCGTATTGGTAAGATCGGGCTTTCAAGCAGAGTGTGTTTGTAAATAAAGTGATTTAAATTGGCACGTTTTAAGTACTTGATTTAAGTGGAGGGAAGGGATGCCGTCCAGTGGGATTTTCACAGGTTGAAAGGGGGCTCTTAGTGAAACTCATGCATTTGAACGAGGCCAAGTGCAAGGTTCTGCACCTGGGTCAGGGCAATCCAGAGCACACGTACAGGCTGGGCAGAGAATGGACTGAGACTGCTCCCGGGGAGAAGGACTTGGGGGGTGTCGGGGGATGAGTAACTATAGAACCATAAAGTTATGGGTATGGAGGTTCCCATATTTAGATGTTTAGATTATTTTTCCTCTAAATAGGTACAATGAATTCAGGGGCTCTTCAGGTCTTACAGTAGGAAGAACAAGGTGAAACACCAGCAGAACATTGAGATCAGGACAATCCATTTGCCCCTATTTGTTCTGTTTGCAGAATAGCTGGGGGCAGATTGTGTTCCATCATGTAAGATTTACACACTGTTCACTTAATTACCACCAATCCTTGTAAAAGAACCCTTTTACTTCAAAGAAACACAGCCCTGGCAGTGATGCAAGTGTCATGGACATATCAAGCCCCATTTGGTCAAAAAACTCCTCTGCAGTTGGTTTCCTTCCCCTCGTATTGCAAACAGAAACAGTCCTCTTATTGCTGGAAACCTTCCACTTTTCAGCTTGCATGTGCATGCAGAGTGCAGATCATCAGTTATTTTCTTGAGCTCAGTTATTTTTCTCCCTGCAATGTTTATCCATCCAATTTATTATTGAGCACAAATTAGTGCTTTCCTGAACCTCATTTGGCCAGTCACTGTCTCCTTTTGCAGAGCACACTTTCCATTCACCTCAGCTACTCTTTTTTGCACCTTTCCCCAAGTTTGTTTTTATTCTTATGTAACACTGACCAGGTCTGTGTGAAGTGCAGAGGACTGGCAACATTCTACGTGGAACATTGACACTCCTGAGTTTGAGAGGAGGAAGAGAAAGTGGTTGCCCTCACACTCTGTTCTCAGCTCTCACACTTTTGAATGAAATCTCACTGCTGTTGCTCCTGTGAATGAGATGAGTCACTGAGATGTTTCTAAAATCCCCAGCCTTATCTTAGGCCCCAAATAGATTTTTTCACTTGCTGTTTCCTTTGAAATATTAAAACAGTGAGGAGAGCAGAACTCTGTCTTTTGAAATCTGAAACAAGCCTCCACTTCAAAACTTTACAAAGCAAATAGAGTTTGAAAATCACAGAAGGTCACTAATTGCTTTGCAGAAATTAATGCAAGCGCAGCTACACAAACCTTAGGAAATGCAGAGAGGAACTAGTGTCTTACTACTAAAAGATAATTATTGTCTTTTGGTATTTCAGTAATTTTAACTGAAGAAGTACAATGGTAAAACAAACCCCACATGTGGGATTTGGCTCATCTGGGTGTCCCAGACATCACGAGCAGTCAGATCACAGGAGTTCCAATGCAGGTGCCACAAAGGCATCAGTGAGGCTCAAAGCCTGGTGGACACACACCCCCCTGGATAAGAGGAGCCTCAGCTCTCCACAGTGCTGCTCTGGTGGCTCCAGTTATCACAGGTCAGAGCATGCAGCCAGCAGGGCCAGGATATCCCTGCCTTCTGTATGTGGGCTTAGGTAAAAACCCACCCATCTACAGGAGTATACATAGGATAACAAACTCACTTGGCCACTCTTGACCAGACCTTCATTGTGCCACTGATCTCACTGGAGCCGTGTCTGTTCATGCCAACTGAAAATTTGATCCTGAGTTAAAAATATGAAGAAAAATAGAAGAGGGTTTTAGCAAGTGTTCTTATCCAAAATAAAAAAATCTCTTCATTCTAATTTGCTGCTGGTACTAATTATCTTTTGTAGACATACATATATCTCATTTGAAAGTACAGACTATTTCTGCTTTAAGAGGTCTTAAAATAGTGTCTTCTTAACCATGTCTCATTACAAGGCAACCTTAAACTACAAATCAAATCAAAAGATCAAATTATTTAATTACATGCCATGAAAAAAATTTTTAGTTAATATAAGCCTTGCAAATCAGAAAATGTCTATGAAATGTGGGGAATAAGCAGCTGAGCCAAGCTAGCAGAGATGTGACAGCAATGGGAAAGAAACAAGAATGCACAAAATAAAAAAATCTAGAAAGAGGCTGCTACAAAGGACAGTAAAACACTCCTGTGTACTTTCCTCGTTTTGGCACACATTTTCTTTGTTGCCATGGCAATCACTGTAGTCCTCCTGGGTCTCCATTTCTGCACTGTAAAATGTAGATAATATTTTTTACTGCATATGTTTCAGTAATGCATTTGCAAACCACTTTTATGGCAGGGGAAGGATGGTGTCACATAATTGTAGACTGATGTTAATTAATCGGCTTATTACATATTGGGTTAGGTAACTGATGTTCTTTGAGAGGTATCTCTTCAGTCTTTTCCTTTTGCAGCAGTATAAACTTAAACCATTGTAAACCTAAATGCATTGATTCTAATCAGGAAAGAAATTGGATTTTGAAAACCTGTTCTCAATTTTTTTCAGAATCTTCTCAATCTTGGTTTCTTCAGGAAGGTACTGGCTGGCTTTAGGATTGTTCTAACAGCCATCTTATATTTTAAAAACCCCAGTAACTGCATTGCTCATTTGGATTTTCATGTTTATAGATTATTCTTCTCTTGCAATTCACTTCAACTGCTTCCAAAATTCTTACTGATTTGCCTGCTGGGCATTGTGTTTTTCTTAACCACAAACATGCCTGGTACTGCCAGCCACTTTATTTTCAGAAATGCAAGTTTCAGCTGACTGACCTTGCAAACTGAACTTTGTGTCCTCTTATCAAGGAGGTGGTAAAACAGATTTTAGCCCTTTTGCTCATTGAAGGGGATACTGTAGTTCTGTTTTCAAGATCCACTGAAGAGCAAAGGAATGTTCTAGGAGACCCTGCTCTGAGCAGGGAGATTGGATTAATGACCTCCAGTGGTCCCTCCCAACCTTACCCCTCCTGTGATTCTGTGAAAACGCTTCAGTAGAACTGGGTGCAGCTGAGAACTGATCTAATATAGGTGGGGGGTTCTTTTTTTCCTCCTTTTTTCCCTTTCCTTTTCATTATTTTACATATAATGAGACATATTTTACATGTATTGACACGTATCTGCACCTCAGCCATACTCTCACCTGAGGGAACTTGCAGTCTAGACACTGATTTACAGAAGGACTCTGCATAGTAATGAAAATTCAAGTTCATGCTGAGTGCTTCACTAAGACTCATCTGCAACAGAAGAGCTATTGATCATGTTCCCTTGGGACTGGGAAAGCCCCTTCTTCAGATACTCATCTCCCTGGAGAAAGTCCTTAAAAGAGCCAGGAAGCTCTTTTTGAGATGCCCCAAAGTTGTCAGGAGCACCACAGGCATAAAACAAGGCTCATGCAAGGTGTTCCTCAATTGACTGCAGAGGTACAATAGGAACACAGCCCACAACAAAATGTTTTCTTTGTTTGGAGGTAAACAATAGGCAGGCAGATTTTTCCAACAGATGTTAAAACTGAAATCAAGAATTGATGGAAATAAATAGAGACTTTGGGCAAAACCAGAAACTGAAAGCAGGCTTCAGCTTTATGATTAATGTTGTAAGATTCATAAATCAGGAATTTAGCACTGTATAACAGAGTGAATGCTGGTTTTTGCCTTATTACTGTCAAAATTTTCACTGGCATCATTGCCATTGCTGGGCCCTCAACTTTCTGCCCCTCTAGAGCTGCTGACCACATCTTTTAAAGAATAGCTAAGATGCAGTGAATAAATGTAAGGATGAAATCATGATACACCAGATGCAGAATGCAACAAATTGTTAGGCACAATTATGTCAGAAAGAAGGCATGATTGAAGAGAATGAAAATCACTTGCACTAGTGATTTTGCATGATCATTGCACCTCTTCATTCACTGTAAACAAAACAAAATTAAATTTACTAATGATGCAACAGAATGCAGCTGTTGAAGATGGGATATGTTGTTTTGATCTACCCTTCTTTCATCTCAGTTAAAATTTTGAACATGGCCATTTAAAAGCAATTCTCCTATAATTTTTGTGATAGTTCAAGTACTTTAGGTTCTTTTTTCCAGAGGACAGCTGTGTTGTTATCTTGACAACTAATGTGTAGTAATGACGGATTTAGGTCTTAAAAATTAGCTACTCAAGTGTGTCAGAAAAGAGATGAATTAGCCTGAAGTGATTTCTGACAAACACTTGTCAGTGGGTTCCTGATTGTCTGAGCAGATGGCACTTTGGGAAGCTGGAGCTGTCTCAGTGTGCTCCCTCCAGTGCCAGTCAGAGCAGTGAGAGACAGACAGGGCAGGAGAAGCCAGAAGAAAGAATCCACTGGACTTGTGGATTTGCTTTTCTGGTGTTGACTTGGTTTTCTGTGCTCTGCAATCTGCTTAGCAATTTGTGCATAATCACAATGATCTTACTATGTGCTCCAATAATGACACAACATATAAATACATACACACTTAAATGATAAAGCCAATTCTTGTTCTGACAGAATTCTTTAGATATTTGGGAATTTTAAAAATATGTTGAAGGCCTTTCAGGAAAGAAGTATTTCAGGTAAAATACAGGTTTTCTGCTCAGTACAGCAGGTACTGGGGTACATTCTAAGGTCTGTGGTTTATAAAGCAATAGAATATGGGACCCAGTGCCCCCCAACAACTGCAATCTGTTTAATTAACAGAACAGCATGTATCAAAAAAGGAGCTTTTTTTCTTTCAAAAACATATTTTGGTTATTTAGTGAAACACTTTAATTCAAATATGACAAAGAAAAGATGCATTTCTGCCCATATATACTATCTTTAAATTATACCCAAGTAAATAAATAAAATAATTATTAAGTAGTGTAAAATAAAGTATTATTTTTCTTTTGAAAAAACCCCTTTGGTTTTATCCAATCCAATTTCCTCTCTGATGGCCCTTCAATTAGATGCAAATCTTACCCTTCAAAACCAGACCCCTATTAATTTAAAAATAAAAATTATAAATCTTAAAGTGTTTGAAGCCACTGCATTTCTTTCCTTTGTACACATCCCTACTCTGGAATAGTGTCTATTATGTCTGGTGTCTACACACAGATGGAAAACGGATCTTAGCCAGCTAAAAATAAAACGAAATTAAATAAAATTAAATAAATTCCAAGTTCTTAATGTTGTTTTTGTGCTCTTTTTTTAGATAAACTTTTTTTCTTGGGAGCAAAGCAGAGCCCTGTGTGCTGATGAGAATCCATTGCTCTGTCTGTGCAGCTGGGCTTCTTCACAACCAGAGATTGTCCCCAAAATAGGACTGCTGCTAGTGAGCTCCCTGCCTTGCCAGCTCCTCCTTGCTTTCCAACACAGGAAAAACACACAGGAAATATCCAGCATGTGAAAAATAGTCTAAACTATTTCTGAAGTGTGCAAAGGCAGTAATTTTGCAAGTCCATTTCAAACATAACACTCTAGGTGCCACTGTATGGCCAGCAGGCTCCCTGTCCAGCTCTCAGCTTCCCCAGCACTGTGCAGAAATGCTCCCAGGAAATGACAGGGGCTCACATCCAGGGTGGGTCCATCCTCACCCCCCCTGTGGGGTCTGGACAATCCCATTGCACAGAGGATCTGATTCCCCATTCCCCACTGTCCCAGCAGGGAACCAGCAGGGGCTGTGCTCAGGGAACCTTGAGCAGCATTACAAGGAAAACAATTCAGCACCATGACTTCCACAAGCTGGGCAATGACTGACACTGCTGTGGCCTTTTAGTCACAACTTGTAGAGGTACAGCAGAAATATGAAACACCAACATGAGTGGCAATATCCCCACTATGTGCTTTAAACAAAAATTCTTCTCTTGCTAATACAAAGGCAACTCCATTTAAATACCAATATAAGACAAAATTACTACTTAGAGCTCTATGAAAATAACAATATTTATAATAATTATTAGATAGGTAAAGCTCTTATTCATTATATTTTATTGCTTTTCCTTTTACTACATCCTTTTAGATCCCCTCCTCTGATATCCTTGTCCTCTGAACAGGATAGCTGTTATGCTGTTTAAAATAAAGGGCAACTCAAAAGCAAAGAGTATTCCTTAGGTAGAAAGCTCAGCCCCATCCATGGTGGGACAGTGGCTCCTCCTGTTGCTAGAACAAAGCTTGGGTGAAGCAAGCAATAAAAATCCAATTTAAGCTGCACTAAAGCACACACAATAGAGGGTGGCCCAATTCCCACAGCTCCCAGGCAGCATTGCTGTGGTGTGCTCAGCACCTGTTCCAGGAGCTGATGGCACAGGAACACGGATGTGCCCAGCTGGGTGGTCTTGCTATGAAGGCAGGCGACCTGGTTCAAGAACGACAGCACGGCAGCTCGGCCTCACCCGAGCCACTCGGGCCACGACTCACAGACACCAATGTGGTGGATGGTCAAATGGCGTTTATTATCTTATCTCATGAGGTTAAATAGTCTAGGGGGCTTCACTACGTCAGAAAGGGGACGGTGGGATAGCTAGGGTTAGTAAGGAGTGGAAAACTACTGGGTTAGGAGGGGTTGCATACTTTGGGTGATCTGTTATCATGCAGGAAGGAAGGGAGGAAGATTCCATGTTGCCCTTGCTTTCCGTCACATCGCGAGATCTTCCGTCCGCCTGTCCCTATCTACCACACTTCCCCCCCCTTTTTTCACAAATGAATGAGGTAGTCATAGATACATGTATTGAAGTGAGGTACGAGGTAGTAACTTGACAAGGGAAAAAGGGTTTGGTATACCTGAGTAGATTTCGCAAGGCAAGTTAGAAAAGTCTTGCGATTGGCAGTGTTTACAGTTTGGATTACAGCATTTGTTGATGTTCTAAAAACAGAATGTTGGCCCGTTCCAGACGGGTCTGGATAAAAGAGACTAGTTTGTTCAGCAGGCATGGTCCAAAGGTAAAAGCTAAAAACAACATTGCCAATGGACCTACCAAGGCGGAAATTAGTGTGGTGAGCCATGGTGATTGATTGAACCAGGACTCAAACCAGCTCTGTTGGGCTTCCCTGTCTTTCTGTCTCCGAGCTAGCCTATCTCGGAGCTCTGCCATGGAGTCTCTGACGACTCCTGTGTGGTCTGCATAAAAGCAGCATTCCTCTTTCAAGGCGGCACACAAGCCTCTTGTTGCATGAACAAGAGGTCTAATCCTCGCCTGTTCTGCAAGACCACTTCTGAGAGTGAAGAAACTGATTTCTCTAGAAAGGAAATGGATTTCTCGATCCTCTGCAAGTCTTCATCGATGGTCATTTGTAGCTGAGACAGTCCTTGGTGTCGGGTCGCAAGAGCTGAGACACCCGTGGCCGTTCCGGCTGCTCCCAGGCCGAGCAGCATTGCGATAGTTACACTTGTTATCAGTGCTCTTTTGTGGAGCCGGTCGGGTTTCTCAAAGAGGTGGTACATCTCTTCGTCTGTATGGTACAGGACTCTAGGAACAATTAGAACTTGGACACAAAAGTCAGTGGAATCATTGAATTTGGCAAGAGACACACAAGGACTCACTCCAGATCGCTGACAAACCTACATCCCAGATGCGGATGGAACCACCCACTTATTCTTTCTGTTGGGCTTGACAACTTTGGTGCAGATGTTGCCTTCCTTTGCTAAGGTTGCATTGCCAAAACATCTGCCTTGACTTGTGACTTGACTCAGGGTGATTCCTCTGCGGGGAGTATCCCACCTGCACTGGTGAGGGGAGTCGGCTGTGGAGTAACTGAAGGGGATATTTAAAGCAACTCCTTCGTAGAAGGGGGGTTTGACGTCATAGCAAAGCTAGCAGGAATCAGTTAGGTTCGGGTTGGATTCGTTCAGGGAAAGAAAGGTAGCTTCTAACATACGAAATGAAGTGTTATAGTTACCAACTGGGTGCTTTTCCACGCCTGGGATGGCCCTCCCACACCATTCACTGGGGGGACTTCTGTAAATTGCCAATGTTGTGGCCAATGTACTTGGGGAATAATTGTACAATCTGAACCCGTGTCTGCCCAAAACTGAAGCCCTATGACGTGGGGATCCTGACTGCCATAGAGGCGGCATGTCCCCCACACTATCAGGGGCTCTTTCCCTACTTTCATGGCCAGGGCCACCCAGGGGTTCCGCTCTGGGGCGCCCCCTGCTGGCCCTGTGGCACAAGTGCGGCTTGTGGCTGTGGTGGGTGCAATGGTGCTGCTGGCGGTGCTGTGAAACTCTGCATTTGCACCGTTTGTGTGGGTGCAGGGCTGGCTGTCTCCTGCGGGGGCATAGGGAATGAGGGTCCCCCACCCCACTGGGGGTTGGCATAGATGGGCCGCCTTGCATTCGCAGCGGGAGGAGGCTGGGTGCGGCCCGCATGCCCCCTCCCCCTCCCGTTTCCCCGGGGTCGGGATCTGCATTCCTTAGCGAGGTGTCCCTTCTTCCCGCAGCTCCAACAGGGCCCTCTCACGTGCGCTTGAGATGGAGGCCCCGCCGGGGGAGGCTGGGATTTGTGGGGACAGCCCGTTGCGATGTGGCCCGCCTGTCCACATTTGAAGCACGCTATTGCACTAGTTAGATCACGTACGACAGCCTGAAAAGGGGTTAGCTGTTCTTCCCTAACTACATGTTTGATCATATCAGCCAGGCTGGCTCCTATTGGGACGGAGCGCAAGATTTCTTTGGTAACAGTGTTACTATGTTGCCGCAAGCAGTCTGCTAGAACGGGTCCTTTTGCCGTCGCAGGCAGGGTAGAGGCGTCTACTGCTGCCTGTAGGCGGTCCACAAACTTTGTGAAGCTTTCACTCTCTGTTTGCTTTATGGTGGACCACGGTGAAGGCTTAGCTACCACACGAGATGCAGCACGAATGGCTTCTCTGGCAGCTCGGGTTGTGGCCCTGACTTCCTCAGCTCGCAATTGTGCAGCTTGCTGCTGAGGTGTAATCATCTCATCATGTTTCCCTGTCAGCCTGGACAAGCTCGAGCCATGCAGTGGTTGCCCCGCCCCAGAGGACTGGGCTAATAGGCTCGCACAGTTGTCTGTCCATTCCTGTTTAAAAACAATCATTCTTTCCTCATCAAAAATCATGCGACCTATTTGTCTAATATCAAAGGGGAGCAGGTTCTCATTGCTAAAAAGGCCGTCTATGAGAGTGGAAACGATGATGGAATCCATCCCCTTTTCTGAGATTGCTTTGACAATTGTCTGTATATCTTTGGGGTTTATCGGGTCATATACTTGTTGTTGGTTTCCGTTTTGCCCCGTGGTTCTCACCGGGAAAGCACGGATTGCAGCTGAGGGCACCCATTCTGCACAAGCTATTTTTATCTTTCCCCAGTCGGTGAATTTGCATTGTGATTGCTTTCCGGCGTAATTTAAAACTTTATTCGTTTTCGTTTCAAATTGTGATAGCTCTGCTTCTTCCGACTCTGTGTCCCCGTCAGTTTCCGATAACTCAGCAGAGCTAGTGGAGCTGTTGTCGGACTCGGAGCCGGAAGTCAACTGCCAGAGCACTTCCGGGATTCCGTGCCTTTTCTCGCGGCTCCGGCCCCGCTCCTCCCCCCGGGGGTGGTGCCGGTCCCGCCCCCTGGGCTTGCCCTGCCTCCCGTAAGGGGAGGGCTCTCCTTTAACTGATAATGGCATTGAGCACGGCTCTTGACTGGGCATGCGCTCTCTGCCGCTCTCCCGTGCTCGCGCGTTTGTAGCTCTCTCTTCTCGCGCATGTGCAGCAGCGAACACTCGCAATCTTTGTTCGTTCCCGCTGGTGAAACCCTGGCCCCGCCCATCCCTTTGGTCGCCCGCGCCATTTTGAACTGCATAGGGCGGGGGAGAGGGGTTCACCCGCGCTCCCTCTCTAGCTGCCCTCTCGGTTTCTCTGGCTTCGGTTGCCAATCCCTCCCAAAAAGATCGCGCGGATTGCTGTGCTTTCAGCGTTGGATCGTTAACCGGCGGCGGAGGGATGGAGGGGGAAACCGCGGACGTTTGGGAAGTTTTTGCGGGAGGGGGTGGATCCGGCGGGCTCGGCGGAAGGGTCGGGAGGTTTTCTGGGGGCCCCGGGGCGTTTGGATTCGGGTCCGGGGAGGAGGGAAGCGCGCCCGGTCCCCGCGAACCCCCGCTCTCAGATAGACCGCTCTCGGGGTCTGTCTGCGTCATTGCTCCCACCCCCAGCTTAGGAGTAGCTAATAAACATGCACGTGCAGCTTTCCAAGTCTCCTGTTGTTCCAGCGCTCGGCGTAAAGCTGTTTCTACTTTCCCCCACGCTTTGAGACTTTTTCCGCTGCCCGAGACTTTAGTTTCCTCTGCTAAAACATTGGTACATTTCTCCCACACCTCTGGGTGTAATATTTCTGCTGGACGCTCAATCGCCCCAAGCTCCAGGAGTTTTGCAATAGCAATATAAAAATCCTTGAGCTTACACTTAATACTCCACTGCTTATAAAGTAGACTCACGACCTTTGCAACGGTTTCCATAGTAACCGCGGGTCCTTGGGGACGTCTCCCCCGCCTGAAGTCAGCTTCGCTGCCCCGGCCGCTGCCGCTCGTCCAGGCGAATCCCGTAGCCCGAGCTCCTCTTCTTCTTCCCGGGTTTCGGCACCACTATGTTGCCTTCTTGCTGTGAAGGCAAGGCGACCTGGTTCAAGAACGACAGCACGGCAGCCCGGCCTCACCCGAGCCACTCAGGCCATGGACTCACAGACACCAATGTGGTGGATGGTCAAATGGCCTTTATTACCTTATCTCATGAGGTTAAATAGTCTAGGGGGCTTCACTACGTCAGAAAGGGGACGGTGGGATAGCTAGGGTTAGTAAGGAGTGGAAAACTACTGGGTTAGGAGGGGTTGCATACTTTGGGTGATCTGTTATCATGCAGGAAGGAAGGGAGGAAGATTCCATGTTGCCCTTGCTTTCCGTCACATTGCGAGATCTTCCGTCCGCCTGTCCCTATCTACCACAGGGTGGGAAGTGCCTGGCAGTGTGGTACTCCCAGGGCATGGAAACAATTTCTGCATGTTCATGACAGCGCTGATGAATAGAGGCTGACTGACTGTTCATGCCCACCTCCTGTCTCATCTGTAACTCACTAAATATGCAGCCTCCTGCTAGACAGATGAAACTCCAGTGTTCCAAATCTTGTCCATAAAAAGCATCTTTTACTAACAGCCTTCTCTGGGTATCAAGCATTCTGCAGCACTTGCAACCACACCCCCGGCACGTGCTTGTCACTGACTTTTTCATCCCAGATTCTCTCCATTCATTAACTCCTTTCCAAGTACAAAAATGCAGAGGTTCCCATGTTGTCAGTGGCAACAGTACATTAGTCATCCCCACCACAGCACCCTGCGTGACACACCAGCTCCTGTTTTCCTGCTGAAATCTGGAGGAGTGAGGAGGCACTGAAATACAGCACATGACCTGAAAAGCCTTCACAGGAATATCATCAATATGCTTCTAACAAATGTGCTCAGTGAGAGATCCTGCTTTTGACAAGGCAGCAGGCAGACTCCTCTCAAAAGCTGCCAAGAAATGGCACAGTCCTAATTCTCCATATCACAAAAAGGTGCTGCTGTCCAGGAGTTAACACTGGAACTGAGCCAGATCTTTCACCTCTGAGAAGATAAGGCTGAGAGGGGCTGGGAGAGACAATGCTTTTGTTCAGAGCTCTGCTACTGATAACAGGAAGATAACAGCAAATGGTTTTCTCTAACTGTATCAAACAAACCAAATGGAATATCCCATATTCACATACATTTACTTTCTACATGCCTCATCCATCCTGAACTGTAGCTATTTCCTTGAGTTTATCCAACATTATTCTTTATAGAACTCTGCTAATACCAACACACAGCCTGGCTTTTCAAATTATGTAATAGGTCAAAATGAAATGTCCCAGATACTGCACTGGAAAGATTGAAAGGAGTTACTGTACTCATCACTTGTCCAATTAGCCTGGTAAAAACAACTTGTCACAACTCCTTGCCAGAACTGATACATACTTGGGAATGATAAAAACCAGCAGCTCTCAATAAAAGGCCAGGACTGAATCTGGTTGTTTTCAGTGTGAATCACACTGCAATGCCACTTACACTGAGCTGTTGTACTGCATGGGAACCAAAAAGTCCTCCAGAAACTTGCATAGCCAGGACAAAACTCGAGGATAAAGCATAAAAGTGGGGGCTGAAAGACCAAAACAGGAGCAGAAATCCAAACAAAAGCAGTGAATTAGAAGAGAGGACAGAAAATGCATTTCACGTGGGTCTGTATATATGCACATAAACATGCACAGAGAAACCTTACTCAGTCAAGGAAAAGACAACATGAAATCAGTAATAGAGCAGATTACAGCTGCACCCAAAAAAGCACAAGTGACACAAAACTCCTCTCCTAGGCACTAGAATGAAAAATACAGCAAATATTTTACCTGTGACTAGGAAACAGACTGACTTCTAGGGAAATCAGGTTAGCCTAAATACTGGAGATATATGGGATGTTCTTATACTTTACTTGTGACGTTACTCATTTAAGCTTTCTGAAGCCATGGATACAAATAACAAAATATAATATAATATAATATAATATAATATATAATATAATATAATATAATAATATCTTAATCTTAAGTAAGAAGGCTCAGCCTGGCATCACTGCTCTCTCCTAAAGCATCTCCCTCCAAAGCAGATACTCAGCATGGCCCTCGCTGCAGGCTTAACACCCTTAGCAGTTACTGCAGAGCCATGAACTTTGAGTATAACTGAGAATTTAAAAGTACAAATACCAGCTCAGAAACAGGAAACCTTGCCCAAATTATTTTTTTGCATTATTTGTTGGTTTATAAGTGGGATCCTGGTCTGGTAAGGTTATCTGGGGGTAAAAGCAGATCCTTCAAAACATGAAGATTTTGTTGCAACCAAAACAGATGGAGACACACAGCCTCCAGAAGCAGCAGCTGGAAAAGGCAGCTGGTTCATTTAGAGCAGGCAGAAGCTCTGCTGGTTTTAGGTAGTCTTGTTAGCAAACTGGAACTGGAGACTGCTCAGGATGTGGTGATGAATGTGCTATTCTGCTGCCTCTGCAGCTGAGAAAAACACAGGCTGTTCAGGGAGCATCCCTCCTGACACTGGCTTAGGAGCAAAGTCTGTACGAGATTTTGAATAAGAAAATGAAGCAGCTCTCAGCATATCAAATTGTGAGAGTAGTTAAAGCAAAGACTGTGGCCATAGGGAACAAAACAACCCTTGTTTTTCTTAGTTTCATGTCACAGAGGACTATGTAAATAAATATTTTAATATGATAGTTTCTGCTTGGTTTTATTACCACTGAGCTGCTGATTGCCAAGAATCCCATTGACTGTACACCTCTGCTTCTGTGAAAAGTTCCTGTGCAGCCACAACCTCTGTATCATGACTGAAGAAGAGAATCCTAGGAGGGAAAAAAACCAACAAAACCCAACAAACCAAAAGGTGCAGAAGAGACACACAGACAGCTTCCACAGATGTTGATGTATTTCATAGGAAGGCAATGGGAGCCTTTCCTTATGGAGTAGATTCTTCTTAGCCAATAACCTCTTATTGTTTAAGTGTTCCCATTAAGGCTGGGCTCAAAAGGGTGGTCACAGCCTGAACAGATGCATCAGAGCTTGATTCTAACTGTAAGGAGCACTTACAGAAAAATGTCAATAATATCTATCATTAGGAATTGTAATATCATTTGTCATTTACCATAGTGTCACCTCTCAGAAAAACCAGCACGGGTCAGTCATGATCTAACATCTAAAATCTTTGAGTATTTGAGAAATGTTATACCCTTTTCACCTTGAAATTTTCAAAAAAATTCTTCACCCTGGTCATGGAATAAATAAAGCTATTACTGCATCAGAGAAAATCTGAAGGTTGATCTGGTGGAAGAAAACTCATTAATCTCTATAATGAGATGACAAGTTCCCCACAAAGCTGGAAGTGCAGCACCTGTGTTTCCACTCCCTTTCAATTACATTCTTTGTACAAATAATAAAACTGAACTCCTCATCAAAGGATGAGTATCAAATTTTAATACAGCAGATTTTTTATCATCCTTCTTACAAGCAAGATAAAAAATTAATTTGATGAATCTACACTGTGTCCCATCAGCCAGACATAGATGAGTGAGTATTCACAGTAACTTCAGGCATCTAATTCAAGTTCCAGTGTTCAGAGGCAAGGTCACTCTGGAGAGTCTTTGGGAAGCACAGACCCCAGACTCTGGTGTCTTGATTAACCCTGGAAGGCACCTACTCTATAAACTCAGCAGAATCTGGTCATTTACACCAATATCCCTGCAGAGCAACAAATGGAAGGACATGTAATTCACTGAAAATTTAGACTGAGATGTGAAGCTGAGTGAAAAAACGCAGAAGAGTCTCATTGATTTCTATAAATCCCAGATCACATTCTACTTCTGACCATCTCTTAAATATTGCATGAAACAAATATTCCACTGAAATATGGGGTTTGACTCTCACAGACAGCATACACAAGTTGTTGTGGTGATGATTTGAAAGCTACAAAAATGCAGAGCCATGTCAGAGGCTGTTTTTTTATGAGTCAGACATAATAAATTCAGACACATTGAAATGCTTTAATTTCTTGATTGAAAGGTCAAAACTTTTGTGAAAGGCTTAGGGAGAAAACACTAATTTTTTTATAAACAAGATGAGGTCACTTGGAACACGGAAGGAAGTATCAATGAGGTCACAAGTCAAATCAAAATGTTAATATTAACAGCTGAAGGAAGATAAAAGGAGATGGAATTCCCATTCCTGAACTGGCACTGAAGGCTGGTTCAATGACTATAAAATACAGTGCAAATCTAAGAGCAAGACAGCCCCCCTGACAATAATTACCCAGTCCTGGTATTAGCAAGAAAAGGGCATTTTTATTATTACAGATGTACCTAGCAGACGTCTTATTACCCATTGAAGTCCCCTATTATTCTGCTGTCAGTTACCATCTGTTAATGAAGTCTTCATGATCTGACAGCTCATTCTTTAATTGTCACCCTGTGCCAGTCTCTGGTTCACAGCCACACTATGAGCTGAGCCTTCATATATTATACATTTCATGAGCTGAGTTTTCCAGGCTTTCACCTCTGACGTGATCTTTATCTCCTCCCTAAGTGACATCCTCCTACACAGCCAGCCCATGGCTTCAGAGAATCCTTTGTGGGCTGATAAATTACAGACTTCTGTGCTGTTCTGACAGTGGAAAAGTATCCTTATGATCAAGCATTTCTTTCATTTATAATTCTGAAGTTTGCAAGTCTCCTGTGAGACTCGAACGTTTGTCATCAAGAGGTATTTAATGCTAATTACCCTGCCATTCCTCGACTCTCTTTCAAGAGTAGTTTTTAAGTTTCCATAGATACCAGCTCTGTAGCACTGTTAAATAGCACCCTTTCAGAAAATTGTATTTTTTTCTCCTCAAGAAGAGACTGTTTATACCTAGAAACCTGTACCACTAGATTTCTGTTGTAACACCTCCCCTGCACTCTGATGCCTCTCAGATGCTTCTCTCCCCATGTGACATTCCCACCTCCACACAGAGTGTGGTGCTTCGGGTGTTACACTGCGTGTGGCGTTTCAAGAAAAGGTCCACAAACATTCAGCTCGCTGAGAGGGAAGCCACAAAAGCTAGCCAAAAGGAAACTCTCAAAGAAACTGATTTTAATTACTTATTTTCTCAATTTTAGATGGCAAAATCTCCTTTGCAAGGAGTTGCATAATTTGGTATATGCTGGAATTCTACAATTAGAGCATTCTCCTGGGGAATATAAAAAAAGGCCAGGGGTTATTCATCGAAAACCAAAGCACAGGACCAAATAACCAGGTTGCAATTTCCTCTTCTCCCTGCAATAGCTGTCACTGCAGCACCTCTAGAGATATTGGGAACTGAAGCTCAGTTTTCTCCTCAGTCCTTCAGGTTCCATCCTGAACACAGAAATGAAGAGAGGGCTAAATGGTTCTACCTGTGCCACATCACAGAAGGAAACATGAGCCTAAGACACATTGCAATATAACCAGATTTCACCTATGTAACTCAAAACACGTTGCCTTTACAGCTGTGAATGGTCTGACATCAGGCCAGGTCTGCCTTCCAACACAAATGGCTGATTCTGATACTTGCTTTTGAATTTCAGAAAATGTTTCTGATATCCTTTTCTCCAACACACCAGGTGTCTCACCTTAGTACCTTATGAATGAGTGTTTCCAGAATTGATGTTCATTTATTATTTAATCTTGCATTGTCCTGCTAGATGCAGGTTGCTCTCACAGCAAACCTCTAATTATATTTCCCTTTGATGCAAGAATTCATAATCTGGCTCTGGTTATGATTAAGGCTGAGATTTTGAAAACCAAGGACTAACATAAGAACATCCAAACCAGATCAGGCCCAGTGACTTAAATCCTGTCTCCCACAGAAAGCTTTGCTGGGAAAAGAGCATGAAAACAAAGCAATTATATAATTAAACTTCCCCAGAACGCCCTCCTAGTCTCCAAGGATCTGCAGCACAGGGAATTCTTGAGAATGAAGTTGCAGGGTTGTGTGTAATTACCCTCAGTTGATAAATTTATGGTCAGAATTTACACGAACTTTCAGTACCCACTATGCCCAGTGACTTCTGATACAGATAAAATGCATGTTTAGAAATGCTGGGGAGAATATTGGCAGTCTGTGCTTATTACCAGCTTGCCATGGAAATACCTTCCTGGCTGGGGCATGGGGAGCTACAGAGGGCAGATGTGCTTCCAGCTTCTTCCTGGGGCATGCTGGACCAGCAGGAAACACAGAAGGCAGCCAGGCCTCCAGCCTGTTCCTGGGGAATGCCATCTACTGGTGGAAAAGAAGGTGTTGTGCAAATACATTTAAATGCCAGAAACTCTGTTTGCCTAGAACTTCAGTATCACTCTGGCTAGAATTGCCAGATTAGCAAGATTATGTATCTGGACATTATCAGTGCAAATGAAAGAGGTGACAAGCCAGGGGGAAAAGGAACTTTTCCAAGAATTAAGGAAGAAGGAACTAAAAAGGTGAAATAAGCCACAGTCTGGGTACCTCTGATTTTTGCAATGCTCTCATCACCAATATATTTTTAAGAGATATTTTTGGAAGCCTGTCCTGCTTTCACTGAGTGTAACCAGAGAACATTTGGTCCTCTGCAATGTACTTGCAGCCAAGAGACAAAACTGGGATGACATCCTTTGATGCTGGCAACATAAATTAAATTGCCTAAGTGAAACACTGATGCATGAAGTATCCAGGATGGGAAGTACACCAGAGCCAAACATGCCAGACTGCTGAACTGGTAATACAGGGTACCAGGAATAACAGGTGAAACTGCTGAATGAATCCAGAAGGAGCAAAAGGAAACAAAGCTATTTGTAGTGCCCATGTTTTGTTACCATGCTTCTCAGTGCCAATACAATTCTGGTGTAACCTTAAGGCAATTACCTACGGGATGACTATTTCTATTTATTGCAGCCTAATTATCCAAGTCCATTAGTTAAATCATATTTCAAATCTCTTGTCTGTACTCAACAAAATCAAAAGTCTTACTTCTTGACAAATTGTTATTAGAACAATAAAGGCAGACATCAAGGTGATCTCAGGATTGTGATGTTGGGATGAATCCCCACGGAGTGGGACACGGCAATCATTGCCTCCCCTGAAGGGCACAATACAGAACAGACCCCACTCACCCCAGCCTGGCCCCTCTTACCTCCCTGATTCTGCCTCTTTGTCACATGTGACCACAGGACCAACACAACAGGGTATCACTGAGCAGCAAATCACAGTAGTAGAGGATGGAAACTAGTTTCTTGATGTCTGAACTGAAGGGGTTGCAGTTTGCTTTCTTTGTGCTAGAGCCATTCCCTTCCAAGTGCCTTAAAACAAGGCTGGGATAACCACAATGAGCTGCTACTGACACCTACACCCAAGATCTCCATCCCACAGCCACATCTCTCACAGGAACAAACTCTAGTGGATGTTTCCCTACTGAAGAAAATGCCTCCTTGGTAAATGGTGGGTGACACTGTGAACTCTGAAGCAGATGCCTTTCCACTGGCACAGATCAAACAGCTGACTTCTCTCTGCTTGTGTGGGAACAAGAAGAAAATGTGAACTGCATCATATGCAGGAAGACTTCTACAAAACATTTTTTAAAAATGAAGAGAATCAGTAGGCAAGCAAAACCCTGGCTGGCAAAGGGTATAAGGCTAATAGGAAATGCTCATGGCAGAATTTAGTTTTCCCCATTCATTTAACTAGGATCAGCTCCAACAGCAGCATTTGATTTCCCTGGTGATGAAGCTTTATATGCATTCTCTCAGAGTCTAAATATCATTCCTCTTTTCCTGGCCAAAATACCAATCACTCATAGCAAGAGGATAGTTGACAACAACCTCTAAATATAAAATAGGGCTATTTAACAAGTAAATATTTCGTCAAAATTTGCAAAACTACTAATGCATAGTTTCTTTTAAATAAGTGAAAGTTCCAGCTATGGCATCCCACTCTTGAAATGTGCAACAACTGCCCTTCAGTTCACTACAGAGCAAAGTCTCAGTAAAGCTTTGGTACCAGAGAGCTCAAGGCACACTGAGAAAACTGCCCTGCATATGATATCTCAGGACTAAAACTAAGTATCTCTGTAAAGAACAACAAGAAGAACATTATATACACTGTGCTATTTGGCAAAAAGCACAATGATTTAGCTTTGGGTTCAGATTCAGGCAAAGACTCAATGTAAATGTATTTATTATCTTACTTAACTGTCCTGCAAAGAAGATACCAGCTGAGGTCTTCAGCACCCTTTGGTCCAACAAACTCTACATCCTGGTTTCCCAAGTCTTTTTGGAAACCATGTGGTATTCCAAGGCTTTCTGGAAGCAGATTGTGGCCTATTCTGGGGAAAGTGTTATCTGTCTGCAGTGTGGGAAAATCATTCTGTTTTTCTGTCATTGCTCTGGATATACTCACCCACATATGCTCGAGTCATGGGAAATGGCATGATTCAGACAGCTCTCAGAAATTACTGAAGGATGTCTTTAGAAGTGAAAACAATTACCAGGAAACCACAGGGAAAAAGTTAAAATTTCAGAACACAGTATTGATATGCCTTGGAAAACAACACTACATCTTTCATTTTCTTGGGCTATTGTCATTCCTCTTTACTAACTCTAATAATTTCTGTTTCCTGCTCCGAGGATTAGAGAAAGATAAAAAACAAAATATGTTTTCAGAAAAAGACAGTAATTTACAGGACATGAAAAAAATCCTTTTTTGGGGTAAAAGAAAATATTTGAAGTCTGAATTTTAAAACCTGCTATTCTGAGAGAGCTGTCCACCTAATGCACATCTGGATCTGCTGTCTGCAAGGTCTCAGCACAGGAATAGCACAGTCTTCAACAATAAGTCTCCAAAATGCAGAGTTATGGACTGAAGGTTCATGTTTTTAGGAACAGAGTTTTGTTAAGGCATCATCCCTTGCCAAAGCAGCAATAATAAAAGAGCATTAAAAGGCAGTAAAGGTAATTATGGGACTTACTGAGAATCTCAAAATCTGCCAGGAGGTAAAACACTACAAAAGCTGCTTCACATAAAAAACACAAGTGTACATGCTGTAAACTCACTGAGCTACTGTAAAATTACTTTACATTAGAGGAGTTAGAATATAGCAATTATTCACGAAATAATAATTTCTCACGTTTTCCTGGTGCTTGAGATATTTATTTTTTCTCTTTTGAGTCTCTTGGCTGACTCTTCATCTTTTATAGACCACAACATAACCAGAGAGCAGTAAATATCACAAGCTTGATCTTGTCCAAACTGAAGTGAATGGAAAACTGCCAATGGGGCTCAAAGGATAGAGAAAATGAGTCCCTGAACTAGGGGTTAATAATAATCACTGTGGTAACAAGCTTCATTGTTCCTTTCACTTTTGTTTTGCATGGCTTTACTTATTTGCTTTAGGGAGATAATGATATGGGGGCAGGTAAGAAGAGTATTTTGTTCACACAGATGTGCAGATGCTGTTTCTCTCTCTGGACTGGCTGTATCATAAACAGCTTAAATTGCAAACTATCCTCAGTGGAGCTCCTGATTTACAAGGATTAAGTGGCCTGGAATTTGTACTCCCAGCATTGACAAAGACTTGATCTTTCCCCTGAGGAAAAGGCTGGTCAACTGTTACCACGAGAACACATTCTCCACCCCAGACAAAAAATAGAGAAAGTATCCAGCTGCTCTTGTTGCCTTACCTGATGCCCATTGGAATAGTTCTCTTTAGAAAGCTGCTGTGATTGCTTCTGAACTTGTTATTTCAAACTGCTAACTTATGCAAATCTTTTATAAAAGAGGAGTTTACCACATATGAAACACTGGCTGAATTAAGTGAAGAATATGCATTGGTTTTGAGCAAGTTCTGTTGTCTTTTAATGATGAAGGGGCCCTACCTAAGGCAGCAAATCCCATCCCTCAATGGCCATATATTTTAAGGCAGATGAAGATCCAGTGGACCAAATCAGGAGAGCAGAGGTAAAACTGGATTTTCTCTTCTGAATTACCCTTCAAAGTCACACCTGAGCAGCCTGAGCAGCTCCTTCAGGGGTCCCTGTCCCCCTCGTGCTCCCCAGGCCGCTGAGGGAGGCCCTGGCCCTTTCCTGGCTGCTCCTGGGTTTGGTTTTTGGAACAGATCTGCCTTCTGTGGTAACACTGGCTCCCTGACTTTACTGCTACACTGCACTTCAAACACTGACCAAGGCCAGTGCCAGTTGTGAAAAGACACGTCTCGAAAATACCTAATTCCTGCAAATTTTGTGGAAACGAGTGGCCAGGCAGAGCAGTGAGCCCTTGTTAGCGCTGTCCCGGAGGGAAAGGCTGAGGCGGCCGCAGGCAGAGCTCGGCAGAGGCAGAGGATGGATCCCCTGAGGGCGAGAGGGCACAGCAGCCCGGAACGGCAGAGACACAGACCATCCGAGAGCCGCGAGGGCCACGGGGACGAGCTGAGGTACAGGGCTGGGAACGGGTCACGGGAACAGGACAGGGAGCCGAGCCTGTCCCGGCAGCGGCTGCGAACGGACTGCGAGAGGCTGGGAGAGGCGCTGCGAGCGACACTGAGGGCTGCGGAGGGGCGGGCAGGGCCCGGGGCGCTCCCGCCCAGCCCCAGAGCCCCGCGCCTCAGCCTGCTCCCCTCTCCCAGCGCCGACACCGCAACCCGGGAAGTTTTGCCGAACAGCGCCGTCCCCAGCAGCGAGCGGGTTCGGCTGGGCTGGGCAGGGTAAGGCAGGGAAGGACAGGGCAGGGCTGCACCGGCCGGCCCCTCGCTCCGCCCGGCGGGGCGGTGCCGCAGCCGAGCGCCAGGTCCGGGCAGCGCTGCGGGCTGTCCGCCGGCACCATGGGCCGGGACGGGCCGTGGCTCAACCTGTCCGGCAGCGCCTGTGCCACGGGCGGGCCCTTCCCCGCCGGCACCGCCGCGCTGCTGGCCGCGCTCATGGGGCTGCTGGTGCTGGCCACGGTGCTGGGCAATGCCCTGGTCATTCTGGCGTTCGTGGTGGACCGGAGCCTCCGCACGCAGGGAAACTTCTTCTTCCTGAACCTGGCCGTCGCCGACCTGCTGGTGGGTGAGTGCCGGGGCGCCGCGGGGCGGGGGCTGGCTCCTCCCGTGTCACCGCCGAGCTCTGTCCGCAGGCGGCTTCTGCATCCCCCTCTACATCCCCTACGTGCTGACGGGCGAGTGGAGGCTCGGCAGGCGCTTGTGTAAGCTGTGGCTGGTGGTGGACTACCTGGTGTGCACCGCCTCCGTCTTCAACATCGTCCTGATCAGCTTCGACAGGTTCATCTGTGTCACCAGAGCGGTAAGGGCTGGGCAAGGGGTGCCAGCGGGGACGGAAGGGCTCCAGGGCTGCCCTTCCAGGCAGGGTGGTTTGCTCAGGGCGCCTGGTTCTCAACGCCCTTGAGCCTCTCTCGAACAGCCCATGAGACAGGGGCCATCGAGGCAGCTGCCCTCAGTCCTGGCAGTAGTTCTGGGAGTGATCGGCTTTGCCAGAAAGTGCATTTCCTTCTCACTTTTACAGCGGAAGAGGTACCCTGCTTCGGAAACAGGCACAGGCTCTGTCTGCAGAGGCAGCCCAGCTGTAGCACAAGGCAGAGACCTCCCTGCAGTGGGTATCAAACTGTCGGGGGAGTTCGATGTGCACAGCTGTGTCTGGGTCAAAAGTGGCAGATTATAAATTAACATCTTGCACAGGATGCAAGTGCTATTTCCATGTAACAGCCACAGAAAGAGCTCTAATCGTGCCTGCAGCGCGATAGTTATTAAAAAAGGAAGATTAGACTTTGCACTTCATTTTCACCTAGAGTATACACCTCGAAGTATTTTGGATGTTGTCAGAATAACACATTTTACCTGTTAATAGTTTTCACAGTTCTTCACACACTTCTTGGTTATGTTCCACCCACACTTTCTTAAAACGTTCATTTAAATCATAAACAGTACAAAGAGAGGCTGCAGAATCAATTCAGCAGTTCTACCAACTTCTTTGTGAAGAGGGAGAAATGAACAGATTAATTCTTAAACAGTCAACACTCAGAATTCCTTTATTTTCTAGGTTCTGAATTAGCCATGAATTTTTCTTTCATAAATCAATCTCTCATTACTATGCACATAGTATAAATATATAAACTAGATGGTTTCAGAAACAGAAATGGAAACTGGTCATAATAAATGAAAAAAATCATCCACTTTAAAGTACTTCGAATTAATCCCTCATATAAAAATCCCTCCCCAATCAAGAGTACAGAAAATGACTGTTGGGTTAGGGCAGTGTGAGAACATATAAACAGGAATATCTGAAGTTCCAAATTATTCTCAATCTCAATGAAAATGCTAACTTCCTCCAAGACTGCTCGTGAAATCATTCATAGCTTTGTTAAGGACTGCAAGATCAGACCCAATTCAAACACACTCTGGTTTCCTCAGCTCTGTGGCTCCTCTACAGAAC
Organism: Eopsaltria australis; assembly: GCA_034509425.1. Lineage (NCBI taxonomy): Eukaryota > Metazoa > Chordata > Aves > Passeriformes > Petroicidae > Eopsaltria > Eopsaltria australis. Next base: position 457,119 of record JAVTVJ010000341.1, on the reverse strand, counting down.
AGCACTGGCTGTGGAGATCCCAGCCCACAAATGGAGGCAGTAACCATGAATCTTGAACAGAATTAGGGCTGAGGACTTCATATTCCAAACACTGTGTGGCTACACCATGGAGCCATGAAGGGTGAATTCCAAGCCACTACAGAAATATTTGTCCAGTACCCCAGGGACTAATATTCCAGGGAATCAGAACAGAGAAGTAGATGACTTTAATATTCTGATGAAGTCTCTTGCTCATATGGCTTACTGACTCAGTATTACTGACACACTATTTTTGCACCTTAGTTTCTGTTTTCCAAATAATGGAAATCAGTTACTCTTCTGTAAAGCACGCTGCAGACCACAGCACTCTATCTATACACCTTAAGTGCAAATAGGAATTCTGCAAGTACTTCATGAAAGAATGAAATTTAGTATATCAAACAGATGTTGTATATTAAATTTTTTGTGTGATTTTCAGATTAAGAAGTCTCTCTGCAAAGTAGAAAGAACTTGCATGACGTTCTGCAAATTCAAACCCTTTTATATGTATTTCAAATAATTTTAAAATTCCAAATAAAGGGTCATGTTTTTAACCATTCTGTAAACAGGTATCACAGCTAATGCAATTAAACATGAAGCAACTGGTGGCAATCAATTTTAGGAAGAGCAGTGGTTATTTGCTTTGACGGAAACTTGGTTTTTGAGCTTTTAAGATCTGATGCACATTCTCAGAACTTATCCAGTCACCTTGATAAGGTTTCAGAAATAACTGTTCTGTGACACCAGTAAGCTTGGTCTAACCCTCATCCCAAAATCAACCCTCAGAAGTGACAGAGGGCCATGCTCCAAAGCAGCCACATAACTGTTTGAGATACATGTAATGTGTGTGACTTTTGTCCCTCAGGTCAGCTACAGGGCTCAGCAAGGGATGACCAGAAATGCAGTACTCAAGATGATGACTGTATGGATTGCTGCTTTTCTCCTCTACGGGCCAGCCATTCTCAGCTGGGAGCACATTGCCCAAAAGAGCATCCTCCCTGAAGGAGAATGTCATGCAGAATTCTTCTACAACTGGTATTTCCTAATGATTGCCTCTACCATTGAATTTTTTACACCTTTCATCACTGTTATGTACTTTAATTTAAGTATTTACCTCAACATCAGGAAACGCACATTGCTCCGAAATGAAAACCCCTCACCTGGTCAAGAGGACTGTGACATGAATTTCCAGGGGGAAAAGGGGGAACACACTGTATTTTTTGTAAAGCCAGCTAACAGAGACAAACATGAGAAGACAGCAAGCAGCATTCTTCCCCCAAGGAAGGCTCCAAGGCTTCAGGCCTCAGCTGAGCTGGACAATCAGCCATCAAATCTGAAGGTCAGTCCTGACCTTCCACCCCTCCAGATGGATGTAAAGACCAGGCCTCCCAGGAATGGCTTTTTCAAAGCCACAGAAAGCCTTTGCCACCCCAGCAGCAAAGTAGATGTTGCTAACATGATGGCAAACAGACTTAGACTTTCCCGGGATAAAAGAGTAGCAAAGTCTTTAGCAGTTATTGTCTGTGTGTTTGGGCTGTGCTGGGCTCCATACACACTGCTGATGATCATCAGGGCAGCCTGCCATGGGCACTGTGTGCACTATTCCCTCTATGAGATCTCATTCTGGCTTCTGTGGGTGAACTCAGCCATTAACCCTGTTCTCTACCCACTGTGTCACATGAGCTTTAGGAAAGCCTTCATGAGACTCCTGTGTCCACGAAAGGCCAAAATTCATCCTGACATTTTGATGTGAAAAGTAGGAAGGCTGAAAGTTAGTACATCTTGTGTTTGGTGGGAGCACCAAAAAGCAAGTATTGCAATACCTGCAAATATTTATGGAATACTGGTAAGTAGGCACAAGTGTAGATATTTACAAATATGTAGAAATACAGTGATCCACATAGCTGGGAAAATCACAGCAGTGCAAAGCAAGGTCATTCTTCAAAGCTCTTTGGGAAATTACACCAAGAGTGTATTTTCTGGTAATGGTGCACTAGTGTTGAAGGGCTGAAAATGAAACAACCTTCACGGCTAAGAATTAAGAGTTCAGGCTCTGTCACTTTTAGTAACTGTAAATATTGCTGGAATTTCATAAAGCATTAATCCTGGGTCTGTTACATCTTACCTCAAACCCACTCATTACAACATTTACAGTGGGACCATTACTACTTCTTGCTAGATTTAAAGAAAAAAAAAGTGTTGTTTTCCTGTTCCCCACCCATTGAATCTTTCCATCCATCAAGTCATTAGTGGTCAAGAAAGTATAACTTGAAGTGCTGAGATATTTCCCAGGTCATGCATCATGACTGGCATGACTCAAAGCCTGTTACAATTTACAGCCTTGCTACTGCCCAAGAGTGTCTCTGCCATTGTGCCTGCACCACAGGAGCAGCTCACACAAATGATCCTGAGTAGATTTTGTCCCACAAGGTGTCACACTGAGCATCACTAAAGATACAAGTTTGCTCCACCATCACCAGCATTCACTACATAACCTAAGAGATGCTTTCCTTTGCTGACAAGTGGTAGTTACTGACAGCTCTAGTTGTCCACTACCACAGTCAAAATGCATGGTAACACAATTCATCTTAAAATTTACAGGCAGTATTCTGAAATTATTTGCTTTGTAAACTTTCAATAAAAGTAATTATAAGCTGTGGAAGAGTTGCAACTGTATAGCTCTAACAGGTGGGAGAGGGGGAAAAAGCCTACATTTGGGTGACTGCAGTTGAAACTGCAAAACTGGTATTTCAAAGACACTTCCTAAGTTACAAGGATTGACACAGGACTAAACAAACATGGTTAGCAAATACTGTAAACTAGGAGGGCATATCCCTACAATAAACATATCCACATGAACATCATCATCACATTCTGCTATGGATGTACTATAACAAAACAACAGTTCTCCTACGAGGAACAGCTTCAACAGATACACAGCAACGTTAAGATTTTTAAATTGGCATTAATTATAACCCTGGGGAAGTAAAGCCTTTAAACCATCTCCCCATTCATTCCTCCTCCCCTCCAAGCCAGACTTATTCATCAGTATATTAATGATCTAATTGTTGTCTACTCTGCAATTGTTTCCTAGGATTGTATTTGCCTTTTTCAGAAAACAGCACTAAATTACTGAACAATCCCACCAAAGTCTCATTTACAATCCAGTCAAGCCAGGACACATTTTCAGAAAACAGTGGTCACTCAAGGAGTAATGCAATTCAATCAGAGTTATCTTTAGAACACCACATTCAATAAAGGCAAACCACACAGGTCAAAACTTTCAGCAACTGGCATTAACCCATGGACTGCACCAGCTTCACAGGAGCTGCCACTGGCCATGCTCTACTGCTCAGTTTCCTACAGCACTGTCATTTAACTGCCACTCAGCTCTCTGGCACAGAATCCAGTAGGATTCTTCCTCACTCCAGGTATGCCATAAAAGCATTCTGAAATGTGAGCACACATCATCTCAGCACCATGTGGAAGAACACTGGGTTTGTATCACAAACTTCTGCCTTAGAAATGCCAGCAGCTGCCCAGCTTGGCCAGGGTAACTATGCCTTGATTCTTCTGTCCCTACAAAACAAAAGTTCTTTCACTTTTAACAGAAGGTTCAACATTAGCTTTGGGTTCAACAGCGGGCTCTGAAGAGACATGAAACAACAGGTGTTAATAGCAACTTTATTGTTTCACTGGTGCAAAATCATGATACTGAATAAACTTGTGTAATGCATTTTCCCCTAAATTTACAGTAATGAAGGTTATACATATCTATATAGATTGCAATTTCTCTATTTTTTTTATACTATTTGGAACAAAATTATCTTGATAAATATGCCCTGTGCACAGTACTGGCCCTCACTGAATGTCACAGAGCCTTAATATGCAAAATATAACTTCTGTTTTTGAACATGGTACTTTAAAACTCTCCAAACATGCATTAATATATTCTAGTTTTAGGGAAAAATATTACACTTAGTCTTAACTCGCATTAAAAGAAAAGCACAAGCAGAATTTGACATACAAGAATCCCAAAAATCTGATGCTCTGTAAGGATCAGACACAGTTTCAGCTGACAGTCACTGCCAGTTTAGAGCTCTAGTGCTACAGAAGCAACAGTGAACAGACAGAAGAGAAATCAGAACTGAAGAGCCCTACCATGTCACATGGATTTCAAAGAAAGTCTCAGCCATGCTAACTGATGAAACCTGTAGTTGCTGGTCCAACCTTTCAAATTTGTTAGAGTACTCAACACAAGTGTTTGAAGTGCCAGACTGAACACATGAATGTTAACTTAACTTGACATTTCTGAAAGGCACAACCTAGGAACCTATCTTAAAAAAAACATATGGTATGTAAATGAAAACAGGTACAGTGAGTGTCTCTCTAAAGAACAAGACCTTCATAAATTGGCCCCTCAGACTCTGGTGATTCCCTCCTCAGACGCAAGTGCTCCAGTGTGTTGTGGAAGTGTTTGTTAATTTGTTCTGTTTCTTCAGTAGACTCAAGGTTTGGGAGATCTTCTCTGATCTTCTGTATAAGCTGATTCAAAACCTGAATTGTCACCTACAGAACATAAAATAGAAGTTCATCAATAAGTGCACAGACATTAATTTGAACAGACTTTTCTTTAAGCTTTCTGTATTTGGACAGGCCCTCAAAATGCTGGTAAGACTGTATGCAAACTGTGCTCTGCTTCCTCACAGGACCCTGACAATTTCAGAGTTCTGTGGAAATTCCCCATCCCAGCAAATGTGAAAAACTTGTAATTAGCCTAATAGCTCTGTAACTCTTACAACAGTATTTCTCTCCAGCGTATTCAATACAAATTTAAAAAGCTTCAAATAAATGGCACACACAATCAGACTGTACATGCACTGTGAGATAATTGTTATAGAAATCAGCCAGGATGGTAATACCAGATTTAAAGTTATTCTTCAAGAACAAGTCATGGCTGCCTATGGGCTGAAGTTCAGCACTACACAGAACACCATGGCCCAAAATGCACTGCAGAACACCAGAGTATCCAGAGAGTATTTTCACATCTGCCAAGTGCTTTGAAATTCAAAGCTTTATTTTCACCTCCATCAGACACAGCATCTCCCATACTAAAGCACTCCTATAGTGAGAAGCCAATTGAATTGTTGGAAAGTCAGCAAATCCCTCAAATTTCTTTGGGAATTCTCTCAGAACTACTGGGTATTCTTTAGTGTCTGCTCTCAGTGATATCAGGGGAGACATTGATCTCTATCTGACCAAGCAGGTTTTTCAAACTGCCTAACTCCTCTAGTTATCTGCTAACAGAAAACAGATCAGGTAACTATCTCAAATTATATACACACAATTTAAGCTGAGTACATGTGGTGTCATATCTGTTTTGTGAAATTAAAGTTTACACCAACCTGACAGTCAGCAGTGACCATGAACACCTGTAAAGAATTTTCTTTTCCTTATGAACACATTAAGGTAGGTACCTCTAAAGTAAGATTCTTACTGCTTTCTCATCTAAGTTCCAGTAAGTTTTAATCTAAAAATATTTCAGGTATACAAGTCTCATAATATGTAAGTTCTTAACTAAACTGCAAACATTTCCCCCCCAAGTAAGAAGAACAAAGTTTAATCCAACAGTGTTACTAGCACATCAACAACTGACTCCTGTTATCATAAGAACTTGGGCCTCTCATAAGACTACAGGGCAAGCTGAAGCAAATTTGTGGTGTAAATGTGAATGAAGAGATTAAAGAAATGCTCTTTAAAAAAGATGCAACAGAGAATGGATTTCCACTCACCGCCTCATTCTCCTTTTCATAAAAATAGATATATCTGTTCAGAATTTCTATGAAAAGCTGGACTTGCAGAGAAGGGTCCATGCACTGATTTGCTATCTTCAGAGCCTTCTTTAGGCATTCCATCACTCTTTTTCCTCCATGAAGCTAGACAGAAAAACACCAGGTTACAAGAAACAAAAGAGCCTTAAGGAGCTCCAGTATCTCTTCCCTTGGCACACACAGCATCTCCTGGGGGTCTGCCACAGAAACACAAAACTACACAAAAAACTGCACAGAGCAAGCTGCCACTGAAAGCCCACGCTGCCCAACTGCCACCAACATCAGATTTTGTTAAATCACACAGTAACATGAACTGTTGTTGAAAGCCTTCAATTATGAGATCAATTAATCCCATTTTGTACATGTAACTATAACACATACTTTGAAAAATATGTTTCAAACACTGCTCTTTAAAATTACAACAGCTTATGTGACAAGCCCTGAAGAACACACAGGATTTTTTTTACCTTTACTTCAACAACCTGTATCTTGAATTTGGAAGTTTAGTAATGCACATGCAAACTGAGCTAATATAATAAATACAAGCAAAGTGCAGCCCAGTCAATGAGCCTTTAAACAGCTGACACTCAAAAGCTTGCCTGGTACTTCTACCCTTAAATTTGAGTTTTCTCCATTTTTTCATTTATGCAGTTTACCCTGCAGTGAGTTTTACAAGTTTTCATTCATCAGAATAAATTCCAACCAAACCTACTTCACAGATGTATCTACTTTAGAAGTGTCAGAAGGAAGTGTCAGAAGGAAGGCAGAACTGTTACTGAGGCAGGATGTGTCCCACCGTTGTCACTTTTTTCTTACCTCCTCTCCATTCTTGTCAGTGTTTCGGCCAGACCAGAACAGATGGGCACAAGTGCTCACAGCTCGGCACTGGTCTGGCTTCTTCAGGAGTTTGGAGGCTGCCAGTGCACACTGTGTCCTCAAAGGCTCGTGGTTCTCCTCACTGAAGCACTTCATCCTCTCAAATGTCCCAATTATCAAGGTGATTGCAGCCAGCTGTGCTTTTGAGTCGCTGATTTCATCTTCGTATAGCGAGAAGGCCTAGACAAGGGAGAAAGCAAGACTCAATCAGAGCACATCAGAAAAAAATTATCACACCTGCTACTGACACAGCAAGAAACTGTCCAGTTTTGCATTTGTTAAAAGCTTCAGGCAGGAAAAAAAAAAATCTTTCATGTAGAGTGTCAAAATCAAGTTAAATCCACAGACAAGAAGTAAGTCTTACAAGAAATAATATTCAAGTGGTCATAGCAAACAAGTGTGATCCCACAAATATACTGAAGATTGAATTTTTCCTCATTTCAAGCACCTATTCAAACACTGAACTCCAGCAGCAGAAATAGTCCTTGAAGATTTGGTTCTTTGAAGCATACAGAACGGAAGTTGATGGCAGGTCAGTGATGACAGTAGGAAAGAAAAGGACTTGCACTGCTGCTATGTGGATGAAAAATCTTCAAAGAACAGACAAATCTTGAACCATATCTCTAATGGAAAGTACACAATTGCCATGCTGCTCTCATTGTCAGAACCGTGCTACAACAGCAACTGATACAACACAGTGAGCAAACTGAGCTGATCAGCAACTCTGTTTAAAAACATGCATTTAGTGGCAGTATTAGAGGAAAGATTAGGATAAAGCTCACAACATCTATAACATGGAATACATTGCTTCTTTATCTGATGGGTATGAGGGGAAGGTTTTTGCAACAAGTGAGGCTTAAGACCAAGTTACAAGCTCAAACAGATTTTCAGAGTACTTTATAATAGGTTTCAATACAAGGATTTTAATTGGCAAAGCCCAGCACGGAAGTTGTGAACACTGCAAATTTTAGACAACTCCCAAAAAGTGCTTCTGGTCAGGATAATACCAGCTGGGTATCAGGAACTGGAGACAGAAGCAGTGAAGGAGCATTTTATGCTGAGAAAACTACACTTCTCCAGTGAGCCAGCTACACAAGCAGGAGGCAGCATTGCAACATACCACATGTTGTCAGACTGAGTATTCAAATCAGTAGCAATGGAGCTTAATTCCACAGCAGCCTGGGAAGCAAGAATGAAATGAGGAGTTTCTACCTAGTAGCTGTCCATCATTTCAGGTGTTTTAATCACACCAGATGGTTCAGTGTTCAGCAAACCTACCCAAACAAAATTAAAGGCAGCACAGGACACCAGCTCTGATAGCTGGACACTCACCTGGGACATGAACTCATAGGCCACAGTTTCGTGATTCTCAAAGCCAATCTCTCCTGCAGCCAGTGCTCCCTGCAGGAAGAGTCTGAGAGGCAGCTCTGCCAGTTCTGCTTTGATCAGAGCACTGATGGTCTGATGAGCAAACGAGAAGATCTTCTGGCATTTCTTTTCCCATTTGTCATCCTAGACAAGAGAAACAAGTAAAGGCTTGAACAAGAATATTGCTACAAGGAAAAGGGATCTAAATTGTACTAAGACCTGAACTGCTCCAGACTGTTGCCCTCTGATGCCACTCTGGTGCCCCAGCAGTACAGTGTTGGCTTCAGTGGGTCTGCACAAACTACTTCGTTGATTTACAAAAATTTCACACCTATTTTTCCTGCCAGCTCATAGGAGCCTCCCTCAGAAGCCTACACTGGACTGCAGTTAGGACAGCTATGCTTAGCACATAACTAAGCAAAAGCCTTATTAACCAAGGGGAGAAAAATTCTGTTCGGTCTGGAGCAATCAGAAGTAGAAGAGAATTTTAAAGCCTTCATTTTCAAGAGTATTTCAATAAACATTTGAACTTATTGCCCCACAATTTAACACCCACAATAATGGAAATACATATTTAAGGCAACTATCTCAATCAGAAGGCATTTAAGAGCCAAAATGGATCAGTCATTATTTTAAATTACACTTTCACAACTGCCGTATAAGTTAAAGCAAGTGCTTTTTTGTAGGTTTAGAAACATTACAATAACATAGCTACAATTTAGAACTTGATGAGTTTCAATATCCAGATTTCAATCCGTTTCATGCCATCAGTTCTGGTCTCCAGTAAAGGCACATAATCAGTCACCTTAATGAATAATCAAAACTAGCCAATTTCGGCTTCATCATTTTTCAAGTACTAAAGTAATTTACTATGACTTGATAAAAATCTTCATTAAATTAAAAAGCATTCAAACCTCAAGCAAAAACCTGCCCTGAGAAAAAAACCCAAACAAAACTAGCCTTCTGTATCAAGTCTGAGCATACCTATGTAAGCAGACAAAATGCATTTTTAAGAAAATAAAGCCAAGCAAGCACACAAGAGCAAGCTAGAGGTGAACTTACCACTTTGGAGTTCTCTTTGTAGCGGAAAGCGAGCTGGTAGGCAGCAAACACCAAGGGTGGCAGCGTGAAACGAATGCGCTGGTTCCCCCCTGCCCCAAAGTGCTTCCGGGCAGTGTTGAGGATCTAGAACAGAAGCACTGTGAGCTCAGAGAATCCTTCACAGGAACAGGCACTCAAGGGAAACTCAGCACCCAATCCTACATATATTTCTAGATCAGATGTAGAATTCATGAAAATAACCTGAATATACAGGAGTCTGTAATCACTCATTATACACTGCATTAGCCACTCTGGCTAATACACTTGCACTAGGCTGTCTGAATTTGCATTTCCTATCTCTTCCATACAGAATGCATAATTTAAAGTGAGATACTGTGAAAATCCCATAACCTTGCATTTTTTCCTGCTGCTGCTGTATTGTAGAAAAATTTGATGCAAACATTTGTGATGCTGAGGGAGCTATTAAGCATTTGCACTAAAAAGTGTTAAGTAGCTCATAGAATTGTATCCAAAAGATAATGTGACAAGTCCTTTGATGGCATTTAAAGCTGGTCAATTAATTAAAGCACTGCTAAATGAGAAAGACAGACTGACATTCAGAATTTTTGTAGAAACAGCTTCAACATCTCTAGCTATGTAAAGTCTTTTGGGGTAGAAACACCAATTTCCTTGGTGCCAGCATTCCTTTGAGGGAAGCTTTGCTCTCTGTAAGAAAAAAAACCAAAAACCACAAAAAAAACCTTTACTCCAGCAATATTCAGGAACAATGCAGCCAGTGACCAGCAGGTCCTGAAACACAACTGTCTCCAGTTCCTGTAAAGCTGTGCTTCTCCCCATTACACTTCAAACAAGAATTTTTTATAGCAGACCTTCGAGCCAAGCTAGATCAATACTAGTTGTGTTATGCATAGCTTGCACTTTACTCTGTTGCTGCTGCAACTTCAGCACAGTCAGTCAATTTTATTTCAGGCACAAACTGTAACTTCACAGTGGTTCCTAAGCAGGCCTGACTCTGACTTGAGCTAACTGTGCCATCTGCAGCAGCACCCAACTTCAGCACAGCTTCTGCCAGCTTCTCCAGTGAATCTGGCACAGACAGAATATCCCTGGCCCTCTACCCTAACACACACTTCTCAAGATAAGGAGGTCATTTAAACTTGAAATAAACTTCTGACAGATATAGCAGATTAACAACAGAGGACTAAATAAAGCTGCCACAGATCAACTCAAACCATTACAAGTAGCACAATGCATGAGTTTCAAGGACATGTCAAATCTACAGTTACAGATGGGCCAAGTAGAGGGGAAAAAAGCATTTGGAACCAAGCAGCAGGACTCTACACGCTCTATGAAGGCCTCATCCTTACAGAAATTAAAATCCCTGAGGCCAAACATACTAAGCTGTATTTTCTGAGGTTTTTTGCATTCTCTTGGTATCAAAATACACAAATAGCACAATGCTCCAAATAGCACTTGCTGTGTTTTCAAGAGATAGTTATATGAAGTTGTCAGAACATTAAGAGCTCCACAAACTAATACAGATAGTTGCCACCTCGTGGGATGAAAACTTTAAATCAACAAATGCTTAAGTCTTCACCTGCTTTTTCTAAATAAACATATCATCCTACCACTAAAGGTGTCATACATAATGTTCTGTACTGTGCTTGTAGTGCCATAGCAGTGATGCCCCAACTCCCAGCTTCACTCAAGTCTTGTACAGTCAATAATGCAAGAACTGTGACAGTTCAGAGAGCACAGACATTGAGAAGCACCAGTCACCAACCAGGTACTGTTGGTCAGGGTCATCAGAACGCAGCAGATGAATAAATCTTCCCACAAGACTCTGCTCATCAGCAAAGTCCTCAGGGTCAGGGTCTTCAGCAGGTTGATCTGGTTGATCCTGGATCAGCGTGGATACCAAATTCATTATGGCATCAACCTGTTAAAGGCAACAGCAGCTCTGTTTAAACTACAGTAGTCCATAAGCATAAATTGCCAGCAATTGGGAACATTTTACAGCCACTCACAGTGGTGATGCTTTAGACATATATGCCTTACATCTTGAAGAAGGCTCCCTTCTACAAGTGGGACAGGGCAGCACAGCAGTGCACAGGAAATTCAGATTCCAAAGGCTATGCAGCCTTCTTTAGGTAATAGACCTGGTTTTAAAGGGATTCAGGGTCTTTATTCACACCTAACAGACTACAGTCTGGGCTGAGGTGTGGTAAATCACAAGTAACCTTTAGGATGAGGTCAGGTAAGATGTGCAAAGACATTTAGGAACACGGGAGGAAGAATTACCAAGATAAAGCCTGTGCCAGGGGAGGCAGGGGCATGCAGGCTAGGAAAAAAAGCATGCCCTGCATGAAGTCACTTAGAATGTGTTTTCAGGTCTTTGAACAGTCATTTAAATACCTAGAATTTCAAGTTAACTCATATCATACCTGTTCTTGGGACACAATTTCTGTGTTGTAATCCAATACATTGCTAAGCACGTAACAACTCATGCTCTTCCTGGACTCATAATCAAAGTATTCAAAGAGTGGGTGAAAATGTTTTAGCTTCAAAACTGTCAGGATATTGTTGTAAGTATCAACTGGGATTTTCAAAAGTCTAGTCAGCTCCTTTGATACAGCACTGCTTGTTGCAATACTAAAAGAAAATATATGCAAAAAACCACAATTAATCAATTGTTCACACATCTAGACAGGTTTAAAGTCTGCTTCAGAGTATCAATTCTGAGGCACACAACAACAACTAAGCAACTTGCTGCTATGGAGAAAAGAAACAAGTATCAAAAGTCAGATCTTGCTCTTTGGGACATACAGTGACAAACGTACGTTTTAAGTTGCTGCCAGCAGAAGCAGAGACTGTGGCAGCAAATGCAGCAATAGCAGAACTCTCGAGTGCTGTAAGGGATGCCTACATAATGCACACACATTGTGTGGCTGTACAGCACAACTTATGCACAGGGGAGCAAGTCCTGGTTAGTCAGGAGTTTATCGGGGCTGCTGCAGCTCAGTCCATCCAGAGCATGGCTCTGCTATCTCACCACACATGGTGAAATGCAGAAGACCTGATTTAAGGGTATTAATTGTAAAAGACACTTACTGTTCCAGATTAAGTTTGTTGAATATTTCCACAGTAGTCTCCAACACCTTGTCAACATAGTCCACACGGTCTGGGTAGCATTTCATAGCCAGGTTAATGAGAGAAACTTGCAAAGACACCACATCCTCTGAGGGCATGTCCTGCCGAGACTGAAATTTAAGACAGCACAAAGTTGATACTAAAGCACAAAACTTTGCAGAAATCCACCCCCACAACTGCATGCAGTGATACCAAACATACCTGTATAACAGTAGCAACCTGCTGTGAAAAGATATCAAACAGTTTGATATCTGCTGGGATACCAGGTCCATCTTCACGATGTGCAAATAAAGCTAACCTGGTGACAGAGCAAGGAAAGCAGCTTGGTCAGGACAGCTCTTCCACTCCTCAAACACAGTCCAGAAAGAGGTAGTGGCAGAAAAAGCAAGTCCTTTAGGTATATTTGGAAGCTCTATTACAAGCAAAGAGGAAATTAACGGAAGTCAGAAGCCTTATGAGCAACTGAGCCTGGTACCTATCAGTCCTGGAAAAGAGCGCTGACAGAAAAGGCAAGGTGGAGAAGGAACAGGAAGGACATGCCATAATTGATGTTCTTTAGATAGAAGCAAGTGCTCTGTTTTTTCCAGCAGATAAAGAGGTATAGAGTAGGTTGATGGAAGAGCAAACATCCTGCATTTATTCATTCAGTGATATTACTGAAATTTGACACTCAGTAGCATCCTCCACAAAACAGCCTCCAGAAAAAAAAAATCATACAGAAGGAACATGCTGACTTAACTATTTTTTGTCGTTAAAGACCAACCAACATGTTTGGAACTTACACTATTTGCAGAGAACAAAACACAAAGTGAACTTGAGAAGAATGGAGAAGTGAAGAATACTTTGGGCGGGGGGGGGGGGGGGGGGAGGCAGGAAGCAAGAAATTGCTATCCAGCAAGCACTCAGGAGATGTTGAGAGGTATTTCTATCCATAAAAGAAAGTCATGCCAACCACCATTTCTGCAAAAATGAGATACAAGAAAGAAAGCACCACTATCAGAAGACTAACACCTTACCAAAGTTGCAGTTTAGGAAGCTCAGCACTGCTATCTTAACTTTCTAATTATTGAGATAATTCTACTCTGAATTAGAGAAAGAACTACAAAAATATTTAGGAAAATGCATCACATTAAAATTTTTAAAATGCTTTCTAAATTTTGGTTTTGAATGAACTCTGTGTCTGAAATAAAGAGACAGATAAGAAAAGCCAAAAAACTTCACTGCCAGGAAAAATAAGACATTGAACTATTTTCATATTTGAGTAGGGTGGTAAGAAGCAGACTTTCTAAGGCCAGGAACAATCACTGCCTTTTCTCAAAGACACAAGGCAGCTTTCCTTGGCAACAGCTCAGTGTAAAGCAGCAATGCTACAAGGTATGAACAAGCTGCAGGCAGATGGCAGCATAATTAAAAGCCATGAATGGTTTAGTAAGGCAACAAAGATCCCAAAGCAGCAAGACTATTTGCAGAGATTCCTTTAACAGGAAAGCCCCACAGGAACAAGAATAAAATTTTCACAAGCTTCTTCAGCAGTCACTAATGTTCAGATTCAATTACCCAATGCCAGCTGAAACAAAGATGAGAAATGCCAAGAGACACAACCTGTACAGGGCAGCTTCACATCTTAACTACACAACACTGAAATTCTCCTGGCCGTTGCTGCTACCAGCTCCAACACAAACACAGGAGCAACATCCTCCCTACATGCATGGATTCCAAGGACAGATCCACTCATGCTCCAACACTTGCAGTAACATCATAGTCAAATCTCAAGCTGCCATACAAAGATAAACCTTTAGTGGCCCAATAAACCACAGCAGTGGTAAGGCTGGGAGGACAGAGGGTCACTGCTGCTCAGTCACTTACTGGTGTTTGTAATAGTAAGCACACAAAAAACTTACTGTGGAGGTAACAGCAAAGTTTAACACAACAGCAAAAGCTACACAGGAAAGCCTTGTCACAAGAATGACACTGCCACACTCCAGTGTAAGAGCCTAGTAAAAGATCCTGTGACCTCTTAAAACTAATCAAGATAGCCTCGAAAATCAGTTACAGGCAACATTTCTTGGGATTTGGATTTTGTGGTGCTTGGAGTTTACAGTTTTGGGGGTTTTTTAAAAGCTAACAAAATTATGAAAAACCTGAGCCACAGCATCAAAGTGTGGGAAATCCACAAACTCCTATGAACATCTCTATATGAAAGCAGCAAAGGCAGCACAGTGTCTCTGACAAATGCACACATACTGGAAGATATTCCAATAAAAACCAAGCCTTGAACAAATAAATCTGACATAACCCAGAGAAAACAAATTACAGACTTGGTGAGTAAAAAATTCAAGATCCTAAGTTATACCAGTCATGCCCAATATACACAAGACCTCTCCAGGCATTAGAGATGATACAGTAACCCTACCCAAAGCTGAATGCCAGGGGGACCCAAGATCCCTGTGGTAACTGCAGTCCATACACTGGTATATGGACCAGATGTAAAATACACATTTGTGTGCAAATGCAAAGGACAAGGCTTGTCTTGAGGCTGAGACAAGCCATGCAAATGCACTTCCTTTCTGCAGTAAGAAGGTGCAGGTGCTCTGAAACCTGTGTTTCCTTTCAGGATACAAATTAAAACTTCAGTTTGACCTTAAAGGGTTTTTCCAACCTAAAGGATTCCATGATTTCTGCCCCAAATCTGAACTCAGTACAAGCAGTTTTAAGTAGTACCTCCACAGGAAAAACAAGCTTTTGGGAGAACAGTCAAGATGCTAGTGGCAAGCTAAGAATTAAGAAAATAATTCCATTTCCTAGTAGCTCTCTTCTGAAGAGGCATTGTTATGCTCTCAGTTCAAACCTGCAAGGTAAAGTATCCCTGACAGTTGATTCAGCCATTAGGATCTTCAAGTTTTCAAGAGGTGCCTATGAGTGATATGGCTGTAAAAGCTGGGCACTGCTGTCACTTCAGTACAGTAGCATGAAACTGCTCAACACTAAATGGGCTGTTTCCTGGCTTAATCTGTTTACAAGTATTTCTCAGTCCATAAAGCAGGTTTCATTGGGAGCTGTAAAAGCAGAGTTCAGAGAGTAGAAGCTTCAGAAATAACATTCTTCACAGCTTTAATTACAGCTGATAGAAAGACATAGAAACAGTGAAGTGATACCAGAAATTAAACATATCCAAATGACAGAAGAATTATCATCCGCTTGTGCAAACACAAACTCAATTTTGAGCCAATTTCCACCCCCTTGGTCACTCACCTGTCAATTAAAGCAATAATTATATTTTTCACATTCACATTTTGGTGCAGCTCGGCACAGGCTCTGAGAAATGGGTTCAGGGTTTGGAGGTGAAATTCATCTGGGAAAACCTGAAGTTTCAGATCAATAGTAATCAAGTTAAAAACTGAATTTGCCCATTGTTACACAGAAGTAAAATGCAACAGATAATTCTAAAGCAGACAGCCACACAGTAAATACACTCTGGCCTATGAAGCTGACCTTGACTGGGTAAATGCATGAAGCAAGAGATACAAGACAAACAGGTAACTTGAAGGCCCACTTATCTACTACAGCTATTTATACAGGTACTGCTGCTCAGATGCTTACAAGCTACTGCAATAGGAGCACAAAACGGATCCATCTCCACTCTGTCCATCTGGTAAAAAATATAGGCCAAGCCACTGTGTAGAAGTCCCAGTGATGAAGTTTTCCAGTCCATGAGGAAGATGTGAAAGCTGCCTGAATCTAAGTGTATAGAGGTGTCCCTGTGTCCCATCACTGCAACTGAATTCAAGCAGCTCACCTGTATGATGCACTCCATGAGGTACTCCTGAGCTAAAGCATCTCTACAGTTCACAACTTGCTCCAGTATTCCAGGCAGAACAATCTGGAACAGGGGGGAAAAAGTCTTGCAGTGATTTTACAATTTCCTTCTCAATTTATATTCACACAAGCATTTAATCCAAGCAGAGCAAAACTTGTAACAATTCTCAGTTGATTCTCTACATAAAGGCTTTCTGATAAAAACTCCCATTTTTCTGCAGTTCCATCCTTCAGAGAAGAAAAAAAAAAAATCTACTTCTACAGAAGTCTGTCCCTTTCATACATTATGCAAGCTTTGATTTCATAAGTCAGTGCTACTGACTTTGCTGGCTCATACTCAGGGTCTCAGCAGCACCACTCAAAGCTGCTTTCAGCAGCTGTACAGTAGAACTGACAAGGGACAGCCTTTTAAATAATACATTTCCTTCACTGTCATTTCACACAGTAACAGTTCTCTTGAATGCTTTGGGAAGCACAGCTTCACAACTTGTGAAGTCTACCCCAGAACACTGGATGTGTTCACATCCCTTAGACCAACCCATTCTGCAAGGAAAATGGGAATTGGGAAGGAAAGTTTTAGAATTTCTTGTCACTGTTACAGACAGACTTACGGGAGAATGCATGAATCATGTCCTTGGCCTGAGAACACACTGTACACCTTCATGAGTATTCAGAACTTCTCCTCAGGTGAGGAGTCTGAGAAGCACTGGGACTACTGAACTTTTAGCAAAGCTGTAACACTTCCAGCTGCTCATCTGGAAAACGCTGGCAGAAGTCAGAAAGGACAGGCATCCCACCTGCTTGTATCGTTCCACGTTCACCCCTTCCAGCTGACTGAGGCGAACCAGGTTTGTTCCCACGAGGATCCTCAGCTCCTGCCTCTCGCGCTCCCTTTTCTCTCTGTCCCGACTGTGGCCCTGGTGCTGCATTCGCACCCAGAGCTTGTTCATCTCAGCAAAGTTCAGCAGCACAAAATCCATCGAGTCACTGATGTCTCCAGTGGTTTCTTCACTGCAATTGATAAGAGGTTAAGAACAGAAAAGCTGTCAGAGGTATCCACCCTTCCAGTGAATATACAAATTTCAAGAAGGTTAGAGGGTGGGGAAGTGTGGGGTGGGATTTCTGGGTTTATAAGAAAGGTTCATATCCTCACTTGTGAGAAACTTTAGTGCTACAAGAGAATTCTTAACAGACAAAACACCTGCCAAGTCTGTGGAATTCTAGCATATCTACTTCTCTCAAATCTGAAAAGTCACACAGAAAATTTAAATAAGCTCTATTAACAGTAATGTTATCAAGTTATAGCCCATCCTTCTTACTCTGCTTGCTCGCCTTCATCTGGTAAGATATTCCTGGTACACTGCAGGAGATAGTTTCTAAGAAAGAGGCCTCTAAGAGGATGCTGCACTCCACGGCACATCTCCACCAGGTCTTTCAAAATATCTTTCCTGGACTGTGGAAATGACTTGACATAGACAACACCTACTGTTATCAGCAGATACCTGCAAAAGGCACAGAGTCAAACAATAAATCATAAAGTAACAATATCACACTTAAAGGTAACAGCTCCTTTGTCCATTTTGGCAGGATTACCAAAGCTCAAAAAAAAAAAAAAAAAAAAAGCAATAAAATCATCACCTGTGTCCCATAAATTTGGATATTTAGTCAGTTTTCAACTCCTATTCTCCTCTGCTACAGCGCACACCAAGTCTGAAGAGCCACTAGACCTCATTACAATGCTAGATACACTGAATGTATAAATGCTCACAAAGTTCTGAATGCTCTCAGACCAGCTCATTTATACTTCCAGCATCCCACTAAGCTGAAAAACAGCTCTGGCACATATAGTTAAGTAACCTGAGGATGGGTAAGCAGTTAAGTCTCTTTCACACTGCAGTCTAGCAGAATAGGAACTACTGGCTTGGTACTCATTTCCTCAGCACCTCTGCATCAGGTAACAGGCAGCAGGAATATGTGAGATGCAGGAGATTGGTGCTCCAGTATTTTTGGACTCCCCTTCAGCTTAGAAGAAAAAAGCTACAATGCTCAGAACCTACAGGCATTAGGTTTAGAGGCCTCATCCCTCCCTGCATGCTCCTCTGCCTCATGCACAGAACCTGCATGAAAGCATCACGAGTTTCATCAGGAGAACCAAAGTGTACAAGCAGGCAGGGAGACAAACTCTGATGGTTACACACAGGGGTGAAGACACTGTGGTAGCCATCAGCCAAACTCCAGAAATAGCACGAAGATGCAGCCTGGTGCGTTCAGAGCCTCTTCCTGGCATGAACGTAAGGTCACAAATGAAAAACTTGAGTACCAGGCAAAACCTAAATCCCAAGGCTGACTATGTCAAAGATGTGCTGCAGCCCAACAGTCACATATTTAAAGATAAGCCTCACAGGCCTTCAGTACAATTTCTGGCAAGCTACCACTTTGCAAAAAAAAAAAAAAAAAATACACAGAAATTCAAAGATTCTAAGAGTGAAGTCACAAACTTTCAGCTCCCTTCTCACACTTCTTATTCTCTAAAAAGGCAGAAGGTTATGAAGCAACTACCGTGTGGGAGAAGGTAAGATCTAGACCCTCAGGTAACAGGAACAGTTAATGCATAGTCAATCTCCCTGATCAGAGTGTGGTACTTGGTTAATCTTCCACGGGCCAGTTCTTTACCCAAAAGCCAACTTCATTCCAAGACTGAAGTGCTTTCATCTTGGCGATGCACAAAATTAACACGCTGACAAGAAAAACTGACCTTCTGCACCTGCACTCTTAGCACAATCTCAGAAGTTTCACAGTAATCCACTCTAGATAGGCAGAAATATTATTGAGCATTGTAAACTGATTGAGAAGTCAATCATTGTCAGAACCCGTAAGTATTCACCATTTTAAAAAAGAAAAAGCAAACAAAGCCAGACACCAACATACACACACTTACAGTCTTGGAATGATATTTCCAGCGTATTGTACTAGCTCATAAAGGTCTGCCACTTTCCTGCCTTTGGCAAATTCATCTGTCAGGTAGACTTCCAAGTAGTGTAGCTCATCAGAAATTGCCATGTCTTTTTCTCATAGTTAAGGATTTTAAGTTAGAATGTCTACAACGTATTTTCATAGTAATTTCTTCATTCACACCAGGAAGAAAGATGCTCTACCAAACACAAACATGCCCAAGCAGGCAGTACTTATGAACAGTAATCATGATTGGGATAAATGGGCAAAATTAACCTCAAACCTTTAATCAAGTTGAGGCATATTAGAAAAGGGAATAAAACTGGGAATAAAAGATGAGTTTTTCAGAGCTGATTTTTTTTTTTTGGAACTAGACTTCTGAAACTTCCCAGAGGAAGATATGAAAGACAATAAAGACCTGTTTTATACCAGAGAGAAAAAATTAACTTAAACAGCGAGCAAAGTGTATATTCTCTTACAATATACACTCATAACTGAATACTGAGGAGAAAAGTGCTAATAAATATCTGACACAAGAAACCATTGTACCAAAAAAAGCATTCCATTCCAAACTCAACATTTTAACTATCAGTTTCCTCTTTTAAGGATACAGAGCTCATAATAGCTCTTTGGAGATAACATAGAAGTCCGCAGCTCCCCAAGCATGTTGGAAGCATGTTTCAGAGCATCCATGAGCTTGTTCTTGTCCTTCAGAGGAAGGAAGAGAAAAGTCTGTTAGAAATGACTAGACAACTGCAGGATTTTTATCTATAAAACAAGAATCAAGTGATTTAGTATCCAGCTTATACTACACCACCCATGCTAACTAAGTGAACATTTTACCTGAGGTGGTAAGAAAATACATCGGAAGACAGAGCTGTAGTAATAAATTGCAATATTAATGGTAGAAAAATCTAAAATCATTCTGCTTATGCAGCAATCTTCACCCAATATTCAGATTCTATCCAGCAAGCAAAGCAGAATGGGCTCCCCTCCTCCAAATCTGGTTTGCTCTTTTGCTCAGATGTCAAAGATCTCACAGATCCCCTAGAAACCTCTAGGAGACAGACAATACACACTGCCATCAACACCTCCCCCTACTTCTCACCACAAAAAACACCTCACTGAAATGCACCCCTTACTAGCCTGCATCTAACTTACACTTCTGGTGCATTTAATCACCTGGCATCATAGGATGCAACCACAAACCTCTACCACCTATACAGACTTGAGCAACCTATCATAAGCAGTAGCAGTAAGTTTTGAGGGAGAACAAAAAGAATTGCTAGTGTGACCCACTTAGTGTATTTACACTGTCACTTAATCACAGCTAGCAGTGAAAAGTGCAGCTGCAGCTACTCAAAGATTTCCAAAGCATTCCACTGAGTACAGAACTGGAAGAGGTGTTACACTTCTTGCTACTTTCATCTGGCTGCAGAGTTAGCTTGGCTAACCACATGAAAACATATGGGAATATTTAAGTTTTCATTGCAACCTTAAGCAGTTTCTCCAAATAAAAACAGAGGCTTCTCAAACCCAAGAAAGCTATGTGTGATTACATAATCTGCCTGAATTGGCTACAATTCCCAGACAAAAATCTCAGCACAACACTAGCCAGGAGTGTTTTCTAGTCACAGAATTCACACATCTGTCTACAGTTAATCACTACAAAATTGATCCTATGCAGCAGGTAATTCATCAGCAGCCTCTCAGTCTGACAGTCACACCAAGATAAGGCTACATAAAAAAAACCAATGGTGGACATAAACAATAATCTCATAATCTCTCTTCATCTTAGGTTTATTTAAATGCAAACACGTAAACTACAAAGGTACATCTTCAACTTATCTTGTCAAATACTGGAGCAAAATCAGGAAGACACACTCAAAGAACACCCAAGGCTCACTGTCAATGAGCAGCTGCCTCATTTATTGGCAAAGCCTCTGGCACAAAGACACATAAAGGGTTAATTTTCCTCACAGCACTAGAGATTGGTATTGATTTACTGTTTTATTCCTAGCAGACAAGAAGCTTCATTGCATTTTAAAGTCACATTCTTACCAAGCATCTCTTCATCTGGAACGACTGCACCTTCACAGCCTGAATGGCTTCATCCAGGAGTTTTTCCTGTTCATCCTGAGGAGATTGCTGTGTTGTTGGCTGGAGGAGAAAAGAAACCAAACAAAAGAGAATCTGATTACTTTTATGAAGCTGTTTATGACTTGACTACAACTGGATTCCCACACTTTAGACTTCACTGCAACTGACACTGCAGTGTGACCACTCAATGGCTGTCAGAAATAGTTGTGTGACATGTAAGGCAGAAAGTTCAAGTGTCCTGCAAAAACCTGAGGGGAGTTTAAAGGTAGCCTGTGAGCACCACTGCTTTGTGGAGAGCAAAGCCATGGGGTCAGAGCAGGGCCAACTTTTTCTTTCCAACATTAAGAGGTCAAGAATCCAGTGCAAATATCTGGGAAGAAAAGTTCCAAGAAAATGCAGAGACATGACTGTGCTGAGAGGAAGCACTGTTGTTACTTCTGTCCAGCACTTCAAAGCAGTGCCCAGACCACACTGCAACTGCACAGCACAAGTCACAAGTTCTCAACTGCTATCTGAGCCATGCCATTCCATTCAGGACAAGTTTCAGATAAGCAAAGGATAAAGTACAGTTAGTGCATTCCAGAAGGTAGAAGCTACTTGCAGACAGGAACAGAAAACTGAAGAGAAGCAACAACTCTTCGCGTGTCCTTGTCACAGTCCCACTATCAGAGAGACTTCTCTTGCTTCCCCCTTCAGAGAGGCACAGTCTATGCATTCAACTGAAACTTTGACCATCTTTTGACTTTCCAAGGTTCATACTGCATTTTCTTAAAATATTAAACAAATCCATTGATTACATCCTTGTATTTCCCCTCCACCCAGCTATAACAGGCCTTCTACTGCAGCTGTCCCCTTCCCTCTACCACAATAACGAGATCAGTTTCTACAAGCTTCTTTAAGTTATTTGCTAAGATGTCCAAATTTACTTAGATCAGAACCCCTACTGGTGTCCCCACCTGCACCCAGCCTTCCACCTAAGGCTTTCCAAGGGAACACTGCCATCCACCTCTTGTTTATGACCAGCCTTCAACACCTCATTAGAGCATCTCCACTTCTCTCAGTCTTGCAAAGTTTGTTTTCAGATGGCCCCTCTGAAATACTGTGAGATAAAAGTACTGATGTGGTATCTGAGCTACATCTTCTCTAGTCTTGACAAACACCAAGCACATAGAAATTTGCACAGCAGGTTCTCTGAGCCTTCAGGTTCAGTAAATCCTCAGATATTTATACTTGTTCCCTCGATCCACTGTGCTCAGAAGGTCCCTGGTCTCCTCCTTTTAACTGCATTTCAGAAACAAGCTGGAAGGCCATGACTTACATCACCTTAATGTTTTTAAAAGCTTTATCTTCAGTACCAACTCCCACATGTCCCATGTGTGGAGTCCCCAGAAGTATCTGTTGAGGACTGAGATGAAAATTGAGACCTTCATTAAAACAGAGAAGTTTTAGTTTAACACCAATTTAGTGTTACACAGCATTTCACAACCTTGTTAATTCTCATAATTAGGTTCTTGTTCTGCAAATGAAATCTCCCCACTATCCTTTTTCACATACAGAAAACAGAGCCCTGCAATCCTGTCCTTGCCTTGATCATGCTTTAATGGAACTGCTCTTGAAGCTCCTCAATTACCCACCTGGACAAAACCAAGGCTGATCTGATCCAACACTGGTGACAAACCTGCTTCAAGGAGGTTATATAACATAGAGGATCTTTCCAAACAACACTTCTGTGACTCTGTGTGCCGCAGTAATAATCCAACTATGCACAATAACTAATTAAGAAGGTTATTTAGTTAAAACAAAAAGCCATCTCAGCTAATTAGACAGACTGCACCTCTTACAAAGCTCTCTCTATACATAATTAATCAATGTGCAGATCTTCCAAAAATTATTTAAGCATAAGGAAAAAGTAGCAACCATGGCTAGATGATCCTATTTCCCAGGCAATTCAATAGCTACAAACCCTTAGACAGCCTCAAACTGTGAAACAAGTATGTTCTGCCAGCAGAACTTCCCTGTAGTTGCTAAGCTTCAATTATTCAATGGCAGATCAGACTTTTAAGGAACATAAAATGACAGTGCAGTAATCAATATCAGAACATCACATAACAGACTTGCTGAATTATGTCTATGCCAGAACATTGGTTACACTCTACAGTCCCCTAACCCCATACCAGTGCTATAGAGAAAATAAATCACTACTGAGCTGAATGCCACATGCTCTGACCACATCAAACCTCTGTTAAAGCACAGCTAGGAACACTGCAGCAATGCTAACACTGACCACAACTTCCTAAGCCCCTTTCTCTTGATGGGCATTAAGTTTACATAGCTACCAGCCCTGTTCTTCCATCCCCAGCTGTTCACAGGGCCAGAGAGTGCTGGGAGAGCAGTTTAGGCTATAAACCATCAAACAAGCTGTAAAACAAACCCAGCTGATTAACAGATTACCATTCACCTGGTTCAGCCTAAACCCACATAAAACACTGCAAGCAGGGCTGTGAAAAGGTGGCTTTTTAACAGCAACACCAAACCAAAGCATTTATTGAAACATACACTTATTTACTACAACCCCAGGAAGAATTTGGCTGAGTCCATTAATTTTCATCATACTAGCTATGAGCAGAGACATCTGAATCTTCTTACAGAAGTTTAACCACTGCTGTTTAGCAGCAGTTGGGGAAAAAATGGGGTTTCATTCATTTATAGTGTCAGCTTTACATCAAACGCTGTCTGCATTAACAGAAGACAGAGAATACTTCAATTTCTGCTCTAAATTTGAACAGCCAGGTCCCACACTATATTCAACACTGGGATTAAGTACTGAAGTCACAACAGAAGCATTTCATGTTAACACAAGATACTTATTTCTTCAGTATCTCTTCAAGATATAGAGAATTAACAAAGAGGAAAATTCAATTTGTATCGGTGCTGATTTTAGGACTGAGAAGGTGATCAGTCTAAGCAAAGACATCTTTACTACAAGGGCACTACACTACCTGTCTGAAGAAGACAAGTGTGGCATTTTTGAGTGGCACAGGTAGCAAAATAACCTACACTGCTGTCAAAAGCATACAACAGGAGCACTTGTGTCACTTGAGGGGCTGTTTGTAGTTGCTTTACTTCCATAGGAATACAAAACATCTCAACAGCAGCACCAGTGAACAAGTTCCAACTCTTACTTTTCAAAATCTGAATATTTATCAGCTTACCCTTTTCTCCCAACTTCAGAAGGCAAGCTACTTCCAGCTTTAGAACTGCAGGGGTTCCCAACCATAACCTGGTTATTATCAAGCGATACACAAGATCACTTCAAGACACACATATCCTATTAACACATGCCTGAAGTTTGAGGATGTGGTGACAAAAGGCAAGAGGAAGAAAGAGAACATATAGCAAAAGCCTAGCAGTGACATCCAGCAGGGCACACACTGAATCAGAGCACAGTTCTGTCAGGTGTCACATTGAATAAAGCTGCTTATGTTCTATATCTTCCACTTAAATTACCAACCTAGTAAAATAAGATGGTGTTTTCAAGTGTCCTTTTATCAAAAAGCAACTGTGGAGTCCCAGGCCCATCTACAAAAACAATACTGAGCATCAGCTTTTGAAGTGGAAGATACTTTGACCTGGGGCAAAAGCAGCAGTACTCTGTAACTGAGGCACACAATATCCTGCCTTGTCAACCACATGCCCAGTGAGGTACAAACCCCTGCCTGAGCATAAGAGAAGCAATTCATAGCAATTATGCAGCTATTTAGACTTGAGCAATGGCTGAGCTATACCCACACCAGATACACTGCAAATACTGAAGAAAAAAAGGACAGCTGATGTGAAGAGTTTTGCTTTACTCATGTTTTCCTCTGAAGCAACGAGGAAGCAAGTGAGCAGTGAAGGGACAGAGAACGGCCTCTCCCAGCTGCACCAGCAGTTTCTGCATGAGAGACAAAAGCCTTTTGCTAGCTTTGCACACAGGGCTAGCATAAGTTACAACATGCATGTCATGGAAGTTAAAACTCACAGTAGATAATTTGGGGGAGGGATGAGGAAAGCTGGCTTTTGGTGTGTTTTCATTCCTTTCAGGTTTTGTTTCTTTGGCTTTTTTTTTTAATAAAAACTAGCAAACTAAACTGTAAGTTGCCACGGAAAACAATTTTTTTTAAAACCCAAACTAGCTTGAAAACAGCTGATCAGAATAGTTAATACAAGTTATCCTGAAGATAACAATTAGAGAAGTGTATTATTGCAGCAGCAAACATCATTCTGGATCATGCCTATCCTCATGACAGCAATTACTCCTGAACATACAAACCAAACTCTGCACCTATTGTGTAAGATTTACTCATTTTCTGACACTCAGTTTCATGAGATTGATTTTTAGTTCCGTATTTGACACTGAGCTGCACTCTAGAGACTGTTCAAAATAATAACCAGTGTGCTGACTTACTTAACTTAAAAATCTGGTACCTTGCAGTACTAAAGACTGACAGTACTGAGAGAGAGCAGAGCTCAAGGGAGCTTGTCAAGCCTAAAAGCTCATGTTTGACACACAGGAACCTTAAGCTGCGTGCAGAGTACAAATAATAATTAGTTAAAAGGTTTTGCTACCATTCCATTCTAAAGCACACTTTCAGCTAATCTCCAGCAGTCCTTTTCTTTCGTTAACTGATGTACCTACAGTCTGTTCCACATGGCCCTTCCTTCTGTTTGCTCACATGCCTGTACTGAATACAACAAATGACATTTACCCAAGGAGGTTTCCCAGCCTCCTCCCAGTTGGATGTTAATAAGGGTAGCTTATTTCAGGTAGTCTTTTGACTACCTGACATTTCAAATGAGTGCTGCCCAAGAGAGGATGGATGAGCTACAGCCTGGGTGCACACAATGCACTGCTGGGTAACATATTGAGGGAATTACCCCAAAAAAAAAAAAAAAAAAAGCATTTGATACCATACAGGAAGCATTTCCCTGCAACACTGTGGACTCCAGAACTTCTATCACATCTCTCAGTATAGGAGCTCAGAGATAAACCAGAGAGATGAAAGCATTTTCCACGTGTCGAAACTGATACTTACTGCCATAGGAAGCCACAAGACACTATTAAGTATTTAAGACATGGGCTTTTTTTTCAGGGTATGATCAAAAGCAGCCAGAGCCCTCTTAAAACAAGTCATGTTAAAGGTACTTAAGCATTCTGCTTCAAGGTTTTAACCAAGCTCAGCCACAGGAAATCACAGGGGAGCCTAATTTGGTAGAAGGAATTATCCCATGTTTAACACCTGTGATTATCCCATGTTCAACATCTGTAACTTCATTTTTTTCTGAAATCACCTGACAACAGCTATTCTTAGAAAGAAGCCACGAGATCAGACAAGTGTCTGGCCAGTTCCCATGGAAATGACAGGCAGAGAAAAGTAGTTTCACTGCTGAATTAATGACTATTACAAAACATTTGTGTGGGGGATAGAGACTGGTGGCTATATAGAGTTAGCATTTCTCATCACACAATTTAGTATTTAACATTCCTCTTCCGTAACACTACAAGTCTTGCCCACCCCCAAAGATACAGATATCAACATACATGTAACTTTAAAAAGAAAGTCTGTTCCAAAAGCCTAAGAACTGTGCAATCCCTCCTTTATAAAGCATTCAGTTCTTTTCTACCTCACCATCTATATGCTTAGGCCTCCACACTTAGGCTAATTACACATTGTGGTGGTTACAGCCAGTGCTGCTTAAAATTTTATTGACTATTATACACCACTGAAGGCACATTAAAGATATTGGTGCTTTATTAGGAAATCTGACCATCCTCTTCTTTTCATTGATGATTAAAAAGTATTTCTCGGTACACATTACTTCCACATGGAAATTTCAGGCGTGACAGAATGAATGAGGTTACAAAGGACATGTGAGATCGAGTCCAACCTATGGCCAAACACTAATCTGTCAACCAGACCATGGCACTCAGTGCCCTGTCCAGTCTTCCCTTAAAGACCTCCAAGGGCTGCGACTCCCCCACCTGCCTAGGCAGTCCATTCCAATGTCTAATCACGCCTTTGGTGAACAAATTCCTCCAAATGTCCAACTTGAACCTCCCCCAGCACATCTTCAGACAATGTCCTCTTGTCCTATTGCTAACTGCCTGGGAAAAGAGGCTGCCCCTCATCTCGCTGAGTCCCTGCCTAACAAACACCAACGTTTGCGGCAAAGAGCGCTAATGAGCGGAGCCCACCAGCGCACAACCACCTCTTCTGCCGGAAAAGAAAGGAAGTTTACTCGGGAAGCTCACGACAGCATCTTGGAGGGTCAGGAGGGACTGGAGCGCAGGTTGCAAGGCGGACAGTCACGGCACACGTGCACGGCACCGGCAGTGACACAAGCCCGGGTTCAGCACAAGGGCAGCAGGTAGAACAGACCGAAACTGACCGCTGGGACGGCCGCGTCTGCCCAGCGCAAACACCGCCTTCCCCTGCGCCCTACGAGCAAACGGGCCGAGCCGAGGGAGGCGGTGACCCGGCCCAGGCCCGGGCAGCGCTACCACCGGCACAACGAGCCGGGCCCGCACCTCAGCCCCGCCCGGGCCGGACCGTGCGGCCTCCGCGCCCGCCGCAGCCCCGCACCCGGCCGGGCCCGCCGCGCCGCCGGCCCAGCGCGGCAGCTCAGAGCGTTGCCCCGGGCCCAGGCCGGGCCCGTCCCTCGGCCGCCAGCCCCCTGGGTCCCGCCGGGCCGGGCCGGGCCGGGCCGGGCAGGGCCGGGCAGGGCAGGGTCCCCCGCAGCCGCTGCCCCTCACCACTCACCATGGTCGCGCCGCCGCCGCCCCCGCCAGCGCCGCCCCGTCATGTGACTGCGCCGCGCGCGCCGCCCCGCCCCACCGCCGCGCCGCGCAGCGCCCATTGGCCCGCTGCGGGGAAGCGCCGCGCCGCGCGCCCATTGGCGGAGCGGGCGGTGATTGGCGGCGCGGGCGGCCAATGGGCTGCGTGCGCGCCAGGCGCGGCGGGCGATGGAGCGCGGGGCCGTGCGGGCCATGGCGGCCCGGCTGGGCCTGGCCGAGCCCGCCCTGCTCAGGTACCGCCGGCCCCGCCGCGGACCCTCCGCGCTCCCTGCCCGCTGCCGCCTCGGGGCTACTCCCGCCCGGGGCAGCGGCTCCGGCCGGCCTGGCCCGCTCTACCCCGCGCTGACTGTGGCCGGCACCGCAGCAGCGCCCGCGGCACCCCCGGGCAGCCGTGCCCGCCTCGGGTCTAGGGGATGCGGGGGAAGTCCTAGACCCGCGGGCTCAGTGGGACAGTCACCACCGGGCCTGCAGAGCAAAGCTGCTGCTGCTGCTGCTGCACATCGTTAGAGAAAGGGCGCCGCTGCCCCTCAGCACCCTGGGCCCTGGGGCCGTGCTGCAGCCGGGCTGCGGAACCCTGGATCGGGTCCGGTCCGACACTCTGACTGTCTCGGAGCTGGGGTTTTGACGAGGGCTTTGTGTTCTGGGTGTTTTGCAGAAAAGCTGAGGAGTATCTGCGGCTGTCCCAGGTGAAATGCACGGGGCTGATGGCTCAAATGACGGCGACAAGCAGTGCTGTGATGTGCCTGGACCTGGCGGCGAGTTTCACGAAACAACCAGTTGACAGAGTAAGACAGAGTGTGTGAGTTGGCTGGCCGGTGCATTCTGCCTGACTCCACAAAACCTTTGTTCTGTAGAGTGTGTTGGGAGCAGGAATGGAATAGATCTAACTTTCCCCTAAGTCCCACAGTTTGTTGTGTTAGACCGTTCAGTTTGAAACAGCAAAAACTGAGATCACTGTCATAGTCCCTTCACAAATGGAGCTTGCTTTGGTGTAATTTCAACTCTTGTAGTAACAAATAAAATACCAACAACGATGTTAACTTCAAGATCGTGCCTTTTTCTGTGGGAAGAAAGCAGTTGCTCCAAGAAATCTCTCACTAGGGGTACCTGTAAACCTCCATGTGCAAATCTGCCAGGTGAATAGAACTGAGCTGTCAAAATAATGCCTGGTATGACATATTCATAATTGTCCATTTACAGCAGTGGAGAATTTAACTGGACCTGACCCCATGAAGGTGTTGCTCACATCTTCAACCCAGATTTTGGTAATTTTGTCACTAACTGCCTTGTGATAAAGGGGCCGTGTCACATATGGAAATGTCAAACCTCACTTCCAGTGAAACAGTCTAAAAATATCACAGCATAAAAGATGTGGCATTCCTAGGTGGTTAATATTGCTGTGTGCAGTCAAAACATACATTATTCATTGCACAAATTTCTTTAATGTAGCAACTGAACTTTATGGTGCTGTGTTGGTTGTCTGATTAAGATGTCAAGAAGGAATCTTGCTAATTCTTGGGGCTTGTCTTTGTCTTCTTGACAGAACTATTGCGTTAAACTCTCTGGTCTGAACAAGATCACCTACCAGAGCTCCATGAAGTCTTTGGAGTGTTTGCTTGAGGTGAACCAAAGGCTGGGGATGCGAGACTTGGCTGTGCAGTTTTGCTGCTCAGAGGCAGTGAACATGGCTTCAGAAATCCTGCAGAGGTGAGGAAGCTCTCATGGGCACACTGGGAACCACAAGTAAGATTCTTTGTTGGTGAGATGTGTGAAGAGCTTGATGTTGGGAAGGGCCAGATACCTCCTACTGATTGGAGCAATGAGGTGTGTTCTTAGCACTGATGATCCAGCCATAAGCTGGGCCACTTTTTAGAATAAATGTTAGAAAGACTTAGTCTGTGAATCTCAGCAAGTCATTGTCCAACTCTGAGTTTTCCAGTTGGGAATACTGTAAAAAATACAGGACTCTTAATCCCTGTATTAGCCCATAGCATCACACTGTCATCCATTTAACTGCTGATCATGCCACAGTTCAGAACTAATGCTCAGTAGAAATAAATCCTCCCTTTTGGGGACACAAATCTGTTAAAATGCACATCACTCTACCTGTAAAACCAATAGGTAGAAGAGCTCAGTGGAGATTCAACGGCGTTAACTAAAATTTTCCATTCTGTATCACCTGCTTTAACCAGAGCAGTCCGTGAAGGGCTCTGTTGTGCAGTGCTGTCACCCTGATGGCACAAGTTGAAATGCTGTTAGGTCAGTGCACAAAGGCTGTGCTTGCTTGGTGCTGCTTAATACAAGCTAGAAAAAAATAGCCTGGGGCAGGTGGATGATAAAAAATGACATTTTTCAGTGCTGCACATCCACTGTGTCATTTTCCATGTTTAAGCCTTTCTGTCTGTAATATACATATTACAGGAATCAAAGAAACTGCCTCCTATTGTAGGATGGATTTATGCAAAGCATCTCATGGTAAATTTTAGATGTTAGGAAGAGTTAAAAGTGCTGTGTGGACCAGGAGTACAAGAAGTAGATTTTACTGAGATGCCTTGATCCAGATCCCCAGGTTAAAACACCTCTAATTCCAGAAGAGGAGGTCATCCCAACCCCCTTCTTTTCCCTCATCTCTTTTGCTCCTCTCAGCCAGCAGAGCTGTTTCTGCATGACTGGGTTGCACAGGCCCATGTGCTCCAACAGACCTGTTCACCTGCCCAGTGCTATGTGACAGATGGATTTGAGAGCTCCCTGTGAGGCAAATGCAGTGTCCAATTATCACCTGCTGTTCCTCAGGTATGAATCCAGCCTCTCCGAAGCTCAGCGAGAGGACCTGGATTTCTCCAAGCCCCTGTTTCTAACAGCTGCACTGTGCACTGCCTGCAGGTGAGTGTAGCCTGGGAGACCTTCCACAGCTGGAATGCCTGCTGACACACCAGCCAGTGCCACAGCTCATGCATTCAGGGTTTGCTTAGCATATCCTGCTGCCCTCCTGAAAATGGAGACAGCTGCAGCACACCAGGCCTTTCCTCATCATGAAGTCTTCAACATGCACTGCACAAAGCAAAAACTCAGATGGCTTTTGGTGAAATACTGCTCAAGGTGCAAGAAGGGCTTCTGAGCACCAAGAAGCAGCCAATCTGGAGAAGGAAAAACCCCAAGCCCTGCACCATCACATCCTGAGGGTGCTGTAGCCTTTGGGAGATGGCTCTGATAGCTGTAGGCCCACATCAGCTAAGAGGTGTGTGACTCAGCCAGCACTAGGGAAGAATCTGCTTGTCTGCAAAGATCTTCCTCCCTTAGGAATACAGCTTGTGACAGGCTTATTCAGCAGCACAGGTGCTCTGTAGCTGCACAGCTCCTGGCAAGGGCTCTCCTGACACAGAGTCACATTCAGCTTTTTGCTGTAGTGGCATTTTGTCCTGGTTCCCTGAAAATCTAAAAAGTTACCTTTTCCTAATACAGTTCCTTATGTAACTTGAACTCACCCTGAGTTTCAGTTGAGCTGCATTGACTGAGTAGTGTAGGGGTCTGTTTTTTATGCTGATTTGTTTCTGAGTGAGACAAGGATAGGCAGGACAAAAAGTCAGGCTTGCCTTCCTCATTCTCACAGGCAGTGTTGGTACAGTAATTGTCACCTCACCTAAGTGAGAATTGCTGGAGTGTTGATTTTTACAATGATCACAACTTTCTCTTGTAGGTGTTTAAAGCTAAAAGTGGACAAAACTAAAATGTTGGCTACATCTGGAGTGAAAAAAGCAATATTTGACAGGCTGTGCAATCAGCTGGAGAAGATAAGCCAACAACTCAGCAGTAAGTTTGACTTTGTCAGCACACCCATCCCATGGCCTCACAGGCCCATCCTGTTCCACTGGTGATTTCAGTCTGATCACTTTCAGCTGTCCCCTTTCAGCCAAATCTGCCCATCCATTCCAACCTGTTTCCTGCAGCCCAGCTCCCACTCACAGTCCTTGCTTCTGGAGAAGCTGCAATAGCTTAGCAGGGACAAAAATAGGAAAGAAGTGACAAGGACAAAAGTAATATTTTCCTCTCTTCTCAAAGGCTCACTGCTCTTTACAGTCTCTGCTGCTGCAATTTATTTCTTGCTTCTCCCATACTACCTGACCTATCTTGGATTCCTCCCTCTTGCTTGGCTTCAGCATGCTGTTAACATGGCAACCTGACACACGGATTATCACAAACATCTTCCTCTGGCTGACTCACTCCTGTGCTTTCCTTTCCCCCACTGCAAGATTAACAAGCATAAGCCTTGCTGTTCTGGTACCAACTCAGCCATTCCCTGGCACCACCCCTCCTCATACATTGGGCAGATGTCAGGAATATTTCTCACCCATTGTTGAGCCTGCAGCTCTCCCTGCTCCTTTTTGTGGGGGAGAAAGCCTGAAATACAATATATGCCCTAATGTCCTTGTATTTCTGCTGCTTCCTCTGTCTCCTTTTTCATTTCCCATGCTTTCATGCTTACTTTCCCACTGAAAGTTATCCTGCTTCACTGTGTCTTCATATCCTGATGTTTTCTGTAACATGCTGCCTGAATATAACCCAAAAGTTGCTCCTTTCTCCTAGGCACATACCCTGTAAAACCCAAACATTACCCCAGCACGAAAGCAACTAAAGGCAATTGGGAATTTCCATATGAATTCAGGAAAGAGTGTGCATCTGTATACCTGGACAGCCCCCTGCATCTTGTGGGTATCTAGAAAAATTGTGGGAATGGAATACAAGGGAAAGAAAGAATTGATAATCCAGCCTGAGTTACCTAGAAGGGTAGCAGTGTGGTTTGGGGCAGTGAATATGGTGGATCATTGTGGTTACCAGTGCAGCAGCAGTTTGCTGCTAATTAAAGCAGCCACTCAGTCCATGCAATCCTTGAAGTGCTGGCACCTCTTGTAGAGCTTGAGCATAAGTCTGGACCAGGGAACTGCTCTGACTGGACAGCAGTACTTGTGGAAGGTGGCACTGCTGTCAAACATGTAGGCAACCCCTGGAGCCCCAAACACCATTCAAAAGCAAAGCAACTTACTTGTTTTTTTAGAAGATGTTCCACTGGCTGCAGAGACACCTGACAGCTTGCAGAGCGCCCTGGAGCAGTGTGAGCAGGAGGATGGTAAGTTGTGTTTAGCTATGAGTGAAAGTCACCTCACTGGAGTAGTTCTGAGCTTTCTTGCTGCTCAGTGGTTCAGTTGGACCATGATGCTGCACAGCTCACAGCAGCTCTCTCCATGCTGCAAACCCTTGTGGAAGCACAAAGAGCCTGGCAGCAGAACAGTGGAGTTTCTGTTGAGTAGTCCCAGTAGAATTAACGAGAGCAGTTGTGTTCAGACACAGAGGTGCAGAGGTGACTGTCCCAGCAGGTGAGGGGAGCAGTCACCACAGGATTAGATACCACAGGGACAGCACTCTGCTGCTCTCTGTCCATTTGCTCACTGCCTGTTATCTCCAGCAGCATGATGGCCTCTCATGGGCTTTCTTGTTTCCTCACAGGCTCTGAAGAGGATGAGGAGATGCCATGTAAACGACCAAAGACTGAAACAAATCAGGACTATGAAGAATGGAAAAAGAAAATCCTGGAAAACGCTGCTAAGGCACAAGAGACAAGGAATACTGACTCTGTAATGCCACCCAGTAATGTAACTGCTGCTTGCTCTTAATTTTAACTCTCCCTCTGCTCTAACAAGAGATCCAGTAGCATATGAGTGATGGCTGCCTGGCTGGCAGTTGATTTTATTTAGATTTTAAGTATTTAAGAATGTTATTTTTAATAAATGACACGACAGATTGATGGGATTCTACAGGAAGCCTGTGTGACTACTCACCAGGCTGTGGCATTAGGGGTAGAATAGCTTCATTCTCTTGTTCAGGAAGCTGGTAACATTCTAATGCTGCTTTAGGTGTAAATAAGTTATAAGTTACAGGCCCTTGGGTCCCTGGCTGGAAGCAGTCAGTGAAATAAGAGGAAGGGGACTAACAGTGCCTTGTTAAACTGCAAAGCCAGCAGAGAAATGAAGCCTTATTTTTTTAGGTGTTTTTTTTAATAAATATTGTTAGTCATTAAATTTGACTTACTTTCATGTGTATAGGAATTAAATCCCTTGTGCTTTTGTAAGGGATCCCAAATATTCCAAGAAAAGTACTGGAAGGAAAAGCATTGTATTATGACATGTTCTTAGCACGTGTACTTGGAATGCAAAACAAAAATCATGGAGGAGATGCCTGTGCCTTAGGAAGGAACATAACCAAGGGAAAAGGATGTTGACTGGGTAACAGGTTTTTTGTGTCTCACAGTCACAAGCTTAAGAGAAGAGGTCCTTGTTCCATTTCTCTTGCATGTTTTCTGCCTGGACTGTATCTCTGGACCCACCCAGAAATGCTTTCAGGTTTGTTTGACAGGGGGGCTTAAACCCAAGTTGATAAATATTCTTCTTCCACTTTCATGAAATTTATTAGTATTAATTCAGAAATATACAGACCAATGAATACAATGACATTCAGCATGCAGAAACACTGTGGAAGGAAAACATGAACAAAAGTGGGCCTTCATAGAAGGTGATAAATTACCAAGATTCTTCTCTGTCCTAATTCTGGAAATGCTGCAGAAGTCAGGACTATGCAAAGTGAGAAGTACTTGAGTGGGGAAAAAAAAAGACTAGGGTGAGCCAGTCTTACAAACCTCATCATTAGCAACCAATACTTCTGCAAATTCAAGGGATGTGAAAATCCATGAAGTTAAAAGGAGCTTTACAGGTGCCTTTGCTGGAAAGCTACTTTTAGTGATATTAGTTCCCATTTCTCCTAAGAGCCCATCCAGTTCACACTGAGCTTTGCAGAATCCAGAACAGGAAAGGACAAGTTTAATAAATAGTGTTATACCTTTATCTGAAAGATTTTAAGTGGCTCCCACTCTACACATAAGAAAAGAGTTTAAAATCCAAAATAAGTTAATATTATGAAGAAAAGGTTTAATGTTCAAGAGCAAAGTTGGGGGGGGGGAAAGGGCTTCAACCTCCTAACTGGCCTAAAGGCAGAATCTGGCAACACTCTGTTTCCCTGTCACTGAACCTATTAGAAATGAAACCTGTTTTGCATGTCACACCATACCAGCTTCTCTGACTTCATTAAAGTTTCCAGAGGAGAAACAAATCCTCAAACTAAAACGTAGCAACTTAAGTGCTGCAGTCACAGACAATGAAAAGCACTTACAAATTTTAAAAACATATATAATCTTTGGAAATCTCCTCTTTTCTCTACAACAACAGATTTTTTTGCACAGACCCAACAGTCATTAGGTGACTATTCATGGCAGTTTCACATATCTCCTTCCAGAAGTTCAATCAGTTCAGCTCAATTCAACTTGCCACAAGAAACAGCAGCAGTGGGGACTGACTTAAGTTACTTCAAACCAGGGTTCCTTATAGTTCCTAACTATGCAGTGACTGTTTTTTAAAGGAGAGAGTAGAATAATAAAAAACCAAAACAACAAACCAAAACCATCCAAGCTGGAGTTGCATTGAAGCATCTTCATGTTGTGGGGAAATAACCTTTTTTAAAGAAATAGAGAAGAAAACCATGTCTGTATCTTTTGTTTTAAGTACCAAACAC
The DNA here is from genome assembly GCA_034509425.1 of Eopsaltria australis. Lineage (NCBI taxonomy): Eukaryota > Metazoa > Chordata > Aves > Passeriformes > Petroicidae > Eopsaltria > Eopsaltria australis. The sequence goes on along the minus strand of JAVTVJ010000341.1, from coordinate 421,494 downwards.
CTGAGGGACAAGTTGTGCCACTGTGTGGGAGTTCTCTAAAACTGGTAACAGACATACAGCAGTCAGGAAGAAAACCTTTAGAGATCCCCTGCTTGGTGTGAGAGACCAGAAAACTGCCAGGGGTTTTCTGCTATAAACACAGCAACAATAGTCTGCAGAATCCCAGCCTTCAGCAAGAAGTCAGCCCCAGTAACAGCCACGTTTTTCCACCACCGTATAGAATAACTGAAAACTTGTAAAAACAAACAAAGTAGCTTCTGCTTTTAGAAATCTTGTGCCTCTTCCTTAAGGCACTTCTGTAGCACTAACACACAAAATAATTGAGGAAGACAAAACTTTGTTATAAAACAGGGATAGAAATTATTGGAGACACAGTCCTCCTTCCACAGCTTCATGTCCATGTCCAAGAGCAGTGGAGGTTTCACACAAGCTCATGCAAGCTTGACAGACATACTCTGAAACCTCTTCAGCCTGTTAGCAGCAGCCACCACATAGAAGTGTTTCTGTGAACAGAACAGAACAGTTGAAGTGTGAGCACAACCAAGGCAAAGGAACCTTCCTGCAGCTGACAGGGATTTTTCTTCCTGGTAAATCCATTTCCCCCTAGTGACCCCCAGCTTGTGTGGGTTGCAGTGGTTCCTGCACAGCAGCTGGCACTGAGACTCTTCAGTGTTATTATGAATTGTACAGTGATAGGTCTTTAGATTGTGTCATCTTTAAAATGCACGTGCAGAAGTTTGCCACCAAGCAGTTGCAGTGCAGGACTGAATAAAGTGTAAGCCTCTGGTTTAACTCCTTGGCAAGGAAATGCAACTCCCCAGTGACAGAAGAGAAGGAAATGGTCCTCACTGAGTTTGCCTCACAATTCCACAGGCTTCTTTCTAACAAGATCACTGTGTTCCCCTTTTAGGATCAATTATCTACGATCAAATAGAGACTCAAACACAAACTATTACCTATCCCTTCATAAAAACTTAATTCAGAAGGAGCTTGGGGTTATCAGAAAGGTCCTGAAGAGTTCTCTGGATAGGTTTAAGCCTAATTGCTTTTCCTCTCTCCCACACTTCCATTCTGCAGTGGGAGGCACAAAGTGCCTTAAGTTGTGTCCCTACTCCAGATCAATGCAAGTGTTAGCAACAGAAAAAGTATAAAGGGAACAAACATTTAATATAAAGTAGCATCTGAAGCCTCTGAACATGTAGAAAGGAAGATGTAAAAAACTTCCTAAACACCAATCTGAAAGTGAAAATCAAAATTAAACTTGCTAATAGTAGAGGCAATGGCCTTCTGCAGGACAAAACATTTCATTTACAAAGAAAAACAGACTTCACACCTGATATTTACAACCAAGAAGCCTGTGGGCACCAGCGAGCCCACACACAAGAGGAGGGAATGGCTGTGGGAATGTGCTGTGCTGATTTTCCCTGTGGAAGCAGGCTTGGCAGCCTGGGTGCGTTTACCTTCCATTTCCTGTGGGCCATGTAACTCTGCAGCAGCAGCTGGGACTTGAGGCGCAGCTTGGCCTTCTGAGCCTTGGCAGGGAGGTCACTGAGCCACTCGTGCTTCAGGCACTGCGTCGCGCTCATCCGGCAGCTGCAGGGGAGGCATCTGTGAAAACCCAGCCCTCCTGCTCATGCCCTCAGTGCCCCCTGCTCCCCTTTATTAGTGATACAGAAACTGCCTCAAATCAATAAACACGAGTGAAGATGCTGTTTGTCCCTGTGCATGGGATCCTAATGGCATCTTGCAGTCTCCAGCAGGAGGGGTGAGTTGGATGAAGGGCTGCTGGTGGCTCTGCAGTGGCTTGGTTGAGCTGTGGTTAAGTTCATGAGGTAATGTATCATTTTATTATGCAAATTTAGAACCTTGCTAACAGAAAAATAATATTAGTGGTGTTATCTGTCTGTCCTGACAGGATAAGCTCATTCTGTGCCTCATATTTAAAATGCACAATTGTCCATTCACTCTAAACTTGGATCAAGCTAAGCATACTTTATATCCTGACGTCCAACAAAGGGCCCAAATGCCAGAGCCTATCCTAAAAGCTTTGACAAATAGATGGTAATAGAGGAAATCTTAAGGTAGAGGTGTTGAGAAGTTTAATTTGCCTTTTTCCAAATCAGAAGCCTGTGCCCAACTCTTGAGCTCTGTCTGAGCTGTCACTGAGGTGATGAAAAGACAACTCCTGCCTGCTCATCCTGATTTCAGCAGTCAGGGGAGGGGGCTGCAGGTCTTGCACAAGGCCAGAGCCACTGTGTCTGGTCTGCAGGAGAGCAGGGGCTGCCACACACCTTGTGAACAACTGGGCCAATTAATGACTGCTCTGATTAGTGCAACTCACTGACAACACTCTGTTCTTACATAGTCATTTCACTCACAGCTTCTAACCAGACTGTGCAGACTGTCCCTCTGGAGACCCTAATCCCATTGCACAGAAAAATTGAAGACTCCAAAGTTTAGTCTCACAGCAAATCATCAGCACAGTCTAAGAAAAAATCCTTAGATCTCTCCTGCTGGCAATATGCTAAATTTCAGTTAATTCTTTGCTTTTCATAGGAACCTATTGTTCAAAAGGAAATTAGTACTAGAACTGATTTGTCTGATTTAGGTAATGATCTGGAAGTTGTTAATATTCTAAGCACTCCTTTGAATTCCCCTCAAACACACAATCTGTTTTACTGTATGCATCATTTCCTGGTTTGATTAGTTTTGTATCACTACTCAGCAAGAGAAAAATTTCTCTACCCAGCCAACCCCCCAGCCATGGTCTGACATCAATATCATCCTCATTCTCTGCTTTCTTTCATACATGCCATCACTTTTTCTCTCAGTGGAGCCAAGAATGAGAAGCCACAAGCAGAGTTAAATCCCAAACACTCCCTTAATATCTCCCAAAAGCCTGTAGACCACTTTAGAAGAGAACAATGCACATTTTCACAGCTGCAGCTTCCATTTATCCTCCATGGTATTCAAGAGGCAATTTTGCAATTTGTGTCAAGGCTTGTGAGAGTCCAAACTAACAACAGAAATAGTTTTTCCTCAGAGAAGCAAAAATTTTAGAGACAGATTCCTATACTACAAATCCTTCCAGAATTCCTGAGTTCTGCTACTGTGAACAGCAACTTTCCTCAGTCAGGGTACACAGACACTTGCCTTTAAAACAGGGGCTTCTGAACCACTGAGCAACTGCCCAGCAAGCCCAGAGACAGCACACAAAAATGTCATATAGTAAGTTCTCATTGTTGGCTGCAATCCAAACAACTGGATGGTAAGAATTTAATATCATTGGTGCTACTGTCCTCACAGTCAGACACAGGTACCTTTTCTCCTTCACAAGTAGCCTGGAAATGAAGTCTTTGGCTTCCTCCGAGAGCTGTTCAAATGCTTCTGCATCAAAATCCCAGCTGCAATTGACCACATAATTCATTGTCTCTGCATCAGTCTCTCCCAGGAATGGGGACAGGCCACTGAGCCTTCAAAAAAGAAAGAAGAGAGGGAGAGAAGAGCAGTTATCATATGCAAGGTGTGTTTTTCCTTCTACAGATCCTCTGCTTTATAATTGTTGTTATCTTACGGAGGGAAAAGGCTCTCAGCTATGGAGGGTTCCACTTCTCAGCCCCTGCCATGATCAGGCAACAGTCTTGGGCAATGAAGTGTAATTTAGTGTTACCCCCTAGCAGTTCATTCAGGTCAGGGAACACCCTAAACAGATCCCTAAGGAAAGGATTCAGTGAGGATTTGGGAACATCCTTCAGTGCTTTCCCAGCTAGGAAAGCTAGAGGGACTCAAGATCTTTCCCAAATCGAGGCCCATATCCATATGTGGCTTGAATTAAACAGAATTCTGAACAATAGCTTACTTTTTACAATTAGTCTCTAAGCCCAGATTTATTGCTTCTGTCATTTATTACTTCATTCAGTTGGGTATTGGCTAACACACAAATTTAAACCAGAAATTAATCCAGTTCACAGAAAACATCTGTGAAAGATTCTGGGATGCAAAACAAGCTCATCAGAAAGTAGAGACTTTGGACAGACAAGCTGTCCATGGCTGCCATCCAGGCATCAGAGAAAAGTTTTAGCCCTGTTCATGACAGGTCATTTCTTAATGGCCTAATACAGATAATATTAATTCTCCTGAGCAGGTGCATACCAAGTCTAAGATCATAAAATGATCAGATTACAAATTTGAAAATTAATTCAAGTCCTCAAAAACACAATCAAAATTTAAATTCTCACATATTTTGGGCAGCTTTTCAGAGTAAAAAAACAAGATCTGACCCATTTTACTTCGCTAAACAAAATGATTTACATATTTATCAAAAGGATCATTTGTTGTTTAGACATTTTGGACACACAGCCAGGTGCCTCTGTTAAAGCTGGAGGCTTTAACAGAATTGATTAGGAGGAGTCACAGCCAGAAGGGCTCAGGGGCTGCTGCATTCCTGCCCTGCAGGGCCACTCACAGCATGTAGGTGATGACACCCACGCTCCACATGTCCGTGGGGAAGGAAACAAAGTCATAGTTCACCACTTCAGGAGCCAGGAACTCTGGAGTCCCAAAATTCACCTTCAGCTTCTCACAGGGTTTGTACCTGTACCGAGAAAAGAGCCACGAGTGAGGAGCTAGGGAGTTCATCTCACCAGAGGAAGAGCAGGGCAAGGCTTTTGGGAGCGTGGCAGCGGAGCAGAGAGTGCCCAGCAGCCAGGGCAGCACTGGGGTGCCCTCAGGGGAATATTCCATCACTGTCCCTCTGCCAGAGCAAAGCCAGGAGGAAGAACAAGGACACTGAAGGCTGCAGAGGGCTCCCCAAAGAGTGGTAGCAGCTTTACTCTCTGCCAGGCACCACAGGATGCCTCCCAGCACATGTTGTCCAAAATCCATAAAACATAAACCAAAGCAGCTTTGATTATGCAAGACTTGAAGAGCATTTATTTAGTGCAGTGCACCCAGCTCCAGCTCAGGGTAAACATCTGCATCACAGATATGAACACAATATAACTACTCAGGTGGAACTGAAGAGGATTTTTTGGGCTCATGAACAAGTGACATATAGGGGGAAATGACTCTGTTCTATTGCTTAACAGGGAAAGGTTACAAAACTGAACCAGTCCCAATTGCCACTGATGGCAGCTGGAGTAACATCTGTGTTCAGGCAGAACAAACCACTGAAGCACTGCTTTTAAATCTCTTTCTCCTGCAGGATCTCGTTCACAAAACTGCTTCAGGACAGGTTTGTATCTTTACCCTCCCAATTTAAAAACCAAACAAACAAAACCCCAAAGTCAATGGACATTTTTTTTTCTTTCAGAAGTATTTTATGGAAACAAAGTCCTTGAACAGATATTTATATATAAACACACACACATATATATATATATATATATGCATATGCACCAGCTTTTAGCTTAAAAAAACCTCAAAAGGTTAAGAAAATAAATAGAGAAATGTTACTCTTCTTACTGTCATAGTAATAGAAATAATTCCTTTTTATTCTAGGGCAATTGACTTATGCTCTCACAGCTTTTTTTTAAACTCATGCAAGCAAAATAAAAGAATGCAGAAAAGTCCCTATTTTTCTGAGGGTTTGCTTTCACATGGGATGGCTCAAACATGGTTTTTTTTTTCTTTTTTTTTTTCCTCCAATCAATTTAGCAACTTAAAGAGTTTTACAGATAATTTCTGCAATCAGAACCTGCACCATGAGACCCTGCAGTCAAGAAGTCTCTGGGAGCCTTCACAGAGTCCCTAGAGTAAAAGTTCTACATGGGGAATAATTTTGAGCTAATTAGAACAGTAGTAAAGCTTTATCCAAGAGAAATGTTATTTGAAAAAGTAATTGGATAATTAATGCACACAGCAGAAGACTCATGCCTGCAAAAGCATAATGCTTAGCTCACTCACACAGAATTATTACAGAGCCATCAAAACACAACCCCCCCACCAAAGAACTACCAGAAACATGTCAGAGGTTTGTGAGTTTGGTTTTGCTTTTAAAATAATTCACAACTGAATTCCTTACCTCCTTGCTAATCCAAAGTCAATAATTTTAATCTGGTTTCCCGTGTGATTTACACATAGTATGTTTTCAGGCTACAAAAAGAGAAGAGGATATTTTGAGTTAAATGTTTGAGAGAGAGATCTAGCAAAAGATGGAGAGTATAGAATTCCCTCCATAAAAAGACACAAAAACCAGATCAAATGCACCCAAAACTTTTTTTTCCAATGAGAATATTTTCCAATATGGAAAATTGATGGGGGGTGATGGGGGGTGATGGTGTCCAGACATATTACAACTGCAGGACTGTCTATGAGCCAACCTGGTCTAATGTCATTTGTGTAAGGTGCTGTATAAACAGGCAGGAAAAAAACAGTTTGCATTTCTGTTTAAAAATATCAGTTATTAAGGGACCATTAGGAAAACATTGCAATTTTGCTGCAGGTTGGTTCCAGGCAGTAAAAAGTACGAACTACAGAAGTTGATTGAACAGGCATTTGTGCACTGTTACAAAGGGGTAGGGGAAATGGAGGGAAGACTGTGGGAGCTCCTAGCCAAGGAGGCTTTGGGTGGGGCTCTTTTCGTTGATGATAAAAAGGGATTGCTTAATGCTACAGAGAATGAAAAGCTTCTAATTTAAGAAAGGCAAAAGCCCAGAATCCTGATCATTTCACTACTCCAAGTAAGCTACTGAAGAGACATTGGAAGAAAGTAATTAATCTCTAAAGCTCCATTCATTGTAGCTATTAAGTCTATTCCTTTCTGACGTGAGTCCATGGAATGAGAAATTACTTCTCAGTAATCAGAGACTCTGTGGTGCCTAAACCAGCACCACTAAAGCACAGAGAGCACCAACAACTGACCTTCAGATCTAAGTGGAGAATGTAATGCTGGTGCAGGTAGTGGACTCCTTCACAGATCTGCTTGGTGAACAGGATGGCATCCAGCTCTGTCAGGTGGTAGTTTTCATCTGTGATCCGGTCAAATAATTCCCCACCATCAAGACTAAAATTTTCACATGGAAAAGCATTAAAACCCTTAAAATCTTGCATTAGCCCAATTTATTTCCAAGTTGGGAATTAGGCTCAGTAATTGAGGGTCCTAACAAAACATCCAATATGAAGTGTATCAGCAGCCTCAGTGACTTCAAGAGAATTATTTCTCTTGAAATTAAGTATCAATCTAAACTCAAAAATGGAAAAGTTGTCACTAATATTTGGGGGGATACATGTCAAATGCAAACCCAGATGCCCTGGTGATCCTGTGGGACCTGGAGAACCTACAGGGAGTACTAAAGTATCTGTTACTCACTCATCTTATTAGTCATGGGAAAATAACTCTTCAACCTACAGAATTTACTAAATGAAACTTCTCAAACCAAAAGCTGTTCCACATGAGCTCACAATTAAATTTAATTCTGCCCAGAAGAGAAATTAGTCAGACATAGAGCTCTGACAAGCTTTTAACCTGAAGAAATTACCTTTAAAATATTGTTTCTATCTTCTGAAAGTGAGACCAACTCTCTCTCAGGCTGGGAAACCACTCACTTCTTCACAGCTCAGAATTATCATTCCCTATTTGCTTCAGTGACCTGAGAAAACCCAAACATCTGACAATTCCTGAGATCATTTAAACTTACTATTCCATGATCAAAGTGATATTATTTTTGGCTTCAAAAGCATCATAAAGCTGGATCAGATTCACGTGATTTAACTGGTTCATGATGTTAATTTCATTTTTTACTTCCTCCTGAAAAAAATAACGAAGTAACAAAAAATGAGCAAAATACGCTCCTTAAATTTCAAAATACCAAAACAGAACTATTTCTAAAGCCCAACAACAGCCACACCACAGATCTCATGAGGACTGGAGGCTTAATCATCAACACAGGAGATGATGAAGAGTCACATCAAGACCAAAACTTAGCAGTGTTTGATGGTACCCATGGATAAGCTGCCTCTCATGGGCCGTTTCAGGGCCGTGGCGTTGGGTCTGGCAGGGAGGGCAGGGTCAGAGCTCCCAGCAGTGTGGTTACCTTCTCCTTGGCTCCTTTCACTTTGATGATTTTGGCTGCCAGGTTGAGCCCCGTCGATATTTCCGTGCACTTGTGGACTTGCCCAAAACGCCCCCTGTGGATGCCAAGGAAAAGATGGGGAAGCAGCTCAGCACAGAAACCTCTCCTGGACTATTCTTATCATGAGCAAAAATAGCCCAGTACAAAGTGAACGGAGTCGGGTGGCCAGCAGCATGGAGCTCCTCTTTCTCTCAGCTTATGAAGGATTAGTTTTATCTTTCCAGCCAGTTGTTCAGTGCTTACATTAAAATATTAAGCCCTGTTGGTCCTGCTGAGGTATGATGGCCCAGCCATGCTCTGGCTCCTTTCTGTAACTGGAGCCCCTCGCCGTCCTTCAGGGATGTGTTAGTGGGTATATTAACAAGGATATTTCTGTCCTGATCTCAGAACTTTTTAAGTGACCATAAGCCCAGCAACTGTAGCCACTCCGCAGCCTGCATTTCTGGCATGCTTTAAATTCTCCCCCAAGTCATGCAGATATGTTAATGCCCCTTGGGAGGATTTCTAACCACCATCTTCCCTGCTGTTGCATCACATTGCTTATACTTATTAAGCCATATTTGTATGTGGATCAATGTGTAAATCAAGCCTTCTTGTCACATAAGTAAGGATACAAGAATACAAAAGCTGAAGCAGCTGCAGACTTCCTATGAGTGAAAACTAAACAGAAGGTCAAAATAATTATAACTCTTCCTTAGTTTTCTTTAATGTGCAGCTCAGCACAGAAAAAAAAATATTTTGGAAGCTGCCTGACCTAATGGGCTTTGTTGACTTTTCCAATGCTCTGAATCTGTCTGCCTTAAGGGCACAGATTTTTCTCACCACACTGGGGCCAGGATTATTATAACAAACAAAAAAACCAGTTATCCAAGATGACAGTCAGGCATCTGAAAATGGGGCTGGGGCAGAAAGCAGCCATCTAAGGGACACCCTTGATGCAGGAGCAGCTGTGATGGTCCGAAGGGCTCCAGGATGAAGCTGTTCCCTCTGGCTGCAGGGAGCTCCTGTCCCTCACACACACCTTGGGGGCAGCTGCAGAGGACAGCTCGAGCTCTGCAGTTCCCTGCATTTCCCCAGCAGCAGCAGAGCACGGGGACAGTGGCACTTACCCCCCCAGCACCTCGTGACGACACACGGAGTAGCTCGTGGTCACCTCTGCCTGCTTGACACTCACGATGCGGTGCTCGAAAGGAGCCGGAGGAGAGGGGCTGTCATCTGCAGAGACAGGCTGGTCACTGACATTCCTGCACATCACTGCCCTGCTCACCTCCTCACCCCACAGCATGTGAGGGGCTTTCACTGCTAGCTCCCTCTTACAGATGAGGAATAAAGCCCCAGAACTGAGAACAGGATCTCATCTTCTGAATCTCTGCTCTGTTCTTTAACAGACTAAACCCACTGGACACCTTTAGGAGACCAACATCTTAGTTTATGCATTAACAGACAGGGCCACCAGAAAATATTATCTGCAAGTTTGAAAAAAAGTACACTTGATCATCATTTAATTGTTATGTGACAGCCAGAAAAAACAGCAAAAATACACAGCACTGAGGAATGAGGACAGTGATTGATAAAATCATGAGGTTCCTCTTAGCAGCAAGAATTTTGCAGACCATTTACAAATTAAAGCTGCAATTATTAACATTACAACTATTAAGTTTAGTCTGTTTGTGGTAAGCTAAATTAGTTAACAGTAATCACTTAATGTCCAAGGTTTTCTAGGGTAAAGCTTCATTAAAGCAATTTTTGATGTCCCCCATTAAAAGCAATTTTATAATTAATCTGCAGGTGTCTCAGGCTGCAATTTAACATGTATTCAACTCATCTCCAGCCACTGCTCAGAGAGCCAGAGCAGTCAGGTCATCTGCCCATGGCTGTATATTCTGGAACTCACACACCTACGTGCTGCCAGGAGAGAGCACTCCCTGAGACAATGCAACCAAGTGCTCCTCAGGAACCAAGAGATCCATGGCCAATAACACAACAGGCCACAGCAAGAAACATCTCCAGTTTACACACTTTAAAAGGAAAGTTACTGTTAAAAGAATTGGTACCAATGTCAATTATTTACATAGTCAAAGGCACCCAAGGCAAAACGCTCTCGATGTGTAAGACACAGATGTTCTACTGAGCACTGCTCCTGCTCCTATTGTCTATACAACAGGCAGGAATAGTGCAAAATCCTCAGTGTACAAGCTTCAAGAGTAACTGTGAACAGCTTACCAATGATTTCTCCCTGAGTGGGAAGAGCTCTGCCAGCCTCCAGAGACTTGCTCTTCTCCGGTGCCTCTCCTGCGCACAGCCGAGCATCGTGTCCGCTTCCCCCTGGAGCTGCAGGCTCAGATTCTCTCCTCTCAGACTTGGGATCTGTGGGGGATTTTTCTGCTTTTGCTGTTTCTGGATGGACTTTCACTTCTACCCCTGCATCTTTCACAGGCTCCTTTGCAGAGGTATTCTGTGAGGTTATGGGTTTGCCTTTTAATTCTGATTTCTCTTCAGCTTTTTCACCTGGTTTGGGCTTGCTCAGGAATGGCTTCCCTGTTTGAGGTGCAAGTTCATTTTGCTTATTGTCCCCTTTAACTTCTGAATTTGGCTTGGGGCTGATGTTTTTAGGACTCTGTTGAAGTTTTAATTTGTCAGGCAGCTGTTTGATTCCTTTCAGGTCTGCTGGTGTGGATTTCACTTTGGGACTTTTACCTCTGTTGTCACTTACATTTCCCTCCTTGGCCATCTCAGTCTTTTCTTTCATGTCAGTCATATGCACACTGATGGATATCCTGCAGAGCAAACAGGAGACATGTAATATTGATGCAGGTGGCCAGCCTGGGTTTTGTAACTTGGTGGGGGAAGAAAAATCTGTAAGTTTCCAAACACATGAATTTCTACAGTATTGATAAAACCTAACTGTACCGATCTTGCTGGCAAAGACTCATGAACACCAAGGGGAGAGCACCAGAAAGCACACAGATTCTTTTTCTGTGTTTTCATCTCTCTTCATGTCTGCCTTTCTGCTCAACAAAATGTCTCACCCTGCAAAGAGTTAATCCCACATCTAAAAGCTTACCCACTTTTTGCAATTATTACAGTTGGTCTAATAAAACACCACTCATCTCGGCAGAGGGAGGATAGTGATTGCCTTCACAAATTACAGGCTGATTATCTAAATGGCTGGCTGCTCATATGGCTCTGCAAATCTGATGGTTTGCATCCTCTTCCAGCTGGCTGACCTGCACACTCAGCCATCTGTGTTTCGATCTTCTGATGGGATAGCATTCTTTCCACAGCTTTCCCTTAAAAATCTAACTTTGATAAACTTTGTCACTCCATCAATACTATTTTCCTTGGCATTTTAACTACTGGAAAAGTTCAATGATTTTTTTCCCTCTTGTGCTGCCTAAAAAGAATACAGGTTATAACCAACTCTCTGTGCTCCTAAACTCCATCAAAGACATTTGTGTGATAACATTTGAGTCAACTGTTACTGCTCCAACTCTCATGAGCAGCCTAATTTTACCGAGGCTGAATTGAAACTTGTGAAGCTGTAAAGTAGATTTTATACAATGGCAAATGAAGGCCATTTCTGATGTCTGGGAGAGAATCCACCTCATTTTCACAAAGGTTATTGCCTCTTTTAGTGGAGCAACCTCATTACAAAAGATACTACAAAAGAAAATGTTTCTGCTTTCGTAAAACAAGAGTCTGAAAAGTCTCATTTTCTGTACCTTTAACACCCTGGTGCTGTGCTGTGGATCTAAGCTGCTCTGGTGTGAGCTGTGAGAGCAGCTGAAGCCAGCTCTGAGCAAACACTTCCTCTGCTATCTAGACAAGCCTGAGCTCAGTGGGACTCTCGGGCATTTCTCCAAGCAGAGGAACACAATGTTCCTTTGACACCTCTGTGTGGGCTTACAAACTTCATTAAAAGCTGCATCCATTTCAGAGAGGCCTTCCCCACCCTCATGTGACTTCACACTCCAAACCACAACAGTGCCCTGGGCAGGATGGCTGCAGCTGCCCCTGGGGTTTGCTCCAGCTTCTGCCTTCCAGTTTCCTGCTAGCCTCCCTCATCCCCAAACCAAAATCTGGGGCTCACACACCAAATTTGTACACGTCAACAGAGGAATTCCCCACCCAAAGTCATACACACATACTTTGGTGTGTATGGATGAGTGTCTATCACCCACACACACATTTATAAACCACTTTACAGCCACCCACCCAGACAAAGAGGAAAATCTGCCACAGAAGTTCCATTTGTTGGGATTTAGTTAGTAGGGGTCTTTTGGTTGTGGGGTTTTGCTGTTTTCTGTTGTGTGGGCTTTTTAAATTTTAAATAAATGGGATTAAAACAAAATCGTAGATAAATAAGCCAAAGGAAAATGGACTATGAAACACCTATATGAGGAAAATATTAGTCTGATAGAGATGAATAAATGAACAGTCTTTAGGTGACCAAGACACTGAAAACACTGAGGACAACAAGCACAAGTTCTTTGGTTTTGTCATATACACGACTATCTAAAATTCCTTTCACCCCCATGGTTACAGAAACCAAAGAGCTGGGAGGGAAGGAGTGGTTTATAACTACTTGAGTTCTTCTGTTGTGGTCACCTTTCCATGTCAGCACACAGAAGTGCTGATATCTCAACCCCCTTCCTCCCATCTGACCCCTGGGCTGCTCAGAACTTTACACAGGGCCCCCTGAGCCTTCTGCCTTAACCCTTGTAAGGTCTCCCCACTCCTATCCCATCACACAGGAGCTGCCTCCTTTAATGGCCTGGCTTTCCTTTTCTCCCTTCTAACACATGAAAAGGTTTCAGGTGACACAGAAAGCCACCAGCAAGGCCATTACCTGGTATGTGTCACTTCACACCCCGTGTCAGATTTAGCCCGGGATGTGGAGGGCACAGCTTCCCGGGATGCCGCACTCACTGCTGGAGGTTTGTTTTCATTCTTCCCAGGTTTCTGATGAACAAGCTGCCTGTGGCACTCATCAAGGCGTGGGGCTCTCTCCACGTTCTGTGCTTTAGCAGGAGCATTTTGGTTGCCTGCATGATCTTGATGTACGAGGGGAAGACCATTGTGTTGATTCAAAGCTTTGACACCGACGTCCTTTTGTTGTGGACAGCTCTTAGAGCTCTGTGTTTTGTCAGCACCTTCTACCCCTTGCTGCTGTGCTGTCCTCTCTTTCAGCTGGGGTTTGGAGTCAGCTTTGTGGGCTACAGCACTGGAAGTGTTCACCTTCTCACCTGCTCCCTTGTTCTCATCCGGCTTTTTCACGCTTTTTGTCTCTGAATAAAATAATCCATTAATAAACTCTCCTTGGCCAAAGTGATGGCAAAACAGAGAAGGAATAAAGCAACACAAAACAGCCTACAGAGTTACACCTGAAAAGATAGCAGGAAATCCCCCAGAAGGTTTAAAATCCTTACACCATCAGGCTCGAGATACTAATGCTCATGGTTTAAACCCAGAGATTTACCTGCTCAGATTGAACTTGGATTCCTTAAAGCAAATGAAAAACCTGCAAGGCTCAAGTTCATTGTATCCAAGACCAAAATCACTCTGTGGGCAAATGTAGCAGGTAGTTTAAGGCACTGCAGATCCTGCAGGACCCTCCTGATCCCAGTACACCCTCTGCCCAGTCAGAAGGGTAGAGACACACCCAGCAAGACTCCAAGGGACTGAGGCTTCAGACAGTGCCCTCCTGCAGTTCCCCCAAAAGGACAAAGGTTCTTCATTGCCTTCCCATGACAATGGCTGTGATTATTAACAATCAGCATGCCCACATCACCAGCCACAAAGGTTTGCTCACGACTCTGTGTAGCTTTTGAGTCAGAATTGTGTCTATTTGCTTTGGTTTTGTCACTTCCAAAGTGACGAAGCTAAAAAGGGGATTGCCCATAATGCAAAGGATTCACTGACAATTTGTGAGGACAACAGCCTGACAGGGCCTGCTCAACATCACCTTCACCCCTGTTGCAACTCCACAGGCATTAACAATGGATGCAACAGGGCAATGCCCTGACAGATGCACCCAAAATAGGAAACTGGCCCTGACACACCAATGAAACTTGCTGATCAAAAAAAGATATTCCCAGTGTCAACACATCCCTTTTCCAGAGAGGGGAAAGAGGGAGGGCTGCTTCAGATGTATTAATGGAAAAGAACTTATTAGGTTTGCTATGTGATATGGCCACTATCTTCACAGTATCTCCAAACAAGCTCTGCTCTCTCAATTCAGCTCACTGAAATCCAACTCAAAAACTCCACCTCTTCAGCTAAACAAAGGTGCTCCTTTTAATTTCTTTATCCTCTAGTTTTTTGTGGTGCTTGATCCTGGGGACAAATCATCTTGTGAAGGCAGTGAGAACAATTCTATTTTCCCAGTACTGAGGGACAGTTACTCAGTTACATTTGAGTAATTCAGGTAGTGGGAAATAGCAGGCTATTAATTTCCAGTTTGTCTGCTGCACATTCTAGAGTCAAAGCTCGTAGCATGCCTGGAGTGATACATACCTTCCAGAGGCTTCTTGCTTTCAGTCTGGGTTCCTCTGTTACTAAGCACATGCTTAGGTTTTGCACCACTCTCCTCAGACTTATCTTTGGCCTAAAAATGACAGGGGAACACAGAAATAACAGTTACAGCCAAGAGTGCTTACGTCCCACTAGGTACCTGCAAATATGCAGGCATTCAGACTCTGTAAAATGGGCAGTTACACCTCTTAACTTCTGAATTAGTCACTGCTGGGTTTACTTCCTTCTTCCAATCCCTCCCTGCCTTTGCAGGCAGGCATCCTTTTAAAATAACATGACACAGATTAATACATTAGCTCACTGCTTTCCAAAATTTTCACTGTCGGAGTTTTTACCTCCTGTCATCTTTACTCCTATTGATTAAAAAGTGTGACATGTGAAACATGAGACAGTAGAAAAAGAAATGATGCTGTATTTCTATTGCTTTTTGGCTGGTGACAGAAAGAAATGTTTCTGAATGTATTTGTCAAAAGATATTTGTCTCAAGGTATCTAAAAATTCATTATTTGACCTGATAGAGGTGATACCATAAAAGAGCCTTTAGTTTCATGGCAACTGTTGTTTATGTACTTGACATTTCACATGTCACCTTTAGAGTGATTAAAAACAGAAGCAGTTTTTTTATTTTAAGCAGTGTTTTTCCCCCAATTAATTTGAGAGGAGGGATATTTTGTAATAGAACCACTAAAGGTTTCACACAGCAATACATGTGAAAAATTACAAGTGAATACTATTTAGCAAAAAGCATTACCCAAAATTAGGAAAACACATAACATTTCCTGTGGTTGGCATATAGTTAAAAATCTAGTGATGAGCAGCCTCCTATCCTGATTTGTACAAGCAAATAAAGAACATGTGAAGTATTTCTGCAGGTAACTGATTACAAGACAGCTGCACATCAGCCCTTCACCTGTTAGTAAAAGCAGTTCAGGATTTCATGCACCAACTCTATGGACTGAACAGAGCCTCCCCCCACCTCCCCATTCCCAAAAAAACCAAAACACCCAAAGAGTAAAAGTAGGAAAAAAATCATTACCCTTTTTATTACAGCTCTAAGCAAACCTGCAACAATGACCAGGGTGAACATTATTCTTGCACAATCCTACATGCAAAGAAAGCCTTGGGTAAGTGACAGTTTAATGCTGGTGCATTTTTTCTGGTTTTTAAGTAAGAAGTTAGAGGTTTGGAACCTAGGAAGCTCAATTCATAGTCTTTTCTTGACTCCAGCCCCACAAAACTTCTTCCATAAGCATTCCCACGGCATCCCTGGAATGCTGTCAACAAACAGCTTCACCCAGAAATGCAAACACAGCCTCCCCACTCCCAGCCCATCCCCAGCCAGCCCCTGATAAGCAGAGCCCTGGTACAAACAGCAAAGGCTGGAAAACAGGAACAAGCAGGCAGCAAGTCCTTTTTCTGTGCTCCCCCTGGCAACTGTGGAGCTCTTTGGACATGCTGCTATCACACAATGGGCTGCAAGAAGCAGCCCCAAGTTAGCACATGGCTCAGCACAAGGTAATCTGTTCTCACGTTCACCTGTGCTTTGCTCCACATTTCCCAGCCAGGTCACGTACACACACAGCCTCACTGAGGAGAGCCTAGTTCAGATATCACTCAGCAGACTGTGATCAAAGCACTGACTTATCTTAAGGTCTTATAACTGACCTTATGCTCCCATTTCAAAAAGTCTTCATGATCAGAAACAAAAAAAGAACAATTATGGTCATATTGCAAAACTGGAGTTTGCCATAAAACTGCTCACCCACCACACCCTGACTGTTCTCCAACCAAGGCACAGACCTCCAGCCCCTCCCAGTCCACCAGGTTGTCACCAGCAGGTCATTCCACCTCTCAATCTCTATCTGCCTATCCACAAAATCAAGCAAAGAACAGCATCTGTCTCCAGGCATTTTGCACTGACTGCAGGCAGCGACTGCAACAACAGAGCTTTACCCAAAACACATCAGACTTCCCTATTTCTCCAAAAACCTGTAGAACTGAAGTTGGAATTGCAAGTATGAGCTTTATCCAGATTTAAGGTTGATAACAAATGCATGATTTATGGTTCTCAACACTAATGGAAGCATTTATAAATTCTTCTGTCTCCTAACAGCCAGCTCCCTTGCCAGCATCTGGCACTTAAAAAAGGGAGACCAGGAGAGCACTGAAAGCCTGGAAACCTACACTGGCATCCAGCACTGCCCTGTTCTTCTAAAGGGTTAGATGTACCTGCCCATCAAAACATTTCCCAGTTTTGGATTGAGATATAAATGGACATTTTCATTTGAGCTAAATTCTCCCTGCTGTAATCACATCTCTATATACAAGGGGATTCTTGGAATGAATGAACATATTCCAGCTCTTGCATTTTCCTCTCTTTCGTCCCCATGGTGGGATAGAAGCTATAGTGAAAAATGGAAACACCCAATATCTCAAATTAATTCCAGATGCCTGCAACTTCTAAAAAACAAGGTTAATCTATTTCAAAATACCATATCAACTAAGTACTGGTCATGCCTGTTCCTCCCTCACTGTCCTCAATAATTGAGAATGTTTGGGAACTGATGTCTGGGAACTTACAAACACAAGAACTACTTGATTTCAGGAGTGAACGATGTCAATGGAGTTGATGAAGTCACTGTTTCATCACAAAAATGTAGCTAAAGACAACCAAGATGTCTAAAGACATGTAAAACTGCTCAGTAACATGACCAGAAGTCAGCACAGGCTTCAGGAACTGGTGCAGTGTTCAGAATTTGTGAATGAACGAGGAAATAAAAGCTCCTCTCAAAAAAACCCAAAAGCTTCTAGTATGTTACTCATGCTTTTCACTGGGGCCTCAATTCAGTCACTAATTTAGGTGACATTGCTGAGCTTTGAGCACTGCTAGAAGCTGAATTTTCCTTTCCAGTAGTCATCTCCTTCTCACAGTCATTACAGAACTGCCCAGCACCCTCCAGGAACCTCAGACACTGTCTTGAGTTTGCTGCCTGCCTTAAGAGCCTTGCAAATCAAAGGTTCCAGCAGTAACCTGTACCAGCAATACAGAAAGGAGAATCTGAATTAAACATCATGCAAGAGATTGACAGGAGAGCCTAAAGCCCTGCTGTGTCATAAAGTGAAATGAAGAACACGAAAACTAAACCAACCTCAACAGGGATTTCCAGCAGACTCCCCTTCTTCCAGGGCACAATGCCTTTGAGAATGAAATCCACTACTTTAGAATTTTTTAATACTTCTCCCACAAATGTAATAACTTTATCCAGGGTATCAACCCTT
Organism: Eopsaltria australis; assembly: GCA_034509425.1. NCBI lineage: Eukaryota > Metazoa > Chordata > Aves > Passeriformes > Petroicidae > Eopsaltria > Eopsaltria australis. The sequence goes on along the minus strand of JAVTVJ010000341.1, from coordinate 403,609 downwards.
TTCTCTATCTTTGCCAGCCTCTCCTTATGCTTGGAGGCATCTAGCTGGGCAGCTTTCATCAAATTCAACACTTCTGAGCATATGCTCTGGACGTCAGCCTGGGCAGCTCTGTCCGGTACCTCCAGGCCTTTCTGCATTGCATCTGTGTCATCAGGAGCTGCTCGGGATACTGAGAGCTTGTTAATGCCATTTTCTACATCAGCAATGCCTCTGTCAACTCGCTGCAGTTTGCCTGTCAGGTCTTCTTGGAAACGCAGCAGTTTGTCCATCTTTTCGTTCAAGAGATACAGTTTTTTGTCCACCATACTTAAACTGTTCACTTTTGTAGGCTGAAACTTTGTCAGGGCGTTTCCCTCTGCGAGGTCCAAGCTCCCCGCAGACATTGTGTCCAGACAGCAGGAAGTCAGACAGATTAAGCTGGCTTTTCATTAATCATAAATTAGAAAATGAGGCTCTGAAAGTTCATCTTCTTCAGCTATTCCTATACCAGACAAGCTCACTTACTGGAGTCGCTAGAGCATATCATGAGATAGGTACTGCACAAAAGATTTATTTCTGTGTTATCTATTTCTTACTGGGTGCTTTCAATGATGGAGGCAATTTGGCACCAGACTATGTTTTCTTGTGCCTCTTTGACGTCACAAAACCATTTAAAATTCTTTCTCGAGTGGCTGTTGATAGGCAAGCATCTTAACAATGGCCAATGCCTGTGCAGGCCCCTGGAGGGAGGGGGATTGTTTTCATGACCAGTTTTAGTTCTGTGATAATGAAAAGGTGCTAGAACATTTCCCTTCATTAAACAGGAAAAATATACAAGCAAACTGACTGGCCTTGTGCTGAAGCTTGGAAGAATTCAGCTTCGTAGCACGGGTGCAGAACAGCCAGCAGAGACACAGGGTGCTCTTTCAGTTGGCTGGCACTTGAATTTAAAAATAGAGTACAATGACAATGATCTGAAATACGTATCTAGCACCAGCATGTCTTTGTCAACTGAAACTTCTAAAATTAAATCTTTCTCCCAGGTTATAAAAATGAACCAAGTTAAAAAAAAATCATAATGAAGGCACAGCAGAATTAGTCTAACGATTAGCAATGAAATTATTGAATCACAACTCTTAAAAGGATTTTTTATTGACTGGCTTTTCATTTCTGAATCACAGCATATCTGCCACGCAAATTGCAGTCACTAGAGAACAGAAAGAGTCACTTCACACTGCACAGGCTCCACTGCCACAGCTCTGAATGCTTTAGAAACATTAATGAATGTACCCTTACAATGCCACACAGAAGGGGAGTCAGTTCTCTGCCACAGAGGATGAACTGTGGCATCGAGGGAGAGCAGTTTGTCCCATGCCAGATGTGACACTGTCACATGGCTGTGTCTGGTTCTCCCGGGCCCCTCTGCACTGCTGAGTTTGTGGAGCAGGGAGGAGAAACCAGTGAGGAAAACCTTACTGCCACAGGAATCCTGACAGGACAATGGAGCCACAGCAAAGCCACAGCCTTTGGGATACTCAGCACCCCCCTGCCTCCAGTCCCTTCCTCGTTTTTTGTAAGGGGCATATGGAAAAAAAATGTCACTCTTAAAGTGGATTTCCTGCTTGACATAGGACATTCTAGACATTAAAAGCCTTCCCACAGAGGAGTAGCAGCATTAAAGTGACCCTCTCAAGACAATGTTGAGTCCTTGCCACTTCTGTAAAATGAGAATTTTACAGAATTTTACCTTTACAGTAAAAAAAAAAAAAAAAAAAATTGTTACATCTACCAAGGCCATCATATAATTACAACCAACCTGGCAGTTCTGTGACATTTAGAGGCCAATAACCAGCTTTCCCAGGAGAGTCTGAATACTAAGCAATGACTTTAGAAGAAAACTTGGCATTTTGTGCCACTTCTCCTGAAGTCACTTCTCCTGACCAAAATGGTATTTTAAAGTCACTGGTGTTTTCACAGTGGTCTGGGATAGAATGGTGTAAGTTTTATGATATCCCATACAACACAGTAAAATAAACAGCTCTGTCCTGACATTGGCAAGAAATGCCTTGCAATTCTACTACTGCAGTTAAAGAATCAGAGTTTTTAGCCAAATGCCTCCAAGTAATCAATTCTTTCAAACCTCCAAACATGTTCAATGACAACAGAGAAAAGCAACCAACATAACTCACTAAATCAAGAGTACCTGCTGAATGTTGTTCCCTTAGGAACAAAAAGAAAGCGGTTGAGTCATTAGAGTGCTGTATTTAAAGTCAGACAACTTACAGCAAATACTTCAACAAGGAAACAGCCACAGAAAGTCATCCCCAACTGCACACTGAGAACTGAAGTTGGCACCACCAGTGTGCTATTCCAGGCCAGGAAACAATGCAAGTCCAAGCAGTGAGCACAAGTGGCCTCTGGGTGTGCCTGGGGGCAAACAGGAGTCCTGCAAAACCTTGAGCTGCTTTCTTAGTTAATTTAACAACTGAGAGCAAAAAGCATGAATGCTGCCCAGTTGTTATTAACTGGTGTTGTTATTCATGTAACTGCTGATTTAATTCTCCTCATGTGCAATGAACAGTGGTAAATGCTGTGTAAAGCAAAAAGTGGGGCTTCAAAAAAAAAAAAAAATCCCATTGCTTTCTCCTCTGGATTCAGCCACATGCACTGTGTACTCCAGCTACATGGAGCAGATTTCACCACCCAAGTGCTCACACAGTGCACTGAGAGATGTTGGAGATAATGCTCTATGGAGAATTCTTGCTAAAAATATGCAGCAAATATTCCTTGCCAGTGTTGTCTGAGGAACAGGGAAGATACATCCACAACTGCCTCCTACTCAGACACAGCTGTTTGACTTATTACACTATTTACACCAAACTGTGCATCCATAAACAACTGCAAAATTACAGATGGGATGAAGGACAGAGAAGGAAACCTCATTTGGACCAAAGTAAAACGTTTTAAACATCTTTCACAAAATTAAGGTCAGCTTTTCTTTATTCTTTTCATTTTCTCCTCCACTCTCTCCCCTTTTGCACAACTGGCAAACACAAACAGAGAAAATGGCTCTGGCAGGTCTAACAGCTTGTCTTGCCTTCAGGATGATAATATGCTCAAATACTGGCAAAAAACCTTTTATTCCTTTTGCTTTGAATTACAATAGCAAGCAATTGTTGTTCAGAACATTGACTCAGTGCCCAGTGTTCAGATCTTGCTTGAGCTGCCTGGAGAGAGTATTTATTTCCATTTCCATTCCCAAGCCTCTCAATAGTTACCAAAAATAAGGGAAAAATCCTAAAATGCCTGACATCACAAAAAAGCACAGCTGTTGTGACAAGTGCCACAGCCTATTAAACACACTTCTTCTTTGTGAGGAGCTATGACTCAGAGTGACATTTTGCACTTAGATACCCCAGCACAGGGTGCTTCATCTCCAACCCCTGAATTTCAGAGTGTTGTATGAACAACAAGTAACTGCAGGGAATGCTGTAGGACTTCTGCAGAGAGCAGAGTTATGCTCAGTGAGCCCTGCTGGCATTGCCAAAACAAACTGGTGATCCACAAGACTCCACCACAGTCTGGTGTAATTTGAACAAAGTTGCTGATGACAACTGGTCTCCTGTGGCTTCCTGCTCTTTTCTTCCAGGTAACAAAAAATGAGCACTGGGACCTGGAGTGTGCAGGCACCTGCCTTGATTCCATTGTCTGCTGGACTGAAATGAACTTCTCTGATCCCTTTAAAACACCTCCAAGAGATCAGGTATCTCAGGAATGCAGAGGAAAGGAACACACATGCTGGAGAAACAGAACTACAAATGACCTTGAACCAGTGATGCCAAAGAGACTTCTATTCTCCAGGGGGAGAAGAGTTGATTCCTCTTTGGCTCACACCTCACACACATTCTCCCACTTGTGAGAGAGATGTCAGAAAACAAGAGAAAAATTCACATTCAACACAGAAAATCTATCATATGGCAGTTCAGTTACAATTCCTCCTTGCTAGGTCTGACCCAAAGGAAGGAAAAAATCCTCAAAAATGGAGTGAATACAAAATAAAACATATAAAAAAAAATCTACACCATGTACTAAAGTGACAGCAGAGACTTATACCCCAAACAAGAAATGTCACAGAGGTTAAAACCAGCTGCTCAAACAGATCATCTCATTAGATTGTTGCATTGCTTCCAACAACACTGTAAAACTGGAGATGGCTGACAATACACAGGAAAATGAAAAAATAACTTTATATGCCTGATAAAAAGCCAAAGCTTAATAGAGAACTTAAAGGCTTTGGGAAAAGTTTCCAGTGCAACACAATTCTAAGGAGATGGAGAATTCAATGTGGCAAAACATCAGGAACTTACAAAAGGAAAAACCAAGCAAATCAGCTCAAAGCAGTCTGGCTACATCTGATAAACACTGCTCAGGCAAAAAAAAAAATACCAGTAAATATCTTTTGCATATTTAGAAACAAGAGGTCAGCTTTTTCAAGTCATAATGAAAATCTACTTAATCTACATCTAATTGCTACAGCTCATTAACATATATTTTGTACTTTTCCCCTCAGCAAGTGAAAGGGTAACAAACATTTTAGGGTACCTAAATTTTTGAAATATTAAACCTGGTTTCTCATGAACAGCATGCAAGGTGAATTTCTTATATCCAGAGGGTAACGCTGCAGCAACAGAGCAATTCTCACAAAGGAGGCATTGGCTCTAATTCAGAGGAATAACTTCCACAGGCAAGATTTGCCATACAGCCTGGATAAACCCATCTAGTCCAGTGGTTGGCTTTCCTGCTGGGACCAGATCATCCTGGGAACTGGACCACACCTGCTGTAGAAGGCCAAGAACCCCATATTTAATGTATCACTCATGTCATTGTTGGTTGAAATTCACCTGCCCAGTAAAAGAAACACTACTGGTATCCCCAAGTGACCCTGGCAAGAACAACTCAATATTATCTCTGCTACAACATGACTGTGCTGCCAGGTACACTCAACCTTAGCCATCACTATGGAAACAGATTTTTTAAGTTCTTCTGTGTATTTAATGAGAGAAAACAGTTAACACAGCAGGTTAGGAAATACTCTTGCAAGTCCTGACTTCCTCCCCCACTTCCATTTCATTATTTTTCAGACAACTGAATCCAAGGATGTCTCCAGGCAGCAGCACAGCTAAGGATAGGTTACTGAACCCGAGATCATGTGCACCACTGTAATGCATCCCGGTCAGGCAGCTGACAGTAGAGAGCTGAACAGATCAATTATGACATTTCATTTACATCAAAGTGATGAGATTTCTAGATAACACTGTTTACCCACAGTCCTTCCACCAGGTTACTCTGCCTCTCAGGAGGCCAACAGGGCACCTGTTGTCCATCCACATTAATTCACTTACTTGACCCTAGAGCTTATTCTCACCACCAAGTCTGTTACTCACAGAAACTACATTAAGAAGCTTATTACTTTGAATCTTCGTCCTGTCAATTTATTTTCTTTTTAAGCAGCTATTAAACTATTTAAATAAGTTGGAGAAGAGTGGTAAGTGAGAATGCTTCCCTGGTGTGCTGGTAAGGATTCACCCTCCCACACCACCACACCCTCTAACAAAGACCTCTCCTCTGGAAACTGAACCAAAAAGTCATGTTGTTCCTGCTTTCTCTGAATTTCAGTGGTTTGTGTCTAATGCAGTCAGTTCCTCATAAAGCCCGCTGATTTTAAGGTCAGACACAGAAGCTTCCCTCGGATTCAAGAAGCCTCTTATTTACAAGATGCTCTCTCAGTACTACTGGGCCCTGAGGCCCACTTGACACCTGCCAGAAGCTCTTGTGTCAATAGCAATTTGCTCAGGTACAGGTAATTCTGTCAGTAGGGATTTGCCACAACAGAAAAGTAGCCCTGGCTGTGCAGTAATGCCAACAGGAATAAAATCAGTAAAAGCAAATTCTCATCACTGAAGCAATGGGATAGAGCTCTCAGGATACACATACAGGGAACAGACCCGGTGCATAAGAAAGGGTTATTTCTAGACAGTCAACTTTTCTGAAAAACAAACTTACATAATCCAGAGTTTGCTCCAAAACACATTAAAACCAGCACAATTGTTCTTGCTGACTTGAAATTTGACTGGCTTCAAATCAAATCCCTCAGAAAAGCCTCTGCTTTGCCAGCAACATGCTTTTGTTTGAGAAGATGCAAATCCCCTAACTGCACTGTGCTTTCTGCACTTCTGTTCCCTTCCTACTTCAGAAGATCTTTTCAGCTTCAAGTCTGAAAAAATACAACAAAAATGCACACTCAGAGCTGTACTAACTTGTTAATTTTGAACTGCCATTTCCAACTTCACCTTTCTCAGTACCACGACTGACAATTGTTGTAAGAATATATTATCCTATTTTCTTTGCTTCTCCACTTACATTCCCCAAGGCTGAAAGGCAAGAACTCTGTCCTCCAGCCTCTGCCCTTCATGGATATTGACTGAGCTATTATCACCTCGAGCACAATTTTACATTGCAGTGGTTTAGGTCTTTGACAGGTAAAACACCAGCACCTCAAATCCTGCTGGATTGCACTGGAATTAAGTGATGGAAGTGTTCACAGACAGCCTTGCAAGAGGCAGCCTCCAGCCTCCCAAACCATTCAACTGCACTCCAGCATTCCTTGGCTACTGCCACACACCCTTGGAAACTCTTCCCAGGTGGAGTTTACAAAAGCAGCTCCTGCCATCATGTCAGGCTTTGTGTAAGCTGGAGTCTCAGTCTCTGATTTTTTTCTCTCACTCACATTCCCACCTGACAGCTCCCAACTGTGGTACAACAACCACCAAGCACTGTGGTCACTGCTCCTTGCTAATAATGGTCTTTACAGCAACTTAACTGTAGGGGGACTTTTTTTAAATAAGAACATTGCTATTCCTCACTAAAACCCAAAACACCATGTTAACACGATTTTAGATCAATACTTATCTGTCCTATAATGAAGTCTGTTATGTGCTACATTCACCTGCTGATTTAAATCTCTGGTATTTTGCTTTGCCATCATTCACGAACACAGGAATAAGCAACAGTTCAGGCTTAGTCTCAACACAAACTGCTTTGAAAAAAGATTCAGAATAAAAGACTTTCTGTACAAAAAGCAGTGGTTTTGCAAACTCTTCTCAGTAATCAAAGCTCACATAGAAGCCACTTGCTCTCCTTTAGGTGAATGTTTCAATGTCTGGCAAAAAGCAGAGACATTGCTGCATCCATCTCAGCTGTGAAAAACATCTCCAGCTAAACTTAAAATGTTTTTCATCAGGTTGGAAGAAGCATACAGGAAACAAACAAAGGAATGTGATCCACAGAAAAGCTTGTCTGAAAGAACATTATACCACACGCCAGTGGAATTGCAGAAAGCAACTAACAACAGGAATCAAGCTTCTCAGAGCAAGGAATGAGAAGGCAATTTTTTAAGTTTATCTCTCTAAAGCAGATAGCTTAAAAACAGTTTTAAGCAGATAGCTTAAAAACAGTGAAGTAGAAGCCTTGAATTAGGGCTCCAGAGGCATGATTAGCACAGTGATCCATTTTCCCACCTGAGGTTAGTATCTCAGTGCAAATATCTAGCAAAACCAGAAATCCAGAGCACATTTGGTGCAGCCATTTCCACTCCCAAAACAGTAAGTATCCCCCCAGTGCTTCTGTGGAAGGCTTCTATCAGAACTCAGGAAGTTTTGCTTCTGAAACACCTTGCTACCTTAAATCAGCAGTCAACAGACTCCAAAGTACTGATTTTCCTCAACCATACAGACATTTCTCTGCACTCATAGGAGTCTCCTGAATTAAAACTAATAAATCACTGATTTTGGAATTCTGCTATTAGATCAGTGACAAATTAATCTCCAGCTGCATTGCAGAGACAGCTGTAGTGTAAACGCAGACACGCTGATTATCAGTGCTAGACTACAAAAACAGCCCCAAGGCCTGGCACCATCAAGCCAAATTCACTCAGAGGAAGGCAAGCAAATAACAGTGCTGATAAAAGATCCAGGATATAAATGGTTTGGATTTCATATTAGTTGATACCAGGACTATTTGTCACTAATGGGTAGTAGGGCAGTGCCAGCCAGAAATCCAATGACAGCACATCAAGATCTTCTCAGCATAAGAAGTTAGGAGAGGAGTTAAAACATGGGGCTGGATGCTGGAAAACACTGCAGTAATATTCTGCAGAGAGGTAAGGAAGTTACAGCTGGCAAGAGTCTCTACATAAAGTCCCTGAAAATGGTGAAATACAGGGGGCTCTTGCTCTTGTTCTGCCATAAAAGGAGAAACGGGAGAATCCCAACAAAGTTTGTCTAAGCTGAATCCACTGGAGAGTGGATTCTGCACTGACCATAACAAAGATGAAAGTGCCCCAAAACAAGCTCAGTGGCCCACAGCAATGACTGGCAGCTTTCTACCTGCCTGACCAAGACAAGCCATCCCTGCTGGCCGTGGTGACAACTGCCTCACACAGTGGGATGACCCACAGCCATTTCGTAGCTTGTGCCAATGTTTTCTGGCCCTAAACCTGATAATTCTGCACAAAGCAAGCCCAGAAACAAGAAGGTCACTCAGTCATCAAATCTGCAGCAGACTGTTTTCTTTTTATAGCAAGACAGGTCAAGGAAGATGCAATTCAAGCTGTGCTGATTCCTAAAGGGAATCTGAGAATTAACCAGAATCCTGAAGCTTCCCACCCCGGGCTCCTCGAGACTTCAGCTGGAACTGGGAACAGTATCAGTGAACTTGCAGTGACAGTGCTGGAAGGAATCAGGTCTCTGAAGGAAAGCATTCAGGACCCAAAATCAGAAATATGCCTAAGATGGGTGAGCCAGGAAGCACATGGACTGCTCAAGCCAGAACAACAAAACAAGGACACACATGAGAGAGTGAAAGGTGAGCCACAAATATAGAAGACAACAGCAGGAGGACCTGTTAGCTCCTGCTATCTCAATTCAGCCATGGAGAAGGTGAAAACAAACCTGGTTTGTAATGTCAGAGACTATATATAGTTTACTACTTTAGTTTCTGGGATATGAACTGTCTGAAAGGATACTCAATAGAGTATATTTAGACTGCAGACCACTATGGTGCAAAATTTAAATTGGAGCACATGACATCTTCCCCTTGAGTTCCCACAAAGCCTGGGGAGACAGTGTTAACAACTGAGATGCTCAGAAATTTTTCAGTCATGTATTTTTCTAAAAATCCCAATCCTTCAGATTTTTATTATCACTTCCATTCATTCCTTTCAGTCTGTCTGCCTGTGAGCTCTCCACAGCAGTGTGCACACAACCTGCCAAGAATCTGGACCCCAGGAGGGCCATTTGGGCCCTGCAGTACAGACTGTCCAGAGCCTGGATCCCAGAGCTGCTCTGCTGAGGAGAGACAAGAGTGACTCCCCAGGAGCCTGAACTGCGGGTGACAAAGTCTGATCTCCATCAGCAACTCTGCAGTCCAAGCATCAACTCCACAAAACAGGAGACAACTGTTTCAAGAGATTAAAGCAAAGGTAATTGTTGCACAGTGCAAAACATTTGAAAACAGTCACATGAAGTTCATGATGTGAACCAACAGCACCTGAGGAGTTCCAAATAACTCTGCACTGGACTAAAAAAACAAACTCTGAGTAGCAAAAGCAGGAAGATGCTAGCCCTTCCAAAAATACCCCACAGAGCAGGATGCATCCCCCCAACCACAAACATGAATGAGAAGAAGAGCATCAAGATTAACTTATGTGAATGACTAGGTGACTTCAAATATGAATTAAGTGGCTGTATCCTAAAAGAAGAGTCAGGTACAGCAAGTCAGGAGAAGAAAGACAGCAGCACCTCCAAGCTGAAAAGGATTGATGTAGGTGAACAAAGCTGTTCAGTTCCAGAAAGGAAAAGCCTGAAGGAAGTACAGGTGACTTGATGTTTTGGGTTAGGCTAGAGGGGTTAAAATCTAGGAAATGACTAATGCTGCAGGAAGGAATATAACTTCCTTCCTGGGAGAGAGAGCTAATAATTAGGTAGTTTTAAGGATTGATATGTAGGTGAACCAATTAAAAAGTTGATCTGTGTTCGGGGAAAAAACTACTACATTCAATCTTCAGGAACTTGTCAGAACTGCCTCTCCTAAGAGTTCAATTAATTTCTGAGACAAAAAGTGCCTCATCTTATTGCTTGAGCACCCCCTCCACTGTACCTCTGAGCAACAACACATATTTCCAAACAATCTGTCAAAACAAGCAGGGCACTGCTGCAGAGCTGCCTGGGGTTCAGAGTTCTTTCTCAACAGCTCAGTCAGCTCAGCCAGGCACTTGTCTGAGCAGCAGCAGGCAGATCCCCAGGTACTGCACCAGGGGACTCCAGCCCACAAACACACAAACAACAGGTTCCCCCCTGCAACCACTGACACCAGAACCACACACACCCACCAGATCCTGCTGGGACAGGCTCAAACCCAGGCTGCCAGGGAGAAGAGAGCTCTCAGTAGGGTTAATACTAAACTTACAACATTAGAGCAGTTCTCACCAGCTTTACTAAGAATTGCACACGTGGTCCAAGACTGTTCATCCTTATATGTTCTCTGCTGGTCACATCCTCCAAAAGCATCCTTCCCTGTGCAATGTCCCATGAATTTGAGTACTAGCTTTGTGAGCAAAACAAAGAATGATTTTCCAAGAGATAAACATAATGAGTTTGGTAAACTGGTCAGGGTGATGTAATCCAATGCCAGACATCCAAAACAAAGTTGGTTTTGATTGTTAGTGCACTGAGGACAAGAAAAACCAATAAATCAAACTAAATCTAAGATAACTTTTACCCGTGGGTAACTTTTACCTTAATGTGTTTCCAGAAGAGGAGCACCATTATCACTAATTTTACAGAAAAAGAAATGGAAGTAATGAATATGAAAGAATTACTCAGCCACCCAACAGATCAATTACAGAGAAACAAGATATTCTGAATCTCATTATAGTCTTCATTGCAAAACACTAACTCTGATCTGCACAGAGCCAAGCCACAGAATGCCATGGAGACAGATAACTGCAGTATTGACTAATTTCCCCCCAAGACATGACTAGTCAAAAAAACCCTGGCTCATTTATTTTTATGGTTCTAGGGCCACCTTCTGTAGTGCTTCTGAAAATCTCTTTCATTTCCATTCTTTCAGAAAAAAGCAAGAGAAAAATCACATGGATTTCAGGCTGTTTATTACCTTTAACAAAAAGCTGAACATGAACAATTCAAACACATCATTATCTCTTCAACATGAAGAACAGCCTAGCAGTATATTCAAATTAATAGACCAAAACGTTTTTCTGCTCTGTTGCCATAAATAGACAACAAAACATGCAGTCACTGGGATATGAAATGTGTCTGGTCTTCTGAGCCATCCTGTTTCTTATGTAATGTGTGATAAAAAAAATCATATTGTACTCTTGGCTATTAACTCCACTGCAAGTCGTTACATTAGAGGAATTTAAGACTTTGTAACAATATCCTGCTTATTGAAATTAGTAAAAATTTTGCCTTTTCTTCAACAGAGCCAGAATTTCATTTATTGCTGTTTATTTAGTTCATTTACTCCCTTGGCTCTTTAAGAAACAAAGATGATTACAAATACAAGCTCCTTGAGAAAAGCCATTACAGCTATAATTGAACAAAATACATGAGGAAATTCTTTCTTCAAAATTTTGAAAGAGAACAGTTTTAAGACACCCACAACAATCAAATCTATTCTAATTGAAAATGCAACTCCTATAATTATTATTCTTTTTAATTTCTTGAAAATTATTATATGTACATAGCATTCTTTTTTAAGTTGCTTAAGTACATTTTCTGCTACTGGTCTTTTCAGCAGCTCAAAAAGTAGGTAAATGCAAACAAGCTGCCAAAAACAAACTTTTCCTAGACTTCCTACCACAGTAGCAACTGAAACTGAACTTCACAGGTAGCTTGAAAACACAGTGGGTTTTAATGAGTAGCTTACAAAGGTAGAAAAGCAGATTCCCATTCTCTCCTTCACCAGCAGTGCCTCCACGTCTTTCTGAGCTTACAGGGTCTGTGCTCTCTGAGCTTACAGGGTCTGTGCTCTGTCCATCAGTGCTTCAGCTTTGGAGACAGCTCTCGTCTGCTTTGTTCCCTCAGACCTTTGCACAGTGGGGTTCTGATCTCACAGCTTCCCAGGACTACCCCAGAGCACCCTCCGAGGCACTGGGTGCCCACTGCTCAAGGTGATTGCACCGCTTTTACCACAGGTCAAATGGGCTCATGCAGAATTTGGCTGCTCATTAAATCACCTCAGGGTCAGTCTGCCCGACAGAGTCACTGTCTTAAAACTCACAGACATATGACAATCAAAGCAAAAAGCTGTAACAACCAACCACCACATAATTTGAATGTCAGTCTGCTAAGCTATACAACACATATTCCAGTCAGAATAAAAGTTTTAATGTGCCAAGGCTTCCACGAAAAGTAAATTTATTTACAAAGGCAAAGCCTGCAGTCATCATCTCAGAAACACCTCCTTGACGCTGGCAGGTGTTTTGCAAGCCAACAGGCTGCACAACCTGGCCAAGAATGTCAGACACACACAGCACGTTACACAAGGCACAGAAACCAATTCTGTGCCGTCCAGAAAGTTTTCAGTTTCAAACCAGGCTCACAACAGAGTACTAAGGAGTCCCTTACCGTAAATCTCTTTATGTAATCAGAAACACAAAATCCTCCCATGCTCAAACGTAGGGATCTGTGCAGGGCAGATTCTTGATATAAAGTCCCCATTCTGTTTGGCTTGTCTGGTGGTCACCCTGGTAGCCTGCAGCCTTTTACTGAATAAAGCTGCACAGCCTCCCTGGATCTTGCTAGAATTCTGCTTGTGTGATAAACCAGGCATTTCATCTTATCTGACACTACACCAGGCATTTCAATCATTTCACTGCCTTATCAGCAGTACTAAGTTCTATCCATATCCCAGCAGTTCACTTCCTGAATCACTGATAACAGATACTCCGGGGCACGGAAACAATACAAGATGACAGTCAGACCTCTGGAGTCACTGAGCAGTCTCTTCTTTGCATTTCTTTGTTCCTTCATTTATTTTCATCCAGTTTTACTTGGCTTTAGCTGTAACTTAAGGACAGCATGTTGGCTTCAGCCAAGCAGTGACAAGACTGACATTTATCCAAGTGCTATTCTATTCTTCAGTGACACTGATAACTGCTGCAGGATATTTGCTTCAACACAACACAAATATTACACATGTGGGAATTTCTTGCATTTCCAATTTCTTAAGCACAGGAATAGAGGGAACAATGAATGGACTCAAAATGATCATTCATGAGGGCCTCATCCTCCATCAGAATTCACATACCTATTTATGCCTTAAGGGCTGTTTCTACATCTGCTGCTATGCACACAGAGCCATTCACTTCAGTCTGTAAAACACCTTACTTACTTGCACAAGTCTACGTTGCCATGACGTCCATGTAGGCATATTTGTGAACCCTAGATCTGGAATATCTCAATTTATTTCTACCTACACAGTTAAATATGCAGCCACAAGGCACCCAAATTATGCTCCTCGTGCATTTGGTCCTAAGCTAATGAATTCCTTTTTGGTTTGCCGTGTGTAAGATACACTTCTTTCAATAGAGTTTTTACCTGTTTGTGTCCATGGAGGACAAATATACAAAGAGAACAGATACCAAGATGCTGGATGACCTAAGAAGGAAATTAGTTCTGGAAAGTAGAAGCAAATCTGCTTTCAGTTTTAATCTGTGCCTTCCCTTCCCACTCAGCCAACAAGCTGCAATAGAATTATCTCTGATTATAAGCTGCAAGTGATCTAACATGAAGCTGAATCCATCAGGCATGGGCACACAAAATGACAGCCTCACTGTGGCCCTGCCTTTGAGCAGGCGGACAAGCACCAGAGGCAGCAGGAGCAGGGCCTGGCATGGGCCACATCTTCACTGCTTCAATCCCAGCAGAAGAGTGCTCCACCACAGGATGGGTGCACAGGCACTCTGCTCTGAAACAAAAGAGGTAAGATACTGTACCTTTATCATTGTGATCTAAGAGATGTCAGGTCCAGATGTGTGGGTACAGAGCTGACTGCCTCTCTCACAGCAAAAACAAGTGGTGTGTTTCCAGCTGGGTTTGTATAGCAAAATAACAAATATGCTGTTAAAAAACAAAATGAAACCAATGTAAGTACAGACAGAAAAAGAAAAAGGTGAGTGAGGAAATCTTGCAGGGCAAAAGCCAGGGAGGAGATGGCCATGCTTGCTTTACTGCCTGGCACGGAATGCTTTTCAGACTATTCAACAAACAAGTGAACAGGAGTTGCCTGGGGTACAGGATGACTTGAGCACAGCTCGTAGAGGCGAGATAGTTCTACCAAGAGGTTAAAAGTGTAACATCTTACTAAAGGCACATAGGCAACCTAAGGCTGCCTCAGATGCTGGACCTAAACCTTCAGAAATGAGACAAGGCTCAACAGCCAGAACCTTGCAAAATTCCTAACTCAATCTCTGTCCCTTGGCTTTTCCACCTGTAAAACCTTTCCTAGCTCACAGAATATTTTCACAGCTTTAAGATATATTATTGCCATTATGCCATTTGAAAGGGCAAAACTGCCCCAAGACTTTTAAGACACATCAGCTTGGTGTAGGCAGTGGCACAGGAATACTGATGCCCCCCAGGGCTGAAAGCCCTGCCCAGCCACTCCACACGGACAGAGCAGGGATGCTGCCAGCCTTGTGGCAGCACCTCCAGCAGCATTCCTGGCACTGGAAACACCACCCAGCCACTCTCAGGGGAACAGACCATCCACATGGGCATCAAACTCTAGAACACAGCCTTCAGCTGTTATACTGACACGTAACTGACTGTGGGAATTAAAGACCCCCATTCCAATACCTAAGAAAAGAACGAATATTAGAGCTGCTCAAGAGGTGCAGAGCTAAACAATGACCTTAGACCCAAGGGAGGGAAAGAAGTATTTTTACATATTTGAGCCTTCTTTCAATAGCACAAATAACCATGGAGTTACTCTAGATTCAGTAAAGAGACACTATTACTTAATGTGGCAACAGAGGCATGTACAGCATGCAAGCACCGTGCCACGGGGAAAAGCTTGCATGACAAAGAGAATCCTTTAGAAACTTTGGCAAGAACTCTGGAACGAGCAATGCTCAGCCTGCAACCTTCCATTAGCAGATCTAAATACAGAACCATAGGGTAAAACAACACCTTCCTGCAGTATTCTCATTAATTAATATTAAAAATATAATTATTTTGATGAGTTTCACTGACTGCTTTTTCTCCATTTAGGTTCTGGAAAATAATTAATTTGGAGCTTCCCTCTCCCTTAGTTTAATTTCCAGTCTCACTATGTCAGTTCTGGACTGTGTGATTCTGTGAGTATTAAAGGCAACAATTTAGTAGCAACTACATGACTTTCAATCCCCAACAAGGAAACAGCCCACTTTTCACAAAGCTAAATGTATTTCTGTGACAATGGACACAGGACTATGTTACCTGGGTAAAGTCTAATGGATTTTACATATAAGGAAATATCGATCTTGGTGCCTTGCCCCTTGAGCTAGAGGCAAGGAAAGTGATCACTTTGAGTATAGGCTTTGTAGGTGTCACAAGACACCATTTATGTACAGAATAAATGCAGAACTTTACCAAAAATCATGCATGTAACATCCAACAAATTAACTCAAGACCAAGGTTAGTACTTTAGCTTTCCGAGGAACTTTCCAAATGTGCTATACTTACACTCCAAAACTCCTCTCTCAAACCAGAGAAGTCAGCAGCACACACCAAGACAAGAGAAGAGGTAAAAAGGTTTACTATAACTGGCTTCCCCAGCCAGCTGCTGACAGACTTGCCAACTCCTGCCCTAACTACAGAGTAAAATGAAGGGGCTCAGCATTTTTGAGGTGACCTCTCTCATCTCCCAGCATCAGCATCTGTAAATTAGGAGGAGGTGCACTGATCCACAAACATCCCATTTTCAGGAAATTTATGATCTAAACAACATTACTTAGATCAAATGGTTAATACAAAATATCTTTCTTCCTGATAATGAGGGGAAGCTTTAACCACTTGGTGCATTTCTTTTACACGCACTTAAGAGTTATTGAAATCACTTAAGTATTTTAGAACCTTTTTGTCATTAATAATCAGGGGCAGGGAGCTACCAACACTAATGTCACCCAGTCTAAGTCACCATGACTATGCCTTAAACATCAAACTGAAGGTTCCCAGCTCTCTTCCAAAGGCACTTCCAAACTGCACTGATAACTGATGACTTACCCTTTCATTACGCTTCCATCCATGCAACAAGCTAGAGCTGAAAGCCAGCATACAGGAGTGTCCCCAGGGAAATGCACACAGAGTCAGCAGGCAGGGTACTGATACCAGAAATGTTCAGGTGCCCTTCTCTATCTGATCAGGACAAGTATTCAGGAGCCTGTGAAGACTTTGACTGATGAGGCATTTTCTAAGAGCAGTCAATTCCTGGTTGTCTCTGTGCCAGTATCAGCTCATTGCTAGAGCTGCTCCACTCACAATGGATTAGTATTAAAGGACAGGTCTGCAAGCCTCCCCACCTCATTAATATTCATTTTAGATTTTAAATTCCAGTTACACAAGGACCCATGCCCAAGGCTGGAAGCCCCATAAATTATATTCCATTTTTAAACCTGCAGCATTTGCTCTCATTGTTGCAGAAGGAAAACACTAGCAGAGACTGCGTTAGGCAGGCTGCTTTTGTTTAAAAGAATACTATCTAAAGCCGTGCTTTAACTTCATTAGCCCACAAAGATTTGCACTACAACAAATCCTGCCTGCAAAGCACAAACACAACGGCCAGCAAATTTTAATTCTTTCATTATTCTGCTTTTGTTCCAGCTGCCAAAGCGAGTGCGTATAATGTCTGCAGCTGAATAAACTCACAAAAGGCAACTTACCCAGGGAAGACTTGAAAATAGCTACAACCACCATAAAGAAACCAAATTAAGAGACAAAGTGACTCAATAATATGTACATTGTCTCCTGGCAAACAGGGGTGGGTGATTTAGACGATTTTGTACTGAGAGCTACCACATTACACAGCAAACCAGGCTTTGATGGTCAGAAAAAAGGTCAAAAGGAGAAGAGATTGAAGCCTTCTCTGTAAGGATGGGGGCCAATTTTTGGGTAGCAGTCTCTTTTGTGAAACACTGAGCCTTGTTACACAGGTCAACCTGACAGCAGCTGCCCCCTTCCAGTCTCCACTACCAAAGGAATGAACAGCAAAAGGAAAGGCAAACTTTTCTCATTTTACCTTTACAAAAGGTAAAAGTTGCTGCAGCAGAGATTGCATGTTCAACAGCCTGTTAGTTTAAAACACCGAGAGGTAACTGGAAACAAAAGTATTCGACATCATTCTTCTACTTGCCTTCTAAAAAGCCTTCAGCAGGGAGAGGGGCAGACCAGGCACGTTTCCCAGCATGGGATAAGTAGGCTGTCACTTGCATGGGATGAGAGATTTTTATCATAGCTCCTACTCTGCAGATGCACTATCCTGTCATTTTTATAAAGAATTAACACATATCCTCTTGCCCACTCTGAGGCAGTCACAGAGTTGGTAATTACAGCCTCTCATTTAACGGTCCATTAACAAGAGGAGACATCATTTACGTAAGCCCCATAAAGTACACATGAACACACACGTGGAAACCAGAATTATAGAATCCTTTAGATTTAATTTGAAATTCAAAGGTAAATATTTTAGCTGTATTTTAACTTTGGCAGCCTGGATTGATGACTTTTCCCCCTATCTTTAAATCACTGTCCCCTAACTAGACTCATGCTAGCTCTCAAAAACCTTCTTCACAGGATGTTTTCCCATTTTGACTCAACTCTGAAAAACAAGGATTAATATTGTCAATCCCACTCCCAGTGGTGGTGGGATCTAGTTTACCTTCCATATCATGTCTGAACCTGTTTCCCACAGAAAAGCCCAGTAAATTCACAAGGGTACAGATGGGAAAGACCAAACACAGGAACAAAAGAACACAACCTCTGGAGAATTCCTTTCTCAAACCACTTGATTTCTAGGTATAAAGGAACTGTTCAACTCTGGGAACAGCTGGAGTAGCAGTACCCTTACTCCTCTGCAAATGCAGCAGCTCTCCAGTCACTCTCCTTGTTCTCCAAACTGCCCTGCTCCTCCTCACAGCTCCCAAAGGCTGAAACAATGAACGCACTGCTTCCTTCAGAGCCATCCTGCAGGTTTCCACACTGCTCTCCCAGACAGCCTGAACACACTCGTTGTTAACTCTCATCATCAGACCTTTCTCCACTCTCCAGCCAAGTCCAGCTTGTCTTTTTCCTACCCTCTCCATTCCTGGCTTGCTGTCTCTGGTCCCTGCCTCCCCCTCATGTCTGGAGTGAGCTGCAATCACCTTCCTGCCTTTGCTATATAAGGAAACCCCACTGCAGCTCCAGTGCTGGCTAATAAGGAAAACTGCACGCCTGAAACCCCAGAAACTAAGATTACTGCACTCATAATACAGTAACAGTCTGAGAGTGGCCTTGTAAGTCATCGTGCTTTTGAGTATTACTGCAGTCAGTGCAAGCTGTCAAAAACCCATTAAGATTTCACAGCTTGATCAGCAGAAAAAGCACTGGAAAACTGACAAGCAGCAATCAACAATGAGAAGTAATTAATCCAATATGATCTCAACCCATCTGTTAGTCTCACGAAACATAATTTTTATTACTTTCTCAGATTCCCAGTGTTCAAATAATGAATCCAAGGAATGCATCTGTAATACAGGCATTCAAAATAGAACATGTCCACTGCTCTTTACCTTTTGCTGTATTTTTATTTTTGATCTTTCTGTAGTTGGTAGGAGTAGGGTCATTTGGATTTCAAATTTTTGCAACACATTAACAGTCTAATAAAGATTTTAAGAGACAAAATATTGAAGACTCATTTTCCTGTGTACTATTGCCATCAGTCTCAACCACTGAACAGTACAAATTGTTCAAGTGTCTGTTTCCCCTTCCAAACTCCTTTAACCTTTTATTTTTTTCCAGAACTACATTTAGATGCACACGCATGAGCTGTAAGCAAACGTGAGCTTCCCTGTTGCTAAGTAACTGTGTGCCAGAGCCAGCCCTGCCACTGTTGTAAGCAACAGCACCACAGCTGCCAAGTTTGGAATTCGGTCAGCGTCAAGAAATGTAAGCTAAATATTTTGGATGAGACTCCCAATCTTCTTAAAATGGGTGTGAGCAACAATGAAAGAAAAATAGATCTCGAGATGAGCAGACTCATGAGTAATGCTAATGCTGAGGGGCACTTTTCCCTATCAGAACATTTAGGCTGTATTTCAGAATGCAGCTATTAGTATTTATCTAAATTAGGCTTCTTGCTCGATTTCCACTCAGCCCATTATACACTGCTTTGAGGTACTATTTTTAAATCCTCTATGTAAGTGTTGGAAATAATAATTGTGATCATTCAGCTAAATAAAAAGTTTGTTTTAAAAAAGAAGTTTGTTTTGTGAAAACTGGATTCCAAGACCTGCCGTTGTAAAAAAACCCTAAGAGTAAATTCTAATGCTCATCTTCTAATCTTAATATAGACTTGTTCACACAGTTTGGTAGGGAATTCTACTTAAAAAAATAAATTAAAAACTTTAAAAATAATTCTAAAAAATTGCACATTTGTCAACGTAATCACAGATAAAACTACTACAGGATCAGGCTCTCAATCAGTACTTGGCCAAGACTCAATATATCTCTGTCTTAAGCCATTTCCTAACTCACTGCACCACTTTTCCTTCTTTGGAATTGCTCTGTTCTCTAGGAGAGCTTTGTTTCCTGTCATCTTGGAAAACTAATAATCTTTATCCTCCACGGTTTCAGAAAGCTACAATAAAAGGCACTTTTACCTTTAGCCTCAGTCAACAGTAACATCAAATCCCCAGTGAACTTAAACAAATTGAGCCTTATTCTAACTTCATTCACCTGAGGTTACACATCAATATTTCAGTTTTAACAGTGCCCAGCTGACAGGCTCATGCAAAATAAACAGCTGTTCTTTTCCAGAGTTTCTTACACTCATGCCTTTCCTCTGACTGCACAACAAAACCTGTACACCTCCAGGACAGTGTGTGGTTTCAGAGGTAGCTTTATTTTCTACTGCAGTCTTATGCAGGTTATGACAAGTCTAGATCTAAAGACTCCTGAACTCTGCTGTTAATAAACTGTATACCATTCCTTAAAAATGTCCTTTAACACATCAGAATTTTTTATTTGGTGACAAAGTCAACTCCACCAATAAACACTACTTTCAAATACACTACAGACTGCTGTGCCAGTAAAATCATTTATTCATTTTACTGAAAACCAAAACTCCTGGGTCACCTCTTGCTCCAGCAAGTTCACTGATCCTGAAACACTCCTTTGGTGTTGCTGAGAACCAGGAGCTGGAGCCCAGAGCACCTTCACAGCAGACTCCAACTCCACCACTCCAACCTCTCATCACTACACCTGCTCACAATGGCCACACACACAAACACACATTTTGCTCCACAGTTTGCTCCAAATAAAGCAACTCTGACCTCAGTAAGAAGATTTCTCTTTATTAGCATTATATTTTCCATTAAATATTCATAAGTTGTTTGTTCCAAGACAAAACAGAAACCACAGAAACTTGGTAAACTGCCAGACTATTACTATTTGTACTCCTCGTATCTGGAACACTTACTGTTCTTAACAGCATTTTATGATCCTCAGTGCTGTCCAGGATTAAAAATAGTATTTAATTCTTAACTCTTATTAACAAAATTAGTAAGTCTGAGAGAAATAACACATAGTGGGAGACCAAAAACAGTAAACTAAGATAGAGCTCAGGTTTGAGGTACAAAGTTAAAAAGCACCAAGAAAAGCAGCTTATGTGGGAATGAGGAGAAGATGAATAAGAGGTACCTGACCTTTTCCTGTGGAAATGCTGCATGATGACACCAAATGATTCATGTGAACCATGTTCTGGGCTTGAAATTTTACACAACTTTGGTGAAAGCAGGTTTAGGTTTTCTTCTGCAGAAAAAAAGGAAATAGAGATTTATCCACTTTCACTGCCTCCTGCCTAATAAATTCCTTGCCTCTTACTTGGATGGCACACCCCAACCAACAGCTGGCAGCTGCCAGAAACCCTTTTAAAGTTTGGAAAAAAAACCCAAACACTTTAATACATCGATTCACAGATATTTTCAGTTCACTAGGAACCCACAATATCTGTAGAAATTATGCAGTGTCTGATCTGCCATAATGCAGAAAAACTGATCATCTCAATCAAAAAAACTGATTAATCATTTACAACTTTGGGGCAGTAGACTTAAAATTCTGTAACTAATCATTTGTTTTGAAAGTGATAATCTAAAAAAAAAGTAAATAAAATTATACTATTATTTATTAGAGCTGTCATACCACCACTGCAACCAAAGGGGCAATCTCCATAAAGCATAGGCAAATAACTGGGGAAAGGAACACCTTGGAATGCTACATTTAGATTTGCCAGAGGTTATTTGCCAGAATCCACAGTGAAATTAATGAGAAACCAACTACAAAAAAACTGGCAGCACTGTCAATACTTTGAAGGGCTAATTGCTTTTAGACTCACCTGAAAGCTTTGGTCATTAACATTGGCTCTGCTGCATTTCCACAGTAAGCAGGAAGTGAGGCACAAGAGATCTGTGGAGTGGAACAGTTGGTACTGAGAGCTCAACACCTGCTACAGGTAGTCCAGGTCCTGCAGACCAAACCCACTGGCAGCTGAAGAATCTTCCAGGTCAATTTTCCTGTAAAAGTCATCTCCATCCTGCTCCCCAAGGCTACTCCATGATGCAAATCTAAGCACTGGGAGTGCAGAGCACCATGAGATTTTTTTTTGGAACACACCCTCCCCATCCAAACAAAAGCACTTACACAGATGCACGCAGAGGTTCTGACACACCTGCACGTGTTCATGCACCCCCAGGGATCCTTCTCAAACACAGCAACTCAAACAGGCCCAAACCAAACTGTGGTTTAACACAGCTTTCTGCTTACACTGGTTAATCACAGCTTGTCAATACCTTAAAGGAAGCCAAGCACCACGTCCTATTAGCAATAAGATATAAACATCCTTAGAAGTACAGTCCAAGATACAAGGAAAAGACACAGAGCTGCAAACAGCCAACATGATCAATGTGTCACTCTAGAACACCCCAAAATCTAGAAAAACTAAAAAAAAAAATAAATAAAAAAGCACTATGTAAAACCAAGCTAAGGACCTTGTCTGGGAACTGATATTCAGAGCCAGTATCTCATTTTCAGCCTCTCTCTCAATAAATCCTGCCCAACCACAGGGCAATGGTAATCTGCAAAGTATTCCCCAATACCTTGTCCTAACTTTAACTTTTTTTAATCGACCATAACAGTATCAGAACAAAAATATTAAGAGATAATTAAGAGATGTTTGTAAAATTTGACCAAAGAAAACTTGCAGGGACCTTCCATGGAGGTGAAGAGTTTCCTTAAACCATTTTCTATTTGACTGCCAATTTGAAGTTTAGAATACTCTGGGCCTGACAAATTATCCAACTCCACCAATCCTCACACCTCAACAGCTGATGTCCCACACAATTGATGAAGCAATGTTTCAGTGCAGACAGCCAGTAACACCCATTAGCAGGATTTTTATTCCCATGTTAGGTAGGAGTGATGTCCTAAAGAAAAATAATCTTTCAGGTTGCTTTCACTGAAAACTAAATGCTGTCTCTTCCTGGTCTCCACGGTGAGAATGCCTGAACAACAGTGAGCTGTTTAGAATACGGCTGCCATCTAGGAGCAAGCAGAGGAAATGCAGAGAAATCTCGAGTCAAAATTTGAACTGTGAGCCCACTTGATGGTCAGACATGCTATTACACAAAGCTATCAACACTAGAAGCACAGATCTTCGGGGAAAAAAATGGAAAAGAAGTGGCAGAAAGCAGAACTTGTTAAATGGTGGTTTACAAACAGGCAGTTCCCAGCATAATCCTAAACTATTTGGTTCACAACAAAAAGTTTATCCAGTCAGGCAAGTCAACATGTACAGAGGTGCAGTGGTATTTCCCTTGATCTTCTTTTGTTCATTAAAAAACTGCAGCCTAATTCACTTTTTCTGAAAGACTATTTTTCTGTGTGAGGTTGCAGGCTACAAAAAATGAAGTGAAACAAATGAAGTCAGCCTGAACCACAACAACAGCCAAAGACAGAGCCTAAAATCTTACACTGAACCTAGGGTCAAAAAAAAAAGCTTCACGTAAGCAACTTCCTGAAGCCTTACCATATTTATGCTTGCTTCTCAGAAACTATGCAGTTTCCAAGCAAGTCAGAGCTGCAGTACATAGAATTTTACTCTTTCATCATTCAGCTGTCACTGGCTTTATTTTAGTTTTACAGACCGAGAACAAGTACAATTTACAATTATAATCCACAGTGATTTGCAATGTTTCATCCATGGATCATCTCTAACACACAAAAGAAAGAGCTCTTGAGATCCATCATGTTGATGCCTATTTTGTACAAAGCAGACACTTTCCAGCTCAGTTACTGAGTATGTTCCAAGAAACCTATGTTTTGGCACACCACAGCTACCAGGGCTTTTGGAAGAGGCTGAAATGTCCTGTCTATATAGGAAAGAATGGCTTGTTTCTGGTTAATGGGAAGAGAAAGTCAGGTTTCTTGCTTTGCCAGATCCCCTGGCAAAGACCCACCTCTCTCCCTAGGGGTGTTTCCAAGGCCACCTTCTCAAAGAAATCTGGAGCCATCAGGGAAGAAAAGTAGCATGACAATATGTGGGAAAGAGCTGACAATAGAGACCTGGGGAATACAAAGGGCAGAAATACAGAAACTCAACCACTGTTTCAGGAGACCCTTCACCAATGAAGGAGAAAAAAATGGCCTTGCACGTTTGAGAAGTACAAATGTGTTTTTCAAAAGTCCTGATTAGAAAAGGCACCAATCTAAATGTAGAAATTAACCTGCAATTTTGTCACATCCAACAACATTAACATTTGTCCTGTGAGAGTAACCAATTCCATGTGCAGAAGCAGAGATAGAAACCTGTAGGAAAGCAGGTCAGAGCACCAGAGACTGCATTGGCAGCTCCCTCAGTCCCTTCCTAACACAGCACATCTCATTCCAGCAACAGAAGCAGCACCAGCCTGATCACATCCTGAAGTCAGAACTTCCCTTTTATCCCTGGGACTTTAACAAGTTACCAGGCACACACATCCTCTACCCTTGAGATTCACTCATCTGTCCTTGCTACTGGTATCTGTGCCAGGCTACAGTTCTGGGAAGCACAAGTTTAATGATGCAGAGAAGTAGGTTGTGTGTTTGCAATTTCTCATTTACTGGAATAAAGACAAATGTGTATTAGTGGCTTAAGCACACTTCCACACCATCTCTCTCATCCTGTGTTAGTAAGGATGCAAATTATTCCTCAGAAGTTAAGAATTAAAAACCACTTCCCATGTTTCCTGCTTTTACTTACAGTTTGCATCTGATCAGTGCTTTGTGGCTTAACTTGAAGCTATCACGGCTCCTTCTGTTAATCAGTAACTAATAAACAGCCAGTATTTGATAGTCCAGCTTTATTAATAAACATCTTGGCTTCCACCCAGGCACCAGTTCCGTAGCAGAACCTCATTAGGCAATTCTCACTATTCAATGTGATACTGAAAAGCACCAGTAATACTGAAGTAAAAGACATTTAGTTGCATTCCCCCTCCTAGAATAGAGCAAATGAAAAGTGACAAAACTCCAGTGTGTCAGATTTTATGAATGTAATTATCTCCTACACCTCCTCCCTCAGGATTTTACACAGCTTGAGGCTATGGGGTTTTTTCTTGGTAAAACAAAGTTCCCATGTAGTTACTAAAGGAAGAGTTTTGGCTCCAATTGCACTATATCACTTCAAGAAAGACTCCTTTGTTGACTGTCTTCCCCAGAACTATTTCTATCAAAACAGCTCATTTGTGCACACTCAGGTAGACTCTGCTTTGGTATTTACAGTCAGCAGTCCAAACACAATACCAGTAAGAATTATACTTTTAAAAGACAGACAAAAAAAGCTATGGGGAGTAAAAGGAACTGCCACATTCTCGTGTTTTGGAAATACCAGTCACAGGACGCCAACTGCAGATCTGCATTTCTAATGTCTCCTTCTCTCCCTCTCCAGAAAATAATGGGCCAGGAAAGAGTACAGGACAAGGACTTACCAGCTGGACAAGGTAGATACTCAGCAAATAATTGTTACAAAACAAGTGCTTGGCTCTCAAACTTCAGGAGTCTGACCCCCAAAGTATATGATTTTTAAAAAACAACTCTATGTAGCAAGAAAGTATTTTCTAGAGATAATCCATAAACAGTATGAAGCTGTCTAACAAAATAATCCCCCCAAATTAAACCACCTTAATTTTCTTCCTACCAGAATTGTATCACACCTATTAAAAATGTAAAACTGAAGTCATACCTAGAACAAATACCAGATTTGTAAGAGGATTAAAACCAACACATCCTGGATATCACAAATATACTTAATTCTCAGTTCAATAAAATATTGGAATATCAATTTATTAAAAAGTTATGTGAACTGTACATACGTAAACTGCAATATAGCTGAAAAATCTGAAATATATAATTTTAAAGGAAAATCATTTATTTCTGAAAATATTTAAAATATTGCATTTCTGGCAGCAAATTCAAAAGAAGTGCTCTGGAATGCGTGCAGTCTCTCTGTGCATTTGTCTAGCATTTGTCTTCAAGGCGTGAAACATATCTGCTTTCTGATTTTTCACAGCACAATCTTGTGACCATTTTCTTTCTGACTTGCACAGACAGAATTCAATTTCCAAGAACAGGAGTAGAATTTTAACAGGAAATGCTATGGTCCTTGTTGGTGCAGACAACACACTTTCCGAGAGTCCACGTCACCTTGGAAATCTGCTAGCCATCCTGCATAAAACTGCATCAGATTGTGCTCACAAGTTACAGAATAAGTCTTTGATTGATAATTTTTCTGTTTATTTCTGCCAAGGCCACCGAAAATACAAAGGCCTTTTCATCTGAAAGGTTAGCATACATGTCAACTTCTTTTTCTTGTTTCTCTGTAGAAGAAAAAAAAGTCACTATTAGAAGCTTTTTCCATTATTCAAAGTTAATGCAATTTACACAGAAATTAATAAATTATGTGAAGTGATGGAACTGAAAGACAATCGACTCCTATGCACAGAGGGAGTGAGAAAGAAGAGGAAGTAATGGAAGCACACAAAGGTGCTGGAAAAGCCACAGAATGAGTCACCCAAAAGCATGACTGAATTTCTCTTCAGTAACGATTAAGGAAGAATGAGTCGTTAACATGAAGACAAACAAGTATTCAAGTATTCCTTCAGGTTTGGTTTTAGTGGTTTGGGTTTTTTCTTTTACATAAACACCTCCTATCCAAGAAAACACAATTAATTTACAATGTCCTCATTTAAACCAAAATTTTCCTCCTTACAACTACATGAAAAAAACCCAAGAGTTTAATGACAGTGTCAAAGGCCAAAGAGCAGATACTCAGGCTCCAAATTTATCATCATGCACATTTCTTTCCACCTTTTTTCCAGCTGTAGAACAATGCTAACACCTAATGGAGCAAGTAAAAGCCCACGAGTTCCCTGTGCTAATGTTGGTTTGTTTCAATGCCACAGACACACAACAGGAAGCCAAAGTTTCCATACTGCAGTGCTCAAATAAATTAAGTTGCACTACAAAAATTCATAAACTAGTACAATTTGATAAATACCACTTTTATAAATACCACCTCCTCCAGAGCATGACAAGTTCTACCCCAGTTTAGCTAGCCACAGGTAGCTGACACAAATTGTTAATAAAATAAAGCCAACAAAGAAACAGTTTTGTCAGCAGAAGATCAAGCTTGTAGACACAAGGAAGAGAGAAATACATTCAGAGCTTTCAGCTGTGGAACTACATCTCTAATCCAGGTTCCACAGTGGCCTGGACTCATTTAAAATGACAACACAAAGCTCACCAAAGAGACCCCTCTGTCTCACTAACACACAGTCACACATGTTCACACTCTGGAAACTGCTCCACCAAGACACCTAAACTAGCATGGGAAAGACAAAGAAGAGGCAGCACTGGCAAATAATGTAAAGCACCATGAGGGAAAAACATCCCAGCATCTCCTATTGGCTTCACATTTGTCTTACAGCTACAGAGAAAACTCCAGCAGACTGCCTTCCATGTGAAATCAAGTGCTTGTGTTAAATAAGCGGGAGAAACTCAAAAATCCTTTACCATGGTGTTCTGATGTAATACTGATACAGAAACAGCAGAAACCAGCTTTTTGCTCACTTCCTGGCTATACAAGACAATATCGTCCAGTGTATTTGAAATTAGTTTGAAAGTGAGTTTCACTGCAAGTCCACCCTGCAGTTTAAAACAAATCAGTTTCTGTATGTACACTCTGAGCTGCTCCACTTCCCCCTCTCACCATTTAAAAATTAACAATGCTGGGAGTTGTTCTGAGCACAGACACTACACACACTGGTTATTCCACATTAACCTTTTCTATTTTCATATCTAAGCCCCACCCCTTGTTTCATGCTTCCTGATCCAAATGAATCCCACCACAACTTGAATATATCAGCACCCAGCAAAATTAAAAATATTCCCCTTGCACCACACCCTGGTTGCTGTTAACAGACTGTGGACTTCTTGGTTTCCCTTCCCCCCCAGATCAGCCTTATTCTGAAAGACTTCAGTTTACTGAAATCTTGGTATCAAAGAGTATCAAGGATTAACACAGGTGTGCAAGCTTCATGCACTCTCAGGACAATTGTAGTTCCCATCAGTAACAAGTGAAGAGCTCACACCTGCGTGACATTTTATCATACGCTACTCCTATGACACCACAGCTTCCACACACACTCTGAAAACTTTCCACTTCAGTCTTATCTGAGGGTAGTTTTGACTCACTTCTCTATTATGAGCAAAAGAAAAATAGTACTGTGTTTCTACAAGACAGTAAGACATTAAAAACTAGAGGGTTGGCTATACAACTAAGAGGCTATTTAGGCAAAAAATAGTTTTTCTGGAGCATGTCTCTTGAAACCCCAGATCTCCTGCAACCCACTTAAACTGCAGCCCTTAAAACACTGATTATGTATAAACCACATATGGACCTCCCTCTTCACAAATTCTGTATGGATTCATTTTTCAAGATAGTAAGTTACTTCAAATATGCACACTGGGCAAGCAAATGTGTGAGTAATGCAGCTGGAAATTACTGGAAAAAGAAAACTTGCATCAAGAAAATGTATTCAGCTTAAGTTTAATCAGGATACTGAAATGTATGTATATATCTTTATGAAGATTTGTCTTGCTAAGTAACAAGCCTGCTTTAGCAAGTCTACAGACTACTTTTATTGAGACTTACTTGCTAGTAACGTCTTTCAGAATAACCAACACCACTTCCTCCAGCATACAAGGTATTTTGTTTGCTTTAATACAATCAGGGTTATTACCCAGATAACAAGGCAGCCTGGTAACCAGTCTAGCTGTGTGTCACAGTCCCACACAGTAAAACAAAGAACACACCTCCACAACAAAAGCAGAGTCAAATTACTATAGAGCATTTGTATTTTCAAAATACATTGCAGTACATCTGACAAAGAAATTAAGCGACAATTTTGACAAGCCAAGGCTCTAGGGAGAAGTTCCTATTTTCCAGGGTCACCACATGGCTCTGAAACATGTGATAGGATGATTTTCTGGGTCCCAATACTGCCATATTCCCTCAATCTACATCTGCTTCCTCTTTCCTCTGCCTCCATTCCTTCTTGCTAAATCTGCAGAAAAAATAGCTTGTTTTAAAATGCCTTTTCGCTTATTCCATTCTTCTTAATTGCTGCAGCTCTTTGCTCTAATGTGAGCCAGTCACGAAGGACACAAAAGAACCAGTCAAAGGCACAGACATAACTGGGAACAAGCACACTGTGTGTGGAATTGCATGACAAGCAAGGAAGCAAAGCTACAGATGCCATGGGAGTCTTTAGGAAGGAAATTTTCGCAGCTGGGTGGTCTTCAAATGTACAGATAATCTGCTCTTCCATGTTATTACAACTGAGGTGTTTTCTGTCTGCCTGTTTTTCCATCTACAAACACATTAGGAACCAAATATTTAAACAGCCATGCAAACAGTGGCTTCTTTTCAAGTCTTTGGGGCAAAAGGACAGCACAACCTCTAGTGACAGGTAACGTGTACCCAAAATATCCTAGAGACACACAACAGGCAAGGAAATAAGATACTTAAAGTCTAACACACTAAGCTGACACCTTGCACTCCAAAGTTGACTTTCAACACACACCGACTGCTACACGGACTAGCAACCATTCACAAAAAGAACATCTGAATTGTAGTAGAATTACAGTTGCTTAATATACATAAACAACACTATCAAGCAGCAGGAGTGGTAAAGGAATAGTATTTCTAAAATTCTCACTAATTACTCCACACACAGTAGTTTCAATTTTGTAAGCGACTTGAAAAGGGAGAGGTCAATGTTAACTTGTTTTAGTAATTACTTACAAAAGGATGAGTTCCCTGCTGAATTTGTTTTTATAGCCATGACAGCCTTATATTCAAAAAGTTTTCAAGCTTCCTGATAATCACCAGAGTGGTCTACACACACTACAATCTGACATAACCAGGAGTTAGAAGTAACAAAATATTTTAAGCCTACTTACTCCTGAGCAATAAGATATGCTGCACTGGGACAAAGACAATGACAAATGGGTGTGAGCCCAACCCCTGCACCAGCTCTGCACAAGAGGCTGAGGAGCAAACAGCCATCACAAGATGAAGTAAAGGGGATGGTAAAAACAGCACAAGAAGATGAAGGCAGTCCTATCAAGTGAGATTCAACTTTAAGAAAACACCAAGAAAAGGCACACCACACACACTCTCACGCAAAGATCCCACTATATCCGTATCTCCAGTCTTCTACCTCAAAGCACTGCAGTATTGTCACGCTTCTGAGTTTGCAGCAAGAGGTTAGAAATATTCAGCCTAGTTTTGGATAGGAAAACATGTTCCCTAAATATCCTTCCTGCTGTCAAATTCTTGCTTTTTGGAAACTATAAAACATGTCTTAAGAAAATGGATCTTTTTCTTTGGTTGCTTAGGTTGCTTTCCTCTTTGTCAGAAGACAGAAAACAAGATTCACTTT
Organism: Eopsaltria australis; assembly: GCA_034509425.1. Classification (NCBI taxonomy): domain Eukaryota; kingdom Metazoa; phylum Chordata; class Aves; order Passeriformes; family Petroicidae; genus Eopsaltria; species Eopsaltria australis. Next base: position 373,275 of record JAVTVJ010000341.1, on the reverse strand, counting down.
TATAGGGCAACCCAACCAGCTGGCTGGAATTTTTAAACCAAGGCTGTTTGTGAAGTAGACTGGCAGTTAAATGCCTAGAAAGGATCCTAAATCTACCAGACAAAGTCCAGCTTGAGTCACTAACATATAGGGAAGCTACACACATCAATAAGCCATATGCAATAATGAAGAGATTAGATACTACAAGCACATTTCTATAAAACAATTACCATCTGGAAAATAAACAGAAATGAAATTCCACCTCCTCTTCCCACACTGAAAGCACTAAAAAACACACAACAAATTCAAATTTATATGTGGTTTTTACATGAAAGAAACGTTAAGAAAGATATTTATATTAAACAACAGAGGTATCAAAATTGGTCTTGAAAACTCAGAAATTAAAGGAATTTGCAGCATGGATTAACACCCTTTTTTTTTTTTTTGTAATGTGGAAGGGAAAAAATAATTGCATTTCTGAGTTATGCCACACGATACACTTCAAGGCTCCAGGAGTTTTAGGATCAATGTCTCCTGAATATTTGTAGGAAGTCTTTCCCCTTTTATCTGCCTTCCAACCTTTCGAAGCCCATGCTAAGTTTTGGATTCATAATTCAGGTCTAAAATTACTATCTCCAAAAACACAGCTGGGAAATGCTGTGTTGGTATCTCTTAAATCAAGAGGAACCCTAAGCGATAGTTACATTCTTAAGGGGTTCTAGAATTGTTGTGGCCATGTAACATGTAGCTTTTTTATTGTATAATGATTAAAAAAAGCTGGTCACCAAGGAACAATAACAGGCAAGGAGGCTTTCTTTCCTCTAGAAACACAGGACCAAAATTCAGGTCATAGTAGTGATTCAAGATGCTCTTTTTACTTTGGCCCTCCCTTTAAGAAACTTTTTAAGTAGTCCAGTCACCCTAATCCCCTCTCTGTCATTATATGGTTTGTCCTTGTGATACAGAGCAACAGCACCTCAACAAAAAAAAACCAAAACAAAAAAACCTACTTAACACTTCAGTCCAATGGCTTTCAACCTGCATGTTGAAACTTGATACAGTGGCTAAAAATACAGATTTAGATCTTTGTAGTTAGTTTCATCAGACACTGAAACATAAAACCAGAGGTCTCTACAGATGCAAAACAGTCCCTTCCCCATATTAAGGTATCAGGTACTGGCTGAACTGGTCTAGTTAAATGGTTTGAATGGTATAAAGGTTTACTGATTAAAAAAAAAATACAAATAGAAAATCCAACAAACAGATTTCTCCAGCTCTCATACCTCTTTCTTCCTCGTGCTTTTTCGCTGAGGCGCTCTTAGGTCTTCCTCTTCCTCGTCTGCTATGATCTGAATGGCTGTTAGACCTGGATCTTTTTCGGTTTTCTAAGTCTTTATTTACTGCAGAATTTATCTTCTCTCGCTTAACTCTCTCTGTCCGCCTCCTTTTGGCCTCACTCTTGTTTTCTGTGCAAATGAACAGAAATGGCATGATCCAGGGTTGTTTCTACCTCTGATCTTAATTTACTCTTAATGCTTACCTCACCCAACCAACCTTTTCCTTTAAAGCAGTCAGAAGTCTATACCTTTAGAGAACAATTGCATCTGCACGATATGCATGCAGAAATTAAGGTGTCAGATCCAGAAGGACACTTCACTTCTTGATTACAAGCCTTAAATTACTTCAAAACCATTTTGCAGCATGAGATGTTTGCTGATACACAAGAAGCTGTTTCCCAAGTAAGATGGGAACACAAATCGCACACATCACAGCCTTGAAGACACTCCACCGTGTCTGTTCCACTACTGAAAGCTTATCAGCACACACCACAGCATTTGGGCTTCTTTTGACACCAACAATGAAATCATTGGAGCTGCCCAGACAAACCAAATGCTGAGTCAATGGTGCTATCAGTAAATGCCACAAAACACAGAGTACATCTCCCACTGCATCCAGCCTCTGACAAGGCCTCCTCATGCTCAATGCTGAACAGGTGCATTGTTTTCTCAAACACCAAAGTCATTAAAAGAAAGTATTTACATGAGTTTTATCTGGAAGTTAAGTATGAATTAATGAGCTTGGGTACCAAACACTGTACAGTCACCACAGCACACTCATGGATTAGCTGCACATTTGTAAGGCTGCAGCACCACTCTACAGCAGCTGTACTGCTGAAAATACTGGAACAATATTTTCTAGAAGTTGTGGTTACCTTAGGAGCACAGTATAGACATACAGTTTCCTCCTGTATCTCTCTGGGGAGCTGATTTCCTTTGGCTGCAGTTGTCCCATTAATCTTGTACAGACACAGGTACAAGCTGACAGCAGGGTCCAGCCACCAGCGCTAATACAGAACCTGTATTTCATAGTGTCACAGCCAGGGTGAGGTAGCAGGGGAGCCTCTGCAGACCAACCTGTCCAACCCCTGCTCATACAGGAACCCCAAGAGCCAGCTGCCCAGGACCATGTCCAGAAGGCTTTTGAGTTCCTCCAAGGATGGAGACTCCACAACCTCTTGGACAACCTTTGCTTGGCCATATCACAGTAAAAAGCACTTTCCAGAGCTGCTCTCCAGCAGGATGGCCCCCAGCATATATCCATTTTGCCTCCCCTGGTGCATTTCCTCTGTACAGAGTTGAATTATACAATCAGATTATGGCCTTCAGCTTCATTTGGTAACTACTTTATCAAAAAAGGGGGAAGAGGAAAGAAAATTGACCAACACTTCCAATCTACCACAGACATTTCTTAACCTCCTCCACCTTGAAAGTTCAGTTGTCAGCATAATGTCATCTAATTCCTACAAGTGCTAATCTACAACTGTCCTTCAAAACACTGATACAAAACATCAAATAGCTGATGTAGCCCTCCAGATCATTTTAAAAGGTAGATCATTTTAAAAGGTAGGTATTATAGATCAGATATTTATTGGGTTTGGGTCAGGTTTTTGGGGTTTTTTTTAATATGTATCTTCCCTGTCAGGCTGTTCTGACTAATTCCTACTACTGGAGGAAGTGATAAAAATGAACACAAGGAGAATGCTATTCATGCCAGAATGCACGTTCAACTGACTTCTTACTGTGTCCATCAACAAAAGACACACTAGTTAGGTACAAAAAAAGCACTATTTAATTTAATCATGGAGAGAGAAGCAAGATCCACCCAGTTTTAGATTAAACATTATGACCAGTTTTTTTGTTTTCAGAAAACCCAGCTTCAATCAGCATGTACTCTGAAATCAGATCCTTTTGGGACCTCTACACATTTAGCTTCAAAACAAGATTAACACAAAGCATTTCTGTAAGGGGCTATTTTGCATAGTGATCAGTGTGTGCAGCTAGAACATACACAGAATAAATGCCAACATTCCAAGTACAAAGCAAAATTGAAAACACCAGCTTTCATCCTCTCCTCAAAATTCAAGAAAAATTAACGTATTCGAAATCTGCCATGCACAAATTCAAGGGAAAACAATTTGAATTGACAACAGTCAATTTGCACAGAGAAGTAAAACACTATCTTTTGCCCTCAGGAAATAGGGGGAAAGAACTGTTGCCCCTTCTCCCCCCTCTGTAAGTATTACCTGTGATGGGTGGTGATCTCTCAGCACGTTTAGCGTGCAAGAGTTTTCGACTGATAAATATGTAGCCACAGGGACATGATTTACATGCAACAGGAACCTGGGAAAACAAAAGACAATTTTTTCAGACCATTCCAAACTGTGACAAAACTCCTGCCCTATGAAGAAAAAACACACTCAGTAACTCACATTTTGTCCTCAGAGATAACTCTTCAAACTCAGTCTCTACTGCAAACTACAGCCTGTACTGTTACTGTATTTAGACGTCATAAAACCAGATTCTGCTGTAAAACACTCACCAAGCCTTTTTTCTTTATGCAATTGTTAAAAGTAAAGCTTGAAATGTACAGCTGTTGTGATTGCTTTGCACTACTTTTCTCCAGACTGGCAGGAAGGGGGTGGGGAAAAGTAGAGAGCATTTAAAGGAAGGCTGAATTAAAATAGAATTACAATTTCTCTTCAGGGCTCTCAAATATCAGCAGTCAAATCAGTCAGACATTTCCAGTTTTGCTTCCTCTATTTACTTGAAAAAAAAAATAATTATGAGTTAAAACCGTCAGTACATTGTGAATGCATTCACTTTCAGCAGCATTTGAAAGCAGCTCCTTTAGAGAGCAGGAGCAGCTTTAGAGGCACAATAGAGCCTGAAGCAAAACAGATGCATTTGCAGCACTCTCTGCTCCAGCGCTGCAGACAAGGCCGGGTGGGTACAGCAGGACCTCGTTAATTCAAAATGCAAATAACCCAGCCCAGGCAGGCAAGAACTGACTGCAGGCCCAGGAGTTTGAGAGAATACAGTGCTTCCGATCAGCTAAGCAGACAGCAGCAATAATGCTCCCCCAGAAAATGACAATGGAGAACAAGAAATGCCACGTTTAGTATGAAAAATAACAAAAATCCACTCAGAGCAATTTTAAAAAAGCAACACTGATAAACTACAAAACTCATTACCTTAGTGCTAAGATCTTTTGAGATCTTTTAGAGTAGTAAGGAATACATCATATTGCTTTGATTAGGTTTAAGACTGAAAACACAAATCAAAGCATGTTTAGGCAGAGATCTGGAAGAGATTAAATAACACACATTAAAGTGGAGTCATGCTGAAGCATGACAGTGGGGGAAAAAAGGCAAGAGGTAATTTTTCAAATGTAATTCTTTAAAACAGGTCACTACAAGTTTGCCAGTGTCCACTGAAACAAACAGGAGCACAGAACCACAACTGCCTCCTCAATTTAACCAGATATGGAGAAGAACCAAGCTCCAAAGTTCTACTGACTCAAAAAACACTGCCAAATAGGACATGAATTTGTAAAGGGGAACTTAACTGCTACTCAGAATAAATTATTTTGCTTTCTATAGCACAACTGAACTGCACTTCACCCTACAAAAAGCTTACAGATGAACTTTCTGATACAGATTTTACAGAACTAGAGATTTTAATTCCCTTTATGGAGACAATGACATAATAAGAAGTCCAGTAGAGGTTTACTGAACTTTAAAGGTCAGAATTTAGCAGACTTGTGTGCATGCTTGTCTCCTTGTTCATACACCAGTGTAAAAGTGAAAAGCCCCATTATCTAGCAGATAATTTGTGTGTGTTCCTAAGGCGATACAGAGTTCCAGCTAAATCCATTTCTGAACACTTGGGTCTCTCCAATAATTACGTTTCCAGGCTTGGCCTAAAAAAACCCAACTTTGGCAAAGCCACCCAAGGGGATTGGAACAGAGTCAGTATTTTTCAACGAACTCAACTGTATTTAAGAGAACAATACTGTTCTCGTGTTACAAGTTTAGCACGTAGGGGTGTGCACCATTGGAGGGTGGGGGGCCTGGGGGAAGGGGTTTATCACTGAAACCTATCAGTTATCCTTTGAAGACCCACACTGATAACATCCTGTAACATAATGAAGGCAACAGAGTCCTAAACACTATTTCACACTAACATTTTCCTAACAAAAAAGAAATTTCCTCATATAAGACATTTTATCTGGTGCTAAATTAAGAAGTGATAATTATTTCCTCAGATTGACTGCAAGTACTTCAGGCTCCCTAGTTTAATGGAGCTGTGCTTTGGTTGTGAAAATATTGAAATATGAAACATTATCTAAATTACAACAGAAAAATGTTTTAAAGACTACGAAATGTTACTCGGTATTTCACTCCAATAATTGTGGCTGTCTAAATATTTCCATGCATGCCACTTCTAGTGAAAAAATCAGAAACAAATGCTAAGCCCTTCCTCATGGAAGAATTTAAGAAACACCAGTCCAGCACACGGTCACTTAAGAATTATGTGAGAATTTCCTCAAACTCTGCAAAGGGTTGACTTGGACTGTAGGCTTTAGTTCCTTGCTCCCTCCTCTCAAATATTTGGCAGTGGAAAACAAGGTCCTATAAGCAGTGTGTGCCAGGACAGGACATACACGCACATTAAATCCATGTAAGTCACAGGAGAGTTGCTACAGAACATCTACATCGACAAAAACTAAAACACATTATATGTATATAAGTGCAGAACAAAGTGAAAATTTTCACGTCATCTTAAAAAGCCTACAATGTTTGCTTACTTATTGTTGGTAGTTTGACATTCACTGCACTTATTAAAAAAACACATAACAAACAAAAACACCACCACTCTCATATATGACTTCTCCCTCGCTTTCATTTCTCCTTTCACCAACTGAATAACCAGAACTTGGCTCACGATTCCTTTCTCAGAAATAGTATTTCAGTGACGTGCCTAACGTGCAGCTGCAGCCGTTGATCTGTTGGTTAAAACATGAAAGGGCGCCCACACACAGCCCAGCACTCCCAACTGTGCCAGGATGAGTAGGAACACTGTAAAAACTATGCAAGTCAGAACAAATAATGTGTCTTAAAGCCATGCAAGTACAGAAAAAAATATATGAGACTATTTTTTTAAAGTGTAGCTCAACCAGTGGATAGGGGTGACTTTCCGGGGTCACGGAACAGCGCCGAGGCTCCCAGCAGTGCGTGTGACAGGCGCTGCCCCTCGGCCGAGCCCCACGGCCGCCGCTGCAGCGCCGGGCCATTGTTCGGAGCTCCGCTGGAACCAGCTCGCCTGCTTTTAATACTCACATCATTCGCAGTAAATGGAGACAGGCTCCTGACACAAGCGGTGTAAAGCAGCTGCCGCTTGTGTGAGTGTGAGCAGCTCCATTTTGTGCACACCAGGAGCCCGCAGTGGGACACCAGCAGCTCACGCGGGCACTCGGGAACAGAGCACAAATTGCACCAAAGCTCTCGATTTCGCTGCTTCCGAACCACCCCATGAGAAAACATCTCTGAGCCCCCTCCCGCCCAGACCTGGATACATTAGTCATCCAAAGGGCACACTGCATTATATAAATCACCCGGTTCATTGTATTTTTCACAGATCACACAGTCACTAAACAACACCAGCACATAAACAAGCGGTTCTGCAGTCGCGAAGAAGCCCCACAGCACAATACAACTACTCCACTACCCTGCCAGCGGGACGCGGTGTTCAACCCACATTCCATGCAGAAGCTGCAAAGACAACAACCATTTCGTTCACACAAACACCGACTCGCAGCCGCACGGAGCCGGTCTGCCCGCTCCGTCGGCAGCCACTCACCTGCTGGTCGCACTCGGGGCAGGACTTGGTGGCCATCTTCACTTTCTTGGCCCTACTGGAGGACATGCTCGCTGCTGCCGTGGCTGGGCTGACACGGCCGCCGCCAGAGCGCCGCCCGCCCCGGGAGGAGCCGGCGGGAGGAGCGGGAGGAAGGAGGAGGAGTGAGGAGCCGGCGGGAGGAGCGGACATGAGGAGGCGGCCAGGGCAGGAGGCGGCGGGAGGAGCGTGAGGAGCCCCGCGCGCCCCCGACAGACGACAAGCCCCGCCCAGCCCCGCGCGCGCGAGCGGCCGGCCCCGCCCCCGCCGCCGGATTGGCTGCGCGCGGGAGGCGCTCGGAGCCCCCTGGCGGCCGTGCTGGGAAGGGCCCGGGGGCTGAGGGGAGCGGGAATGCTGAGGGGTGTGGGAATGCTGAGGGAGCGGGAATGCTGAGGGAGCGGGAATGCTGAGGGGTGTGGGAATGCTGAGGGGTATGGGAATGCTGAGGGGAGCGGGAATGCTGAGGGAGCGGGAATGCTGAGGGGAGCGGGAATGCTGAGGGGAGCGGGAATGCTGAGGGGAGCGGGAATGCTGAGGGGTGTGGGAATGCTGAGGGGTGTGGGAATGCTGAGGGGTGTGGGAATGCTGAGGGGAGCGGGAATGAAGGAGCCCGGCATTGGCAGGAGCCTGACTGAAATGTGCCTGCCGGCAGGAAGCACCAAACACCATTTCTCTGGTCTCCATCTCAATTCAGAAAAGGACAAGGCCGCAGCACAGGGGGATGTCTGTCGCCTGCTGCACTGGTGCCTTTGGGAGCCTGGTGGTCCAAGGTCTGTCTGGTCATGCCTCTGAGCGGGGTTACACTCACAAATGGGATGTTTCCCAGTACAATGTCCTCAGACAGCACTGTGCTACTGCCAGACCACAACCAGGACTAGAGCAACAGGAACAGCTATCTCAGCAGAGCCTGAATTCCCGACTCATAAATTACATTTATGTCCTAGCAAGTATCCTCCAGACTGTCATGCCAGCCCTCTCCATCCTTACTACCAGTAGAGAATGATGAATAAAGAATCAAACATTGCTTGCAATGTCCTCTCCTGTGCCAGTACAACCTGCTGATTTTTTTTCTTCCACTTCCACAAGTCTCTGCCTTGAGCCTGGTCCCCACACAGGGCATGAGAATGTGCTGCTCTGTCCTTGTGGTCCCCTGTGTCCTTGTGTCCTGGGGCTCCCGTGTGTGTGGAGGTTTCTGGCTGTGTACACAGTTACCAGACAGGCTCATTTGCCCTTTTCCTTTCCTCCTCAGTATTTAAGTTATGACTCAGAGGGTGGATTTGTTTCCCTGTTCTCCTTGAGTATTGTTTCCAGCGTTTACCAGCGCAGGTCTTTCTCCAGAGATACACAAAGGCAAGACAGGTTTATTTTCCATATAAACTGTGACTGCTGCCAAAATGTAAATGCGTTCTATGTAGGCACAACATCCAGATTGCATTCCTGAATCCAGAACAAATCCATGCAACCAGGACCTTGAGTTTACATTTGGATTTTTAATTTTTTTTTTTTCCTTAACTAATAAGGTCCAGACATAGCAAAACACAGAAAGGTATTGGAGGAGTATTTAAAACAGCAGGGGGCTCTGCTGAGTATAGTAACAGTATCTAGTAAATAAATTAATGAATACACAAGAGAGCTCACAGAGATCCATGACAATACCCTCTTTATAGAGCAAATAAAGTAGTCAGGGACAGCTGTTCAACTATTCCATACATATAAAAATGTTTTCCTTACTGCATGCAAACAACATAGTTCCTAGCCAGAAAACTGATTTACCAGACATGTATTTTTCATGTCATTCTAAATTTTTAACATGTTAGTTTTGAGTTCTGAAAGTCCAAGGCTATTTCTTTAACATAATTTCAGAGGTCTAATCCAGCACTGAGCTAAAAACAACAAATACATTTTTAAGGGTACAGGTACCTTCTCTCTTAACAGAGTCAAGAGGCACTTGTTTTACACCAATTTAAAAAAGCAAGTAAGAAAGTTATGCAATTTTTCTATCTTATGAAAAGCTACACATGACTTTATAAGTGCCTGATGCCTTCTTTTCTCTGCTGTTGTCACCACAGACCCCAGCTGAGCTGAATGGCCTGAAATGTTTCCCTGTCACTGCCTGGCACATCAATGGCCTGCACATGGCAGTGTTTGGGTGGGCAACTATAATTTTACAAGGAAACAAAAATCCTAAAGTAGGAACAATTCAGACATCTAATCCACATTAGAGTGAGAGAGAAGCACTCCTGAGTTGTATTTCTGCTCAGTGCTCCAGGCAATTTGGAAGCATCCTACCATCCTGCAGTGTCCCCTGGGAGAGGGGACAGGCTTGGGCTCTGTCAGCCTCAAAGTGCTGACAAAACACAGCAAATCGAAAAATTAAATTCCTAAAGTGCTGTGCAACCTTGTGTCAAAAAGGTTATAAAACACATCCCGGTTAAGTAACAACTTCCTAATTAGGAAGCTATAGTGAGCAGGGGGTTTATTCTTTCCATGGCCAAAATACTATCTAGAGAATTCTTAAATTATATCTAAATTACAAGATTAGGATGCATGAGAGCAAAACTATAAACACAGGAAGAGCTAGATGATAATATTTGCAATGTTACCATGAAGGAATTGAAGTTTTAATGTAACAGTATTCAAGTGACAAGAAGAAAGTACTATATAAAAAACACATTGATTATACAGACAAGCTTTCATCCTATTTTATGATTCTGACTTTGGCAATTTTGATAATAACAATAGTTTGTAATACTTAATAATGTTACTGTGCTTCTCACAGTAGATTTCAGGGTAGCTGTAATCTGAGTCCCCTCTGAGTCCTTTCATGGGGAATCAAAGTCGTGCCTAACAAGTCCTTTGAGATCCCATTACTCTGAACTTGGGCAAGAACAACATTTAAGCGGCACAAATGCTGGCTTTGTTCTCCAAGTGCAGCTAAATATTGAGTGTTTCCCAATTACAGAGCATTTTTTAATTCAAAACGTTGTTAAGCATTGATGCCTCTTGGTTTCAGGAAGCCCAGGCTTAGGCTGGACCCTGCCTCTAGCTCAGCTGAGCTCATTAAAGCTTGCCTGAGAAAAAAAGGCCACAGCTTCAGATTTTAAAAATAATCTTTTCTTAACATATCAATAATTTAAACTGTTTAATGGCAGTGACACCTAATGTTCCCTAAAAAAAGGCTTCCGACATTTTATTCTCACATATCAGGCCTTTTTTGTGGGAAACTTTAAAAAAATCCTCATGGTGCTCAGAACAGTTTGGTTTCTACCAAATAATTTATTTTCACCAAAATCTTACATTATTTTCATAGAGCAGCTTTTCAACTAGTTCTTATGAAGAGAATTCAATAGATTATTTTACACATTCCATCTGATTTTGCATTTTGGGTAGGAGGTTGGGCTTCTTTTGTTTGTTTCGTTTTTTGCTTATCATGAGATAATGAGAGTTGTTAAACTTTAACTGGTACTTCTGCAGTGAACTGCATTGAGCTTTGCATCAAATCTTCAAGATTTCTCTTCAGTTTGAAGAACAGCAGGAGCAGTCATTTCTCTGAAGATGCTCCTTATATTCTGAACTGCTACCATGAGCAGTACTCCACAGGAAAAAATCATCCTCCCTACTTGTACAACACAGAATACAGAAAACCTTGCTCTTTTGTCTAAATAAACCTAGTTTTCATTATGTGGCTTCCATTTACTTAGTGTGCTCAAAGATTCCTAAATATCATTAACAACACTGGCATTTTAGGCTATTGAGAGCAGTTTTCTATGCAGTGTCTTTATTTCAATGAAACAGCAGCAGCAGGATGAACGCTCAGTTACCACATGTCATTATTGTAATCATGGGGTTTAAACCATGCAACTATTCATGGCAGAGCAGCTTGTTGGAGGCCTGTCAGAATGGAAACACATGACAGCAGCTGTTAGTCTGTTTATCACCCTTATTTCTCCAAGTCTCCATCTTTATTTCTGTGTATTTATGCATTTGCTACTGTTCTGTGTCTCTAGCTCAGCACCATCGATCATTATTTTAGCTTCTTATAACTGCAAGAAAACCAGCCTGTGACTTTATGACTAAAGATGGAGATCAAAGAGCCTTGGTAAGCAGCACTGTCCACCTCCAATGTCTGGTTTGTCTGGAACTTGTGTTCGTATGATTTGCACATTTGTTTAGGAACAACTTTGCCTCAACACTGAAGTTCATCCTGCACTATTTACTTTCAGGAAAGCAACTGCATTAAAATCATCTTTGGAGATACATTTACCACGTGGAAAGAGAGAGATACTTTTCTCTAACACCACTTCAGACTGCATTTACCATGGAAAGGCTTTGTTTCATCCCATTTATTTCCTGTGTGCATTTCTAAGAAATTACCCAGACTACTGAATTCCAGTTTTGTATATATTTATTCCAATGTTTTACTAAAACCATTTTGGTTTGTTCCAAGTGCATTTGCAGGTGTCAGCCTCATTCACAGGCTGCCCTGTGTTACACACTAACCAGGAGCCATACATAATTTGCAAGCAAGGTCTGCTTGGACTGTCACAGTGCAGAAACAGAGATGTCAGGGGATCTGCACCTTTACTTGTGGGTGATCAATCAGAGATACGGGGGCAGTGCTGGCTGGACACTTTCTGCTACGCCAGCTCTTTCTGAGGGGCGGATTGGGGGTGGAACAGCAGCGTGTAGACCAAGAGCAAAGGTTAACTTGTGTTCTTCCCCCAGCAGAATTAGTGTTTCCAAATTAGAATCCGAACTTTGATTTTTAATTGTCTGGGTAGCATTTCAACCTTGATTTCTAAGGAACCATGAAGTACACTTGAATTAAGATACCTGGGAAGTCTACTTGTATCCACTGAATGCAAATATTGGAATTTAAAATAATTTGAGTCTTTCAGGTGATCTGATAAAAGCTTACTATAAAATCCAATCTGGTTTTGTGGTAAATCCAACCTTGACATGTCTTACCACAGCTTGAAATATTTTCTTCTGAACTACTTTTTATCAACCCTAGAGAAAAGACACCATGACACAGTAATTATCAAACTGTCAGATTCAGAGAGCACTTGGCTTTCCAGATACACTACTGATGACAACTTTAAAAGTGAAGTGTCGAAACATACAGGCTCCAAAACCTGATATTTCAAAAGTTAAAAAGGTTCAAAATATGGAAAAAATCAGATGCAATGTCCTGGAACAGTTGCTGCAGCTTCAAGTAAACAAAAATGGACTTCTTGGAACTTGAATTTCTAACAGAGCACTCTATTGGATCATTCTGTGGGCAGAATTTTGGAGGAAGGACAAACAGGGCCAGAAACACTCCACGTGGCCTTCACAAACTGAACAGTAAACAAGAAAAAGCTCTTAGTACAATCAGTACAATGACTGGAAACAAAAAACAAATGAGTTTTCTGCACCACCTCAAGAATGTTCCTTCAGCACAAAAAACCCCCAAAAAACCTATCTCTGTTATTTTGTTAACTACGAATTGACTAAAATCCTCAAGCAGCAATCATTTTTAAATTAGCACAGAGCAAGTGCTGAAAAATATTGCACTTGAAATAGAATAAGGACCGGAGCAAATTACTAGAGAAATGAAACACTTTGGAAGGCAGAAGCTTGATAGAAAGAAGAAATAGTAAAGACAGAAAAAAGGCTCAAGACTTAATTATATGTAATGAAATAAAATCAAACACAGCAAAAGCAGCTTCCTTGCTCTTCATCAGCTGAGGAAAATACCAAAACAGAACAGAACCCAAGCCTCAAACCATCTAATTTAGGCACCTAAAATTAGGAAGCTGGTTTGTCGTATTCCAAGTGACGAAAGAGAAAGTAAAAAGAAGGTTCTACAAAAAAATTTCACAAATAAGGCTGATTTACAGCCCAGGCTGTTACTCAGGGAGGTAACATTAGGTCATAGGAATATTCCTGAGTGAATGATCCCTTATTCCACTCTCTGAGCACAAACAAGGAGGCTCTTCTGGGCACCCAGGACGGGTAAAAAGGGCCTTCTCCTCCCCACGGGCAGTAAGGAGAGAGCATTTACCTCTCTCCCCCCTGAATTCTGCTGCTGTTGTATTTCATGGCAGATGTCCAGTCATTTGCTATGAAAGCTGAACTGAATCCGAGAGATAAAAACATTTTCATCATCTGGAAACAATGAGGAAACTGTGAAAGAGGACCGGCTTGTTCCCGCGGGAGGCAAGGATCAGGAGCAAATGCTGCCCTGGCAGAGTGACAGGGTGAGGGACGAGGCTCTGGCGCTCGTTCAGCCTCGCTGCCTGCCCGACTCCAGAGCCGCTCTCCAGCAGCTCCGCAACAGGTGACCGAGCCGCAGACCCCACCGCGCCCCCCGCGCCGCGTTCCCAGCGCCACGCCGGGCTGCGAAACCAGCGCAGGCGGCCTCTTCCCCACGGACAGGGGAGACAGCGGGGGCAGCGCTGCTCTTCTCACACCCAGAGCAGAAAAGCACACCCAGACAAAGGGAGCGCTCTGTGCGTGGGCAGGCGGCGGCACCGCGGGCACCGAGCGGCAGCGACGCGCTCCCTACCACCGAGAATATTTGGCTTTGCCATTCCCTGAGGAAAATCCTCCGGACTTGCCCTGACCCCGGTTCCTCCGGCATCTCCAGCAGCGGGAGTGCGCCCCGCCCTGCAGACAATGCGGGAGCGGCCCGGGGAGGCCTCTGGGTGCGGTAGTTCCCTGCGCATCACCTGATGCCGTGGGCAGGCGCAGCCGGGACTACAGCCCCCGCCAGGCAGCGCGCCCGCAGCCCGGCTGGTGCAATCACACCTTAGCACGCCCCGGGGCCGGGGCCAGCGCCGGCTGCGAGAAGGATGGGTTTGCCCGGGACTCTTCCAGAGCACTAGCGCGGGCACTTCTGTCGGGGACAGAGGGCTGCAGCGCTATTCGGATGCAATGGTGGGACCTATTGCTCCTGTGGTGGCACCGCAACACCGCAAGATCGGTTGTATCCATCGCAATTAAGTTTGCAGGATCTGGACATGAGAGGATAGAGCGTGTACGTGTAACTGTGCCAGCTCTTCGGCATTTCTCCTGACTGCACCTCCTGCTCGCGTGCATCTGACTAGCGCCCGGTTCCGACTACAAAATACACCGATCCCCAGCACTCGTATCCTTAATCTGGCTTTGGGAACTACCCGAACAAGCATGCATCGGTTTGTCTCGGTTGCCAGGCAAGCGGCGGCAAGGCTGTGCGGCCGCGGGCCGGGGGGCTGCCGGGGCGGAAGGACGGACATGGCTCTGCGCTGCGCCGCTTCGCTGGCGGCCGGGCGGCAGCCGCGGGGTCCCCGGCGGGAGGGGACGGTGCGCTGGAGCAGCGCTGCCAAGGCCTCCGCCGTGAAGATCAACGAGAAGACGAGCAGGGAGAAGATCCTGACGCTGGAGTCCATGAACCCGCAAGTGAAGGCAGTGGAATACGCGGTGCGCGGCCCCATCGTTCTGAAAGCCGGGGAGATCGAGAAGGAGCTGCGGAAGGTGAGGCAGGGGCGGCGGGGCGGGGCAGGGCAGGGCAGGGCGCGCTCCCCGCAGCCCGCACCGGCTCTGCCCCGGGCGCTCCTCCGCCGCCGCTCCCGGCTGGGATGTCGCGGGGCTCGGCAGGAACGTGACACCCCGCGGGGCTGAGATGTGACCCTGTGGAAGTCTCGGGAAAGCGGGAGGCGCCGCGAGTGCCGCTGCAGTGCGTCCTACCAAGTTAAAAACTCTCGGAGCACGGCAGCCTTTCCCCATCCCTCTGCTGGCCCGAGCTGTGGCCGGACGCGCTCTGCGCCTCCCGGCCCTGCCCGGGCCGCCCCCGGCCCCGCTCCGGCACCCCGGGCCCGCGCCCCTTCCCACGGCAGGCGGCAGAGGCACGAAACAAAGAACCCGCTGGGCGGCTACTGTTTATCTGGTGTCACTGGCCGCCTAAGGCAGATACGGGACACCCCCATAAAACAGTGTTTACATTTCTCCGGCCACTTTGACCCTTTGCTGCAATCCCGTGTCCTTTGTGTTATACAAGGGGGTGAGTGACCAGCTTTCATCATACTGATAGAGCGTTTAAGTCGTTCATGAGGATTTTAGAGATACTGCCTTGGCCGGGGCAGGGAGGCACCGAGCTCCTGACAGGTGAGCTGGCCCGGCTCTCGCAGGCACTGCTCCGCAGCCTCACCCGGCGCTGCTCTGGGTCGTCCAAGGAAAACAACGATAATGGGCTCCTTTTTTTTGGATTGCAGAAGATGAGGTGCCTGAGGACAAGCCTTCAGAGCACAAACGCTCGGCAACACTGCCCGAAGTTGTAGGTGGTTGGTACTCTTTGGAGGATCAGATAATAAAGTAGATCCTAAGAGTCTGGGCCAGTGTATGCTAAATAAGGTATCCAAATCAGCCGGTGCTTATATTTTGTTCTTCATATTTCTTTCTTATTCCTTGAGTATTGAAAAAAAAAAGATTTAAAAACCCCCTTAGCAATACAGACACGTCTTTTTGCTTCTACTGTTCAAACCACAGCTTCCCCTCTCATCACAAGGACTCACTTATTTTTGTTTTGAATAAAGCATCTGGCAGAGTAGTTTTTCTGTAATTTTAGATATTCCCTGCTGTCACTGCTTTAGAGAGTCTTTCTAATATCTTATTGCAGGTACTGCAAGACCATTTTCATTAGTTCGTGTAAAGTGCTTTGAACAAAAATGTGCTACAGCAATTCTAACCATAAGAGATTAATTCTCTGGTCTTCATGTTACTTGGTTCCCCTTGTTTTAGAATGTGAAGCATGTTTTCAGCTCACTGTAGTTAGCATATGCATCACCTATTAATGTCTAACTCAATAATTATTAAAAACAGCTTATTTTTTTAAAGAATTTAACTTAAAAACTTCAGTGGTGATGGAGAATTAATTTCAGAACATCTGTGTTGATTTTTGCCTTAACTTGTTTATAAAGGTGTCACTGTGTTTATGCAACTAGGTTCCCTAGTGGATGCATTTTCCAGAGTATAAAATCTTTCAGTGTTCTCACTGAGTATGTTTGTTTTCAAGTTAACATCACAGAGCAGGAGATATTACTTGAAAAACAAATATTAAAGGCCCTTCACGAACTCCTCCCAACTCCCCTGCTTACTCCAGTTACCAGCTGAGTCACTGGCAGAGAAAATAGTCTACTGTGCACTTTTGAGAAAATATAGCAGCAAATCAATCGCTTTATTACAAGATTTTAATGTCAGTTTTGTGTTGTGCCTACTCATGTGGCATTTTCCATTTAATTTTTTTTTTCCTGGAACCAGTCTCATGAAATAATGTTTGCCATTGATAATGGCTACCAGCATTCCTAGAGGTGACTATGCTTTAACACGAGTAACGCAAACAAACCTCCCAGCTGGCAGGGAAAGAGGACAAAATTACTGCAAAAGTTGAGACAGTGTATCTACAGAGCAGCCTTACCAACATAAGGAAGTAGAAAGACTTTACTTGCTTTCACACTTCTCAAGTTACTCATCCCTCTTTGCCTTTCTCATAAAAATACTGTTTTTCATTCTCTTGTTTAATCAAGCTGTCTGCTAGAGCACACAGTGTTGAGTAATACCTAGGTTCCTTGTAAGTGAAATATTATAAGTTAGCTAATTGTCTGTTTTTTGCATGTGTGTGTGTGTCTGAAATGTCATTCTGTGTGCTCACACGTCAATGGCACTTCTGTGTTTCCTTTTTATTAACTTGGACAGCTTTTTCCATCCCTCTCAGTCTTGGTGAAGAGTAGTGGTGGATCTAGAGATGCTGTGGGGCATCCCCTTCCTCTGTCAACCACTTCAGCCTCTTCCCTTTATCCAGCAGTGTTAATTCTGCTGGCAGTGGTTGGCCTAACTCCATGAGCTAAGAGCTGCCCCATAACAACTCTTCTACATCTGAAGGAGCTTTGCACAGGCAGGAGAGCACAGTGTGAAGTGGAAGCACTGCAGTGGCTGGGGGTAACAAGAACAGGCAGAGGTGAAGCAATGGCAATAAATCTGCATTTATCCTGTTCTGCCCTGATGCCTTTAGGTAATTGGTTTCTAAACTAAAAGCACCCTAAATGCAGCTATTGTCTAATGAGAAGTGATAGAGGCTTTCCCTGTTTAAACCTGGTTCCATTCAGTTGCTCTCCATACTTGCGTAACTCATACAGCTGTTCTGGAGACTATAAATCAGCTACTTGAAGCTGTTTGCACAGTGGAAGCTTTCATCTTCCTTGAGGTTTGTTCTGCTGTCTCACATCCCAAAGAGCAGCTCCTCTGTTATTCTATCTGGCACTTGCTGCTTCTCTGTATTAACTGCAAATGATCACAACAGGAGCCCTAACTCCACAGTGCGCACAGAAATAAGGACTAAAATGTTACTCAAGAAGTCTCTGACTGGGCAACTGAGGGGATATTCCTTAAAAAAATAAATAAAAATGAGGCATTAGTTTTAGCTCGTGTGCCTGGGACTAAGCCAATATAAGTAAATTAAAGCACATTAACATTGATTGCCCAATACAGGTGGGGCGTGCTGTACCTGGATTTCACAAGTTTTGTTTGCCTGTGATCTGTATACATCTAGGTGGAAAATCAGGGGTTTAATCTACATTAAGTCTTCCAAGATGGAAATCTTCATGCAAAATCAGTGTTTGAATGACTTTCCTGAACCTTTTTTTCATAATTTTGAAATTGTGTCATGCTCCAAAGTGAAAACCCTTTTTCTCTTCCTCTTTGCTATTGGTAACAATCAGCTGATTCTGGGTTACTAAGATGACAGAAAGAACTGACTCCAACCATTTTCCTTGGTGGTTCTGGCAACTGTTTAAAGCAAGCTAGAGCACCCAGGCATATTTTAATAAATTATTACACTCTAAATAGAACTCAATCAAATAAGACCTTTTTTCTACCTCCTTTGTGTAGACTTGCTAACAGATGGCCACAGTATCAAGTATTGACTTTAATTACATTTCAGACTAGAAAATTGCTCCTGAACACAAATTCAATGCAAGAATAATGCAATCTCTGAACAGAGCCCTTCTCTTTACCTAATCAGTAACAACAAACTAATTTATCTTTACACAGGCAGGACACATACCTGATTTGTTGCTTTGCATTCGTGCTAATTTTAACTGACCTTGTTATGGAAAATCCCTTCATATCTGTTATTCTGACATTTCTCTTCACTTATACTCTCTTTTTCTCCCCAGTTCCTGATTGGGTTTTACACAATGCTGGGTTCTGTGTTAGGTTGAGTTGGCTTATATCCCCTTGCAAGGCATGTGCATATTAAACAGCATTTCAGGATCCACAAGTGAGCTCAGGTAACACTGGAAGCAGTACCTGGCTCAGTGTAAGGCACGCAAGGTCCTTCCAAACTTTCAAGCTACTGAAAGAGAATTGTAGGGTGGAAAGGGGGAGAGGGATGGTGTGCAGGGATACACTGGTAGCATGTAGGAGATTCCTTCAGAAGGCACAGGTGGGTAACACATCCCAGCCCTGGGCCTGGAGCCATGGGCCTTCAATGGCTTTATACAGTTTCTATACATTGAAGCCCCTATTTTTCTGTTACCTTTGCAGCAAAAGGGTTGTACAATCATATCCCGTGCCCACACTTTTCATTTGCGTAACTATTGCAAGTGGGTTCCTGTTTCATGTTTATTCAAGCCACTTGTTCACTCCCTACATTGCTATTTAGACAATAAAACTACCAAAATCCTTCTGCTCAGGTAGCTGAAATCTCAGGCAGCTTCTGCTAAAGTATTTTGCCTAAAATACTGTAGAGCTTTTTTTTTTCCCCTCACTAATTCATCAGGCTTTTAAATTGAATAGAAAAAAATCTGATTTAGAATCCAGCCTGAATAGAAAAAATCTGACTTAAAATCCAGCCTTAATTGTAAATGTGAGTTGACTGAGTCCCTGGGAGTTTTGGAAAGATAAAACACAATTTAGACAATGGCATGCAGAAATATAATTTAACATGCCAAGAAAAAGATACAAGATTGACTGGTACACCCAGTAATGAAAGATGTTAAGCTTAAATTACCATCCTATAATTTTCTTCTTTGAATACGTGACTGTGTGCACACTAAGAAAGTATCTTCCAGGCAAGAGCATCTGACCTCATTAAGACAGAACTGTTGTTCCTCAGTTGTCTGTACATGTTGCATACATAAGTGAATCTGTAGTAAAAGCCATGGTTTTTAAGAGGGCAAAAACTACTGCAGATGAAGGTGAAAGAAAACTGATTTCAAGAGTACAATTATCAAAATCATATGTTCAGAAGCACATAACCCACAGAATCCAGTTTTTTGTATTTTCTGGTTGAATACATTAGCAAAATGTATTCTAAAATAGACCTTTTCCAATAACTCTTCAAGTTAAGAGGATCCTCATGTCTAATCACTTTCTAATGAGCATTATTTTAATTCTGTCATTTAATTCTGTCATGAAATCTAGTGCTTTAAATATATAGGCAAAAATTATGAATGCAAATCCACTTCCATCAATGTGTCATTCTAAAGTAACTTGAGGACAAGTCGTGTTCTGTAATCTCTGAATCAGATCTGCCAATTAATGGTCAACCCCACTGATTTTCTCATGTGATATGAGGGGGCATGCAAGTCATCACTGCCATTTTAAGTCAAAATCCAGAATTTGCCTTCTCCTTCCTCCCCAAAACAGCTCATGTCAGCTTGAATTACACAAGCATAATACAAACTCAAAGCCTTACTCCACGATAAGCAGGTCAGGTTTATTTTTCTGCTGTGAGCTGCTTTAATAAAAAGATTGGAATGCTAATTCAGGTCTTCAGGTCCCTATTAGTTAAGGGCCTCTGGGCATTACTTTCTTGGCCTCTTGAGAGGAGGAGAGAAAAAAGCAAGCAAGCAACTTGGCTACTGCAGCGTAGATCTCAGCTATGCTGAAATGTTTGGGTTTGCCAGCTCTGCGATTGTACAGCTTGTTTGTGCAAGTCACAGCAAAAGCAGTTTCAAGGAAATAGTACAGTGTTTCATAGTGTGATGTTATTGCCTGATAACCATCACGAGGAGGCACAAAGCAGTGGCGATGAAAATGAAACAAGTAGGAGCAGCCAGGAGCAGGCAAATTCTGAAATTCAGAAATAGCCGTAATACCAAGTTACTCTTCCGGGATTAAAAACAGCTCACATTTTCGTGGCCTCCTCAAGGGAACTCTTTTCAATTCTTTCCTATTGCCATTACCAAATCCTCACACACTTCTCTCCAGACTGATGGTTTTCCTTTGAAATTTGCTGAAGATTTAGCAAAGACAGTGTCAGGTCAGTTTGCACCCTTCTTTACTCTTTCTAGGCACAGTGGCATTTTGCAGTTTGCCTGCATTTTCAGATGGTAACTCATAAAGAGAACCTCCAGGTACACTAAAACTCCTAAGAGACAAACCAGTTCCTGGCCGGGCATTGCCGTCATGGTAGTTCTTTGGGGTGGTCCATGTGCTGGCATCACATTGCTGCTTTGATCAAGTAATTCTCCCAACTTCTTGTATAATGATTCTCCTTGAGAGACAGCTCATCATTCCATACTGTTCTCCTTTCCTGATGGGTTTACTGAGGCTCTGGGGATTTCTAGGGGAAGAGGAAGCTTCCCCAAACCTGGTTAACCACATAAAGATTTGTATTGACTTTGCCCCAATGAATTCCAATTCAGGTATAAAAATCCCTTCTCCCAACCTTGTGTAATGTTTAGATGCAGTTGTTAGAATGATTGTGTCTGGCTTGCTTCAGATTTAGTCTGGTTTCTTAAAAGATGCATTTCCTCTGAAAAGAGCAGAGAGATGGAAGTAACTGTTGAAGGAAGCAATTTCCAAAGAGCATGTTCCAAATCCTGGAAGATTCTTTATTCCATTAAAATCCTGTCATTATCCAGAAGATGGCTACTAAAAGAAAGTACATGTTTTTGCATTTTCTCCTTTACATGTGGAAGTGAAAGATGGCTTCTACAGATTTAGAAAGGGGCTACTATCATGAATGTGTTTGCTAACACTGTCAGAAGAGTGGCAGGAGCCTGGCCTTGTTCCCGAGCTGAAGCTGAATCACGTTGTGAGCACAGTGTGAGGTGCCGCCAAAGGCAGGAGGCTGGAGCAGAGCTTGTTTTGTAGGGCTGGGCATTGGTTCTCCTCCTTCATGTGGTTTATACCCTTCTACAAGGCAGGAGAGTCAACCTGGAACTTGCTGCTCACGAGTTTGTTATTAGAGCTCCTGTTATGCAAGCTTCCCTTTTGCAAAGCTCTGCCTGCTTCAGCCCAGCCAGACGGCCTCTGCAGCACACCTTGCCAGCCTGCCTGCACCCGGAGAGAGAGAGGGGATGAGAGTCAGGCGACTGTGCTGGGGGATCCCAGAGGAGAGCAAAACAACTCCAGTGGCCCAGTTCCTGCTCCCCCTGTGTGTTCCTTGGCTTGCAGGGACATAAATTGTCCCATCTCTGGTGTGTGGCTGACTTGGTTAAAGACTGCTTAGCCTTCTGCAGTGAGATATATCTGTGACCTGTTGCAGCCCTTTCCCTGCTGCTCTACAATTTGATATTGAGGTTATCAACATCACATTCACACTTTCTCCTTTCATACAAATATTCACACAGACCTTCCAAAAAGTATTTGGCATAACCCTCCCCTTGGGTACCCACACCCATCACCATAGGAGAAACCTTGGCACAAGTAGCCAGTGATTAATGCTGCTCTGTCTGAAGGATGTGAGCAGAATTCTGCCTTGAACCCTTCTGCAGAGTTACAGGCACTGTCTAGACTTCCCTTGCTGCCAGTTTCTGATATCCTTGCTTTGAAACTTTGACCCATTAACATTCAGCACTTGTTCTTGCCTGCTATTGTTTTCTGTTCCTTCTTTTTGAACTGGTAGGATGGGACTTCTTTTCTAAAGAATTTCTTTAGAATTTTTAAAAAACTTGTTTAGAACTTTTTGTTCAAAACTAAATCTGAACAACTTCTGATACTCCTTTTTTTTCTGTAGAGAGACTGGAAATCAATTAATAGAAAAATACTAAGTGGACATAGCACTTTTTGTATAGATTTCACTAGGAGAGGATATAGCAAGTCTCATGAGGACAGATCTAAAGAATTGCTGATATTAACTCATTGTCAGGTAAAGAAAAGGCTCCAGTTATTTAAAAGCATTTCTCTTTTGAAAGACAAAAAACACAACAGCTCTTGTAGCTGAGACCAAGAAATACAAATTAGTCAAGAGGACCATGGGCCTTTAAGGCCATGTGGGAACTGTGTGTACAGCACAGAAAATCCAGCATTCCTTCTCTAACAAGATTTTATGGTGAGAGAACTTTTGTGTGTGATTTGCTATATGTTCCAGATCCATCATTTGAGAAGCAAAGGCAGTGTTGGGTTTGTGGAGCAGGTGATGATTCTATACTTGCAGTGATGGCAAAAACACTGTTTGGCCCTAGTAAAGATATAAATGGCATGAATAATAATAAGCAACAATATTATTTTTGGTAACTCTGACATAGGCACCAAAAATATCTGTTACCTTTGTTTCAAAGGCTATACCACTATAAAAACTCCAAAAGTACATTATGAAATGCTGAGGGCCTTTCAGCATTTCACCAACCAAAGAAGCAGCTGTTTTTTATTGCAGAATACAATAGTATTTGTGATCAAAAAACCTAATTAGTCCAATGTAAGGTATTTCTATTATTAGGGAGTTGGTTTGGTTTTAATCTGATAAACCAGAATATTTCTATTCCATGTTTTTTAAGACTGCCTAACTTAAGGCATAGAAAGTATCATCCATGTTCCTTAACAGATTTGTATTACTTTGCAAATCTAGGGAAACGGATTCAATTTGCTATAAGGACCAAATACAATTGGTCCAAATGGAATTTGTTCTTCTGCATACATCTTTCTCTTCCTACTCATTTATAATTACAATGAAACTGTGCTGTCAGTGGACCCCAGATAGCTTGAAGAGAACATATTTTTAGCTGTTTACATTAGTCATAAATTACTAAACTTCAGCCTCAGATAACTGTAATGTCTACCTGGCATCCCTATTCCTAATTCTTTATTTAGAGCTGAAATGCAGCTCTTAATTTAGGGACTCTCTTAGATCAACAAGCATAAAAGCAAATTACTTGATGGAGTCAGTGTGTCACTTTCAATTATTTTAAGTGAACATTTTTTTCAATTACTGCTAAATGTAAGGCCATATAAAATTGACCCTTTTCAATCAGGATCATGTAAGTCCAATTGTCTGGTCCTAATGCCACTTCTATCTGCATATTTAATTTTAAAAGAACAAAAACCCTAAAGTCTCTCAAATATATGATGGACTGGATCCATAGTGGAGATCATGCAGCCTTAAACCTCCAAATCTTGGCATACCTGGGAATCTCTATCCCTGGTGACTACCTGTGTTATTGTTATTTGCGCATCTGGCTTCTGGTCTGCCATTGAAGTCCAACATCAAAGTTCATGGTGGAAAAGCAAAAATTGGTTAAGGCTTGCCAGCCACATATTCTATATCCTAATCCAGTAATTGGTTGTAAATACATGGACCAGGAAGAGGCTTTCTGAGTCCATACCCAGAGCAAGTTGTTACAGGTAATTTCTACAGAAATTTCTGCTGGAAACTTATCAGTCTGATTTGGCAGTTCCTTAGTCCACATGACAATTCTGTCACTGTAAGGACGCCTCCCTACTATCTCTCACATATACATTAGAACAACTATAATTTTATTATTGCCTATTTCATTTATTCTTCTTGTAATGTTGGTCTTTACTTTCAGTTAATCTTTTTTATTTAAACCACTGGTGTTTTTTTCAACCAGTCAGTTCCTTGCCTTTTTTTATACTCTCATTTTATTTTGCTTTTTAAAGAGCTGTGATTGCTAATCAACATTCATTAACTTCTTTCCCTGTGTTCTCCTGACGTGTTCAGTTTCTCACAGGAAAAATGGCTGGCTCTTCAGATTTTGGAGACTGGGAAGCTTTTAAATATTCATGGTGATTATTTAGCACTTCTGCTGTTTATCATACAGAGCCTCACTATGATATATTTTGTGGAACATCTCTACATGGAAAAGTGGAGTCATCATACAAGGAATAATTAATCTAAGTGTAAAATAAATAAGCAAGCAGTATCTTTACTGTTTTTACTCTGAAAGAACTAAAGATCTTGAGGTTTCTTTTGTTGATGGTTTCTCAAATATCCTCAAGCCTTTTTAGCTTCTTGACTGATCCATCCCTCAGGTGTCTCAAAGAAGCTGCTCTAAAACTGACAATTCAAAATGCCTTTTATTTCATCTTTTCTACTTCAATGTGTGGTTTCCAGCCAAGTCAGTCTCTTACTTGCAGCTAGCAGAAAAATGAAAGCCAGCCTATCTATTAAAAATGTGTCACAGTCAACACAATTTCTGTAAACCATTGAAGATTTACTGGCAGTATTGTATAAGAAATGCATTAAGCTTTACATTAAACACTGTAGCTGCTCTGAGATCAGGCACTGTTTAGTTACAGCCACATGACAGATACTAAAAAAGAATCTTCTATTTCAGCCCTAACAAAACATTCTGAATTATCCCTTTCTAGGGAATCAAAAAACCTTTTACTGAAGTGATTAAAGCCAACATTGGAGATGCACATGCAATGGGACAGAGACCAATCACTTTCCTCCGTCAGGTAAGACTACTATAAATACTATTATTAATTTTTTATTAGAATGCCTTAAAGCTGTCTGATATAGGTATTAGTATAAATGATTCCCCAGATGCAATTAGACTTAAAGTACTTATTTTGTAAAGAATTAAAAGTGTTCATTTCTGAGCCAAAGTCCTATTGTTTGCTGATTTTCCTCTTTTACCACAGGAGCTTTCCTTAGTTTCCATATCATTCCCCACCCATACTTTTTCCTGTCACTTCTGTGTTATCAGTCAGCACATTCGTTATCAATAATGCTCTTCAGGAAAGGAAGTGGTTCTCTTTAAAGAAAAAAGCAAAAGCCTTTCTTTGTCTGAGAGAACACTTTGAGATCTGCACGTAGCTGGGTTCAACTACTTGTACTGTGTTTCATTTTGCACATTTTACCTCTGGGCAAGCTAATTGGCAGGTTAACTTATAGGAAAGATTACAACAGAATTCATATTTGTACATTATTCCTAAAACATAAATAAGGTTAAAATGAGTATTATCTTATTTACTGAGCATTCCTCACACCCTCATGTAAAATCCTCCATCTATAATAATGTAAATTCAGAGAGTTCCAGGACAAACTGAAGCCTTATCAAGCTGAGGATCCAGGTGATTATAATATCAAGCTAGGGAGACCTGAGCTTCTTACAAATTATTCAGATGTATTACAGGTAATTCCAATGTTATTAAATAAAATGGGAAATCCTTTCTCCCCATGACTGTGTGCACACATGGATTAATTCATTGTCATTGTCCCACAAGATGACAACAGCCTATCCATATTACACCATGTCAGCATAAAAATGAGAGAGACTGGAATAAATTAAGCTGATCTCAAGAGAGACCTCTCAATTCTTTGTCTCTTACATTCCTTCATTAACTTAATTCTGCTGGGTTGTGTTTCTACTTTTACTATGTTCTATATCACCGCTTCTTTTTTTAATGAAATATTTCCCATGAATTCACATCAGTAAGAACTAGAAGTTATTTTGGGTAAGGCTTATTAGAACAGGCAACTAGGACTTCAAAATTTGATTGTATTTTTCAGTTCTGCTCCACATTTAAAGTCTTGATTTCTTGTCAATAACACACAAAGAGTGGAAGATAGAGCTGCTTAGAGATACCATAGGAATAATTAACTGTGCTTTACTGTGTTTGCTCTATGCTTAGCTCACCTGGATTTTTCACTGTCTGTAATACAAATAGTTAATAATTCTATAACTGTTTTTATCAGCATAACTTGGAACCTGATAAGATTTCTTCTCCTCTGTGAGCGCAACCCTTAAAAAAAACCAACTGAAAACTCTTCATCAATAACCTGTGTTTTAAATTAGCCAGTATTTGTGATCTTCATTTCCAAGGAAAGTTAACATAATATCATCAACTTAAAACAACCATTGCAAAGTGGTCAACTGACATTTTCTTGGCATTTCAGGTAGTGGCCCTGTGTACATACCCAAACCTGCTGGACAGCCCGAGCTTTCCAGAAGATGCCAAAAAGCGAGCCAGGAGGATCCTGCAGGGCTGTGGAGGAAACAGCTTGGGTAAGGCTCTGTTCCTGGTGGTGTTAGAAACAACAAAGGTGGTTTCAATGTCTGCAGCTGATGGGGGCAGGTTTGCAGTGTGACCTGTGGGTGGTGACCAATCATGCAAATTGTTGGTGGGACTTGTGACAGAGGAGAAGGTGAGGGTTATTCATCTCTGGAGCCCTCGCTGAGGTTTTCTGTATTAGAAAAGTGGCAGAAAGTACTAGTGAGGCTCTGTGCTGTTGGTATGACACCTCTTAATCCAGGGCTCTGTCTCTCCTGCTGAGACTGGGTGGAGGATTTTACAGTTTTACCCTCTCCACATGTTTCTCTGCCAAGGAGTCCACTGTCCCTGTAAGGTTGGTGTCAACAAACTTTATCTCAGCTGATCCAGTGCACACTCCTGGATCTCAGTTTTGAACCATCAGTTCAAGTATGTTTCCTGGAGTATCAGAAACTCAGGTACCACGGTGATAATCCTCTGCAAAAGGAAAGCTACACTGCTGAAAGGTGGTAGTTTTTTACATAGATGAGATAGTTTTAACTGAAGGTGTCAAAACCCTATTTCTCTAAGGTAAAATAACTCTTGAAAGAACTGCAGAGCTCTGTGCTTCAACCACTGTTCCTACGAGAGTACACATGTAATATCCACAAAAACAAGTACAAAATTTGCATATTCAGTAGAAAGGAAATGGAAGAGACAATTTCTCATCTACTGACTGTGCTGCCTACCTGGCAAATGCCATGAGAATTTCTGCTCTGCAGATACTGCTACAGCTGCTGGGTGCAGCAAAGAATCTGGCACACTTACCTTCTTTCAAGTAGGCAAACAGTGACATTTCAGAGGGCTTATTACAGTAATTGGCATATTTCTTAATCTTTGTGACTGCAGTGCCTATTTGCACTGGCATATTTTGAGAGTAGGTGCTGTGAAACTTAATAAAATAAACAAAACATAAACAGTGATTGCATTAGCAGTATTTCAAGCTTGGACTATTCCTAACAACACAGCCTAATAGAGAGTGTATTTTATCTTCACCTTCTTTGTATTGGTTTGTCTTTTAATTTAGACCATTAAAAATACATTTATCAAAACTGAAAAGTTTCTTTAGCTCAACGAATCCCTTTCCTGTCTTACTTTGGACCAATAAATCCACATAGTACTGTTGCACATAGGAGTTGCTGGGGATACATTTGAATTTTGACTCAGTCTTTCTTTGTAATGATTCTGAAATTCAGGGACATGGGAGGAGTTCTCAGAATGATTAGTCTTGACCCCTTGGTGCTCCCTTCCCCTTAAGAGCATGGTGGTGTGGGACACCACAGCCCCATGTTGGAGTAAAGTGTAAGAACGTCAGTCTTGCGTAATATTTCAGAAATGTGTTCCCTTTTTTCAGAAGATCATGTATTTCCCATAATTTCTGTTAGCTCAGTAGATTCTGAGGAAGTAGGCCTGAAAGAGTTGCAAGCAAGATGTTAATTCTGAATACACCCTGTTAATTTCAGTGGCTAAATTGAGGTTCTGTAAGTAACTGGAGCTTAAATGTTTTTCAATCTTGAAATTATTTATTCCAAGAACAACTCTACCTCTAAATTCCTGAGAACTAAAACCACTGTAGACCTTACTGATGTGCTGTACTGGTTTCTGCCCCCTCTCCACCTTTCCTGTCTCCAGTACAGTGGGTCAGCCCCTTCTTTGGCCTCTGGAGCTCATCAGCCTCTGTACAGCATCCCAAAACATGCAGTTGGAGGCATGGGGATGTGCAGCTGAATGGAAGTCACCCCTGTCACTTTGTTGGTATTCTGACAACTCCCTGAAAGAGAAATTGCCTTTCTTGTGGAAAAACAAAGATTAAAAACTGGCTCCGCTGTGTTGTGTTCAAAACCTTATTTTTCAACGAATTTGTCAATCCAACACAAAGGTGAAATCACTACATAGGGTCAAAGCCGTTCAAAGTGTTGCACCCACATCTATACCACCCTTTTTAAATGTATTAATTGCAAAGTTAATATGAATTCTCTTCTTCTGGAAATGAACTAGAATGCCCTCACTTGCAATGAACATTCATTTGGCAAAACCCTACTCATGGTTTTGAGTCTTGCTGCTCCCAGGCCATGTATGAGGGCTCAGATGTGTCCTCAACTTCTCCTGTGTCCAAACACTCGGGGATTCTACTGACACCACTCACTTTGCATGTGGGATAACTGGCATATCTTTCCAGGCATTTGAGACTTTTACCCCTCTTCTATATATAAAAATACATAATATATGCAGCTTTTTGGGTTGGGTTTATTTATTTGCATCCCACATGCAAACACGGGTTCTAGTCAAAGCCATCAATTGAGTACAATTAAGTGTACAAGTACAGGGTAATTGAATGTTCTGTATATCCTCAGAGTGATAGGACTCAGCACCCAGTGGAGCACAAGACAGAATGACAGCTTAGGTTTGTTCTCCTCCTTTAACAGCATCCTCCTGGCTGTGGTCAAAGACCCGTGTGCAGACCCAGTATAACTTCTAGCCCTGTAAAAGTAAATGTTTAGGACATCAGGGAGCTTTGTGCCCTGAATCAACATTTTGTCCCGTGCAATTGTGCAGTACTTGCAAAGGTTCTTTGTCTCTTTAAATCATGCTTTCACAGAAGTGCTACCAGGCAGACTCCTAGCAGATAACTGAGCGATAAGAGTTGAGTCAGGCACAATTATTCCACTCCACCCAACAAACAAAGAAGATTCTGCAGCTTCCTGACAGTGTTCTAAAATAGATGTACACTTGTCACTTCTTTGTCCATCAGTCTTACGCTTCATAGCTTGGATCCATTCCTCACCTTGACCTGGGCTTATTTTTACTCTTTATTTGTTGCACATACTCAGCAGTGATGCACACGGGCATCTAACATCTCATTTTATTTACGATTATTAGCTGTGCTCTGTAAACTGCACATGAGATTGGGGTGATTCTAGACATTTCTGCTGAAAAGTGGTTGTGGGAGATGCTGTGGGGGAAGGAGAGAAGCAGTTTAGGATATTTTTTGTTTCACACTGTGGGAGAAAATGATACATTATTTTCATGTTGCAAATAAAGCCCTTATATTTATCATGGATTAAAAGAAGTTACTTTCCTTTCTGTTGTACATACTACCTCTGTTCCTTGTTCCCATTACTTAAATAGGAGTTTGTTTACATTCAGGAGTGCTTCCAACATAAAAAAAGCAACTGGAAGATAGTAAAAATGGGATTGCTGTCCCAATTTGCAAATTAGGCTTGAAATCACACTTTTTAGCAAGCCAGTATGTTATTTTTGTATTTTAGTGGTACTTATTGTATTTGTCTAATTCCAAATTTATTATTTTGCTGTATGAACAAACCAGCTCCCTTTCCTTCTCCATGGAAAAAAAGGCAAACCCATCCTGGGGATCCATATAAATATGGCTCATATATACAAACTACTCCATACAATACTACCTCAGGAGTTTTGCTAACAAACAGAAAATCTGATGTACATTGCATTCAATTCTCATCTCATTCTGTATTTTTCGCAGGATCCTACACTGCCAGTCAAGGCATAAATTGCATCCGTGAAGATGTTGCTTCATATATTGAAAGAAGAGATGGAGGGGTTCCTGCAGATCCAGATAACATTTATCTCACCACTGGAGCAAGCGATGGCATTTCTGTAAGTGCTGAAATGAAACCTGTCCCTTCTTGGTACCAACTGGACCTTATCAGTTACCTCTGCAAATACACATCCCTATTGAACCACTGCTTTCACTACGTCCTGGGAGTTTAGTCTGGCAGATACTGAAGCCACATTCAATGAATATCCAATACTGTGAACAAATCAGTGAATCCCCTGTGTGGATGTCAGGTGCCAGCTAAGAAGCACGTTCAAAGTCTCTTAGTATACATTAAATTGTACCTTTCTGTAAAGGTAGTATGAACTACAGGTGCCTAAATATAAATTTAGAAGATTCAGAGCATTCAGACTAAATAATGGTTGTTCTCAGTGGTTAAGATACATAAACACTGAAGATTAGAGGGTATCAGTCAGTGGCAGAGGGAAGAGGGAATGACCTCAGGTGAGAATTCTCCAGCACCTCTTCCTCCAAGTAAACTCTGCTAGTTCAGATCAATGCCAGTGAAAATCCCAAAGATCTATTTCTGCTTGTGTATTTCAGTTTGTTTGAGAAAAACTTCAGATTTTGGGTTCACCCAAGGTTCAGAGATGGTCCTCAGTTAAGGCAGGAATACCAGTCTCTGTCAGACTGCTGCTTCACGCAGACACATTCACTGATCCTACAGCAGCAGCTCTTGGCTTTTCTGAAGGCAGCCTTTGGCAGGGTGTCGGTGAAGGTGGTTTTTTAAAGGACATCTAGTGGCAGAGCTCAGAATGACAGCGATCCGGCAGGAGTAGCTCTCCAGAGGTTTGCAGTCAATTGACTTTCCAGAGATTCTGACACTGGCAGCACAGCACATCTAATCTGCACCGTGCTGATTTGATTTCACTGCCGATGTAAAGTCAGCACTACAACGAGTCTCATTCTTTGGCCTTTCCAAAGATAAAACAGCTATTGTTTCACACCTCAGGGGAGAGAGGGTGTTAAGGAGTTTTTAAATATGCATTTGGTCCTGATTATATGTTTTGGATGCTTGGTATTTTTAAACTAGTGGCAGGTACAAAATTATTTTGATTATAAATCATTAGCTTAGCAGTATGTGATGAGAGGCACAGAACAGCAGATTTTGTACTAGAACCACCAAGAAACTAAAGGATACTACTGCTGAGAGAAAAGATATTTTTGGGTTTAGATGCAAATTACATGCTGATAAGGATGCTTGCTTTGATTGCACCTGTACTTCAGAGTTCTCCCGTGGTTATAAAGGCAGGAAATCTCTGTTTCCTGCCCCTCGTGCGCTGTTTTATTTAATTCACATGTAAAAAGCCTCCACATCACACAGCCATTGGACAAAAGGAAATTGTCTGGACTGACCTTAGCACAAACATTACCTTTCTGTCTGTATCTTCTGGGCATAAGCTTCATATGATTTTATTTCCATCCCAAGACATGCAGACTTAGGTCTGTTCTGTTACTTGAAAATGAAAACATAATTGCTCCTAATGTAAAACAGGTTTCTCTTTTCCAAGGGAGAATCTGCACAGGCCTCAGTTCTAATTTCTGGTTTTATTTATTGATCTCTTGTGGTAAATGAGATAAAGTGAAAGGAAGGCAATGAGCAAGAACTAGCTATAGCTTCTTTGCTTGCAACAGGGCATAGCAGAAAAATCATGATCTTGATATTCCTGTTTCCAACCTGCCCTCTAGCCTTGTGCTCAGAATGTTTTTCCTAAATTTTGCAGCTGATCAGGCACGATCTTTGGAAGCTATGACATGAGAGGATTCCATTAAGCTTAGACCATCCTCACTCAGCCAGTAACAACTTAAAATAAACAATTCTCTTTGACTATCTGCTTTTTGGACAGAAATCCACCTTAACTCTAGACTTTTTTAGGAAGGAATTTAGTAACTTATTCCTGAGTATGTTATTAATTTTGGTATGTGACTTTTAAAAAAATTTTTAAATTCCTACTTTTTCCCCAGGCCATTTTAAAGATCCTGATCTCAGGAGGTGGCAAATCCCGAACAGGAGTGATGATTCCTATACCCCAGTATCCCTTATATTCAGCAGCCATCTCTGAACTGGATGCTATCCAGGTGAACTACTACTTGGATGAAGAAAATTGCTGGGGTCTAGATGTGAATGAACTTCGCCGTGCCTTGAATGAAGCTAAGGCATATTGCAATCCAAAAGTCCTCTGCATCATCAACCCTGGAAATCCCACAGGTCTGCAGGAATTTTGTTTAATGAAGGGGTTTTAAGACCATTTTCTTTCCTTTTTCATTCATTTGACATTGCAGGCAAATCCTAAGTACATATCAAATATGTCAAGCTGAATTCCAGAGATCAGTGCTCTAAGTAGGACAGTATGCTTTACTTTTAGAAACCTATTTTCAGTATCGTGGAACTCCAGAAAGGAGGGAGCAGATTCACTTAACTGGATCCCATTTGAAGCCACTGCTTCCACCAAAGGTTTCCATACTTCTGGAATGACTTCCAGTCACTTTTGATCTCTGTGAAAGATCTTGCCTGTGGCATAGCCTGTAGCCTCTTGCTTCCGAGAGACAATGACTGTAATAACTCAGAACTCAGTGGCAAGCACTGCCTCCCTCAGAATTTAGCTTTTGGAGTAGTTGAGGTTGACTGGTGAGAAACTAGCTCCCACCTAACCATCATGCATGTGACCATTTACAATGATTAGCTATACACAGAGTACTCTCAATAAATCATTGTTTGGTTACTGTATCTCACATTTCCTTTGCTTGAGATGGACTAAGTTACCTTGTACCATAAATCTTCCAAAAATGCTCCTTAATTTCGTACTTAGTGAACTGAATTCTAAAGTTCAAAAGCACTTTTCTAAAGAAGTGGGATAGCTTCTTGAAAAGTTGGTAATCTAAGTAGGTCTGGGTGAAAAGACTTGTATGTGTACACTCCACTAACTTCCTTCTTGCTTTAAAAATCAAACTATAGGACAGGTGCAAAGCAGAAAGTGCATTGAAGATGTGATACACTTTGCTTGGGAAGAGAAACTTTTTCTTCTGGCTGATGAGGTAATTGAATAATCTGTTCTCTCAAAAGCACAGCTAAGAGTACTCATAGGAGGTATAATTTTGTTCCATGTGTGGTATTGGTATTTTTTAAGTGCAGAGACCAGACTCTCTGTTATCATATTAAAACATGAACAGACATGCAAGATTCTTACTATCAAAGGATCAATGTAACAGGTGGCTTGATCTGGGTTTGAACTAGAGAGAAAGTGTAGGGGAGCTTGCTGGAATAGACCTAAAAACCTACATGGTGCTCAGACCACTTCAAATAGAAGGAACTGAAGGAAAATCAATTTAAACATACAAGTAAAGGTTAAATCATACAGAGAAGCTCACTGTTCTTCCAAAGGCCCAGCCTTTAAGTGTGGTCACATCAGATAAAAAGTATCATTACAGTAACTATTACTTAACAAAGAACCTTGTGTCTTCTAACAGCTTTTAAGTTTTGAGTGTAAGCACTGTTTCTTCAGTTCAGATCTGCCTCTCTAAAAGGCCGTGTTTTATCCTTAGTTGGGGGAACAGAGCACATTAATGTCTTCTGACTGTTCAGGTTTACCAGGACAATGTGTACTCTGAAGGATGCCAGTTTCATTCTTTCAAAAAGATTCTGTATGAGATGGGACCCGAGTACTATAACAATGTTGAGCTGGCCTCTTTTCACTCCACCTCTAAGGGATACATGGGCGAGTAAGTCTGATTTGGTTTTTTTTTATTTCATCTTCCTCATTAATCTGGTTGGACAGCCCTTTCATATTACTGACCTGAAGGTAATCCACCGTAATTAATCCTCTATTAATTTTAACTAAAGACTATTAAGAAAAGAAAAGCAAGCACAGAGTAATGGATTAACTCAGCAGTTTTCATGGATTAACTCAGCAGTTTTCAAAGTACCAAATAATAAGCGTATTTATTTCAGACACCTAATGCCTCAGTCCCACAAAGGTGAAATCCTACAGTCCCAATCTGGACCTGTGATAAAGGAAAATTGGCCTCCAACATTCAAGGGAACAGCTCAATAATCAATGGGAGGTTTGATACTACAAATGTTTGGGTTTGGTTGTTTTGGGGAGGAGGAGATGGAAGAAAAATGATTTTTTTATTAAATGTATGCTGCTATAGCCATATGCTCTTGTTCTGAAGATTAAAGATCCATGTTAAATGTTAACTTGCCTACCAGGGAAGCTGCATGTCCACCTTTATCTCTGTATGGGATACCAGGACTTAATGACATGTCATGCAGCTCCATTTTAAATCGTTATCAGTGTGGCAGCTGTTTCAACAACCTGTATGTTACCTATTGTGAGATTCTCATTAATTGTCTTTCCACTTCTGCAGTCATTTTCATTGCTTTTGTGGTATTTACGCACCTGAGGCTAACCAATCTCTTCTGTTCACTTTGTCACAGATGTGGCTACAGAGGAGGTTACATGGAGGTCATTAACTTGCACCCAGAAATTAAAGGACAGCTCGTGAAGCTGCTTTCTGTTCGCCTTTGTCCTCCGGTCTCAGGACAAGCAGCCATGGATATTGTGGTGAATCCTCCAGTACCTGGAGAAGAATCTTATGCACAGTTCATAAAGGTCAGCAATATCATGTTCACTCTTTTGTGCACTTCCCAAACCTATCCTAAGTATTGGGAACTCTATGCACAGACACCAAAGAGTCTTCTGTCCTTTCTCCTTGGACAGTGCTGTATTTACACCAATTTACAGAACTATGCGGTGTATTCAAAGTTAACTCAGTATGACATTTAAAAATACTAGGAAGGCATTATCAAATCAGCTTTCTTGCTGATAAATTCAACTTTTTACCTGTGTTTAATATGACAAAAGGTTTACTAAATAAAATTTGCTGTTACTAAAATCTAAACAGGAATATAAGTTTAAATAAAGCTATAAAATCAATCATTTTCTACAATATTCAGTGCCTCTATATACTGAGCAACATGACAATGTGTATTGAAGTATACATAAAGTTTCTCACTTGTAAAAATGAAGCTGACTCTGGCTGAAGATACTACATTATCAAGTCAAATCAACGGTTCAGCTAACGTGGCCCTAAAAGTAGACAGGAGTGGATGCTGAGAAAGAAGACTGTAAGAAGGCATGCAGATAGACTTGTGCAGGTTATTGTCTGTCTGCAACACTGTAACTGTACCCTGATAAAGCCTTTTTGCACTGCTGTTTTTAAGAGCAGAACTGGAATTTGGAGCATGGTTTGCTCTAACAGCTCAGCAAAACCCTACCAGTGTTTTGTTTGGGGAAGGTCTTTTGAAACCTCATAGTTTCTCCTGGTGTTTTTATTGCCATTTCAAATGTGTCCAACTGAACACCTTCCTTTTGAACAGGAGAAGGAATCTGTTTTGAACAATCTTGCCAAAAAAGCCAAACTAACAGAAGACATGTTTAACAAGATCCCAGGAGTTCACTGCAATCCCCTTCAGGGAGCTATGTACGCTTTCCCACGGATCTTCATTCCTTCCAAAGCCATTGAGGAAGCAAAGGTCAGTCAGTCATTCTTACCCCAATCCATTTTAACCTTCTCTCACCTGTGCCTGCCACTTCTAATGACGAACTTTGATTCCAGAGATGGAGTGCAAAAGCAGTATTTCATGGGCTGTGTATGATCTTAGCTATAACCTTTAACTGAAGAGAGGAAAACAGAACAGATCATTTCATGCCAGTGCTGAGGCTCCCAGGTTAAGAGAGTCCCCAAGGACGTTGGTGTTTCAGTCACACAAGCAGCTGGCCCTGTGCAGTTCCAAATTGCTGCCCATGCCTGGCTTTGGGAGGCCAGCACATGTGAGTAGCACCATGCTACTGACCCTACAAGAGAAGCCCCAATCAGCAGAATTGAGAAAGAGGGCTGGAGATTTCCTTTCACCTTTTTGCCTTTGGGAACCTATGTTAATAAATGATAAGTCTTTCTGTTCCTAAGTAGAGCTCTGAATCCTAATTTGTAATGTTCATTTTGTAAAGGGAATTTTATTAGCACAGCTGAGAACAAAAATAGGGCTGTTTTTCAGCTGCTTATTTGATTAGGTATAGAACCTGTATATATTTAAGAACTTTTCATAGTTATTAATCAGGGGACTTCCTAGGCAGCAGATTATTCTGGGGGAAAAAAATAGTAACTGCCAACAGAACTGGAACACACAGTTCTCAAATTAATTTAATCTTATCAAATGTCAGTGCCTTAATTTTTTCCAAGTACAACTTTCAGACTTTTGACAAAAGTTACAAGCAAGTCAAGGAGAATAACAAAATTACCTAAATCCTTTCTTTTGAAGTAAGTTTTTGTGTAAGTTCTTCAGCCCTGTTCCTCCGTGAAGTACTGTTATTTAATTCAGTGTGAACTGCCCCATTAGCAATAGTTCCTCATTTTTGGTAAATTGAATAAGAAACTAATGATGTAAGGTAAGGTTTCAGGAAAAAAAAAGCAATCATGAAATTCTATACGTTAGGAATATTTTGACTTCAATAATTCCAAGGCATCCATTCCCTTAGGCTCATAAAATGGCACCTGATATGTTCTATTGCATGAAACTTCTGGAAGAGACTGGAATATGTGTTGTACCTGGAAGTGGATTTGGCCAGAGAGAAGGGACCTACCATTTCAGGTACAGTTTCTGTTTGTTTAAAAGCAAATTAGCAGTAATAAGCAAAGTATCATCCCAGTTCTTTCTCTTCTGATTAAATACAAGGATTTTTATTTCAGTTTATGTTGTCTCAGTTTCTACTGGACAGTTTCTGTGGACTGACAGCAAGGTCAAAGACCTGGTCTGCTAGATGAGCTACTCAAGTTTATGCTATTTGCACAGCTCACTGGCATAATTTTATTCTATTTTTATATATTGGCATTTGAAATGCCATCTCCAGGAATACAAACAATAATAATAGCTTAGACTTTAATTTTAAAGTTAGCTCTGGAATTACAAAAATTGCTCTGCATTCTTCTGGGGGGGAGGAGGAGATTAAACTGTGTTTCCATATGGAGAAATTGCATGAAAAATTCAGTATCTTCCCTATAAATCTGCTCCTTAAACACTCTGTATGACTTTACCAAAACAAGATGTTGAACTAAATAATCTAATACCAAAACTGTGTTGCTTTTGCTGCCAATAAACAGAACTTTGTTCCAGCCAAGCCACTGATAGCTAGAATTTATCATGGAATTTAGTCTTCCTGAGTCTGAAACAACACAACACAGGGTATCTTTAGCCTTGACAGTTCTGCAACACAGCCAGCTGGGTCAGGCCCCTGGATACACACAGCTCCAGCTCCAGGAAAAACCTTGAGAGTCCATTCCTGCACCAGTGTGGGGAAACCATTGTGTTCTGTGGGCCTTGCATACAGCCTGGCATCCACACCCCATGGCATTTTCAGATTATGCAGAAGAAGGGAAAAAGGGACTAAAACCTGCAGAGTGGGATGTTACATTGTTTTAATGCTTCTGAACTCAGTTTTCAATTAAAGAAAAAATGTACAGTTGCTCGTAGCTGACAACTCCTAAAGCTCAAAAAACTGGGTATAATTTGGCATAACCACCCAACAGTGGAAACTGAGTTGCTGTTATTTCTTACTGATAACCTTCTACACCACTCAACAGAAAATAAGAGTTCTTGAATTCCTACATTCTAATCAATAGAAACAAATTGCTCTAGTTTAGTAGTATAGCTCAATTAAAGTATAAATACAGAAAGTTAAATAATCACATCAAAACAGATGTTAAACTTAACACATTACTTGCTGTGCCTCGAGATTAATCAAGATCTGTGCAAAGATCACAGTTTAGTTGGTTCTGAAGATAATATGGGTTGTTTTTTTATTTCTTTAAATATTATTTTTCAGAATGACCATTCTTCCTCCAGTAGACAAGCTGAAGATCCTACTGGAGAAAGTGAAAGACTTCCACATAAAGTTTCTCGAAAAATATGCATGAAACTACTGTGGCTTTTCCCCCCTCATCCCCTCCCCTTCAAGGCAAATGCAGACAATGAACAATGATGTGCTGAGAATGTGCTGTTTATCTAATTTAACAAAATTCAAAATAGATAGAACCAGACTCAGATACTGCTACAACTTACTGGACTATTAAAGTTATGTCTGGTGTAGAAGACATTGTTACACCAAGTTTTTTTTTTAAGGGAAGAATGTGAAGCAAGTGGTGAAAAGAAAGAGTCAGTAAATGTTTTTGTGCCTTGATTGGAAGTTACATTTGTGAACTTTTGATTCAATTAGGTTGGGGAAGGAAATGCTCATTAAAATTACTGCTGTCATGTGGGTTTTTTACTTAACAGAAATGCCAGGTTCAATTGTTTATATAGGAATGTGTTTCCCATCTCAAAATACTACTTAACAAAAATCCAAACTCCTACATTATAGGTATTGCTTGTTTTATTTTTTTGTTGGTTTTGTTGTTAAGTGTGAAATGTTCTCCAAACCTGATCAAGCAGGTAGGGACAGCATGCTTATTTTAAAAAAATCTTCAGCAGTTGTGTGCAGATACCTTTGAAATCCTGCTAAAAAGAAACCTTGCCATGCCAGCATAGCTGGAATGGAATATACAGTTTTGATCAGAGGAGTGAACATGGTGTCTACTTGAACCCTATTTTTATGAAACAAACAAAAAAAGGAACACACAGTCTTCTTCTTCCTGTGCTATTCAATACATGATCCCAGCACAGGAGCGCTGAGCGCTTCCTGCCATAACAGCTCTGGGAGTCTCCTGTTAACCCACATCTTTCATACACATGGAACAGAGAGAGTCACTGTCTCAAAGCAGATGTGAGTACAGTCAATCCTTTCAAGTAGGGTAAAACACAACCCTTTCAGAACCGCTCTGTCTGTGGGGAACATTTGTTTGGAAACATCACACAGCCCCTCTAGCTGGCCAAAATCCAGCTGGAACTGGCAAGGACTGACACATTGTTACCAGGAGAACTGCTGGGGCTCATTTCTAATGAAGGAGAAGGTATTTAAAGGAAAATGTCTTGCACCAAGCATAAAGATAATGATAGTAATTTTAGCTGACACTAAAATCTTCCACAGTCCTAATCCTGAGTGCTTCTCAAAGCCCAGCTAAACAAGGTGGCTATCTAGGAGTACAGCTGGGTGACTCCACTAATCTGTGCCAGCTTCCCTGCAAAACAAAGGACAGCTTCTGTTTCTCTAGAGCTGGAAGCTGGACACCTTCTGCTAGCTCTGATAAAGGGCTACAGGAACAGAGCTTTCAGTATTCTGACATGAAAGCATTAGCATTTGTCAGGCTTAGGCTCCGCATTTACACAGTTTCTTCATCAAGAATATCACATTCAATCTAGTCATTCATTTTAAGTTATTCTTTAGAAGTAAACTCATTTTAATGTCTACTGGCACTTTGTGAGGCTGCTGTTGTAGCTGGTTCAACACGCTGTGCTGATCCAGCTTTCTAAAGCCAAGGGCTAGAGAAACACTACCCAGATAAACCTGTGCCAATTTATCATGTGAGGAAGAGGAGATGTTGTTGCCAATAACTGTCTGTGCCACAGCAGCCCCAGCCTGTGACCCAGCATTAGCAGTGGGTGAGCTTCTCACAGTTCCTCACTGAGGTCTGTGAGAAGAATCTATTCTTCTTCATCACCTGCCAGGGGTCACAGGTTATGGATGAAAATGGCATGGCTGCTACACAAAGCTACTGTGGAGGATTGGAGAAAAAAGTTACGTTTTTCTCCTCAGAGCAATGCACTTCTGGAAGGACAGCACACTGAGAACACTTACGCTGCTACCATCCATTGAAAAATACAACCTGTCAGCACTCTCCACTTGGCATCCTTAATGTGCACTAAGAAAACAAACCCAGAAAGCAAAACCGTGGGAGCAGGTCAGAATAATGGTGTAAAAATAAGACAAACAGCACTTTCCTACTCGAGGAATGTGTCCAAATCAGATCTGGCTTTGGACTCTTAACACAGTATAGATTGAAACTAAGATCTAACAATGGGAGTTAGAATATTTTTTATATTTTTGTAACTACAGCTTTTTCATGGGGTAGTATTTGTAATCTAATAAGTCAATAGATTTTATATTTGCCTTGCATTTGCACCTGATACTTCTGGAAAAAAATGTAAAGGTTTACAAGTTTATAATGATAATTTACAGGTGTGAAAGGCTTTTTGTTTTAAGTCGGGACAGCAATTCTTACACTTTTGAATCAAAATATAATGGCATAAACTGAGTTTTTTCTAAACATTCTATTATGGTGCCTTTTATGTTTCTGACATTATAAGGGATAACAATTTGTTCTTGAT
Source organism: Eopsaltria australis (assembly GCA_034509425.1). Lineage (NCBI taxonomy): Eukaryota > Metazoa > Chordata > Aves > Passeriformes > Petroicidae > Eopsaltria > Eopsaltria australis. The sequence continues at coordinate 332,906 of JAVTVJ010000341.1, read as the reverse complement.
GCATCTCATATGGAAGGGTGGTGATTTCTATTGTCCATCCACAATATTTGTATGTATTGTGATAAGGTCAATGTGCATTTTTGTGGAACAATCCTGTAAAACTAAGACAAAAAGGCTTATTTTCCATGTCTTTGAAATATTTCATTAATAACAGACAATCTTCCTTTCAAATGCATGCTTCTAGGTTTGATCTTCCTCCAGGTGCTCCTTATAACAGTACTTCAGATGTATACTTCCAAATAATAAAGCACATGTTAAAAAAATGGTAATACTTCTCCATTTTCTATGTCACTGGAGCAACACCAGCTGGATTGCACTATGACACATTTAATCCCATGTTCAAACCAGTATTTACTAATATTTAGTACCCATGTACCAGATCATTATTTCTGCATCACTCCAGTTTATGGACTTGAAATCTGTCCTACTTAATTACCACAAAACTATTCCCTACCAGTGCAGAACTGTAAACAGAGATGGTCTTAGGCAAGTTTATGCTTATAATTAATTCTATAATGTAAGGAGTTGTAACCAGGAGTTAAGCAAGCCAGACTTCTTTCTTCACAGAGGATCAGGCAGACAGCTGAGGCTGATCAACTGTGTCCTGAAAGCTTTGATGAGGGGTTTGTTTGGTGTTGTCAGTTCCCTTTTTAAAAAACTTCTTACATGGCTTGTAGGACATTAAATTTACAGAGCAATGCTATCTTGACTTTTTGCAGTGACACCTCAGAATTACTTTGATGGTGTTTCTTTGGTAATTTCAAAGAAAGCCAAATTTAGGGAAAGGGAAACTAGCCCTGCTTCCCGTTACATATATGCATATGCCAGAACCACCAAAAGCAGGATATTATCTTCTTTATATCAGGATTTTGAATGTTTTCTGGAACAGAAACACTTACCTGTTTGTCTGGAAGGGTTTCTTTGGGGGAGTGTGGGGAGTATGTTGTTTGACAAACAAGAACATGTTCTGATATAAAATGCTTATGTTTTGAATTGTCAGTCAGATTTTTTACAGCTCTTTTTGAGTGACATAGTTTGTCCCATCTGGCTCAGGATGTGCCAGATGCACATGATACAGAAAAAGCTACTCACTTCAGAGAGCTTGCAGCATCCGTATACACCATGTGAAAACCACTAGTGTCTTAAAGCATTATCTAAATACCTTTTTGTACAGTTCCTTGCTCAAATTCATACAAAACCCAAGATACTCATATCTCTGGTGTTTTTTTGTTTGTTTTTTTTTTTTATTTAGATACATGCAAGATAAGTTTCTTCAATGAATTCTATTTTAACGATATGGATTTAAATATGTATTCAATATTTTGTGTAGCCACGCCTTTCTAATGTTCCCTGTTATTACGTGTTTATTAAATCCTGTCTGCACGTGATCAGAATCTGCACAAGCTGTAACCATTTGCACTGGACAGAGCAGGTTATTCCATTGGTTAGGGAAGCCCTGCATGTTCTGTACACTGAACTGCAGCAAAGCAGCTAAACCCAAAGCTGAGCTCTGGAACAGGGCCCTTCCTATGGAGCACAGAGGCTTTCCCAGCACCTGTGGAAGCCCTGGCAGCACAAGCACCGCCTGCCCCAGCCCTGGGCAGCCCGGCCCCGGTCTCAGTGCCCGGGGATGGAAACGCTCACCTGCTCCAGCGCGGCTCCTGTGTGCCCGGGGCTGCTCCGAGCGGGGAACAGAACAGCGCAGTTCATGTGTGCCGCCAGGACCGAGTGTGTGTGTGTCTGTGTGTGTGTGTGTACACACGGGCGAGCCTGCCCAGCTCCTGCCAGGGCATAAGGATCATAAAATCGTAGAATCATAGAATGTTGAGGGGTTGGAATGTACCGTAAAGATCAGCTTGTTCCAACCCCCCCGCCATGGGCAGGGACAGCTCCCACAAGGCCAGGTTGCTTCAGGCCTTATCCAGCCTGGCCTTGAGCACTGCCAGGGCTGGGGCATACACAGCCTCCCTGGGTTCCAGTGTCTCACCACCTTCACAGTAAATAATTTCTATTATCTTACCTCACTTTCCCCCCTTTCACTTTGTACCCATTTTTCCTTGCCCTGTCACTGCAGGTGCCGGCTGTGTGCCCCTGTGGCCACGCCTGAGGCCCCTTCGAGTCAGGGCACTCCCACAGCCCGCTCCCCTCACGCCGTTCCCGCCCTTCTGACAGCGCCCGGGCCCCGCGGGGTCCGCTCGTTCCCCGCCCCGGCGGCTCCCGGCCGGCCCTGCCCGCCCGGGGGTGTGTCGGGCCGGCCCCGCTCCGGGCGCGGCTCCGGGCACGGCTCGGGCCCGGTGCTGGCCATGGCCCCGGGGAAGGCCCCGTGCCGGCGGCGCAGCAGCGACTCGGGCGTGGAGCCGGACCGCGGGGCGCTACCCCGGGACAGGGACCAGCGCTCCGCGCTCTCCCAGAAGAAGAAGGACCAGCGCATCGCCCTCTTCCTCAGCGACTTCGACCAGCAGGGTAGGGCCTGGGCTGTCCGGGCTGGGGAGGGAACAGCGGCTCCGGGCCAGGAGAGCCCTGGCCAGGATCGCCCTCGGAAAGGGCCGCCTGGGGTGGGCGGCTGATGGAGGCTCCAGGGGCTCCGAGTCCCGGCTCGGATTATCCGGATAAATCACTGTTGTAACCTTCTTTTAAAGAGCGATCTTGCAGTGCTTATACTTGGAAACATGTAACACGCGTGGCAATAAAAGCGCGTTTTGTTTTAAAGCCAAGGAGCACATCCAGGAGATGAAGAAAGAGCTCGATTCGCTGTTGCAGACAGCGGAGAAGGCGTTTGCGGTGGAGCTGCTGACGATGCCGGCTGCCGTCAGGAAGATGAAAAGGAAAGAGGTGCTCGGTGAGTGTGCGTGGTCCTGTGCTCGGGGTGTGGGCAGCGATGTGCCGGGGCTGTGGGAGAAAACCTGGGAATTTGGTGGCTTTCATGCAAAGGTTTGCTTTGTCTGCTCAGTATTTTAAGCAGATCAGCAGTGCTGTTACCCTGCAGATGCTCGCTGAGCACTCCTGTTGAAGTAGACTGATCTGTGTAACACGGTATAGAATTAGTAGGTGACTAGTCTGGAGTGTACTGTTATGTGTGCACTTAAATAATCTTATTTAAAATCTGAAGAGACAAGAAATAATGACAAACCCAGTGTTTTCTCTGTGTAAAAACAAGCATTTTTGTTAATCTGAATCTGTTCATCCTTAGCCACAGAGATTACTTTGTCTTTATCAATTTGAACTCTCCTGAGCCTTTCTCATCTAGTCAATTACCTATGTTGATAAGCAAACAAGTTTAATTTTAACTCTCATTGATGCAGAGGTTTAAGATGTGTACACTCAGCATCAGATGTATATTCTGGTGAGAACTGATGTTTCTGGAATCTGCCTTGCAGCCACACAGGGGCCACACAGAGATCAAACCTGAAACTCTTGAAGAACTTGAGTTTACTGTAAGCCTGAGTATGTATTTTGGTGCCCTTCTGGAGAAACTTCTGCCTAAGCAATAGCTGTCTGCATTGCAATGTGTACATATGGTGGTTCTGTGAATTCAGGGGATACCCTGTGTGACTGCACTCAGGATTCTTTCAATGATTCAACACAGAAATGGCCTTAGATTTTCACTGTTGTTTTGTAGTAGTGACTGTCCTACAAGACAGGAATCGTGTTCAAATGCAACACTTATGCTGACCTAAGGTTATCTATTTAACCACTGTAATCCTGAATTACTTGTTCAGCTTCCAAGCCCATAAGATAAGAATCGGAAGATAAAAATTATGCAAGTAGTATTATCTAAGTAAATTATAATTTCTTGAGTCACAGATTTGCAAGGACGGGAGGAAGTGGCTCTTGCTGCTGCAGTGGTAAGTGTGTGTTTTCAAATTTTATCACAGTTTACAGAATAGAATTCTTCTCTCCTTGCTGTAAATACTTCAGACAAATAATTTCGTTGGGCTGTGTGTTTAAATAGATGATGATATGAAAAGACTAGACAGACAGCCATGGTGCAGTTACAAACATTACCTAAAGTTTTAGGGTCATCTGCTGGTAGAAATTCAGATGTTTCCAAAAATATAAACTGGTGTTTAGCCAATCCAACTTCCTGTCAGTTGCTTTCATGCCCGTTTAGTTCATTGCCTTTTGTAACAAAATAAGCATTTACTGGGAAGAATCGGATGACCTTCTCTTGTTGGATTTTTTTTTAGACTGACTGCTCTCTAGAAGACATGCCAAATCCCAAACCAGTGAGGACCAACAGCAAGAAAGGCAAGTCAATTCATTAATATATAGCCTGTGGTCCTTACAATTTTTTTTTTTACTGGTTTGAACTGAGCATTTGTAAAATGAATGTTAAGCCTGAAGAATACAAGAGGGAAAAGTGACAGACCCCCCAGCATTGTGTGGAGGACCGTGAGCTATGCTACTGTAGAAGTACTTTAAAGCATGAGAGAAGAGTTTCTGTCCTTTGGATTTATCAGGGAAAACGGTGAGAAGAGACAAATTTAAAGCTTTACAGTATAGCAGGAGAGCTAGGAAACTCACCCCTCTTTTCTTAGGTTCCCCTTGACATTCTGCCCACTGAGCTTTGTAAGAAAAATACCATTTTTCTTCATCTCCCCAAATATACAACAAGAGGACACTACCACTGGGTTGTAATTATGTTTTTTCTGGGGGCTGAGGCATTATCTGGGGTCCTTTAGCTGTCCTGTGTGTCCCAGTGCCTGTGATGAACACACAGAGTTTGCTTTGACCTGTGTCCAGGTGAATGGCATTGGCTGGCAGAAGGGGGCAAAGCTGTCAATAGGGGGAAAGGCTAACACAAAGGTGGTGTTTTGTGCTCTTCATGAGATCTTTATTTTCCTTGTCTTGCTAATTTCTAGTTAAGGTAACCACAATTGTTGAATATGAAGATGCCAAGCATGGTTCTGCAAAGAAAATAACTAAAAAAGTAAGTTTATTCTGTTTTTATTCAAAAAACATAAGGACTTAATCAGTTCTGACCTGCCAAGAACCCTGCTAGGTCCATGACCAGGCAGGCCAGTGCTCTGCTGTCTGTTGGAAAAGTCAGTTATTTCAAGTTTAACATATTTGAAGTTAAGCAAGGCTAAACAATAAATTATTCTCATAATGAAATATGGTATCTGCACTTCTAGTAACAAAATCACAAGGCTTGCAAGTACTGGCACAGTCTTTCTCTCTTAACTTGCCAGTAAGTCTTGATGGTTTGAGGAACCATTTTTTGTTGAACCTTCTTTTTTTAAATCAACCTTGTGTTTTAATCCATGCTTTTCTACAACTGAGTAGTGCATTCTTGTCTCTAAACCAAATCAAGTGGTTTAGTTTTGCCACCTCAGTCTGTCTGTATAGTGTAGCTCCTCAGCCAGACACTGATGTAGCAAGATGACAACAAATACAAAAAAGATTCTCTGTGGTTACAGACTTTTACTGCAAAAGGGCTTAAAAGTTGGAAGGGTGTATATTAGACAGGTGGTTGGTTGTACAGAACTTCAGTAGGAATAAATATGTTTTGGCATTATGGAGCTTCTTTTAGAACGTACATCTGGCATTTTATATATATATAAAAGGCAGCACTATGGGACTTAACTACTCTTTTTCAATAGGGAATTTTTACAGTATTGTTTCCTGCAAATATCTACAATTTTGCTTTCAAATGCCACCTTTTTTAACTGCAGTCTTATATACAAATTTTCAGATTTCCAAAACCAGGTCGTTGGTTTCAATGGCCTCTGGTTTAAGTGGCAAACTGAACTCTCATTCTAGGTAAGATTGACCTTTGATATCTTATTTAACTCACCTGAATTTGTGAGTGCTGAACACAATTATTTTCAAATATAGCAGCTGAGATTTGAGCCCAATGGGAATTGATCTGATAAGGATTCTTCCATAACCTGACAGATGCACTGTGGTGATGTGAACCCGAACAAAAAAGCACCTGTAGCTGATGAAGGCATGTGTGGGACTGAATGGTGCACAGTTCTGAACTGAGGGGATCAAATTCCCAAACAATACTAATGGAGGAGTTGCATGTAAGGAAAACATCCTTGCTGTGCTAGTACTGCTGGATTGTTCTGTAATAAACACCTAACTTGGGTACCACAGCCCTCCCTTGCCCAGTAACATAAATTATTATTGTGCTCTTGTATGGCTTTAGGTCCCACTATGTCATGTTTACCTCAGGAGGGCTTTTTGACATGTTTTTCACACTAGATCCCTGTCATAGGGCACTTCAGCACTTTCTAGTTCACTGTCTACCTTCATCCTAGCTAAAACTCTATAGTAGAAGTAGATGAGGAGGAAATCAATAAAAATAATAAACCAACAAAATAAACCCCCCAGCAAAACCAATAACTACTTTTTATTTTAGTGACTTTTTACTATTCTGCTACTGTGCCTTGCAGAAGGATGTTAAATGTCTTTCTTTTCATTGCAGTGCCACAAATCTCAAAGCCACTCCAAAGGGAGCTGTCAGGTAAGGGGCTTTTGACTCATTCTTCATAAATAATTTTGTTCAATACCAAGACATTATATATGTATATTATTATCAATCTAGATATTAATCATCAGTCTGGATGTAACAGATCTTCGTGGTCTGCCACTAAGTGTGACAGTAGGGATGCCAAACCAGTTACACCTCCTGCTTTGGGTGTGGGTGTTAACTTACATTCTCGTGGAGGCACAGGATTTGATATCCTAAGTCACTTTAAAAAAAAAAGTATTTGGAGTATAAATTCTATTGTCACTCACTTTTTACAGGCTTACATCTCAGACTTGTTCTCAGAGCCCAACCTTGATTAAAATGTCCCCAATACTGCTTTGTTAAAAGAAAAATAAACCAATCCCCACAAACCCCCAGCCAAATACACTGATAATCAGTTCTTTACATCTTGAATAGTCAAGGTTTTCACTTAGACTCATTCTCCATACACTACGGAGTTTGGTTTTGGCACAAGTCATCAGCTGAACTGAGGGGGTGAACAACTTAAATGGTCCTGAAACCAGTAAGTGGTTCAGTTTCACCTTGGCCTGCTATAAATGTCAGAGGCTTGTTTCCATGCCGAACACACCCAAATTTTACATTTTTAAAGCAGAATAAGAACAGTTGAATAATGAAAACTTAGGAATTCTGCATGGCATAAGGCACGCCCTGTGCCTCTCAGAGGTAGCAGCTTTGGTATTTATTGATATCTCCCTCTGTAGTAGACAGATAAAGCACGTGTCTTATCTTAAGCCTTAAGGCATAAAGTTTCCTCTTTCCAAAACTGTAAACATTCACTGCTGATATTGGAGAGTGGATATTCTTGTTACTGAGTGGCCAAAATGTCATCTTGTGTCACAGACTTACAAGGTTACCGCAGTGGCAGGGTCATAAAACATTACCCAGCAGTGCCCATAAGTGCCGCTCATGGCTGGATTTCTGTAGTCTCCTGGCAGAACTGTAAAAATTTAAACATGACTGACTCTCTCCTAGGTGTATTTCCTACTACTTGCATTTGCTTCGCGCATGAAAATTTCCAGCAGAGCTTAAAAAGTTAACCTCAGAGTAACATTTTCTTTGTATTCTAGTGCTGGATTACAACAGACTGTCTCAAGAACTTTACCTACCAGTGGAAGAGTTCAAGGCATGTTAAAAAGAAGTAAATCAGTACCCCAACGTAAAACTGTTCCATTTGTAAACATTCCCCTGGCTGATGGACAGGTATTTTTTTTTAAACATTTTCAACTTAAAATAGTTGATCAATGCAAATAGTCTGATAGTGATAGCTCTTGCTATTCTTAAATGAGATGCTGCTAAACAAAAGGAAAAATGGTTGCCAAAGTTTTGCAGTGTACAGGGGAGCACGTGATTTTGAGAGAAAAATCTTTCAATCTTAAAATTGTTTCTCTTCACATACAGACACTCTGTACAGCTGGTGGAGACCTCCGTAATATCGATGTGCAGCTCCTAAATCAGGACACAGTACAGCACATTCATAACCTGGTGGTAAGCTTGAACTGAAAGGCTTACAGATCTGTGTGTTCTGACACCTGGGCCCAGGCTTTCATGGCAGATACTGTCATGAATGCAAATTTAAACTCTCTGGAGTTTAAGCCTGAATTGCTTGGCAGCAGTTGGAAGGAGGAAGAGGGAGGGGAGAACTGCTGCACATGGATCATGTGTACAAGTAACTGCACTTACATAAGCATGTGCAGTTTGGTGATAGCCTGGGGGAACACCGGAGCATAAACTCTTCCTTCTGCAGTGCTCTGGTGTCTCTCCTACCATGTGAGCAAACTGCCATTCTCTTATCTCTCATTCACAAAAGCTGACAAAGCTAGGGCTAAGTTTTGATTCTTCTTATAATCCATTATTCTGTGTCCCTCACTGAGTAAGTACTATACACCTGTTAATTCTCTGCTGCAGTTGAACAGGAACTGCCTTAATGGTTTTGAAGCAAAATAAAGTGGAACAGAACTTTGTAGCACAGATTGCCCAACTCTCCCAAAGATAAGGGTACCTGGACTATTGTTTGAAGTAATGGAAATCTATCCAGACATGAGAGACGTTAACCACTTTACAGTTGTGCAGGGATTGAGACCAGTGCAGCTGAGTCCAGCTAAAGGTCTGGGAGCTGTTCTGTGTTTTTGGTCATGGTCCTGCCTGTAGGCAGACAGTGGGGAGTGAGTGCTCACTGCTTGCTTTAACAGTAGGCACCTTTCTTCATCCAAGTTCTTTCAGATACCTTGAGCTAAAATGCATTTTTCTCCCTCAGAGTGAGCTGACTGTACTATGTGGAAAGGCAACACCTAAACCAAGTTGATGGAACTGTCTTGTGACTACAGAACATTCATGACAGCTCTTGCCTGCTGCCTCCAAAGTGTTTAAATTACGTCTATTATGTCTTAATAAAGTTGTATACTGCCCAGTAAATGTTTTTTATAAGCTTTTATATGTGATGTGTCTTATTAAGTTCCTCTTATGAAGGATACCAAAGGAAAAGAAAATGCTTTTTCCTTACAAAAGGCTTAAGTTAGATTTTAACTAAGTTCACAGTAAAATGAACAGTAAGAGTATATCAGAAATAAGTTTCTCTGATATTCAACTCACAAACAAACTGAAGTACAATGTACTAGATTTTTGAACAGTCTTAAGACACTTTAATTTTAGTTATGTGGTAGCATATATGAACATAGACAGGAATAAAATATATTTTCAGTCTTGTGCTGTGCCATGACAGTAATGTCATGGCAGTAATGTGCAAGATGACAGGTAAAAACACAGACTATTAGAATTTGTTATCAGGTGCTGCTGGCAGGAGCCCAAATTAATGCCAGCTCAGGACTGAAGCAGAAGCCTGTCTGGAAAGTTACCATGAATCCCTTCCTCTCTTCCCCCTCAAAAAAACAATCTGAATTAAAGATTAAAGGTTTAGAGTATTACTCCATTTTGCAAGGACTTCAAAGCAGACGACAGGTGTTGCAATTGTTTAAGCACTGCAGGTTACGAGGACTGACTCCTTGGTGAATCAGTCAGGAGAAAGAACCAGCATGTAACCATGGCTTCACAAAAAGTAACCCCCAGTTTTAATAAATGAAAATAAAAGATCCACTAGAGAATGCCACATCATAAGTCAGTACTGAAATACAGATCAAACAGTATTTATTTTTGCTTCATTTTTAGAGTCTATAACAAGGATGTTCAGCAACACTCAAAATGCCAATGCCTACCCAAGCACATTGAAACCCTTGGAGTTTGTCCCTCCAACCTCATCAATAAAGTGTCAACAACTATCAGAGAAATAACTAAACAAGTCACACTTCAGATTTGTAAAGAAAAGTAGAGCTTCAACTTTCTCACTTAAACAGGAGAGAAACCTTGTTATAGAGGCAGCTTACCAACCCAACACTGTTCATGCACAACAGTTCTTAGTTAAGGTCACATTTTTGCTTTGTTCTGGCATTTTTGCCAATTAATAGTAATAGAACTGCAGCTGGAGATCTTTATATCTTCATACTTAAACCAAAGTGCAAACTACTAGAAAAGTAACAAAACCATCTATATTTATTATGTTTCCAGGTTAAACAATTTTTTTTAACTGGAAACATTTCTCTAGGAAGTGAGGCTGAATCAGGCTTTGAATAGGATTCAAAGGCTAAGAGAAAGACACCATTATTTCAGAATTTAATGATTCCCCATTTAAAGGGGTTTCTTATCTTTAGACTGAATTCAGATATCCTTGTGTTTTCTTCACACAAAGGAGACATGGCTGCAGCCTTCCCTGTGCCCATCTCTCATTTCAGGAAGAGACTTGAATGTGGCACACAATTGTTATCTAATCTCCTAACTTAGTCTTAAAGCAGCTTCAGCCTCCCTGTGTTTATAAAATGTCTATCATCTACATAGTCTCTTCATACACAGACTAGTTAAAGCCACTGGAAAAGTAAGAGTTACAAGGCAAAAGAAATATATTATACACCAACTGCTTTTATTTAATTTCAGAAACCGTTCACAAGATGGTAGAAAAAACTTACAACCACTTCTAATTTAGTCTTTCATTGTTCCCAGTCAGCTCTAAACCCATTATGTGCAAAGCCCATTTACCATGCATCTAGATGATAGATACAGGCTACGAAATTCTTGATTCTACTTGTAGCAGCTTATGCAGGTGCAGCCAAATACCAAGCCTCAGGACAAATTGTACACAAACTTTACAATGTAGAATTTGAATTTAAAATATGAAACTTAAAATCTACACAAAACTGGTAAAAATCAAGCACAGATACGAGGACAAACTTAAAACCCATGTGAAAAGGAGTCTTGTCTTCCTTTCAAGTGCTTTATTCTGCTACACAGTCAAAATGAAGATGTAAGCTTGTGGTTAGTTTAAATTACACTCTGTAGATACTATAGACCAATTTAAAAGTTACACATACAGCAATAGATGTCCATTGGTTCATCTGGATTACTTATACAATCCAGCTGGATTGTTGAAAACAAGTCAGGCAAAATTTGAAAGAAAATCCTTGTGCAACTTTTTAGACAAATGTTTACTGGTGGGCACACTGTACCCCAGGTCCATGATGGCTGCTTTCTTCATCAGAACTATCATTATAAGCTTCACGTCTCTGGCCACCACCTGAACCACGAGTGGTATCAAATTCTTGAAGATCTACCTCTTCTGCATCACCAATTACATTGGGAAATTCTGGTCTAGCTGGCAGAAGATCTTCAAGTTCCTGCCCCAAAGAAAGAAATGCATTCAGTATTGCATTTACAACTGCTAAATGAAGTGACCGGTTTCCCACAACTTCAAGACCTCTAGGAGCAGGTTTGACTTAGTCTATGCTGATGAAAGCCCTGAACTGCAGAGTCATTTAGAAGTGTTTGTATCAACTGGAAGATACCACTTCGAGAAAACCAACAGCTCCACGTATCATCAACCAAAAGTGCAATCAGTAAATACAGTTGCACTCTGAACTTATCACACAGCAACAGAAAGATTCTCCTCCTGCCCTCATCTGTGCACCATCTGCACAGCTCTTGAATAAAGCTTCCATAAATTCCTATTTCAAGGGGTATTTCCAAGTAACACATGGCCCATAAAAAAGGTTAAAAGAATTTTACTTGCATCTAAATTTAAGCACTGAAAGCAAGCCCATGAGGTGCAACATAGGCTCTCTGCACACTCTGTCAAGTAAGACACCACATTTATGCTTAAAAAACTACTTACTGAAAGCTTATCTGCGCTAATCCAGTTATTTTCAGGAAACTGAACATCAAATTTAATGTAGAGATCCCCCTTCTCAAAAGGATTGCGATACTGTGGCATTCCTTCACCTCTGACTACACGAACACAACCTGGAATTCAAAGACAAGTAAAGTGATCAGGAGCGTGCTACTGCAGAGCCATTCTCTCTCCACACAATTCTGTTTCCCCAGCCTAGGTTCAGTTAACAGGACAACAAGGGTGGGATTAAGTGCTGAAGAATCACAAAAACATAAACAAAGAAATCCTTATCAGGTCAAGCCTACCTGGTTCAATTACTTTTCCAGGAGGATATTTAACCACAATCTGACGTCCATCAAGGTGCTTAAATGTGAACTGAAAGCCACACAGTGCTTCAACAAGTCCAATCTTGTGTGTCATATGCAAATCATTCACATCCCGCTGGAACACCTGGAAAACAAAGGAGATCTCCTTTCTAGTACTATAATCACAACTCCTCCACTCATTATTGAGATTTCATTATTATTTATCCTTAAAATTCAATGTCAGAGCAACAGCTGTTGTATGAAGTGAACCTGATTCTGTTAATTCAGATGGCTTAACGTGTTTGGGAAGCTTGTGCCTGAGCAAGCGTCATCTAAAACACGCCAAACCACACCACACATGGAGGTAAGGTTCAAATTAAACCAGGCCTGCACAGCAGCACTGCTCTTTCACCCCCAACATCTTCCACACAAGCAACCTATCAACAAAACTGACAACAGTTTGACACTATTTCCCCGGCACTGGAGTAAATAACCACATCTTTATTTCTCAACTCTTGTCCTCACATATATCTGCTTTAGCTTGACCTACGGAAGGACTTTGATCACTTAGCCCACAGCTGTCAGTAGTGATCTTTAGGCCACATAACTCAGGATTCTTAATCAAAGGAAATATTAAAATTTATCCACTGGCAGAACCACCTCAAGGGAAATTTTAAGAATACAAAGTTTATCTAGTTTTACTCACTAGGACAAAGTACAGACAGATTAGCAGTCCTTGACACAGCTTTAAAAAGCTTACAAAGTACCTAATTAGCAGATAACCAATATTATATCCTTAATATATGACTGGAGTTCAAATTTGTACCCCATGCTGCTCTGTCACAACAGAAAACCCTTCCTTGAGTGCAACACACAAACTATTTCTTATTTCACCACAGCAATATCTGGCATTTTTTAACAATAGGATTAAAAAAGGAGCAGACCTCAACTCCAACCCACATGAGTTTTAACAGGACAAGATAAATTGCAATATTTAATTCCAAAGTGCAGTGTATATAGTCCAGAATACAATGAACATAAGTCTTACCAAACCAGTATAAAATAAAAATGTTTTGTTAAGTGAATCAGCAACATCACCATTCTGTGTTATTTCCAGAACTACAGTAGCAGACAAGAAAGCACATCTGGGGGTTTTATCAGGAGTTCCCTGCCATGTCACAAGACATGGAAAAAAGCCACACCTAGAATTTTGTTCGTGTCACGAGCAAAGCAGATTAAATTTAACATCCTGAATAGCTTTTCACAGCATCTCCTGTATCAAAGTCAGTCTGAGCTTATCTGAGAAAGCTACCTCTTTATTAGCATTAGGAGGCACCAGAAGCTGCCTCTCCTCTGGCTAAGGACTTGCCCAGTTTTTTCTGGCTCTCCATGAAAGCCACGTTACACACTACAAATCTATTAAAAGCTATTCACCATCTCTCCCAGAGCTGCAACTGTATCAATTACTTTAAATGAAAGGCCATCTATACAACTTAAATATTAACAACTGGAATAAAAGGCATTTAAAAGATAAACTCTAAAGCATTACCTCATTCTCCTTCTCTTGGAGTAAAAGGACAATATCGCCTGGTTCCACACCTGGAGCCTGATCTGCTTCTCCACTGAATGTAATTCTTTGCCCATGTTTCATGCCTTTATCTACATGGACTTCAAGTATTTTTACCTCTTTGATCACCTTCTTCCCTTCACATTTTTTACAGCGGTCTTTTTCATTAATTACTTCACCTAAATAAAGACAAATTTTGAGTTCAGAAATTTTGACACAGTCACATCCAATTCCTAGAAAAAACTATTTGAAAGCAAGCAGAAGAATTTCTGCAGCACAAGTAGGGATTTAGATATTGCTTTATGAATTCCTCACAAGAGTAAATCCAGGCTTCATTTACCCTAGCTGGGAAAGGGGGAAGGGAAAAAAATAAGTTCCCTGACTGCTCCATCTCCCAGTATATTCCCACAAGACAGTACTGAGTAAATGCAGCCAGGAGAACTAGAGAGTCTTGCACACCAAAACAGGGGAAGAGAGCTGGTCACATCAGATTCAGCCCTACAAAGGTAATTACTGTTTCCAGCAAACTGAAGGATGACAATCCAAAATGGCTTCAATGCTCTGTTCTACCTCACCTTTGTTTTTCCAGTGAGCTCTTGTCTCTATATACAGTAACCAAAGTATTAGGGCACATGGACTGTAGTTTCAGTACTAAGTGCCACAAGCAGATGCACTTGGCTTAAAATATTAAGCTTCTCACCTTAAACCACCTTTCTGTGAAACAAAGCATAATATTATGATGCAGTTGAAACTACAAAATATGTAGGTCAGGCATATAAAATGTTAAAGACAACATCATTTATGAAATGTTTTGACAAGTCACAAAATACAACTCTTTGTAGCTCAAGTGTTGTGACGAGTAAAATCATCCCCAAGGTGATGTTACTACTCTGCCAACTGCAGAAGACATATAAAGAAATCATATGAAGTGCTGAACTTGTTCCCCCCAAACAGAACCAATTCAAGCAAAGGTATCATCCTATTGAAGAAGTTAAAAATCCAACTTTAGGTTCCCATTTTTAACCTACAACTATCCCTGGATATCAGGAGATGCAAAAAGACAAATAGCTCCTAAACCAGCAATATCTTGGGTTTTTACTTTAACACAAAAGTTACAGCAGTGAGTAATACTCAGATCTAAGTGTTTTTAAAGATGATCAATCCCTACTGCTTGAGCTTCTAGGCTGCTTTTCAGTACATTAAACACTGTAAATCTTGCTGCTGTTCTGAGTTAAATGATTTCTCCAAGCTGCCACCAGAGTGAGATGCAGCTGACTGGGTAAGGGCAGAAGTGTCCTGGATAAGTTCCTCCTGAGATTTGAGCAGGAGGCTGGATCCAAGCAGGCACATTTAGTAACAGAGCAGAGCCTGGCCTACCTTCTCCATTGCAGTCGGAGCACACGGACTGCATCTGCTGCACCATGCCCGGGGCCAGCTGCCGGATCATGATGCGCACGCCCCGGCCCCGGCAGGCGTTGCACTTCTGAACGGAGCCAGCCTTCCCTCCCTGCCTGCAGCACAAAGCACCAGTTGCATCAAAAGGAAGTTCTTCAGGAAGGTACAACCAGAAACCCCCTCCAGCAGTAGGTGAACATGCCTACATGCCCAGCTGCACTGCCAATTACTGTTAGGTTCTCTGCTCTCCCACCCTTCCCCCAACACAAAGCCCTTGAATAGTTCCAGTTCCATCAACAGCATCATTCAAGTTCAACAATTTGCTGGTCTGAAAGCAGGCTCCAGTAAGTCAAATACTGATAAAGATCTGACACAGGAGATCCTTCATTACACTATCTGCCAACAAAGCAACCAGAGAACTCAAAAATACAAACAAACTTACCCATTACATGCACTACAAAGGACATTCTTGCTAAGTTGTAGTTTAGTTGTCTTTCCATTATACAGATCTTCTAAAGAGACTCTACAAAATAAAGCATTTCTCCTGGGTTATCATTTAACAACTTACTTTCCCCACGTAATTAAAATACTTGCCTAGGACAAATGAAAAAAAACCAAACACAACCCAGATATGCCTAAAAAGACTAAATCTGCTACTGAACTAAGATTTTAAAGCACCATTTTGGCTTCCCCAAAGAGTTACTGAAAAAAAAAAAAAAATCCATATGTATCAATATACACTTGTAAATCTGAACATAGTTTGAGAGAAAAGATGTAATTTAACCAGAAGAAACTGGATAGGATTGGTTGTGTTTCTCAACATGAAACAAGCTTATCTAGGATTTTAGGTGTTATTATACAGTCATAACTAATTATTATTTTTAATTCTACCAGGCAGATGAGAAACAAACCTCTGTAAACAGTCCAGACAATATTTATGGCATGAATACATAAGAACACATATAGAATACTTACTACTCTATAGGGCTTTCTACACAAGGGTGTTTAGTGGGGAGGGGTTAGCACATCCCCAGGGCCACCTTATTTTTTAGTGTTTCTCCTAAAAGGGCTTGTTAGTAGATAGAAATTTCAACTGAATGTATTGAGAAAAGGTTGCCTGGCATCAGTATTTACAAATAACAAAATCAAAGCTCATTAATAATAAACCACGCAGTACTAGCTACTAAACTAAGAAAGAATGTGAAATTCAACAGATTTCCCTAAGCACGGTTTGCCAACCACAGGAAAGATGTTGCTTAACTGGAGTTCTTAAAAGGGACCTGCTCAGCAGGCAAAAAGCCAGCCATGACTGCAAGAAGAGATCTCCAAAACACAATTAGATGTGATATTCCAGAGTGGCTTTGACAAAAAAAAAAACAAAACCAAAGCCACCAGACACACTTTTCCTTTAATTATGAGGTTCAACCAGAGTTCCAGCTGGCATTGCCCTTTGAATTCAAGGCTTTCCAGAGCATCTCCACTTTCCCAAGAAATCTGCCTAGTGAGCAATACTTGGCTGTTGAAGGCTTTTTCAGATTAGAACTACCAAACATAATTAAGGAGTAAAACAAAGAAAATTAAGCTAACAAAGTACATAATTCAAATAACGTGGCAAAGTACTCGGTCTCTAGATGAACCAACCAAGGAAAGTAACTCCAGATGACTGGTCCCTGCCCTACACACAACATGCAGGTCTGAAGAGTAGTGCAGACTGCAGAGGATCTCAGCTGAGAAGTGTATGAAGAACAGAAACCAGGAGAGTCAAGCACTGATCAGGAAAGCTTCAAAGCAAAAGTTGCAGCACCAAGGTACTCACTTGAGTGGATGCATCATATCTTCTCCTCTTCTTCTACCATTGCGACTTCTACTCTGGCCACCCATGAAATTGAACAATCCACCACCAAAGATATGGGAGAAAATATCGTCCATGCCACTGCTTCCACTCCCTTCCCGGAGCCCCTGCTCTCCATATCTATCATACAGCTCACGTTTCTCGGGATTTGACAATACTTCATAGGCAAAGCTTATTTCTTTGAACTAGAAGAGGAACAGAGTCAAAACAGTGTGTGATAATTTAGGACTTCAAGGCAGCATTTTACGAGTTTCTCCCCCTGCATGAACACCAATCAATTAAGAAGGTACACAATGAAACACACATCCACCTTCACTCTAACATCATTTATTCTTAGCAAGACTTTAAAGTCAGATTTGGGCTTAGTTATGCTCTATCTTACCATAAAATATGCATTTTACTGCAAAACTTGGTTGTCTAGCATAAGACAGATTTCTTACAAAAAAAAAAAAAATTTCCAACTGAAGAAAATGCCCAAGTACACAATAATTCAGAAGCCAAAAGGCAGAATACCCAACAGTTACATACTAACAGCAAAGACTTCAAGATGTTGGGCACTTAAAACACACTAACAATTAAGTAGCTTACTGAAATGTATATTAATGTATTTGGCAAATTAGTATCTTTTCACAGTCATCTCTGCTCACCTCTAAGCAGCCATCACCACTTCAATTTTGTTAAAGATAATCAGCTGAGTCAACTTAATTGACAATTTTAAAAATTGCTTTTAGCATAACAGATCTAATTTGACCTTCCCACATATGTAATTTGTTTTATGCTGCAGCAGTTTTAAGAACCTCTACACATACATTTTTCCATGTTGGAAAAACTTGAAACACTAACAATCTTCTTCAAATTCCAACACAGATGCCAATGCCAGCTGACATTATCTCAGCAAATGAGAGGCACTTTTTTCCTCAGCATTACCTTCTCAACCAATTTGACCCAGCCAATTGCTGCATTTGGTCACGAGGTACACTGGAAGATTTTGAGATTGGGGAGAAGTTGACCAGACAATGATCCCTCTCACAGTTAGTATTGTTTAACAACTTAAATAGCAAGCCCCCAACACCTGTATTCAGCTCCTTATATGCTACTGTAACAGCAAACTTAAGGCATTTAAAAAAAAAAAGATGAGTCTTTCTTACTTTGTCTCCTGCATTTGGATTCTTATCAGGATGGTATTCCTTGGCCAGTTTTCTGTATGCCTAGTCGAAAGAGGTAGAAAATTAGTTTAAATTTCCATTAATCAGTTCTTTTCTGAGAAACTCAAGTAGTGTCCCCAGGAAAAAAGAAAATCCTAATAAAGCAAAGTGAAAATACTGTAGTGTTTCAAAGTCACTCATACATCGATACGACCTAAAAAAAGTTTGACATTCTACATGAATAAATTAACTACACTTGTATTTTAACACAGCTGTGGCACACAATAGCTAGAACTAGTTTTCCTGCTTATTCTCATTAACTCAGAGGGAGAAAGCCATTTGACTTTCATTAAAATTACTTACTCTTTAGAACCCACTCAAACCCTACGCCACAACAATAAATTTGAACCCGTTTGTCTTTGCCCTCAACCACAGCAGAACAGTAACAACAAAATGGCTGCCTCAGCTTCCCATTCAACCCTACAACCTCTCCTCACAACAATCATTTCCTTCTTCCCCACCTATCACTAATGGAAGAATCCACCTCACTTTGAGCTGAGTATATGAGTTACACATGCAAAAATGTACATAGCACTGCTTTTATTCAACTTCATTGTTGTACATCAGCAGGAGGAGTAAGTACAGCCAAATCCCCAGAAGGGACTTTCCAGACTGCTTTTTTCTGACCCACATTTGACATCAGGACCATCGCTGGTTCCTCAGCAGCCCTTCATCTGTTCTGCTCACACTTGAGAGGATCAAAGCAAACAACACAGCAGGCAGAGACTTTTCCTACCACTGGAGTTAATGAGAGCAAAAACTTCAACCCTTCCTCTACTTCACCTCAGCACCCCTCAGAAACAATCAGGGGACAGACATGAACAAATTATATTGTATACAATCTTTTATTTTCCAAATTACACCTATTAAAAGAGTTACAGTGATGCAACTGCAAAAAATGAAGTATCAATTCTTGGAGAGGATTTTTCAAGCACTTTATTTCTGAATAACTGAGCACCTAAACTAACTTTTAAGAACTACAATGTTAAGAGCTTTACACCCAAAGCTTTACAGAAATCACAACTTCTGAACAAACACATTTCCTTTTTTTTATATCCATAGTTACTTCTACGTTACTGATTTTATATGGAAACACTCTTGCATGCAATCAAAATATGATAAAGAACTAATAAATAAAAACAATGTTGATATTACAAGCCTAATATTCTGAAGCACAGTAAGAGTAAAAACCAAAACTCATACCTCTTACTGGACAAACCAGTCATAAGGAAAAAAGCATAATCTTCCACAAATCTCTGTATTCTGTTATAATGGATTTTTCCCATATATTTTAAGTATTACAATCAAGAAAAAAACAAGGCACCAATAAAGTGATAACCTAAGTAATATCTAATCAGGAAAAAAGGAGTTTGCAATGGTGATCTTTAAAAAGAGAAAGCCCTCACATCTTTGCTGATAACAGCATTCCAGGCCAGAGAAACTCTTATAATTACCCCATGACCCTAAAGGAAGCCAACACTATTTATTTCATCAGAACCAGATCCAGAATCAAGGTCTACACTGGCAACATATATAACTTCGGTAAAAGTTACTTTAGCAATTGCTCAAGCCTATTCTCTCAGCTCCTTCTGACTAAGACAACAACGACTCATTTTCACTTTTTCTATAGTTATACAGGCTAAAATACCAGATTTTAAAGCATCCATGGAGCCTCTCAATGATAATAAGATACACATGAACTCCTTGCTGTTGCAGACAGCTGAAAACTTTACATTCCATGATTAGTCTAATATGTGGTAATTAACATTGGGTGGTGCAGGCTATCCTAGCAGAAAATCGCTCTGGTTTTCCTTCTTACAGGACACAGCTTTAAGTGAACTCTGTAAGAGAACAAAATATACTGGTGGACAGTGCCGTACACAAAACACAACCTTCTCACCGCCTGCCTTCCATCTCCAGCACAATTTCAACACTGCAATTGCCTATCCCTGCACAAATTAGGCTGCCGCGTGCATGACGGGTAAGGCGCAGTTGTTGGTGCCAGCACCACCCACCCGCGGAAGCCTCTGCTAGTGAACCGTCTGGTTCATTCTCCTCCCTCACGTGTAAACGGTCATTAAGGCCTTCCACAAAAAAAAAAAAAAAGAAAAAAAAAAAAAAGAGCTTTATACGCTACAGGATGGAATTGCTATAGGGACGACCTGGCTCCAAGTTTTCACCTCCCCTCTTTGTTTACCTCGCCTCGCCGCTTTCGGCCTGGGAGGAATCGCATCTACGAGCGAAACCGAATCCTCCCAAGGCCCGCACGTGGGGCAGACAATGGCACCGGTGAGGATCCACCCGCAGGGATTCTCACCCCCGAAAAGCCCTTGCGGCCGCGCACGGCGCGGTGCCGCGGGGGCGGGCCGAGCCGCGTCCCGCCCGCGCCCGGAGCCCACGCGGGCCGCGCCGGGACAGGGACGCGGCGAACGCGGCCGGGCCCCGCCGCCCTCTCCTCCCGCCGGGCCCTTGCCCTCCCCGCGGCCTCCCCCGCCCGCCCGCCCGCCCGGCCGCGGGCGCGGCCTACCGGACACCGCGTCGCACCCGCACCGCAGGCCTCGGCCCCGCCGCCCGCGGGCCGCCCCCCGCGGCCCCGCTCCCCTCGCCGCCCGCCCGCGGGGCCCTGCCCGGCCGGGCCCACCACCACCACCACCCCCCCACCCCACCCCAGCGCCCGGCCTCCGCCCCTCCGCCGCACCTTCTTGAGTTCATTGTCGGAGGCGCCGGGCGGCACGCCCAGGATGTCGTAGAGCTTCGTGTCGGCCACGTTGGCCATGGCGGGGCGGCGGCGGGGCCGGGCGAGCCGAGGGCGGCGCGGGCAGGGCCGAGACCGGCGGCAGGACACGGACACGGACCGGCCGCGACGTCACCGCGCACGCGCTGCGTCACCGCGCCGCGACGCGCGAGGCGCTTGGCCCCGCCCCCGCGGGCCCCCTGACCCAGTTCCGGCGCGGGGCGGCAGGGGGCGCTGTGCGCGGGGCTGTGAGGGCACGGGCGGCGAGCGGAGCAGCGTCCTCAGCTGTCCCGCCTGCTCCTGCACGGAGTCAGAGCGCTTGGAGAGGACTCCGAGATCGTCCGGTCCAGCCTGTGACTGAACACTTCCATGTCAACCAGACCGTGGTACTGAGTGCCCTGTCCAACGTCTAGTCTTTTCTTAAGCACCCCCAGGGACGGTGACTCCGCCGCCTCCCCGGGCAGCCCATTCCGATAACTAACTGTTCCGTGAAAAAATTCGTACCTTATGTCCAACCTGGCCGTCCCCCAGTGCAGCTGACTGTTCTCTCATCCTGTCACTTACTGCCTGGGAGAAGAGCCTGAGCCGCACCTGGCTGCACCCTCCTTTCAGCGAGTTGTAGAGAGTGATAAATTCACCCCTGAGCTTCCTTTACTCCAGGCTGAGCCCCCCAGCTCCCTCAGCTGCTCCTTGCCAGACCTGTACTCCAGATTCTTCCCCAGCTTCACTGCCCCTTCTCTGGACTCGCTTCAGCACCTCAGTGTCCTTCAAGAATTGAGAGGTCCAGACCTGGACACAGCAGTCGAGGCATGGCCTCACCAGTGCCCAGTACACTGCGATTATCACTGCCCTGCTCCTGCTGGCCACCCTATTCCTGATACAGGCCAGGGGCCGTGTGCATTGTTGGCCACCTGGGCACACCTAGCTTGTGTTCAGCCTTTGTTGATCAGCACCTCCAGGCCCTTTCCCACCAGCCACTCCCCAGCCACTCTGCCCCAGCCTGGAGTGCTGCAGGGTGTTATTGTGGCCAAAGGGTAGGACTGGCACTTGGTCTTGTTGAACCTGAAATGCCAACACTGTCGGTCTTGGCCTGAAATGTCAAACCCGAAACGCCACTGTCTGTGCACACAAGTCTCCTGATCCCCCAGTTCTTGCCTCCCTGAGTGTGTCACTGAGGTACACGGGGCACACCAACGTGCTGCCTGCCCTCAGGCACCAGTGGGTGTTCCTTCAGGGACATATTGCTGAGTGGTTATAAATAGCACTGGTACCCATCTGCTCTGGTTTTGTGCTTTGCTCCACTGCTGGGATCTGAAGCACCAGTTGCTGTGCAAGGCCCAGAGTGACTCACAAAGCGCACCAGCCCCAAAGCCCCAGCTGGGCACCACTCTTCACAGGCAAATAAAAAGCTGGGTTGTGTTTAATTAGGTGTTTGTCTCTTAAAGCTACTGAGCTCTTCCTCAGTTGTAGTGTCTTGGTTGCTACCCCCTTGTTAGGCAGGGGCTGCTGGAAGGCTCTAAGAGCTGTGGCAGGTGCATGGCTAAAGGTGATTGCATGGTGTCTGTATAAAGACAAACCCCAAAAACTGATTTCTTGGTTTCTTTCTGGGTAAGGCCAGGTTGCGCCAGGTTGTGCCTCAGAGAGGGTACTCCCTGAGGAAGGGGTGAGCAAGGCTGAGGCCTGAGGAGAGGCTGCTGGGAACAGATTGCTGGCCTGACATGTGAGAGAGAGCAGAAAAGGCCCTTTCATAAGATTGTCGGGCTTGTGGCATAGAAATTTGAATAGGTCCCTCACCTAAGGGGAACAGATCTGAGTGCTTGAAGGCTTCTTCCCTCTTTGTCTCCAGGGGTACCCTTCATCTTGACACAGTTCCTTGACACAGCCTGTGGTTGCAGTGGCTGGATTGGGAAGTACCATCTGCTGGTGGCTTCTCTGTGACTTCTTGGGCAGGTGTTTTTGAGGCCCTAAATTCCATCAATGTGTTTATTTGGTCTGTAATGATCTGGTTCAGCAGATGATGGTAATACCTGCCTCTGGTGTTGCAGGCGTGGCAGCTGTCAAGAGCTTCAAAAGAAAATAGAGACTAGTTTTGGAGGGAGAAAAGGAGTGGCAGGGCTGAGAATGGCTGCTGGAAAGACAGTCCTATGGACTGTAATGATAAGTCTGGTTCAGAGATACACAGAAAGAAAGAAAAGCCCTTGTATGAAGAGGTATTTTTCTTTGTAGTTTTTGCAGGCTGCCGGTAAAGCCTTTGGGAATTTCATGGTTTAACTTATGTAGCTAAACCCAGTAGGGCTTCATGATTTGGTTTACCTGTGTATTGCTTTACTTGGCTTCATCTTTTTTGGTAAGGCTAAATTCATCTATTCTAAGAACTATCTGCCATGCATACGTGGCTTGGCTATTTTAGATTGTACTTACACATTGGTATGTTTCTAGAGAAGATTTTTTTGTCATACAGGTTTTTCTTTTTAGTGGGCAGTAAGGTAGGAAGAAAAGTTAGGAGTGTGTGGAGGAGTGCTTCTTTGCCTTACAGGTCAGATTTGCATTTTTAGGTGTTAAGCAGAATCAGCAGGACTGATATCAGCAGTATTTAATACATAAGGAATCTTTAGCATACCATAGCATTTATATGTTTTCTTTGCATTAAAAAAAAAAAAATCTAAGGCTCTAAGAAGGTGAGTTTGGTTAAACCAGTGGGGTGCCATTCTTATCTATGCCTACAGGGAGGAAGTTTACTAAATGTATGATTCAGCCCAGACTTACCTGTCCTGGGAGCTGAGTGGCTTCTGAAGGTACTTGGAATCTGGAGGCCGTGTTGGCAGCCAGCCCGTGAGCTGGGATCGCTGGGCTGTGGGGGCAGGAGGTGAGCTCAGGGTATCAGCTGCAACACGGGCCAAGGAGGCAGTTTAGAACCTGTGTTTGCTATTTTCTTCTTCCCTGCCAAAACAGCCTCGTTCCTACAGGCTTGGTTTGTGTCTTGCACAGTCAAACTAGGTAATTAATAATAAGAAAACTCCTCTGGGATGAAACTTTACATTTAATTTTTAAGTGGAGCTAAAAAATCATAAGCTGGGATGATTAGCGTTTTATTTACTTCAAATGCAGATGAAGAGCCAAGTGGTGTTTCTTCTTCCTGCACACTGCTTTTACCATAGACTTGTGAGCTATACTGGCAGAACACGTTAGACACACAGCTGGCCATATCTCACCATTTAAATTGCTTCCAAAATATGTTCAAATTGAGACTTGAAGTCCAAAACTGGTTCCTTCCCCGCTTCTTTTGGTATCACTTGCACATTCTTTCAGGGTTTTTTTTGTATGTCTTTTTCATTCTTTAAAATTATTTTATTCTTCTTTCAGATAAGAGCTTTTCATTTAATTCTAATGTTGTTATTATCACACAATATGATAAAAAGCAGTTGCTATGTGTATGTTTGTTTGTTTCTAAATAGACCGCACAATTCTCAGCTCTTTGAGGTATTGTTTTAGCCTTACATAGGCACTAACAGGGACTATTCAAATTCAGTTATTGTTTCAGACTTTTTTCATTCTTTATATCAAACAAATTTAATTTCTTTTTTAAAATGAAGCATTTTATGATGCTTTGTTAGAAATTAAATTGATATTGATTATCACTGGGAAATTGGAATGAGATCAATTTCATGTTACTTCAAATGAAATAACCCCTCTTCAGGCTTATTTATGAAGTTATTTTATGTGCTCAACTTGGTCTTAACCATGAAAATATGACCAGGCATCACTAACTCCTGCTTTAATACTATTAAAATTTACATTTAAAAAGGTGTTCTGTTTGAACACTGTTGAAGAACGCAGTTGCACTGCAAAAAAAAAAAAAAATTGCAGAGCCTATATGGCCATTGCTTTGAAATGTTTTTGGTATCAGCTTTCATCAGATGTGGCAGTTAGTGTATCATGCACACCATCTGATTTCTGGAACTTTTTAGCAAAAGAAAGGAAGCCAGGAAAAAACAAAGAAAGGACACGAAATCTGTAGAGAATTTTAGGACTCTGAGGAGCCTGTTAGGAAGTGGGCAGATCTAAAGAGCAGAACAACCAGCTGTTCCCTCGCTGATCAGGAGGAGCATCCTGCCTGCCTCTCCCTGAGTTCTCCTGAGCAGGGGAGCAGGCTAAAGTTTTTGTTCTGGTCAGAACACCAGGTCTGGTTTATTGTCCTGCCCAGGTGTGGTGGTGAAACCCAGGGCTGCCTGACAGGTACCTCTGTGCAGCACTAGGAATGAGCTGCACACCTCATTCCTTTTGCCATTTCCTGGCCCTGGTTTTTGCTGTCATTGCACCTCTGTTTTTCCAATGCAGGCTCCTCCCAAATAAACAATCCACCCCTAATGACTTATTCCCCATTGGCCCAGTTTTGCTCCATCTGCACTCAGATTTGGGTTACTTAGATAATCCCAGCCTTATACGGTATTACTGACACGGTTACCCTGGGGCTGGTGGCCTTGCCTGACTTTAGTCCCTGAAAGGTCCCTGGTAGTCCCTTCCAATTCCCTCTGCTATCTGCCAGTTTCTCCTCTATCTCCTCCTTGAGCACCTGTGGGATCCAGCCACCCTCACAGCACTCTCTGTGACTTTCGTCACCCTCTCATAGAGTTATTTGTAATTCCTAGGGATATTTTTAATGTCATGTCGGTAATTTCACACATTTTGTTCAGTTAACTCAATCTCATGCCAAAACTGACTCCCCTGTCTGTCATTTGCCTGCAACCCCAACTGAGCATAGCTGAGCAAAAATCAGAAAGTTACTTACTTTTATCTGAGTGCTGGGCATGTTTTTCTCACAAAATTAAAGCAGACATCAGCGAGGAGGGGAACACTGGCAGGTAGTGCTAAACCAGCTAAAAAGCCTGCACTGTGGAGATCTGTTAGGAGAAGCAGGGGGGGAGACAGCTTAAGGGATTTTCCTTCTGAGTTAGCAAGAAGAATTTAGGAGTTCTGCATTTTTAAATGCCGAGTTATCAAGGCACTTGGGCTTTACTAGATTTTTTCCATCTGAAGGGCATGTGGCAAATTCTTTTCTTCTTGTGAACATAGTCTTTTGAATTTGGATTTAGGTTTTGGAATTTTTGGGTGTAGAGTCAGAGATCACAGAGCAACATGGGTTGGGGGAAAGCAATTTAATTTCTTCCTCACTGAAAGAGATTTCTGTGTGATGAATAGTGTTAGGTGTTATGTATAGATCTTTTTCAAGATTGGGAGTGATCAGAAAAATATACCAATTAAATTTATTGACTTTATCTGTCCCTAATAAACTCTTGGTCATGGACCTTCCTCTGTGAGCCAGAGCAAGATAAATTGAAAGTTCCAACATAGTTTGGCATATGGTGTCTGAGCTGAAGTTATGAAGTGCTAAATTAGATTATCAGACTGAATTTATAATGGTCTTTAGCAAGATGAAAAACCTTTTCTCCTAAGCTCTGGAGAAAGCTTAAAAGGATTGTTATTTTATCCTGTAGTAAGAGCTGGATGAGTAAAGAAAAAAGTATGTATGTATATAAAAAGCTAAAAAATGTGTGTGTGCATGTACACATTGAACAGTTGACATTGCAAGGACCTTCCTTCTCGATTTAAGTTGCAGCTGATTGGAACCCCTACTACTGATTTCCCTGGAAGCTTTGTGCTAAGCAGTGTTTGAGAACAGTCTGTGCATTTGTATCTGTGCTATGTCTTAACTCTGGATAAGCATCAACACGCTATTATTTTATTCTTAACAGAATTTTTGGTATTATTTGACAGGTTCACCTTGTGTAATTGTTTGGCTTGCCTGCTGTTCCTGATGTGCTAAAACTGTGCTTTGGGGGATTTTTATGGAGTACAGTGCTTATTACAATAGAAGTGTGATACAGGTATGTTATGTGGATGTCAGTAGTGAAAAAAAGTGTTGTGAAAATTCGTTTCTGTAAGGAATCAATGTTTTACCTTAAGCAAAAAGAAATGTTTTTTTAGAAATTTTTCTTAATACCTCTTAAAGATCCTAATTTAAGACTTCAGAATGCTTGTGAAAAACATATTTCAAACCCATAATTTGTATAAAAAGGCAGCAAAACATCTTTGCTGAAATACCATTTTGGAGGAAAAGGAAAAGTATAAAAATCAATGCTGAAAAAAAATCAGCCAGCCCTGTTGCAGTCTCTCTGTTATATAAGTTCCTGAAAGAAGTCCAGCTTCCTTCTTTTTCCTGATGTTTTAAATAAGATTTAAATCAGGTTTCTAATAAGGTTAAAGTATTTCAATTGATTAGGATGTCAGTGCATGTAAGCTGAGATGTAAGAAGTGGCCTTGCTGTTTGTTTCTTTTAGTTTCCTTGGTTTGTAGTATAACTGTGTTATGCTTGCATTCATTACTTTATGTAAGAATTTTCTTTTTTTCGGTGTGCAGAAAGTCCCTGAGCTGTAAGCATACAATCTTTTAATTTTACTGACAGTTCAAGTTCACTTACACTCTAGGAACTCTTCACCTGCATTAGTCTGAAGCCCTGGTGGTTGTGTGCACTTAACTCTGTGTGGAGTCAGAACAAAAGACATTCTTAAGCTAAAGGCTGTATTTGGTAAAAACATCTGCAAACTCCCCATCTCTGTATACAAATATAGATTTACATAGGCTTTGTATTTTCGTGCTTAAAATTTGGATTCAGCTAAAGTTTTCATATTTTTGAACTATCTGCTTTTAGCAGTCTCTCCTCTTAAGGCCTGCTTTCTGTAATGGGTGGAAACATTCTCAGTGAAAAAAAACCATTCTGTCATTTACTACTTTATGTTGTATCTATTCTTTATGTGAAGGCCTGTTCTCAATAAAATGAGAGTAACAAGGACATTTTCACGTCACATAAATGTAAAGATCCTGTTGTTAGACCTTTAGGTGTATTTAAATTTTCCTGAAGTATGCTGCAGATATTGCAGGTAAACCAGGCCCTCTAAAGGTAGGGTGAGAGGGGAATGGCTGTGAAGAGTGGTGGTAAGGTAGTGCTGGACAGACTGTACAGAAATTTAAGCCAGGATGAAAGAAACCATTAGAGACAGTAACTAGGGACAAACTGCAGTTGTTCAATGTTTACTTATGTAAAGAATGCTTTAGCAAAAACCCAAAACCAACAGTAATGTGACTTCTGGAGGTAATTAGCTGCCACTGAAGGTGTCCATGTGCTGTACAACAGACCTTCTGAGAAGAAAGGAGACAGCAAAGGTGCATAATGTTTTGAGGCTAGGACATGTCAACTACAATGAAAGCATTCTGTAGAAACAATTCACTGAATAACTTACTTATTCTATAGAGGAAACCACACCTCCTCATTAGTCTGCCCATAATTGGTCTTAAATGAAGCCAGCCTAGCTTTTGGCAGAATCTTGTCCTTCAACAGGGTAAACAGACTCCTGTTACTGAATTCCAGCCGGTGATGAATTGTGGCTCTTTCCTCTATGCTTTAAGCTTGTATTTGTAATTTTCTTATAGCAAAGAATCAAAGCATTACTAGATCAACACACTTATAGTCAGTGTTTAGGAAATGCATAAGGAATTTATTAGAAGCTGCACAATGCCAGATTTCTACATTTCCATTTTCCATTGCACACGCTCTCTCCAGTTTACATTGTGTCTCAGATAAATTAGTTTACACAAAATATTTCACTACAGTTATTTTCATGAGTGCAAAGACTACAAAACAAATGACAAAGAATAATGTTTCATCTTAAGTTATGAAAGTATCTGCATTTTCTCTCTCCCTTTATATAGCCAAAATGTTGATGTCTAGAGTTATGTGTTATTTCGGAGAAAGTGCATCTGATAAAAGTTTTATGTACAAGATAGATCTTTGTGCTTAGAAAAAACACAGAGGATTGTCACATTTGGAGCTGTCCAAAATGAAACACTTTTACAAGCTGGAGCAGTATTTCTTGACCAGTTCAAGAGTGCTGTTTCAGAGCTGTGTATAAAGGGCACATCTATCCTTATAGAGAGATTTTTATGAGTTTGTTTAACCATGCACCAATACCTATTGCATTATTTGCTGTACTTATAAAGGTTACTTCATAACTTTAGCTTCAGACTTGTTCCAGTTGATCTGACTTTCACCATGGATTTCGGCATAAGTGGAAGTTTGGAGCTTTACCCAATATCTGTCTGATCTTTTCCAATATGAAACATGTTTAAATAACAAGTTAAAATCAGAACAGTTTTTTTATCTGTCACTGAACTAATAGTGTGGACAAAGTATCTGAAAGTGAGATTTTTGCCTTTCAGCTACCACCAAACTCTTAAGCCTGCAGGAATAATACGTGACTTAGGGGAGAGAAATACTAAAATTGACTTGCAGATCCTCTCTTGTATTAAAAGCAAGAATTGTCTATTCATGCATCTGCTATCTTTGTACTTTGTGAAAATGTGAAAAATAACTGTTAGCTTGTCATCATTCTCCTCTTGAATAATGACTCATTTCTGACTTCTTCTGAGAAGCCTGGGAAAGGGGAAAGGTGAGGAAATAGAATATATTCCCATGTTATTTAATAACTTTTTTTACCTTTTTTAAAAATTCAAAGTGAGAAAAAAGGGCCTGAATAAAAAAATAATGAAAGAGTTTGTGAGAAACAAACTTACGATATTCCAACTTACTTAAAAAATTCAAACTCAAAGTCCTCAAAGATGACTCTCCTAATTTGGTTACAGCGCTCACATTTAGGATTGGGAGTTTTAAGATCATCTAACCAAACTTTCCCAAAAATAAAGGCCAGCCTGCCTTGTTCTCAGCTAAGATTATTTGTGATATTAAGCTGTTCTAAAGAATTTGCCCCAGTGATACATTTTGGTTAATGCTTCTAGCACAGTAGTTATCGCTTTCATGAGCTAACTGCAGCATCTCCAGCTAAAATCTGATTTGCAAATTAATCAGGAAACAGGAACAGTCCAGACAAAAGGGGGCTGCAAAGGGAATCTGACTTTTTTTGCGTATGTAATTTTCCCACCTTTTAAATGTCATTTAAATAGTCTGTATTATGGTGAACACGTGACTTAGCATATCAGAGAAGTACTGGAGATTTCTTCCTCTTTTTTTTTCATTCTCTCATCTCTGTAAGGAATGAAGGAATTCGGCATCTGCTGCCTGTGAAAAAAATGCCAAGAGAAACTACAGAAATGCTTCGTTGCAGTTTGTTTATCTCTGCAAGTGGATACCCCCTGCAGCCTCCTGCAAGTGTGCATCCACCCCCGGCCGGTTTCCTGCACACAGCTGTGGCCAGCGAAGTTCCCGCAGCCAGACTGTGGCTGAGCTCTGTTGAACTGGAGATGGCAGTCACTGACAAAATTCTTCTTAGCTAGAGGTCTGAGGCTTGAGAAATCCAGGCTTTTCTCAAGGGCAGAGCTCTCCCTGGAACTCTTTCCAAACGTCTCTGATTAAAGCGGGCAACAGTTCTTTAAGATCGTGTGCCAAACGATGGCTGTCATCAGTGTGCTTTGCGCTGTGTTATACGCTATCAGCTCCCTCTAGGAAAAGTCTGTGGTAAAGGACTTAAACTCGTTTCTCTTGTTGCTTATTTGCTTTTTTCCTGCATCCCAGAATTGTTGCATG
The DNA here is from genome assembly GCA_034509425.1 of Eopsaltria australis. Classification (NCBI taxonomy): domain Eukaryota; kingdom Metazoa; phylum Chordata; class Aves; order Passeriformes; family Petroicidae; genus Eopsaltria; species Eopsaltria australis. The sequence continues at coordinate 302,545 of JAVTVJ010000341.1, read as the reverse complement.
TGGCAGTGAAGCAGGCAGGCTGGCTCTGTGATAAGGATCGTGGCTATTCGCAGTGCTGTGCGAATGAAAGCAATGTAGGGTGGCCATGCTGCCGTGCTGAAATCTTTCTGTTCTGCCTTGATGTCAGCGAAGCAGGCACACTGGAAGAACAATTAGAGTGGTTCATCTTGGGTATCTTCAGATAAACTTGAACTTTGAAAGCTTATTTCTATCTGGAAAGAAATTAGCTCCCATCAAGTAAGATGAAATGGGTCTAGTTAACTTCTGATTAAAGCTGAAGCATGCAGTTCAAAGATCATTCTTGTTCCTTTCTCATCAGCAAATCTTGAAGAAAGCAAAATGAGAGGGAGAAAAGGCTGCTGCTTCAAATGTGGCAGTTTTCCAAATCTAAGTAATGTTTTTGGTGACTTTCTTTAAAAAATATACTCGGTGTATTGTGACAGTTGGGAATGCAGCTGACCTGAGTTGAATTCAATTACCTTAACGTTATGAACTTCCTTGTCTTATGGGTATTATTTGTCCCTCTTAACCGTCTCCTTTCATTAAAGGAATGATTTCCCGAGGGCAGCCGGGGAGCTGGGCCCGGGTTGTCCCCTGCTCTATCCGGAGCCCCCGGACCGCCGCTCTCGCCGCTCGAGGGAGCTCTTGCTCGGGAAATGACTCCGGTCCCACCTGAAGCTGCTTCTACCGTGCCCACACCTAAAAACCTGCTTAACCCCTCCTGAACTTACTTCACTTTGTCACACTAAACATTTTACATTACAATTACTCATCTTAAATTTTCAGTTATGACAGAAGTATCAGGAATTGTTTCCATAGTAACTGGAAAATAGATACTTAGAAACACAACCTACTAAACTGTCAGTAAATTAAATTTGGAATAATTTTGGTAATGGGACTTTTGTGAATTTAATAAACTGTCATTTTCAGCAAAATTTGGTCCATATTAGTCAGATAGCTCTGGCAGCTGAGTATATTTTACTATGGGGGAAACCAATTTGAATACAACCCAGTGCTTCCAGTTTGGTCCTGGTACCAGAAATAATAGTGAGAAGAATAAGGTCATGCTTTCAAAAAGAAAGGACAAGAATACATTTTAAAACCTATACATTACAGCAGAAAAGGAGAAAAGAAGATCTGTGAATGGCAGATAAACTGAAAGCAGAGGTTGACTTATGTTTGCAATAGATCCTGCAGTAACAGGGCAGTGCAGGGAACTGCTGTGTCATGGAGAGTGGCAGCCAAAGCCTCTTTTCTGTTTCATTTCATAGGAAGTGCAACCACCTCTCGTGAGTGTCTCATGATTGTAGCTAGGGCTTGAAACTCCTGTGTTATCTCTGAGTAGAGATCAAGCTTCGTTTGTTAAGAGAGTTCTTTACTTCCTGATCTTTCACTTTTGAGGAAACAAGAGGAAAAACTCCTTTAAGAAGTTTAGAGATTATTTCCTAGGTATCCAAGTTATGACAAGGCCTTTATCTCCTTGCCCTTTTTAATATTACTTCAGTCACTTTTAGTGAAATAGTCAATCAGAAAATAATTTTGAACTTAAACAGTCAGAATTAATTTTTCTGTTTTTCTATTGATTGTTAAGAGTTAGTGAAGACAATCTTTTCCTTTTTGCAAGTCTGTAAACTGTGAATGAATATTTTTTAGAGCCTTCAGCTTCACTCAGAAAATGAAACTAAAGAACTAAATGGTAGACAGGAAGCCTTTGCCTGGTATCCAAGAAACACACATTTGGCAATAATCCTGGGGCTTCTAATTACAAGCTGAAAGGGAAAACGTCATTATTTAAAGTACAGAAGAGAGAAGCTTTTTGTGTAGTATTCTTGATTGTTGGGATGTAGTCTGTCATTTAACAGAGACAAAACCTACTGCTGCCAAATCACTGCATGGCAGGAACCAGAAACCATAAAGCAAAAGTCTAAGGACAAAACTGGGTGATGCAAACTGTTAAATTCTAGGGTGTGTTTTGTGTGTGCGTGCATTTTTAAAAAGGGACATAGTAACAATATCAATAATATTTTAAAATACTCAGTAGAAACCATATTGCTTATTTCTTATTAATGTCACCATGTTTAAGGAAGCATCCTGAGTTATGTATATATATATATTTGTAATACAGATTTGCTGTGAAAATTTTTATTTCTAGGCAAGTAGGTTAGCTTCACCTCAGATATAACTTCAAGGGATTTCAGGTTTCAGGACAGACTTTTAAAAATACATCCTTTTAAGAAGCTCAGCTCTTTCATCATTTATAACCTATATAACAATGAAGCTACGATTTGTGACTTTTTACTTTGCTATTCCAGCATAGAACTAGTGTCGTAGTGATGCTGACTGGCTTCCTAACTGCATTCACTGAGCAGGGGGGAAGAGCTTTTTTGAACTGCTTGTGGGAAAACAGTCTGTGTGTTGCCAAGTGGTTGTTGCCTTATTAAGCTTTAAAAGAGTTTAGCTTATATAGAGGAAAAATCTGCAACCTTGGGGGTCTTTAATTCATTCAATTCTATTGGCTAAACCCAGGAACAATCACAATTAATCAAACAAGCTGATTCGGCTCAGGTAATACAATTACAGTACCTGGTTTTGACATGCTGACTATTAAGTGAGCGGCTGACTTAGGCTGAGTATATATATTGATAATCTCAGGGCTGAAATGCCTTGGTGGGGTAAGGTCTCACAGCAATAAATACTCGGTTTCAGCTGGAGAAATGAGTAATGAGCCCAGCTGCCCTCCAGCGTTGCTCCAGCTCACAAACACTCTACCTTCAGCATTGCCTGTTCCTGTCAATTGTGGGAATGTGTGGGCAATAACAGCTCAGTGCTCCTGACAGGAAGCATCTTGGCTAATGCCCTGTGACAAAGGGGGAGAGCCAAGCACTGCCAGAACAGGGGGAGAAGGAGAGTTCAGTGCTGGTTCTGAGCTGACAGAGGGCACAGAGCCTGCCTACAACACAGCATCAAGATGAGCTAAATCAAATAACAGTTTCCTCCTACTGCTGGCAGAGCTGTATCAAAGGAAGTGTGATATGGCTAGAGATCAATAGAGGAGGGAGTCATCCCTTACAAAATGGTTTAGACATCCTTTGGAAAGGGAATATGCTGTATTAATCCTGAGAGACAAGTATTGGGTATAAAATAGAAATAATGACATAAGTATTGAGGATCTTTTTTCTATTCTGTAAGTGCATGAAGTCTTCCAAAGTTCAAGCGCATGCTCAGAGAATGCCTGTATGTGGTTTCTTGGTTTTGCAAATTAGGATTTTAATCCTAGCATCTGCTGTTCTCCTGAACAATTAAAGTAAGCTCCTTAGATTTATGCACTAAGATTCCAAACACTTCTACACAAGCAGTAAATAACTTGTCTTTCAGAACAACCAGATTTACTTCATTCTCCACTCTGACCCAATATCACCATGGATAGTAATAGCAAGATTTACATCATGTGTATTTGTTCTGTCTTAGTATGCTCCAATTTTCCTTCCAGTACAAATAAATCCAATAATTTATACTCCCAACCTGTATACTGCTGATATAAATTTATACTAACACTGTTCAGATTAAAATTTTGCTGGAGATAATAATGGGGAAGGGAGGACTGAGCTATTTTACATTTTTATATTAAGTATGAGAAAGATACTGGCCTGGCCACTAATTCCTCCTCCCACCCTTTGGCCCTTATTGCTATATTGCAGTACTGAATTTTGCCTGCATTGGTGGAAAGCCTTCAGCTGGTTTGGTATACACCTGTATTAGCAGTCAAAACTCAATGCAATTTAAAGTAGCTCTTTAGCTGGTTGATTCTTTGCCTTCATTTCATGTTGTCAGTCTGAGCAATGAAAAAATGTCTGAAATCCTACAATCATTTCCAGCATCTGAAGATCCTCCTGGCTTGGTGTTTCTAGGAGGGTGTGTTGGGAGGAAGATTGTTCTAAAATATTTTTTTTCTTTTTTAGACTTGCAACAAAGAAAGATGGATGTGATCTGGGATTGTATTTAGAACCTCTTTGTGTAGAAAATTTGGATTTAATATAAAAATAACTGTAATTGTGTATCTGTTTTAAGTGTATTATGCAGACTCCTCTTGAGTGAACTGATAGCTATCCTATTCATTTTCAGCTTAGTGAGGAGGTGAGGACTATGGGGATTATGATGATATTTACTTTTTTCTGAATGTCGTATTTTCTTTTAAATATTATGCTATAACCTTTCTCTCATGTAGTTTGCTTTGTATGTTAAGGCAAAATTGATTCCTGAGCAGGAATTTGACACAAGACTTGTGTGCTTCTTAAACTTTGTGTAAACTCCAGCCTCTGCATGGGATTTAAACTGGTATTTTGTAGAGCTGAACTTCACCTTTATGGCCTGGTTAAGGCATTTTTAACTTGATATCAGCAAGTCACTTGTGAGGAGAAACACCTAAGAAGAGTTATTCAAGCTTCACTTTTTTCACACTAAATTTCTAGACGTTTTTAATAACAGCTGTAAAGAGTAATCCCCATTTCCTCATTGTCACAAGACTGTTTTCAACATCTGTTACCTCATGCCTACCTGCTGAAAGGTGCTAAAGAGCTGCCACTCTTATGTCCAAGACTGTCAGTACACCAGACCAGCCCACCATTTTATCTGTCCTCATGGCCAGTTTGCCATGATGCCTGTAAATGAAGCAATTCCTGAAGAATGCCTATCCCTAAAGGGTGACTTCAAACATATAAAATTCGGGTATTTAATTAAAATTTGAAATGGAAGGTGTTGGATACTTTACAATCCACTTACATTGATGTGTATTTGAATTTGGACTCTATCAGTGCTGTCAGTCAGAAATGCTTGATTCTGTTTGTCTTATCTCCCCAGCTGAACTCTTGTATTCTTTATGAATATTGGCCAATTCTTAAACTGTTTAAGGAGCTTCTCAGTTTTCACGTGTACTTCCGCAGTGATGAATCAGGACATGTTTCTCTGCTGTTGCACTTGCTTTTATTTATTATGCTGGAGATCTGTGGTTTCCTTGTTGTGTTAGTCCTTGTACCTGAGGCCAGAATTTAGGGTGATGCTGTATTAGTGTTAGTTCTAGTTAAAAATATTCTGTAACAAAGTCATGTTTTAGTTGACTTAAGGACTCCAATAATATCTCTTACTTTATTGTATTGTCATTATTCAGTGCAAGGATTAAATTTTTTTTAATCATTTATTGTGTAACAGTGGAGGAATCATAGCTGGCATGGCTTTTTGATTCTCCAAAATCAAACAATTACAAATTTCTTTATTCTGTAGTCATGAACCAGTATAAACACTGGAAGAAAGGAGCATGTTTCTTTCATCTTCCATGTAAGCCCCAGGGAGCACCAAAGAAAGTAAACTGGTAGATCAAATGGATCACAGAGCACTGAGAATTGGAGAAGTGCATAAAGGCAGAGTACACATGGTAGTTTTGCAGGCAAGAAGTTTAATTAGGGCTGGGTTTCAGAAGCTTTCATGTGCACCTGTACAAATGTGTACTTACATGTCTCATGTCATTATAATCAAAACTGAATTTAATAGATCTTATAAAAGCTAAACCAGCAGTGATGATTAGTCCTTTGGTAAATTTGGACAAATGCATGGGGATTTATGAGTTCTTGCAAAAATAATGATTTGAAAAAATAACAGATTTTGTGGTTCCAATTATGCTTTTAAAATTTAGAAAACATTTCTGTAAGACCATGCTGTCTGATTTAACATTGTCTAAATTACAGTCTGCAGTCTTCCTTGCTCAACACAGTTCCAGGGCAGCCTCATTACTTCTTTTCTGACCTTTGTCTGTGAGTTTGTTCTGAGATAATGTCCTGGAAGACTTCAAGGCTAATACATCTTTCTGATTTAACAGGATTCCCTTGGTGTTCCAAGCTTTTTGGTTTTCTTTCTCGGAGCTATCCCAGTGACATGTACTCAACACAGCACTACATTCATTAGTGCTGAAAGTGTCCTGCTGATCTCACAGCTGAACAACTGAAGTAAAAATTATTAAAAAAGGACTTCTCTGACTTTCTATGTAAAAACTAGTGCAGAAGGTGCATCAGTCGTTTGTGTCTGTATCCTTTTTAGACTCTATGGTGGCACAAAACAAGAGCTGCTTCTCTAACCAAAATTTATGTTGGTGATTATAGGAATAGCTTCAGACTATAAATCGAATCCGTACAGAAATTGATCAATGCTTAATAAATCTCTATTATCCTGACAACTTTATATGCTAAAAGGTAATTTTTCTTTGTATAAATATTGGTGTTTTAGAATTCAAACTTCTTGAAGCGAGTGCTTCAGGGGAACAGCAAGATCAATTGTGTAGTAAAGGGCTTTTATTTTAGCAGAGGTTAAAAAAGAGCCAATGTACTGAAAGCTACTTCTAGGATTCCATCATCCAAGTCTGAGATATCTATAGATAAAAGTTACAATTACCTTCTAGTATATCTATTTTCTGTCTCTTCTAAATCCGAGGCTGTATTCTATAGGAGGAAAGCAGCTTGACCCAAAATTCGTGATGTATTAGTTTCTATGGTGCTGTCAGTTGCTGCTACGTCAGCTGGGAAAGCTGGGGCAGATAGGTCTGCAGTGAGCTGACTTTGCAGCCCTGTCTTTTCTCACTGCACACTTCTGAGGAGCTTTCTCCAGCTGAGTTGCACAGATAATGATTGTTCATATCTTTCTGCTCTTATGTGGACTTTGTCAAGTGTTGCGTTCTTCCTGTGTCTGCTTCAAATCTCTGAAGTATGTTTACCAGCACCCAATAAATTCTAGATCTCCTTTAACTTGAAGGAGGCAGGCAAGGAGATGATACAGCTCTTGCTGATAAGCAGTTTACTGTCATGTGCTTTGTTAGTTCAGCTTTCTTTTTATTGACTTTCTATACTTTGTAGCTTATCTGTAAATAATGCTGAATCAAGAAAAAGAAAACACAGACAAATAGAAAAAGGACTGGGTTTGTCCACTTTTGCTTAAAAACATAAGATCTATATTTTGGGATTTCTAGTGCTTAGGATATATTGTTTCACAGTGCACAACTTGGACAGATGTGATATATGGTGCTTTGCCAAAACAAAGACTGCAATATTCAACTGTCATCTCCAAACCTTATGTTTTAAGGTTGGATAAAGCAGCATTGAGACAGACTCGTTTTGTCAGGGCTGTCTGGTAATAAAATCTTCACAGTAAAAGAGATGGGAAATGTTACACTGTAACTGTATTAGAGCAGCATTGGTAAGCATTTTTCCCAGGAAAAAGAATGCAAACCCCTATGACAAAAACACATGAGCAAAGCATCACTGATACACCTCAAAAGACAGAAACCATGTGACCTCTTGCTTGGTGGTGCAGATAAGGGTAGAATAGGGCACTGTGAGCCCAAAATGTGGGCCTTACTGAAAAGAGAATGAAGCCTTGTCCTATGCCAGTCTTCCTTCTGCTCTCTCTAGAACCTCCTGCTGAATCTCCCAGAAGCAGACAGATGTGGGTGAAAAGTTTGGGGGCTTTTGTTTGAGTTTTTTTGTTTGTTTTTATGATACACTTCTGCCTAAAGGAGCCATGTTCTTCCATGATCCTGTGGCAAGAAAGGAAGCAGATTTTTACAGCTTATATCCCTTATGTGGGTAGAGGCATTCTATAGAATCACTGCTCAGTCTCTAACTTTTGAGACTCCAGAGGACCAAAGAACCTCTAAGCTATAAAAACCCCACAAACTCAGCTGTCAGGATCTCTGTAGAGGTGATCACTTGTAGGAATAGCAGGTGGCAGCACTGTTGCAGGTTTGCTGCCTCCAAGAGCTTCCACGTTGGGCAGCCACCTGCTTTGCCTGTGTCTAGAGCTCCTTCTCCTCTTTGGCTGGAACATGAGTTTTTATGAGCATCTGAAAGTAAGGATTTCATTTATCAGAAAAACTGCTCATCTCTACAAAGTCATTACTTATGTGACTGGATTTATCAAAGATAGGCTGCTTACACAAATAACTGCTCAGCTGAGTAAGTCAGAATGTATCCCTTATCTCTTGTCAAGCAGTTGGTTTCTTCAGATGGAAGAAACTTAATTACCATAACTAATTGCAATATTAATTATTACACTGTCTTGTATTTGAATGTTGTCACTAGTAATAAATGTAAAAGGGCTTGAGAATCATTAGGGAATTATTTATACTAGATTTTATATGCTTCTTAGATTGCTTTTAAAAAATACCAATCCTCAAACATTTCCAATACTAGAGCAGTTTAAAAATCTATTATATATTTAGTTTGTTCTCTTGATATTTACTTTTTAAAAAAATCTGTTGTTGAGGTATGTTTTGAAAGGATAGGGATCATCTCTGGAGTTCAGAATTTCTATTCTAGTCCTCTCTTTCCCCGGGAGAGCAAAAATGTGTGCGTAGCCTTTTGAGCCTGTTGTGGCTCAGGATACACAGCAGTGGAACTTGCAGCCTTTCATCTGTTTTTTTCAATCTGCTTTCATAGCCACAGGTATAAATGAAGCATTTGTTTCCATTTTCTCTAATTTTCTGCTTAGTTTCTACAAAAGCAGACTTTTTGGAGGCTTTAAATAATCCATTACGAAGATGCTTTTTCCTTATAATGTTATGGACTTTTTTTCAATGGACTGTTTTGTTCAGTTTGGTAATCTAAAAAGTCCCTTCTTGCTGGAAAGGCTGCTTTTACTTTCTACCTAAGAGATGACTGGGCACTAGATACAGAGAAGAGCTAAGCATAAGTTAAAAACCAAAATATTTTTAAAAAATCAATTAATAGATCGAAGCCAGCAAAGGGAGACATTTCAATTTAATATCAAGTATAGTCACTAACCCTTGCTGCCGTTCTCTGTGACCATTCCAACCTTTATAGAATTATGTTGATTTAAATTGAATCAAAATTCAAAGTTACTGCAAAGTCAGAATTTCTGATGATGCTGTAGAGAAAATGAGTTTGTTCTTTTTCCCACCTTTTTCTGGTTTTTGCTAGGTTTTGTTTTTGTTTTGCTGGATTTTTTTCTTCTGATAGACAAAGGGATCACAATTCCCCTGGCTTTGTTAGCTGCCTCTGGTCCAGAACAGAGTTTAGTCATTTCTGTTATGCTCCTTTCTGTGTCAAAACAGTTGAATCTGTGTTGTGACTTCTTTTTTCTTTTCACTTCTAGTATCCTCTGTGTTAGAAGTGGGAGGAACTGTGCCCAAAACCAGATGACATGAGTGTGCTGTTGGCCAGGAAATGGCAGTTTAAGCAGTAATTTGTTTACAAATGTTTACTCTAGAAGAACATGACCTAAGTAATGAATGTCACCTGTTCATGTGCTGCCAAAAGCTACTGTCAGCATTATCCCTATAGCAACAGCAGTGCCAGAATTCTGGCTGCAGACAAATTGAAAAGATCTATCACTAATGTACCTGGTGTATTTGCAATTTTGTGTGGATAGTTACTTCTGATTTTTTGTAAATCTAAATATAATTTGCTCACTAATAAACACACTCCAGTTGCTCACATTTCAGGACCTGGATAAAAAAAAAGTGGAGAGAATTTGGACAAGATGTGATAGCTGTGTAATCAGGATCCTGCTAAAGTCTTCAGATACCTTAACATTTTGGCAAGAAGTTATATTTACCTCCTTGCTGTTCTGGTTGTTCACTTTGCATGGTTTTAAATCTAATTTTAAAGAGATTTTGTGATTGAGAACTGTCAGACCATCATGCCCTGCATCATGAAAGGGACATTGTGGTCAGATTTTGTCCTGCTCTTTGTTGCTTATATGCCATAACACAATTTTATTGGTTTTATTGGTTTTTCAGCACAGATAAGAGTAGTGGTTTCTCTTTGCCCAGAGACAGCAGGAAATAATCATGTGGAAGGAAGTGGAAGATGTCTGAGCTGTTTGGGAGCTGGATGACTTCTGTGTGTTGCTGTTTTCTTTCTTTCTCTCTAGCCTGGATAAAGTGTTTATTTGTATGTGGTTTTTTAATACTCATCTTTCTTCATTGATGTTTTGGGTTTTTTCTATGCTGGGAAAGTAGCTCTGGAAAATTGCCAGAGCTTGTTTTGGAGGAAAATATAACGAGGAGAGTGCAGATTCGTGATGTGCATGCTGTCTTGTTTCAGAAGCACACAAGAGTCTAAAGTTGAAAATCCTAAGGGGAGTATTTTGTGTCTGCTGTAACATGTAGAAGCAAAACTGAATTTTAGGTAATATTTAGGTAATATTTAGGCAGACAGTTGCATTTTATTACTGCATTGATTAAATTAATAGACAAATTGGATAATTTGATCTCCGATGTCTCAACCAAGAAAACAGTTAAGAATGGCAGAATTGGGAAGGAAAACCATAACTCCTGAAAGGAAAGTTATTGTTTCATCTTTTGGAATTTGTCTCCATCCATATCCCTATCGAAGCAGTATTACTTAGTGATATGATTGTAGTACAGTTGTGTACATAAAATTACTGTCCACAGCTGCAGACAAAACCTTGAAATTGTTGAAATACTTGAAATAGAAAGGCACAAACATAGATGCACCTTTACTCACAACCTTTACTGAATGATTTCTGAGTCTACAAGTGGAGTGGGCACAGCAATTAGGTACTTGACCCCTGAGATTCCTCTTCCATGGCAATGCTGTGACTTAGTTATTACCAGAATATCTCATCACTGCAAGTAAGTTTTTCCTGTCTGTTCTTTGCTTATTTATTTTGCCCTCAGGGTGCTTTGGTTGGCCTTAAGGGAGGAACAGAAACCTTTCAGTTGTTTATCAGGATGTAAAGAGAGTTCTGCTCTTACTTTGACCACTGTAAGTCGTGACAAATCTAATGAAATAAGTGAGCTGTACAAGTTCTGTAAATGAAATAACAAGTATTTATCTTGTCTCTCCACTCAGTCTTGCTAGGAAAATGAGAAATCCGGATACAGTAAATAACCTTTCCACAGAGATGGGGAAAATAATTAATGTAATTGTAAAGGGGCATGGCATGCTTTTTTTCTTGAGCCATTTCTGCTTTGGCCCCCTGACTTTCAAAGCCTGAAATGTACATTAATGTAACAATTCAGTGAACTGCTGTCTAGTGAAAGAATTTTCTAAAAGCTTCTGTTTTGGTAGGGATGTAATTGAGGCATCATTCCTTCTTCTAGAGTAAATCAGAATTTAGATAAATATATTTTTTATTTTCTCTTTCCCTCTGTATGAGCTATGTATCCATCTTAAAGGATTTATTAAAAGCTTTTTCACTTGTTTGTGTTCAGGAGAGAGGGGAAAAAAGTTAATTTCTTTGATGTTTCCAAGGCTTTCCATGTAACTGGATTAAAATCGGAAACCATGTCAAGCAAAAGCTGTGACAGTAATGTACCCTAATTTGTTTCCCTGAAGATTGATGTGATGGGTTATTCAAGCTTACCTCTCTCTTCAGTTGTTTGAATATCTAATTTCTAGATAGTCATGTATTATTCATCTTTAATGCTAATAGTGAGCTGCTAATAAAACAGGAAATACCTAATTCCTCTGTTATATTTTCCACAATATCCTTCTTTCTCTCCTGTATGCATACTTTTTAAAATTTAGGTTGTCCAAGATGAAAATACACATATTTGAAAGCATATGTGCATTCTCATAGGGCTGCTGGATAACTGTTTAGCTGATTGTCTCTCCTGTTTCTGACAGATATTAATGGGTCAGTATTTTAAATTATTGCTACAGGAGCGCAACATTGTTCTTTCTTATATTTATTTGAGTCGGAAAATGAATTATGATCTGCATACAGACAGCAGAGAGCAGTAGTCTGGGCTTGGTCAGATGGTGTGAAGGGCAGGGATAGAAAGTAATTTCATAATCAACAGCTTTAAGGATGATAATACTATAGGAAAAAGAACTGGCTGGCTTTGGCAGCACATTCAATCTGAGGGTACTTTTGTTATTATTTGAGCCAACACTGACATGAAACTAATGAAGATACATTTATTTAGATGTGCTGTGTGCAGACATTACCGGACACATGGCCCCATCTGATGAGAAAATAGGTTTAGCTATTTTTTGTGTTTGCTGCTGGAGCAGGCTAAAGAGGACAATATTCTTGAATAATCAGATTTGTCTGTGTGTAAGAGGTTTTTTGCACTAGAAACGAGGAACTTGGTCGTTTATCTACTTTATGCCCCATCAGGATCATGAGAGATGCATCTCTGCAGCTGACTGCTACAGTGTAAAGCATTCAGGGGTGTCAGGAAAATGAGACCCATAGATGGGAGACAAACTTCACTGGTAATAAATGAAACAAATCATGCACTAGAAGACTGGGGTGTTTCAATGATGTTGTAGTGCTTCTAAGCTCTAGAAAAGTAAACTTATTTTCAATTTGCAGCTTTATATTGGCGTTAGAGCACACATGAGTTATGCCTTGGGTTACATCCACAATCCAATTTTTCAGCCCTTTGTAGGCTATGGTTGCGTAGTGTCTGTTCTGATACTTTTGTAACCTAACCTTTTTTTGTTTATACTTTCCTACCTAGCTTTTCCCTTTCCATAAGAGGTTGTGACAAAGATTTTCTTCCAAAATCCTTTTAAAACTAGTAAAAATAAGCATTAGATTAGATGTGGCATTTTGCTTATGTAGCTTGGCTGCTGGGAACAGAGAAACCGGTTTCTTTTAATTTGCTAAATTGTCCTTCAGTTCTTCAATTCTAGGCATTAGCCATTAATATTCATACAAAGTCTTCCTTAAAAAGAAAAAATCAATATGCACATCTAACCTTAATAAGAGGGGTTTGCTGGTAATCAATAGGATCACTAACATAATGAATCACCCTTCAAAATAGCACTCTAGATGTTTGGCTCTGTCTTGAAATCTTTCAGCTTGAATGTGCTTTTGTGTTGAAAAGTATTCCAGTAGGTTCAGTGAAGCTGTCTATTATTCATAGAGCATCCAGATCCTGCTCCTTAGGAGACAGTATGATTTTTTAGATGCTTATACACTGAATCTGGTGGACTTTATATTAGACCTAAAATTTGACTCCTGTCTGAAATAGAATCAAAGTCAGGTATTTTTTCCCCCTGGATACATCATACTGGGTATTTCTGTTAAGACTGGCCTGGGGCCCACAGGCAGGATTGTCATTCATTTCAAATGTTCTCCCATCAGTCCTGGAAGTGCTTCCATGATGAAAGAAGGGAAGGTAGTCCCATGGTTAGGCAAGCAGGAGACAGGTTATTGCATCTTCAAATATATAGCAGGCAAGTGGTTCTGCTTTGAGACAGGCTTGGCTTTCTGCCACTTTCTTCAGCCGGTGTCAGCTGTTCTTTGTAAATCAACAAGGCAACCAAATAAGCTGCAGTTTCTTGCAGTTTTACAGAAATAATATTTCATTATACTCAAAGTCTGAAGTGACTGTTTCTTATCTTTTGGGTTTTCTGGCAAGATTAATTTCTGTGCAGTCCTATGGCAAGGATAAGCCATGACCTCCAGTTCTGATTCACATAAAACTAAATTCAATTACATCCATTCCCCTCAGTAGTTGTGGTCCTTGTATGATCACCCTGCATATTTTTATTTGTTTTTAAATGATGCACAAGCTATTTAGGAGTAGGAAAATTAATGTAGAAGTAACTTTTATTTTTTCACTTTCTTGCTGATGTTCCCCCAAGCCTTGAGGGCTACTTTTTACCTTGAGCTCCTTGTTTGGTACTGTTGCTAAAGAAAAGTTGGTAGCTTTTTCTTGTGCTCCTGAGGGGAAGAGAGAGTACTGAAAAAGAAGTGGGTTTATGCTTTTTATTCTTGTTCAGCATTAGGATTTTTCAGCTGCAGTAGTGTTACTACTACACTGTAGTAAGTGGTGGTAAAATGTTGCCATTAAATCCTGATGTTACACATGTGGCAACTTGTAATGAAAGCTGTTCTCTGAATGTATGTAATGCAGCTTTTTATACTTTTATAAATTGGCATTTAAACCAGGTATTTCTTAATTTTAGACACAGTCATGCAATATTTAAATCTACTTCTTATAGCCCTTTGTGGGCAAAATTCCACATTTGTTTTAGAGAGCATTTTATCTTATGATACTAATTGAAGGAAAGTTGGAAGTACAATTAAAAAACAACCGAACATCAAACTGTATGTTCTAACAATTCATAAGTCATGTTTGGATTCTGATGGTTTAAGTAAAGGATGTCTTTTCCTTATGCTAATGTCTGTCCTTGCTTCTACACTGATGAGGAAAGTGCAGTACTGTAAAGCTTTCCAGGTTTGAAGCTTTGTTAGTTCTGGATCCTAAAGGCAAAGAACTTTGTTTTCTTTTATTCCTACTTCTCTTGAACAAATTTGAGAGCTTGTGTTCAAATGTACTGAAACAGACAGAATGCAGAAATGTCTGGGAGAATGTGTTAACCTTAGGAGTCATACAGAGCTCAAAAATTACCTAATATACGAGATTATTTTAAGTATCTATTACTTTTGGTTTGTTTACTATACACTTGAATTATACATAGATATTTTGTGCTGGTTTTTTATATTCCAGAATTCCCTTTACTGCTAAAGACAACATTTAATGATGACAGAAGATTAAATGGCCTGTGCAGAATCTTTTGCCTCTGGTAAGTGAAAAGCAAACATCTTCACTCTACTAGATCTCTTTGTTTTTCATTACTACAGAAAAATTAAAATTATTTGACTTGGCCTCAGGCCTTCAATTGCTCTATTGGGTTATTAAAAATACAGTGAAGAGCCAGTAATGAGTGGTATTCCTTATGTACCTTGGCTGTTTGTTCTTTACAAATAGAAGATTGATTACAATGGTTAAGAGACTTGGGATTTATTGACTTTTCTTCCTAGGAATTTTTTATCTCATAATTGCTTTCAAGAGTATTTTCCTGCTTTTTTCACCCCCATTAACCACTGAATCATCTTTTTCTATAATAATCAGCAGTAGCTGAGAATGCTAGCCAGTAAACTCAGTTCTAAGAACTGGCTTTTTCCGAATTATTCGAGTATTTGAGGGTGCTTACTGAAGTAAGGGAACCTAAAACATTGCTTAGGTAGAGTTATGGATTTTATTATCCTGAGCATAATTCAACTGCATTGGGGGGTGAGTTAAACATTGTATCAGAAATGTCCAGTGGTTAATATTTGACTGTTTCCCCTTTTGTATTTAAACAAAGACTTCTTTAATTGTCAACTCCTCTCCTGTCTCTGCAAACAGCTTAAGCCCTGGATTCCTGTGTTATTCACAGGTGAATGTAGGAGTTATTACAGATGTGTTATGAGCAAACCTGGGGCAAACTAAATCCTCTCACAAAAAAGCACAGGCCCTTTTAATGCTGATATTACTTCCCCATGAAATACTAAACCTTGAGTATTAGAACACTGATGTTCTTTGTTCCAGTTTAGCCATATTCATTTGAGGTTAAGCAGATAATCCTGTGAGCTTTGAGTTTTCTTTGTAGTCTCCCACTTCTCTGGTGGAAAATAAGCTGCAGTATAGTCTCAGAAATTAACGTAATGCTTTAACTCTCAGATGCTGTGGTTTAGTGATAAATACTTTGCAGTGTAATCCTTGTTCCTAAATAACATTTGGAAGGAAGACAGAAGCAACTTTATATGGGTGATAATGAACTTTGAGGCTAATTATAAGTTGTAATATGCATATATTTCTATAATTAATTAATAAAATATTGAAATAAGTTTTAGCACATTAAAGATGTCTAGGAAATCTGTGTTTGGGTAAGAAGTCATTATTTGGGGAAAATGATGTGATGTGCATCTTTTGAGCACTGACAGCTAACATAATTTCATCCTTTAGAAAGAATGATACAGATTCCAAACCAGGAAATTATTTTGAATTTTTGAGGTGTATAGGTCTTAGGTACCTATTATTTGGTTTATCATAATACTTTGTTTTTTCTTGAACAGAATTTGGCATGAAGTTTTTCAGGGTCTCTCCAGTATTCAAGTTATTACCATAAATTATGAGATGATAGAGGAAAGAGGTACAAAGACATCAAGTTATTTGTTTCTCCCTGAGCCTGGCTCTGTAAAAACAGACTTATAAAAACTAAGCTGTTTTATCTGGTATATGGTAGATTATCTTCAATAGTTAGATAAGAGGGAACAAGTTGACCATTCAGAAATTACTGTTGTTGACATATGAAACAGATGGAGAAAGATTTTTGTTAAGCTGATTGTGTAAAATGGAGTGTAGTAAAGGAATTAGAATATGAAAATAAACTTGCAGTTCCATGGTGTCATAGAATCACATATCCCAGCATAGTGACATGTGATTTGTGCTTTTACAAGGGGGATTTATGTTGTACAGAGATGCTTATTAGATATCACTGAAATGATCTTTGTAGTTGCAAAATAGTAGTTTTTATATTGTTAGATTGAAATAGGTGCTGTAAATACTAATTTTCAAAGCATGAATAAACTCATCTAGGTTTTTTATTTTAAAATTCTTTCTCCCATTATAATTAATATTCAGTTTTAGCAGTGTGATCTCAGTGTAATATCAGCTTATCTTTCAGGCTGGCATGGATTAGGAATCTTGTTTTGATAAAGAGTCTACAGACCTGAGCAATCATAGGGCTTACACGTCAACTTTGAAATAAGGACATGCAAAGGGACATGCAAAGGGACTGAGTTTTGCTGTGAACAGATACAGAGAGCCTGACCATACAGGAAACTCAGACTGTAGCTGTGGTTTGGTATATCCACATGAATTCAGTTGTTCCATTTCAAACTGTAATTTACTCATCTTCCTAGGTATGCATGCTAAAATTATTTATTTATTTATTTATTTATTTATTTATTTATTACTGCTTGTGCTGTTGGTATCCTTTAAGATAAAGGATTGTATTTAAATAGTTTGGAAAATGAAATGTTGTGATCAATGATATAAGAACTTATTTAGAGACAAATTTGTTTTACAAATAAGATAAACTTTTTTCCTCATTCAGCAGGTTTGGTGCTAATGCACAGAATTCTTTGTACCAAGTGAAAAACAAAGCAAAGTGGATTTTAATGACACAAAGATTCTGTGAAATGTTCACACGACAAGCATCTTTTCTTGTAAATCAATGACAGTTCTTTTCATAACCCTTCTTTGTATTGGTTTAGTAAAAATAGGTATCATTATTGCAATATGCAACTGGAATTTGTAGATGTTGTGAGGTCATCTTGTCTATAGCAGACAAGAGAATCCCGTGCATTTTAAGTACACATTGGTATGTCTGTGATCACTGAGGAGTCAGGAACAGCATTAAACCTGCGTTTCCTGTGTCACTGCCATCACCTATGTAAATGCAGACGTCTCCCCACAGAACCTGCAGGTGCTGTGAATCACAGCCACTTTTATTTTCATGTTGGCTGTAGGTTTACTTGCACAATTTTCATCACAATTCATTCTTCATGTTAGACAGTTTGCTCAGATAGTCTAAGCTACTATGATAAAAAGTAAAAATGAGTTAGAAATACCAAAGAAGCCAACGCTGTTGGTCTTTTCCCAGTCAGTGTGTGCCCAGTGAGTGTGCCATTGCTAAGGAGCATTCAGTGCTAGCAGAGGGTACTGCAGATATGGGTACAAGGGAGTGCAAAATCAGGTTGTTCCTGGAAATGTATGAATTTGAGATGGAGACAAAAGAAATAGGTTAATGGTACTTAGATACTGCACTACTATGAAATGGGATTTTTTTCACTAATGCCCCAAGAAAGTATAAAGACCACAACATCAGCTTCAGCCAGATTGAGACTGCCAAACCAATACTAGATTCTTTTGCTACAAATGTCAGCTTTCTGTACTGTGATACCCAGCAGTGTACCCAGACAGTTTTTCTCTGCAGTGACTGGAAGTTGATGATACTGCAAGTGGAAGCATGGCTTGAATAGTTGTGACTCATTTCTTAAAGCACCCTGAACCCCACCCTGCCATGGGCTGTGTGGGCAGATGGGTTTTCAAACACACCACAGGATACTGGAACCAGTTATGCTGAATGCCAGGACTAGTCGTGGGAGCTCCCATGTGCTGTGGGGTAGCCAAAGGCAGCTGTGCTCTGACCATGTAATCACAAGGCTATGACAGAGACTGAAATATTTTTCAGTCCAGTTGGGAACATCTTCAATTTTCCTCTTCTCCACAGACTTGGGCTCTGCAGGCTTCCTATTTGTTTTATTAGTACAGCTTTACTGTTCAAAGACAACATAACTTGGGAAAGAGTAGGGATCATATTATTTTTAGTACATGGACAAATATACCTTAAAAAGAAAACTTAGTCATGCAAACCTAGCATTTACAAGAGTTATATGGATTAGAACAACCTGTGAAAAACTACCTATTACTTGTTGAAAAAATATGGAACTAACAAACTGTCACAAATAGCACTGTGTGTCCTATAGGTCAGGATGAGATATTTAATCCTATGATCAATGAGAAGTAAATAAAATCTGCCAAATGTTTTAATTAAATATTCAAAAATTTGCAAGTAAAAATTAACTAGATTTTTTAAGCATTTATTTTCTGCATGTAGTGTTTCTAAAAATAAAGCCCATTTTCATTCTTCCAAATTGAAATACATTTTGGGACCAGCACAAAAACTGGCACCAGGATACAGCCTCATGGATCTAAGATATGATTAAGTTCTTTTCAGACAGGAGACAGGGTTATCTTTGAAGTTGGGTAATGTTGAAGAAACTCAATTCCCCTTTCTTTTTTCCCCTTAAAGGTTGTACATTTTAAACATTTTTAAAAAATGTCTTTATCATTCTAATGAAAATCTATGATTACAGCTGTTGTTCATCTTTATTTCACAGAAATGATTTTTCAGTTGCAAGGGTCATATGTTAAGACGTTTTCGGGAGTTTTTTTGTACTACAGTCAGCACAACAAACACTATGGTTTGACATCCATCTGTAAATAAAGGCAATGCCCAGTGCAAGCTGGGGGATCAGCTTTAGTCAAAGCTTTCCTGTAAACAAAATACCCAAATAAGCCCAAACTACCCAGGGAAGAAAGTGTAGGCTAATGTGGAAGTCAGGATAAGTAGTCTTGGCAAATTGTGACGTGTGCAGCAACAACTTCAGGTTATTCAGAGCTGCTGAGAGGGACGCTGAAAGAAGCCTGCTGTACAGGTGCTAGACTTGAATTTAAGAAATAGTCTGTACAGTATCAAACCATATAAAAAGTTTAAAAACCACAGTGAGAATATATTTTAAAAATTTTTCTATATTGCAAAAATTTTAAAACTGGGTTTAAACTACCAGTAAAAAAGGTATGAAATGTGCAATTTTGCAAGTGGAAACAAGGGGCACAAGAAGGATTCCACAGGGGTTAATTGGAGTTGCTTTGTTATTTCTTTGCTTCCAGTACCTTCATATACCCAGTAATCACACAGACCTCAGAGCAGTTCCCTTCAGGCAAGTAGGACATGAGCTAAAAGTATCATCACTGATTTCAGAAGGGAAGATTGGCTGCAACAAGGAGTAAAAAGCTATTTTAAGAGACAAATGTACAGTACAATCTATTTATGTAAATACTTGGAAAACTCAGGAACAAAATTGTTTCCTAAGTACAGAGCTGTGAAATCAGTGCGCCATATGGAGCTAGAATATGTGGCAGAATATTTTAAAATCCAAAGCCTTCTTGAAAGAAAACTGTTGTAAAAGTCTGCATCTAGAATAAAATGACTACTCACTTGTGTTTTAACTGAAAGCTGCAAAGCTATTTCCAAATGTACTAAAATGAATATAACTTGATATTGTTCAAAGGCAGTAACCCTTTTCACTTATTTCTTACAAAGCATAGAGTGTGGAAATGGTAATTTAAAGGCAAGTGAAACAGATGGCTGTAACATAATTCATGAGTCTTAACTGGCACTTAACACTAACTCTACTTTCAATTTGACAAATACAATAAGACACCTATATTGACATACGCGTGGTGCACTTAACTACTTTTATTTATGCAAGTGAGGTATTAAAATTGTCTTGAAAAGCAGACATCTAAAGAGGAGAAAATGGTGTGAAGAAGAGAATAGTAGTCATTGCTTTCAGTGTTCAATGATTAGTCGTTGTAAGGTTTTTTCTTCCAATATCCTATCTTATAATTTCCATGCACAGTCTCTGTCCTACTCCTCCACTAGATAGGTAGCTTGGGAAGATGGGAGGAAAGCCACCATTTTTTCAGCAAGAATTAATTACGCAGACTGGTTTTGGTTTTTGAAATGAAGTATAATAAGCTAAAAGTGTGTGCATCTCACACGCCGCGTATGGTACACTTTAATATATACAATGTCATTGTACACCAGCATTTTGTATATACACCGATACCACCTTCAGCAGGAAGTTAAAAGTCAATAGATAATGAACCTTGTGCTGTATCTTCCCTTCCTCTGACATAAATTTCACATGGAATCTCCTCCATCACCCTGTCTTCTATCACCTGCTCGGGGCAGTCGTGAGCTTGCTTGAAAGTGTAAGTGCTTTTCTTGAATGTGCTGTTAAATGTTTTCATGGGCTGGGGCTGCGCAAAGTCATTGCGGAAGGGCAGTTCCATGGAGCTCAGGTTGGTCCTGCTCTGTTTCATACTGGAGGCCTGGGAGCCACAGTGGTGGTCGTGAATGCATCTGGAAGCTGTTGAAGGGCGGCGCAGTTTCTGATAGTTCTCAAGTTCCTCTGATAAATCTGCCAAATCTGCAGAAATTTCTTTATCCCTTAGTGAGAACAGTTCATAATGTGGAGGATCAAAAACTTCCTGGAAACCAGTCTTGTTGAAGGCAGTCTTGCAAGCCATAACCTTTTTGCGAGGTTGCTTTACTTGCACTAGAATTGAAATGATGAGGAGAACTAAAACTATCCCTGTTGTGATGCCAATGATTGTCCCATGGGTTTTGGTGATTTGTTCAAACAATCCAGTTTTTTTCTTTTCTGCAAAGAAAAAACGATTAGGACAAGACATTTATTAATTTCTACACTTTTTGATCATGTATCTGAACAAAGCAAAACTGCATTGTGATTGCCATGCACGTGATAAAATTACTTAATGGGACTGGAGACCAGACCTGTATGTCAATGGGATTTGTCTAATTCCCTTTCATTAGTGGCTACCATATGATAATTCAGTGGCAGGTGCAGCTCTGTGAACCAGTGCATGCTGACTCAGCTGGGGTGTGCCTTCCATCCTGACCCTTTCCTGATGGTCTGCATTTCTAAATCCATGAGTTAAATAGGCTTAAATTAACCTTAAATAGGTTAAATCCAGCTACAAATGATGTTTCTCTTATCATGGTTTGCTTCTGCTGGTAACATTCCCAGTGATGTCAGTAGAAGAAAATGTAGATTTAAAATTGTCTAGTTCTTCTTTAAAGGTGAAATATTATCAGATAGAAGAATGACTGTACTGTTTGTTTTCACATCTCTTGGAAATGTAATGGCTGTGTCTATTGTGTAAGTCTCTTATACCTAATTCATCACAGGGAGCTTTAGCAAAGCTCTATTCCAGTTCTAAGAGTCCAATCATCAAGTTACTTAAAAAAAGAGGTGTGGGGGGGGGGGGGAGGGGATACACCAATCAACCCAAATCATCTGGCAATTTTGGCTAGTACTTCATGTGAAAACACACAAGATGGCAGCATCAGAACAAGATGGTTTTCCATATTTAAAATTCTTATTTGAAGACTAAAGTTTTCCAGTTGGATTTCTGTTCCATAAACGTTCTTGTCCTAGGTGACTGTAAGATTTCCACACTGCAACATTGGCTAGTGGGATAAAAGCATTTAGAACTACGTAGAAGAAAATGTAGTAGCCTAAATCTTGCATATCATCTTCAGATATCTGGCTCCTGGCATCTGAATATGTGTGTTATGTACCTAAGTACCACACACAGTGCATGGGGAGGGTGATACACCATCATGTTATTTTGAAACAATCTTCATAGTAAGCAGAGGCTCCCAAGGAGTTGGCTAACAAGAAATCACATTGCTTCTTCAGAGCTTGGACTGTTTCCTTTGAGCTACTTTTTACCTTTGAAGTGAAGGAGGCTTTCTCCCCTTGTCTTGCCTAGCTTAGATCCTAGTGGTACCATCCATGGTGGGAGGTATGAATTTCACCGCTATGGCAGTTCTCTTGTCTGCAGCTAGGTTTCTTAAGTCTTGGCAGATATCTTAATCAAAAAGTTGTCTTGCAAAAGGTGATGTCTTCTCCAGTCTCTTAAAATAAATTGCACACAACTGACTTTTCTATCAATTTTTGTGTTACAGGGCTTAGGCATAAGTAGGTCACAATATGCTCAGATTTATGTAGCTATTGATATGGACTAAGTGAGAACTCTGGGTGCCTGCAGAAACTGAGCACAATTGTGAGCAGCTCTCTTTTTAAGGCTAAGGTTTGCTTATTTGGTTGCATCAGTCTCCCTTAGCTGGCAATGTGGATGTAGTCTTCAACTGTCTCTTGATTTCTGCTCTGCGAGTAATACAGCAGAATTTAGATGACATTCAACATAAACATGATGGGTTGTTCAATACAGCAATTTACTAATATTGGGAAAGACCGTTTTTATGGAATTCATTTTTTTAATACTGCAGTACATGAGCAGAGTGTAGATTCTAGGAGAGAGTCTAGAAAGCAGTTGGTAAAGATGGGAAAGAGATTTAGAAATTAAACTTATGAGGGAATGTTGAATATTATCAAAAGTAAGGATTGTTTAGAGGAAGCCTAATTTTACATTGCAAACTTGGGATATATGGACTAGTTTTGTTAACTGGGGAAACTTCCACAATATGCTTTACATTAGAATATTTATTAGTGGTGTGAATTTCTTTGTTTACCCAAAATGCAGTTAAAAAGTAGAAGTTTTAAATGTTTATTTACATAAAAAATGCATGTAGGATTTGTGCATTGAAAAGAAATTTTCTTTCAAGACTTTCTGTAGAGAAGGTTTTGACCCTTTCTGCAGGGTCGGTTTTCCTATGAAATGAAATACGTATTTAAATCTTCTGGAGTTTTGTGTTCAGACCTATTGATGCCATTCTATTTGTCAAAAAACCCTAACCAAACAAGCTCAAGTGTTTTTGTTCTATTGTTTTCTTTAGCAAGAATTCTTGACCTTAGACTGGTTTTGTTCTAAGTCTTGACAACTGAGCTGTTCTTGAAACATGGGAGAATGCTTGTGCTTTAACAGAATAACAATTTCTTCAAATTATGAGAATTTTTCCTACAAAGCCTGATATTGAAACAAGTCCTTACTGGAGTTGTGATGGTTGAAATAATACTCCCAACCCATGTTCTAGAAGCAGCAATTTACACGTCTGTTTTCCATAAGTGTTTATTTCATGCTTCCTAACAATTCCTCCCTCCTCCCATCCCTTCTCACACTATACAGCAGTTGAATTTATCCTGAAATAGCCTGTGATACAACTCTAAACCAATGTTTTAAAATTGTATTTGAGGATTGTTGCTTCTATTTCATCCCTGAGAGAAGCTTTCTGTGCTTGAAAACTTTTCTGTGTTTTTTCATCTCTTTATTTTTTTTTATTTTACAATCCTTGCTGTAAGTTTAGAATTAGATAGAATGCAGCCTTAAAAATACTAAATTCTATTTCTTATCAAGCTGATATCCTTTTAAAATAGAGAGTATATGCTGAAGAGGAAGAAATTTAGTTAAAAGCAGTAAGATCAATATTCAGGATGCTTACATGTGTCCTGAGTTTAAATTAAAAAATTGGAACACCTTCCTGAGATTAGTAGAATAGCTGTCCTCAGCATATTTCCAGGAAAAAGACATTTCATGACTTTCTTGAAAGGTAAACTGACCAGCCTAGCTCATAAAGGCTGTGGTTTGCACTATATTCACCTCTGCAGTGATTCTCATCCCAAGGGTATGCACAGTTCTGAATGCCATTGCAGACTAAAGAATTATTGATGCACATGTTGCTATGGCAGAAGTAAGTGTTGCCTGAGCAGGGAGCTGCAGGAGAGAAGATAAAGAACACATTAAGAATTTTCAGTAATTGATGCCTTGCAATAAAACTAGTAAGTTCCTATATTTGGGATTTTTAACATGCATTCTTCCTCTCTGTCTCAAACACAATCACTTCTCTTGCACGTCACTAAGTATCTGATGCTTTTCTCTCTCTTCATGTGATTGCTTTCAGCATATTATCAATGCTACAAAACCAATTCTTGCTCCAAGGGGTAGGTAGCAAATAGAGACAGTCACAAAATACAGATAATGGAAGAAGGCTTTAGTATGTGTCTTTAAAAACTTAATACTTAAAAATCGCATGCTCACTATCAATTATATATTTATTCTGCAGAGCATCTGCTGTGTAGATGTTGTGAAGCAGTCCCTGAACATCTGCATTTTAGAGCCCATTAATATCTTAAGGCAAATCAGATTTCAGCTTGTGGAGGACTGTTTCAGTAATTGCAAGAGATTTCAATAACTAGAGGCATCTAAGTCATTCCTGCTTGTGAATCAAAAGCTCTTGGATCCTCCTATTAGAGCTAATGCAGGGATTGAGAGAGTACAGTTTAGCTTTTTATGTATCTATCTACATATAGCCAGAAATTTGAAGAAAGAAGTTAACTAGAAAGCTGCCCTATGTTTTTGTGAGTATTTGTTACAGCTCCTTGACATTAGAAAAAAGATATTAGAAAGTAGTAATAATTCTTTTCAGGGTGTTGTATAATATACATAAGGAATTACTTATGAATTCAGGGCACTTGACAAGAAATTGGTTTTCCCTTTGTTTCAGCAATGTAGTGTTTTTATGATGGAAATGTCTGTTATTAGTGGAGTCAGTTATATATTAAACAGCAAAGATGTGTGATAGACATTCTACTACTTGGTTTCACAGAAAGAATGTGTTCTTGAGCAGTCTGGATTCTCTGAAACATAACAGGAAACCCAAAGGGTAGAGCAGAGCTCCTGAACACTGCGTTTCTCACTTAGTCATTCCGTTAGGCTTGAGAATCTCAATGAGAAAGAGAGGAATTATGACTAAGAAAAAAGAACATTCAAACCTTTAATTCTCAATTTTGCCTTCCTAAATTAAGTGTGTATTGTCTTCCCATCACTACTCCACTGAAGGTTGGTAACCTACACTCATTGGTTTTTAGCTTTTGTATTTGCTGTTATTACTTAACTCTAGCGATCTGGCAAGAAGTTCCACACAAGAACTTGCAGTGCAAGTATGAGTGCAGAATATATTTAGGGTGTATTTTGGAACAGTTTATCTATGTAATCTCAGTGCTTAAAAATGTCATGGTAGTTATCCTATCACCTCCCCACTCAAGTGACTTGACAATTTAATTGTTTGGAAAGTAGATCTAGTCTGAAGAACACTGCTTTAAAACAGGACCAGTCCTTCAGAAGGTCGAGATCAGGCCCATGCTGTCAGTTATGGCATAATGTAAACATCTTCCCTTTCTCATTTCCCTGAACAGGTGAATGTTTTTTACAGTTCTATATTTTTGGATGATTCATTCTGCTGTTGCTTCTCCATCTACCAGCACAGTCTCTTTAGACTGTGTAGTCCCTTTAACTTTTTGTGGGTATGGCTTTTGTTCACAGTTCATAAAGATGGGAGAAATGGACTTATCTTCCTTTTGTCTGTTATCTGGGGAGTTTGAAGTCTAGAAGTCAAAATGATTCATCAGTTCCAGCCTAGGACTTCAAGGACATAGCTGGACTCTTCTCATAACAGCTGCCCAAAAGTGGTGCAATGCTCACACTGCTCTTTGTATCCAGCATTACTCATGTATTGAATCAAGCCAGGAATCAAATACATTGATTCCTGTATTATGTAGTCAAATTATGTAGTCAAATCTGCAAGCAGAACTAGGTGTGTGTTAGGTGACTGTCATGCACTATTAGTTCATTTTTGGAAATCTTTCCAGAAATATTGATTGTTTGCATGGTTGGCTTCATATAATTACAGATCATTAGCAAGGTAGAAGAGAAAGATAGCTTAACAATCTGAAAATAAGATTCACAGATTCACTTTTTTCAGTTAGAAAAATTGCTTATGCCTAGATGATATAAAAATACTTGAAACACTTTTTAGCCACACACTTTTCCATGACCTTATCCAAGAAGGCAGTATCTCAAGTAAGTAACAATAACCACATACCTTTGCAGATGTTCTTCTGCCAATGACTTATGAGTTGCTTAAACTCATAAATTTGGAAAGTTATCTACCTTTAGGAGTATTTAGTGTTTCAACCTCTTGCATTAAAAAACCCCCCAAACCCCCCCAAAAAATCCAAACTCAACAACAACAAAAACCCCACTTCAATGTTTATAATATAAATAGATAATCTCCCTGGCAAACATCATAGCATTTTCTAAATTGAAAACTGGAATAACTTGCAATATCACCCATGTTAATATTGTATTGAAATAAAAGCTACTGGAAAAGAAGTTATCAATTTTTGCAAGCTGTACTTAAAAGTGACATTTATTTAAATTCTCAATATCTAAAGCTTATTAAATGCCTCTTGTAGGTTAAGCAGTAATTAAATTAAACATGCAATTGTTCCTTACTAACACGTATTGAAAGTTAGACAGAAACTATTTCTCTTATACATATCTGTTGCTTTAGAAAGATTGTTTTACAAAGAGTAGCTTTTCTCCTATGGTAAAATTTACTGTTTTATGGAACAGAACATAAAATCTACCTGTTACCTGTAACCTGAACTTCCTTACAAGGTAGAGACCAGGAGCTCTTTCAGGACTGGCTACAGACATGTTCTGTCAGAAAAGTTATTTCATGTCAGCAAATCTGTACTATTTATTCTTCAAGCAGAACTTCCTGAAAACCTCTAGCACAAGCCTAAGTCTGATTTCCTGAAGTGAGAACATTTCATTCAGCTCTCCCTATGTATGTCAGATCTGCTCTGCAGTTCTGAATTTAGTCTGCTTTAATGCCATTTATTTCCAGGTTCTGCAATGTGGACAGTATTGCCCTCTGTAAATACGTGAGACGAGAAAATTCCCTTCAGGTACAACACCCTTAGAATAAAAAAATCTCACAAAAAACCTGCTTTCAAGAATCATCTTAATTTACAATGAGAATAAAGACTATCTCTAACCCAGGCTATGAAATCCAAACAAAAATCCAGATGGCGTTTACAACTCTGCTTTAATTACAGCCTTCTTGAATAAACTTGAATTTAACTGCTTATCTATGATTGTGCAACACCACAGGGCTTTGCTAAGGGAGCACATGTAGGGTCCTTTAGAGCTAAATGCAGCTGAGGATAAAGGGGCAGCTTGGCTGGAAGGGGTGTAGTCCCAGACCCACAATTGAAGATGGAGCTGTGGATAGGAAAGAAAGTGAGACTTTACAGGATCAGGCATGTTTTCCACTCTTCTGAACATCCAGAGTGGCCTTAAGAAGAGCCTGTTGTGGTGTCTGGCAGGGAACTGGGAGCTGCTGCGAGAGCACACTTCAGTGCCACTGCTGGCTTTTTGAAATAAGTCTGTGCTCATTTGTAGGGAAGGACGGATGTAGCCTAGGGCAGTATTGCTGAATTCAAATAGAAAATAAACCTTTTAAGAATGGAGGAAAGCTTTTCTTCAGGAACCATGTTAGAAATGTAATAAAGCCATTATCTAATTTACCTGCTACTATGTGAAAGAAACAGAAACAACCTTTTTCATGTATTCCTGCTGCTTAATATACAGCTGATGCTTTCCCTAAAATACTTGAAGTACCCCAATACCAGGAGAGTTGGCACTTTCAGATCTACTTACGATCCACAAAGGAAGTGAAGAGCATTCTGAACCTGCTCAGCCTGCTGCCTTCATCTGCCCACATGCGCACCACCCCTGTCCCCGTCTGCAGCGTGACATCGTTGGCCACCGTGCTGCAGAACTTGGCCTTCAGGTTTTCAATGGAGCTGCTCCCGTCATACACAGCAACAAAGTTCCTTTTGCATTCGTTGGAATGCTCCATTTGATAGTCCAGAAATCGCATATAGATCTGTTAGAAAAGAGGAATCAATGTCTTCAGGACAAGAAATACAGAGAGGAGAGTTTTCTTGCTTAGCAAATCTTGAATAAGATGTTTTGTTCCCTTACACATAAATGCAATTTCCAATTAAAAACACTTTTAAACTTAGATTTTCTCATTAGATGTCCGTGTGGGGTATTACCTGACATTTGTCTTGGGTTTCACTTCTCCCTGCTTCCCAAAACAATCTTTATTTAAAATTTTACTTTGATTTATTTCTGCTCCCTTTGGAAAAACAGTACAAGGCAACAACTTGGTGAAGAGACCCCCAAGAAGCTCTGCTAAATGTGAAGTCTGTTTCTCTAGAAGAGATACAAGGAATGCATAAATGTACTGAAATAATTTTTAAAGTATTTTGACTGTTCTCTTTCCTTTCTTTTTAATTCATAAAAACAATGTTAAAATATAGGGGAAGGAGTCTAGTCAGAAAAGCTCTGAAGTAAAATAAGGAAATTAAAATTTACTGCTTCAGAATGAAAGCTAATTACTGAACCATAGCATTATTATGGAAGACACAAACCATGAAGTCAGGAGTAATTTGAATAAAAATGGAAAGGAGAGAGAAGTAAGCTGGCTGTGTAGGAAGAATTAATGAATTTAAGCTAATCTTAATACTTCTAAAAGCAGAAATCTAATCCAAGAGAAGGCAGCATATGTGTCATAACATGTGCAGCAAAGAAATTAAAACACTGAGATGGTATTTAAAGAGTAAGTAAATAATATATTTTGCTGGACCAGGAAACTCCTGCAAGATTGTAATTCCATTAAAATTACATGAACACATCAAAAGGCTTTTTAATATCTTCAATGGCTGTATTGGAATTCTCAAAATTCTTCTGAAAATTTTGAGATATGAAACCAAGTCACCTAAGAATGCTGCAAAGGTCATTTTAGACTTTAACAATTCCTAGACAGTCATTGTGTTGCCAGAGAAGAAATGTGCCAGGTGGAGGCTGAGGTGCTCCTCCCCTGTCCATGAGATCTCTGGCGTGTTGCTCGGTACCAGGGATGCTGCAGAGCTCTGCACATCAGGGTTTTGTGCATCTCCCTAAGGACTCTGGCACCCCTGCTCAGGTGGGAAGCAGGAGCTCAGGGCAGGTGAATCCCTGCTTGGGCTCTATTGCCCAGTTTGCTGCCCCTTTGCCACAGCTTGCTACCAACCACCTCTGAGAGACAAACCAAGATCCGTCCCTCCCCATTCCTACAGCTATCAGGCTTTATTGAAAACATGGTAAAACAGAAAGACAGGTGACACCTGTACCCTGTGGCTTTCCCTTCCCAGTGTTCCCAGAGGCAGGCTGGCCAGCAGTGCCTTTCCTTGCACATTCTGTCTGAAGGTGCAGCCTGTGCCATATTAGTTCACGCTTCACCTCACTGTTTTGTGATTTTGAGCATATGTATTTTTTCTTTTTTTCTATTTTCTTTTTTTTTCCTGTGCTGTTTTTGTTAGATTTACTGCTGGAAATTTTCAGCTATGTTGAGAACCCATTTTCCATTGAAGACCTATCTCAAAAACATGGACATGAGCTGCAATTGCTAGTATTTGGACTGAGAGATGGTATTTTCTTTTAATGATTGACTTTATATATCTGCTACAAAATTACAATGGAAACTAAAAATAATTTAGCACACTTTTAGTAGAGCTATTATTTGTATGATAACAAAGGAATAATCCCATTAAAAGTGCTCACCTCTTCACAGGCTCCTTTGTGTTAGGCAAGTATAAAAGGTCCTTACTCTCACATTATATTGATTATTCTGGTAATTTTATGAAATCTGGAGGTAATTTATTAAGTGCCTGCTATACACATTTTAAAAGTACTTTCATTGCTGCACTTGTGTCAGTTTTAAAAGTTTATTTTTATTACAAAATCAGATTGAGGAAATTAAAAATGTCTATGCTTATTTTTCTCAAGAGACTGCACTCTATCAGATCTAATGGATTTTATCATCATAATTCTGCCTGAATTGAAGCTTGAGAAACCAATGTCAGAATACTAAGAATTATTTTTCTGTAATGTTTTAAGTCAATAATTTAGGATGATGATCTAATTTCAGGACTCACCCAACTATAACTCTGCCTTCTGGCAACATTCAATAATTTATTAAAATACTTAAGCACAAGACCTGGTGCACTCAAGTGGCAAT
Source organism: Eopsaltria australis (assembly GCA_034509425.1). NCBI lineage: Eukaryota > Metazoa > Chordata > Aves > Passeriformes > Petroicidae > Eopsaltria > Eopsaltria australis. The sequence goes on along the minus strand of JAVTVJ010000341.1, from coordinate 272,417 downwards.
GTAGGGAGAAAATGGGTTTGTTATTGTTTCTGGAAGAACTGCGTCTATTACTTAGACTAGTATAGGGCTCTTGGGAATTGACTCACTCCCACAAAGGCTCAAATATATTAATGGACTTTTAATTTTTTTCTTGTCTTGTGCTCTTATTATCATCTTTTTGGTTACTGTTTTAGAATGCACTTGCAAGGTGGTTAACAGGGCTGGTTAGTTAAGTGTTAGGAGTGTGTAAGAAGGCAGAGGGAAGGTTTGTCATCTTGGCAGCTACTGCTCCAAAATATTTCTTAATTTTATGTAAGTGCAAGCAGAAGCGAAATTAAAGATGTGGATGCTACATGGAGAAAAGTATGTGCTTTTCTGTGCAACATATTTAACAAATATGATTCTGAAACTAATATGCTATTGCTGTTGTATTTTGGGGTTGTGAAAAGGATTTTATCCTTCTCTCTGCCTAACAAGATAAAACCTTTCCATTTAGCTCAGATTGCTGATGAAAGTGGGTTTTAAGGTGCTGGATTGTGAATTAGATTGGATAAGCAGGCACACGTTCTGTTGACTTTGAACAGAACCAAATTCTCCAATAGAACCACTGGAGGCAAAATGTTAAGCTTTGGCAGAGAGATTTACTGGAAATTACTGAAGATGTCAGCCAGCATTTTTGCCTGGAGTCTTTCAGTAAAATCAGGGTCCAAGTCAAATGCCCCTGAAAATTGCTGCTTAAACAGTTCTCACAGTTATTTGGTATTTGAAGCTTCAAATAATAGGAAGCCAGCACTATGGACTTGTAGAAGTTTAACTGCAGAAACAATTCTCTCTCTGGATTTCCTAAGCCACTGCTACATGACTCATTCCAGTGAAGTACAACATTATGCAAATCACAGTTAGTGACCATTACCTGTTGCTAATGTCATGGAAACCCATTATATATTGAATTATATGAAAAAAACCCACCTTAGCATTTGGAGTGGCTTTAATTGTCCAGATACAGTCAATTGCTTGTCCTGGTTTTGTTTTTCCTTCTTGTTCTACTTGACTGGAACGTACTATTCCATCAGCTCCTGAGAGCTCAAACTGGCAGTCTAGGGAGAAGATAGACTTTGCTGTCAAATGCAGTATGACATTAATTTAAAATTTCATGTATAAAGAAATTGTTACTGTAATACTATACCTGGGATGGGATTTAAAATACCTCCTAGGTAAGTGAAGTCAGGATCTGTAATAGAAAGAAGCAGTGAATCACAAGGGCTATCAGTACTTGAGAATCACTTCCAGCTTTAGTATTATCTGCAGATTATGTCCATTTTTTATTATATCACAATAAAAATTGCGAGAAAGTTTACTGAATCAATTGGAGCATATAGAGACAAAGTTTTTACAGATGAGAACATTATTCCACAAAGATTGACCTTATCTGAAAAAGGTAATTCTATCCTGACAGCTCAGATTTCCAGCGTAACACCAAAAATTACTATTCAGTATTTTGTTCCTGCATTATATTCTGAATTTAACTCTGTCAGTTTTCACTGAAACTGCTGAAGCTCCACAAGAGTACAGGAGATCTTTCTCTGTGCAAAAAGCTTATTTAGATTTATTTTATCAGACTGCTGTCTATGTAGTTCTGAACAATTTGAACTGAGATTAGCAGAATTTATCAACATTTTGAAATTGCCAACTGCTCTTATAAAAGTATGTGAAGAAGGCAGTTCAATCCTAAAGGCACTTTTCCCTGGGGTATCTGTATCTCTTGTACTAGGCCACGTAGAACTGTTCTAGATGTGGTTTATGAAATGTTGTTCTATGCAAAGAAAGCACTAGTTCATGCAAAAGTGCACACCTGTTTGGTACAAATTCTTTTCCAAATGAACGTCCAGAGTTTGGCTCTGTCTGTGATCCTATAAATGCACAGGAAGTTTATCACTTCCCCTGGAAAGCCTCAGTCCTGAGCTTAAGACTCAGCACAGTTCAGAAAATACCTTCTTTGTCCTCCTCTTTTTATTTACTGATAGTGACATCTGTGATCACTATATGAGAAATTCTGCAAGGTTTTCAACCTTCTTTGTAAACTGATCTTTTAGTCAAGCATGCGGATGTGCATATGTTCCCTTTCATTTTCACAACTGTGAAATATTTTACTGCATTTAATAGAAATATAGAGGAAAGAAAAGAAAAATATCAGTCCTTCAGTTGTTGCAATTTTTTGTGAAAATAATACACAGTTTAAATGTATACTTAAAGTTCCAGCCTGCAACAATGGTAATTTAGTTTCGAAAGTGATGTTGATGAAATGGCTTTGGGAATGGACTTAGCAAAATGCATAAGTACTGTCCCTGTGAAAACATTTTATCATGTAATTCCCAATGGCCTGGTCACCATGTTAATCTGAAGTTTCTGAGTCTAAATCCCTAAGCAGTAATATATAATCATGAGTGGTGTTTTCATGTGCTCTAGGGGTAAAGACAACATTAGGAAGGTATGTTTGTATATACATTTATCCAAGTAGTAGAGCTGACACTTGTATATTGCCTTTTGTCCCATAGGACAATAAAATGCTGATAACTACACGTGTAGTATCTATGAAGTGCAGTAGTCAAGCATTGCACAAGGACATCGGGTCAAATTCTCATGTAAGAAGGATGCCCTGCCAGGTTTAAGTAGCTCCACAGAGCAGATGTAATTTTTGTTTGTCTAAAGGCACTGTCAGCACACTGTCCTCTCCTTTGCACCTGTGAACTACACAGCATTTTGAGCAAAGAGCAGTTCTGTTGTCTGAGCCCAAGGGTTGAGGGAATCCAGTTATACTGAGAGCTCGTACTTAGACTGTACAGATATTTGCTCTGGGTTTTCAGAATGGAGATTTAAAATTATTTGCATCTGGTTGAAGTGCTATTGTAAAGTTGCTTCAGGTGTTTTTGTCCAGTGTCTTATACTCCTAGAAGACAGGCTGGTGAAAAGGCAGCTCTGTGCATAAATGCTCTTTCCTTTCCTACCACTGGTGAAACTGGTACAAGTTAGAGAAATAAAGAGGGGTGCTGCTGAAGACTTTCGCATGAACAAGCTCAACTGTCTTCCTCACTAGCAAACTACAGACCTGTAATTTCCTTCAGTCAAGATTCCCCAAGTGTTTTTAGCCACGTATCCTGCAGGATTAGCAGGACTGAGACTGTGGCTGTCACATTGTCACTGTGCCTCTGTGCTTATGCTGAAATGCAGCTCCAGGCTGAGAGGACAAACACACCCACAGAGTTCAATGGGAGCAGATGGTCATTAACTCAGTCAGAATTTTAGGCATCTTTACCTGGTATAAATGAGTACTTTGCTTGAAATCCCTTTCCTTCCAGCTCCTCATCAGAAATAAACTTGATCCACATAAATCTCCCTGTTGATCTAATTAGTGCAGGACTTTTCAGACCACAGTAACGATTAATGAGAGGGGAGAACCCAAAAGGCCCATCTCGAACCTCCAGATGATCAAACCGACATTCAAATGAGGGTTCTATGTAATAGGGTTCATCAAAGGTCAACTCAATTCTTTGTCGTGGAGCAGCTAGACATAAAAAAATTGAGCAAAAGATTAAATGAAGATCTAGATAAAAAACACAAAGACATGAAGCAATGAAGAGACAGGCCTCCAACACAGCAAGATAAAAAAAGAAACTGGAAACTTCTCAAAACACATCTGCTGTCTGCTACAAAAATTTTAGAAATTATTTTCTAAAAGATACTTTTGCATAGAATCATACAAAATTTTTTTCTTGCTGATATCAATTGTTGAAAATTCAGAAATCACATTAATTTAATGCAGCACATATAACAGATATGAACATATATGCAAAGCTATTCAAACAAGGTTTACTATTAAGATATAAATTAAAACAGGTGTTCTGTGAAAGCAAAATGTATAAAAAAGGACAAAACACTGAGCTATGTAGAAAAGAATGGAAAAGAGAAGGGTATGAAGAACTACTCACTATTCCTTAAACATAAAGTCCAAATTTGTAGATCCTTTCACAGAAGACATCTTTTATTAGAATATTCAGAGAGGTGTCAGTGCTTCATATAAGTCAATATGCAGGTGGCTACAGATGTTGTGAGTCTGGGTCTGTGGCAGCCTAACAGTAGGATTCAGATCAGAGCCCTAATCCTCACTCTCACATCCGTGGTTTGGATCCCGAGAGTTTCTCCTGTGTGAATGGCTTTAGTGTTCCCTGTTCTTGGCATCGGCTGTGCTACGTGAACTTCCCGATCCTCGCTGGGATCTGGAGTGCCAGACGGAGGAATCACAAATCACATGCTGCCTGCTTTTCCTGAATGCTGAAAGGATTTACTCTGGCGTCTCCAACACTCCCATCAGCCCTTCTGCCTCCCTCACACCAGCTACACGCATTTGCAGCTGCTGGGAATGTTGGCAGTGGTCTGCACAAAGGAGCAGACCTTGGCTAGAAATTCTGGAGGGCCTTGGCCCCATTTAGACACCCACAGCATTTCTGTGGAAGGGCTGAGGAGAGCTGGAAGCTGCTCCTGTGCCCCAGCCCTGCAGCAGGACAGGCTGGCTGCTCTCCGGGGCACTCCCAGGCAGGCAAGGTGCAAACCCAAGATGTGTATGGGAACAAGCAAAAAGGAGGGGTCTGTGAACCACTACTGTGTTGTACAAATAAAAACTCTCTGAACCTCATTACTTGAAATATTTCAATTAATTGATATGAATCTGATGATTAGGCTGACTAATATTTTTAGCTGACTTCAGTGGGTTTTGGGCGCATTATAATAAGAGGAAAAATAATTGGAGTGTCTCAAGTCTTGCAGCATTTATTTAAGATATTCTCATTGGAATATGGTTTTATTCTAGTTAATGACATTTTTTTGTCCTCATCACATTATTTTAATAGTGACCTCAGCAGTGCTAACAAATCTCTGTATTTTTAGTACAGTGCTATGGCAGTGGCAGCCAGATACATCTTTTTTATTAATGAAGGACAGCATAAAGGTTTTCTGCTGGTGAGATAGAACAATACAGCATGGTATGAAATAGTCTTCATCTTTTGCAATCTATTATCAGTGATATTAAGATAACAAGCTATGATTTTTATCTTAATAATTCCATACCTTCATAGATTATAGTAGATACGCTGCTCCTTTTCCTGGCTATGAGGATATGTCTTATTCTTCATAGCTAGTTTCTTAATGTTTGCATTTCTTATTTATTTGCTATTATTACTTGAGAGAGCAAATTTAGCTTCTTGTTCAAGTAAATGACTGCAGAATTCATTATATTACCAGTACGGCCATGCAATACTTTTACAGCAGTGTAAGATGACAGTTTTAACAGTTCAAGATTTTCCATTTAACAGTAAGATTACAGCAAAACAAAAGAGAAATACAGCATGTACCTTCCAGGACATAGACACACTCTTGATTGGGTGGGTACATGTTTGGGTAGTTTGGTGAAGCAAAATGTCCTCCATTACTGGTCCGGACCCAGTTGTCACACTGGGTGGGAGGAATGCGATTCACTCCAATATTTTGCCCACCTTAAGCAAAAAAAAAGAAGTGATCAAATAAGTTTCTTCTGCAAGCATGCAGATTTGATAAAGTAAAACTCTGTCATGACACAAGGCCTATAAAGAAGAAAGTAATTTATTTTGCTTTTTATTTTGGTTGCAAGCCCTCTTGTAAGGCACTCATTAATATCTATCTGAGAAAATCTTATGTTTAATTTTGTGGTGGGATATATCCTAAAGAAATCACAGTTTTTGAATATCAAATATATCCAGAGATCCTTGGAAAGGCGAGGGAGTAATTTTTTTTTAACCCAACTCAGCTCAGGTTTTTGATACTCAGTTCTAAGTGAAATAGTGAACAGTGGCTGCCAATACCATTATTTTATGGCTTATGTCATCTCCGGTTCTCGGTAAATAAAATCAGAAATATTTGTCAGCTTTCACTGGTTTTGACCCTGACTCCAGAATATGCTACGGTGGGATATCTATTTATGGTAATTTGTTGGAATATAGAATGTTTGTAACAGAATGAATTCCAATATGCAAATACACTAAATACAGCAATGGTAGTTAATAAAATCCTTAGTAATAGGTAGATTGCCCTGGTAGCTAAGTGTCTCATTTAAGATCAAAGCTCCTCTTCTGGATGTACAGGGAAATGTGTTCTGTGACTGAGATTATGCAATTTAGTAAGGTAATTCTTCATGCTGGACCATTCACAGGAGCTTGGTTTGGATTTCTTCATCCACAGAGAAGAGGCTGGGAATAGTGTGATCTCTGACATTCTTAAGTAACTTGGGCCCTTCTTATATCAGCAGAACTGGAGAGAGCAAGACAGGATATGTAGTTTCTGCTAGATATTTCCTAAATATCACAGGCTGCTCTCATAGTGTAATTTATATTTACACAGTTTCAATTTGCCTGTGAGAGGACATCCATGCTCGTACATGCTCTTAGATGCCTCCAGTAAATTACATCACTTTCCACTGGTATCTTGACAGCTTTTTGATTTATGGGGGTGAAAATTCTCTCTCCTGCAGAAATTTTTCAAGGAAATTCTGTAGGTGGCAGTTCAAGGAATTCTTCTCTCCTAAGTGTGGGTAATCCCACATATGAAAAAATAAGGTTTTATGAAATTGATTCCTTCCCCACTCAGCAGGCTTCAAAAATGTTTGTGGGTGGACTATTTGAAAAGCTTGTTGTCAGATACAGAAAACATGAATTTCCGTGGTGGTTTCTTTCCCACCTCTAGCATCTAAAACTGTAGAACTTTACCTGGGAAAGTGAAACTTCCATGTTCTTTGTAACTGCATGGCTTTGTTCGTTTGGGAGAAAATGCAGCAAATGGGGGGAAATGGAAAATACTACAATTCATATTGGTAATTCAAGAGCTATTAATATCTGAATGCAAACATTTCATTTATATTGCTCAACTAAAGTTATAAAACTGTTCCATTTTTTGAGAGAAAATCATCAAACTAAAATTGTACCTTGTGTCTTCTGTGCAACGGCAATACCTTCCACCACCAGGATTGTTACAAGCAACACTGATGAGAGAAATTGGATAGGAAAAACATCAGTAATTCTTCAAAGTTAAAGACCATTTTCTGCAGTCCCACTTCATGCAAATCCTGGCATCACTGACCAAATCAACTCAGAACATACAAAAATATGTAATTGATTTATGTGTTTTCTTTAAAATTTCAACTTATGAAACCAGTGCAGTCTACATGTATTTCTGGTCCTTCTTCCAGGTTCCTCAAGAAAGTGTGTATGAGAACAGCAATTCATTGTTTGAGGGGACTTTAACAATATGTTCTAGAGTTTACATGGTACCTGTTGTCTATAAAACTTTCATATCCTGAAAAAGGATTCACTGCTATCATGAATCATATTTATCCTAAAACTCTATTTGCATAATGTGCAAAAGACTTATCCAGCTTCCAAGAAATTAATCCAGACCACAGGAAGCACTGCATGGTCCTAACGCCTCCACAGATTTCACAGATTTGTGCTTGCAAGACTGGTTGTTGTGATGCTGCCACACAATACCAGGGATTTCTGCAAATGATGGTGCAGTAGAAAACAGGCAGATGCAAGTTTTGGCGATGGAGAGCCTCCCTACTTCTTTCCTTTCTTCCTGGCTGTTTTACTTTTGGCCTTTCCCTTAAAATTACACATTCCCTGCACCCAAGAAGGATCAATCTGAACAGCACATATGAAAAACTCCATATTCCACAGTCCATCAGCAATTTTAAAGCAGGCTTAATGTTCAGGTTTTCGTAAAACGGTTTGACAACTTTGTCACCTCAGATTGTTTGGGATTACTAGAAGGGGGAAAGAGAATGAAATAAGAGTATATTAATATGTCACTCTTCAAATCTTTCATTTGCTTCCATCTGGAGTATCTCAGAAATTCTGGATCCATCTCTTACAGAAATAGCTAAGCAGGCCTGGACGGCCCTGGACAGAAACTGGCTGCGGGGAGATAGGACACGTTACAAAATCACAAGTATCATTTGAGAACTGAGCAACCACTACTTGTCTCTTCCAGTAGAGAACCAGGGGTGTCAGACAAAATGAGCAGGTGGCATGTTCAAATTAAACAAAGATTTATTTTAATTTTTTTTAAATGCACGTACTTCATAACGCATCCTTGAGGTAGAAAATTCTGTTTCAGAAACCCCTTAAGCCATAAGTTGTTGGAAGTCTGGGATGTATTTGGGGCAAATATAATTTGCTCTACTTTTATTCTCTTTCTGCTTTTATATCTCTGTAAAAGAAGAAACCAAGCAAGATGGACCTTTGATGTGACCTGGTATGGCCTTTCCCATGTTCTTTATCTACTTGTCAGGCAGGCATGGCCTTAGCGCTGCAGGGCAAAACTGAGATTTCAGCAGGAATTTTATTGTTACATTCAAGAAAGTAGTTTTATTTTCCCAGCCTTTCTGCCTTGTTGCTCAGGCATTTTTGTGGCTCAGTTGAAATGGCGTTTTCTCCATGTGTGGTTTTCCTTGTGTTGCTGTTGGACTTTGAGCCCTTTACAGTTCCAGAGTGAGCACGCACTGACTGCGAACTACAGTGATCCTGACTCAACTCATCCAGATGCTCCTCTAACGTTGGCACAGATATATCATCTTGGGAAAAGATAAAAGGAATCAAAGTCTGCTCCTGAAAGTGTCCATCTAGCATTTATGTTTTATTATGTATGTTTCTGCTGCCCTTTCTTCTCTCTACCCATATTGAAACAGACTGGGTTTCATTCTGAAACTTTCTTCACCAACAACTGCTTTTTCCTGTGTAAGTCAGGTTCATAACTGTGGGTGTTTTCTAAAATACCATATGGGTTTTGCAAACAAGTGCTGTGTTCTTAGAAGCTTACTTGATTTTTAGGGATGGATTATGTTAGAGTAGGTGAAGATTTAAGTAGTTTTTCAATTTCCATCTTTGCAATAATTCTGCATTTTCATCAATATTAATATACTTAAAAATATACTATCTGTCATTATCCACATACGAAGTATCTGCTGCTAATCATTACTGACTCACCCTAGACTGAAAATTCCTCCTTCAGAAGAAAGTATCTAGCACCCATTACTGGTATTAAGGTTATGGATGTTCACTAGTCTTTAAACCAAATAAATATTGCATCTCTATTAACATATGATTGACATTAACTTTCAGCTATTTTCAGTTTTTACTATTCCTTACATATATTATTTCAAAATTATTTACAGTTTATTTTTGCAGCTTCTCTGTCTAAACTGTACACTGAAAAATCTGAGTTTGTCAGGTGCATGAACTTACAATGCATTTGTACTCCTGAGATCACTTGTCCCTAACAGAGAATCTTGACAGTGGTTATAAAGTCACCAATCTCTTTTCTTTGGATTTTTCTACACTAGTTTTGGGGCAACACTTCAAAGTTGGCTTTTATTGTTAAAGACAGTTTCCCCAATCCTGTGTAAATCATGTGCCAGTATGTACTATTGAATTCACATTACTTAGGGATGTGCTGTGCCCTGCCTCTGTTTTGCAAAGACAGAGCAAGCACTGTATAACTTATGCTGCTTCTCAAAATGCAACATGAGTTTGACGTTTTTTCTTAAAGCAAACACACAGAGAGATATGAGTGAAATAAATATGTGACTAACAAAATGAATGCAAATAGTCACTTTCAAGTAACAGTGAAAAATTGAGGGTTTGTTGGTTTGCTTTGGTTTTTATTTAATACAGCTCTACTATGGCTACCACTGTTACAGTATACTTTTTTAAAATATCAGTAAGCACCTATGTTTATTTCAGTGATTGTACAGATGGAGACAACATAAGAATAGATGTTCTGTTACACTAACCATTGATTTCCCTTCTTGCTGATGTGGATAAAGAAACAAGCCCCCTAAAAGGACTTCAGCAAGCCTGACTGGCTTTCACTAAAGCTGTGCCGTTTCTATAAATAGTCCAGCGCCTGTATGCATGTAAATACAAACAAACAGTGCCTATTCCTTGCAGAGCAGCAGGGAGATGCAGGCAACTGCAGAAGATATGGGCTGAATATCTGTCTTACTGTCTTCCTTTTGTCAAGTTATATGGATGAATGGGAATAGTATGGGCCACCTTCTCTTTGTTCCCTGCCCTTTTCATCCTCTTCAGTTTTAATCTCTTCCACCTCTTTCTTGCCCTTCCCTGGCAATGCCCATCCTCATGCTCTCAACAACCCTTAAGATGTATTCAGAGTAGCCCAGGTAGCAAATGTTCCAGGGTCTTCCTTTGCCACTGCTTTTATCCTGGGTGACTGTATAATAAAGAAAAGAGGTGTCTCTGGCTAATGGTCTGGTTGTGTGCTGTCCTTACCAGTGTGACATTGCTGGCAAAAAGGTGGAGAGGACTTATCTGTTCTTCCTGAGAGTACTGGGCAGGACTGCCTGAGGTGGATTGCCTTACACTGAGTGCATTGACATGATACAGTATAATGTGGGAAAGCAAACAGGAGTTTGGGGGCTGAAAACAAGGTCTATCAATATTCAGGATGAAAAGAAAATGAAAAAAAAATCAGTCAGGATATTTTTAGACCTTTCAGACTGTTTCCATTAACCCATTTTTGTGTGCATTTTAAAAACAACAAAGCAATCTCCTGATGTCCTAAATCCAGACTACTTCCTGGAAAAATGATTTTGAATGTCAAACACTAATTGGGACAGTACAAATCCATAAGAAGGAAGATGTCTAGGGAAGAGACAGATCCTGGAAGTTGGTGCAGTAAGAGTGCTAGTGCTGTACCACTGTCCTGGTACTGCAGCAGGGACACAGACATAGTAATTAGAACAGACATGAGAGACTGAACCACTTTCACTAAGTCTCATAGCATTTCCAGAAGGATGAAGAATGATTTTGTTATTTCTAATAAACTGCAATTCAAATCATTATTATGCACCTGAACTTACAATGGAACACAGTATTCTTTTTTCCTCTTTTAAAGTCTCTTACAGATCTCTCTGACATGACTGTTCTTCAGTGTGGGTGAAAGATAAGTCCAGGCTTAGCTCCACAGTCTATTATGATCCAGGGAGCAGAAGCAGTGAGTAAAAATGCTACTTGAACATGGCTTGCTGACGTAAACAACAACACACAGAGTGCAGGATTGCACTAAGGATCAAAGGGATGCAAGGGAAGAGCTGAGGGTTTTGTTTTTACTGGAGGAGTATGGTGAGAATTCTACCAGAGGATTCTGAGCTAGGGGACACAGACCTTATGAACTTAAAAATACTTGGGTGATAAAGGTAATAAAAGTTAGTGCTTCTGCACCTTACAGTGAGCTTCCACTTCATGATCTGTATCCTGCAGAAGAGGCCATCATTAAGCCAACAGCAGCATAGTCACTGAGGCAGAGATTGAGGAGCTTCTTTTATTCATGAATCTGGTATTTATTACAGACTTGTATTTCATCAATTATGGTGCACACTTTTGTACTACCATTTAAAGCTCTGATAGTTTTACCTATGTGAGCATGAACTGGGAATACAGAAAAAGCAGCAAGCTTCTGTCTCTGTTTTTAAAAGAATGGGTTTTTCATTTTCTTCACTTCTTTGCATGAAATATTTTAGATCACATAGCCTGCAGACAGCTGTATGAATTTTGAAGAGTGAAGACACTAAACATACAAGTGAAAGTTCTTACTATTCTGTTGTTGAAGTAGGGGTATGGAATAATAGAAAAGAAGCCCTTGAACTGGTGTAATAAACTGTGCACTGTTTGCAGGAGTCAAGATGTTCTTTGTTGGCATTTCTTAAATTTTTTAATATAAATCTAAACTAAAATTTTAAAAAAGTCAATTTCTGCATTGGAGTATATATAGAGAGATTCACAAATGTATGGTTCTTACTTCTCTTTAAAAATGAGAATAATATAGTTAGTTTTGCAGTAAATGGGTGCTCAACCCAATACTGAGAAATCAGTATGTTGCTTAGAAAAACAAGTGCTTTAGGCTGCAAATCTGACATATGCTTGTACTTTCTGGCAAAACTCATTCTTCAGATTTCATGGGATACAGCAGAGCTCTGAGCTCCCTATGATATGACTTTCCCCTGCTCTTTCTGCATGCTCTAGGGATCTTCACACAGAGACAACAGACTTGATTTGCTGTGTGGCTCTGAGAGCAGTGTCTGTCTTCAGTGATGACAACAGGGGATCTATGCATGCAGGGCAAGCTGAATATCAAACTGGGGAGCAGCCAGGCACAACTGAGAAACAGAGTGAAAAAATCCACCATTTTTTAAAATAAAGACTTAATCATTTACAGTATTACACATTCTTGGTATAGTGGTAGCCAGAATCCTAGGGATAAAGATGACAGATTTCGCTTAAAGCAGGATTCATTGGATCTCTGTGCTCTGCTCCCTGGATTAGGCAGCACCTTGTACACACATAGTCCAGAGAGATGGTAATTGGCAACACACAGGTCATGCATGTTGGAAAATCTTGCCAGGATGCCTGCTTCTTTCTGGCAGATACAGCCTAGAGTAACAAATGCTTGATCTTAATTATATACTCTGTTTTGCCTTATGGGAATGATTCCTTTTCTGTGTATTCTTAAACCTAGCTCCTCATTTGCCCCGTGTGCTAAAATTAGCATTACTTTCAGCAACTGCTCATCACAGTATTTCAGCTTATATATCCATCCACTCACATGTGTCTAAACATTAATATTAGCTATTAATGTGCTGGGGACATTTATTGTCATATCCTAATTCTCTGGCCAACATTAAAAATTACACGTTTTGGATGCTTTTAAGGACTCTGATCAAGGATTAGTTGCTGCACAAATTCAAAGTGATTGATTGGTGCATGGTCTTGTAAAGAACTTGTGCAATTTGGACACACAGGTAAAGTGTCCAGACACTTTGGATTTCATGCAATTCTGTGTGGATGGTCACCTCGTTTTCTTCCAAAAAGCTTATTAACTGCTTTTGGATTCAAGCCATTTTTAGCTCAGAAACACAAACTGTAAATTTCAAGAATGAGATTTTTCTCTCTCTTCCTCACATTCTCTATGTTTGTTAATTGACAAAAGGAATACTGGATTGCATCTGTTACTGCTGTATTTTAGGCTAACAATTCTACTGCTGAGGATGAAAACACAGCAGTTTTTGAATCCCAAACATTTTTATAGTTCATAGTCTGTATACATTCCTTAATCTATTGTGGTCTCAACAGAACATTTGCAGATAGGTAAAATGAGTATCAAAGAGCAGTTAAGGTGGGTGCCTACAACTTATCCTATTAACAGCTCCAGTGATTTCCTCATATTGGAACATACAGCAGGATTGCCACAGAATAAAGTACAGAGATGCAGGTGTGCATCAGGCAAGACATATTTTAGCTGGTTTTAAGTCTTACCCAGAGCATGCTAGTGGAGCTGCCAACACATTTTTAATCCTTCTCACAAAAGCTTGATAGCAGAAGTGGGCTTCACCAGCTATTAACAGTGACTCTGGCGCCTTCTAAGATCTAAATCTTGTTAGCCATTAGCTGCCAGCAGGGTATCTGAATGCACTCAGGTCTATTCTCAGATATAACAGCTTCATCTCACTCCAGCTGTTTCCAGTAGGGATTCCTCTCTTTAAGATTGCCAGAGAAACAAATTGGGACTCTATCTCTGCAGAGAAACCAGGTTAACTGATTCAGGAAGTAAGTGCAGTTCTCCCACATCCCTTTGATAAAAATCATCTCCAGAACAATTCATGCTTGGATGGATCTGTGACAGAGTCCCCTCTAGGTTTGCTCAAAACATTTAACATTTCTGATCCTGTCCTCCATTAGAAATGTATAAGCAGCTGTGGGCTGCTTCATTTTACCAGTTGCTCCACATTCTGTGACTTATAATCCATCCCTGGGTCTGTCTGCCAGCAAAACTTCTGCCAGAAGAATGATAGCTTTCATTTTTAAAATAGAAACTTTCCTTTCTATATGGAAGAGCCTTTTTTTTTAATCTCCAAGCTGTGTGCAGCAAGAGACTGATGAGAAGACTGCATGTGCAAACCATGTTGATGAGGGGTTTCAAAAACCTTATTAAAATATGTACACTGACTTCCAAGTTCAGATGATTTCCCTCTAGCTGACAGAGCTAATCCTCCTGCATATGACTGTTCTGAATACATCTTTCTCAGAGATAACTTATTCCTACAGAAACTGGATAGTGATACTTGTGACTCAAAAATCGATCAGATTATACCAGACTTCTTTATCTTCTCTTATTTATTAGCAATATACTATATTTTTCAGTGGAAATCTTTTCCGGAATGTCTATTATGAAATTAATATTAAAAGTTCTTTTCTACTATCTTCTGTCATATCCGCCAACAATTTATGTCCACAGTACAATTTTTTATTTTCCAGCTCCTCACTCTCAGTCCCCTAAAAAGAGACTTAACTTTGTGTTCATCAATTTTACATATGATAAATAAGGAGGTTTTGTGAAATGATTTGTTAACATATTGACCACCCCTTCCTGCTTTTTAGTGGTGTCCTCTTTGTAATAACAGAAAACTGAGTGAAGTACAAAGATAATCTAAAAGAAATGTGGATTTTTTAAATTAAAAGTTACCTGCTGATTTTTGTTGTAAAATTTACACTCCCCTAACTCTGTATCTTGCAGTATTTGAGGTGGCAGTTGCCAGTCATATGCTGACAGAGGCAGCAGGCTGTTTAAAGACAGCAAGCTGTTCAAGTTGTCCTAGACTGTAAGGGCTTCATTAATTAAAAAACCAAATTGGAGTATACAAGGCAGAAAAGCAGCAAGCTTGTTTGCAGTGCTAGAACCCCAACTTGAATCCAAGGCACTAAAATTTTGCTTCAGTCCAGACAGGTTATACTCAGTGCTGGGTTTTTTTTGTGTGTAAACTACATGTACAAGAGTATGTGCAATTAGCAGCTCTCTTCATTTCTGCAGTGAATTAAATTGTGACTTTCTGACAGGCTCATGAATGATGAATAGCTTATAAAGTTTTACTTCAAGAGTAATTTTTCTGTCTGATCTCTCCCTGTGAGTTAAACCTTAAGGAAGATGCTGAAAATCTTAACTTTTTCATTAGATAGGGATACATAACTCAGTAGCTCCTTTAGCTCCTATCCAGTGTTATTCTGTACTGTGGCTACAGCCACATACTTGATTCACACACTGAAATTTGCTTTTAATATCAATATAATTGTAACCTACTTGTTCTGTAGAAATTTTAGCAGTTATGGTCAACTCTGTCTTGAGAAAATAAGGGAGTTAGTGTTTTTGAAGTTATGCAGCAGGGTGATGCATTCTGAATATGAAGTTTGTATGTGTATTAAGAGCAAGCCGTAATACACACCACCAAATACTTGCCTTGTTTTTATCACTGCAGATTTTTGAATCCTGTTCTGCAGTTACTTGAGTTACTTCTGCTGAACTGCTTAGCACTGCAAGCAGTTTGAGGCTTCACTTTTTTTCAGTGCAGCAGGAAAGTGGAAAGTAGATACTATTTATTAAGTGAAAAATAATATTCAGACTTCACTTGATACTGCCTTCATTAGGGTCACTGTAGCTTCTACAGTCAGTATTTTGCTTGTGGCTTCAATGTACAAATCATGAAACTATTAGGAGATTTTTAATTACCTTTTTTTCTGCTTGTTTTCATCTTTTTGTGGCATTATTGCACCTTTTGGTTTTGGAAACAGGCAGCCATAATTTCTAGCTTTTATGTGGGAGGAAGCATTACTTCCTAACACTACTTGCTTGTGAGAAATTAACTGTTAAAATCATGCCAAAATGCAAATGAGGAGCCTGAGCAGAATGGCAGGAAGTTAAATCATAGCAGTCCACATTCTTGCAGACTGATGGAGTTGGAAATAATTCTGTAGTCCACTGAAAGGTTGGAAATGTAGCAGTAATTTGTTCTAGCCTTGGCTGTTGAATTATTGGGTCAGAAGCTACAGAATTCTCTTTTTGGCTTTTTAAATTAATCCGATGTATTAACTGAAATAGACCAAAACTAATGTACAGGAAGGATTTAACTGACAGCTTGTACAGTTTTATTAAGCAAATAATAGCATATGGAAATGAAAGAGGGAGCATATTTGAAGCATGGGAACAAGCTCTTAGCAAACGCATTTTGGGGGAATACCAGGTATGAGGAAATTCAAGATAGGTACATTTACTTCCTAAGCATAACAGGGTTATGGCTTTATTATGAAAGCAGCTGCTTTTCTCTCTCATGAGGTGGAGGGTTATGGTGCTTTATTGTTGTAGAGCAGTTGCATTTTGCAAGATATGCCAGGCTCAGGAAACGATTCTGGCGTGTTTAAGATGTCACTGAGAACTGAAGGCGGGAGGAAAAGGCTTTGTCTTCCAACAGCCCAAATGCAGCCAGCTCTTGGCCTCCAAGAGGTTACAGACCCCACTGTGAGAGCAGGTGGGCATTGGCTGAGCTCCACTCCTGCAAAAGCTGCAGCCCCTGCAATGGCAGGGCTGCTGTGCTCCACCAGCGCTGCCACTCAGCACTGCTGCCTGGGATGATGGGACTCAGAATGAGACTTTCGAAAGTTCTCCTGAATGCTATGGACAGAGACAAAGAATTACATTAAGATGTTTATTTAAATCAGCCCTTGTTATTGATAGCTGAGGAAAAACAGAAGAATAGTTCTGAACAAGCTTAATGTAAGAAATTTCAATTGCCACAAAGTATGAGGGGCTCTTTTCTGAGGTAGCAAATAGAACTTTTGCGGATGACAGAAATGTATACATGCATTCCACGTTAAGATCAGAAGACTCATCTGTTTCTAAGAAGTATTAAATAAAATATGACTTCTCATGATACACTGAGCTTCATGGTATGTGGTTCAGCAGAACTCCCTCATGAAGTCTTCCTGCACATGAAGCTATTTGTATGGAAAAAAAAATTACTGCCACGTGAGGTAGGGCTTCCATACAAAATTTAAGACGCAATTTGTAAAATATGGACAGTTACTTTAATTTTGTTCCTAGCAGTTTCCTTCTGGAACTAAATCCATGTGTCTATCCACAGGAATCTACTTTTTTGTTTCTGATTAGGTGTAATAATGGGACTATGTAACGACTTCTAGTGAAGCAGAGATAAAAGGGAGTGTATGATGCTAAGTAATGATAGGTTGTTTCTGTAGTCATGGCAAGGGATGCGTTTAGAATACTAACAGCTTATTGACTAATGGCTTTGTGCAACTTATGGATTATGAATAATACAAAAAACTTCCTGTAGAGGGACTTTTTACCCGGACTTTAGTGTGATTATAAAAAAATATATAGGTCTGTTCAGTGGAAAACCTGTACAGTCAATTTTGCAGCAATCACATATTTCTGAAATGTAATTAAATCTGCATGTGTATTAAGTATTTAAGTAGCAGATACATCGGTTATACTTTATAGTTGTTTTATAGTGCCTTGTGATACTTAAATATGTTACTTAAAAGAGGCAGTAGAAAAAACAATCTAAATGTCTTGTCTTCCCCATGTAAGCCATATGTTCCTGTTGTCTAAACTCAGTGGATGGTTAACAATATAGAGACAGACATTTATTGAGAACAAATATTTTCTGTCTCTCAGTTATGATGCTAATAAATGAAAAATATTTTTTAAACCCTAAAGACATAAAATCCTTCATGCCAGGAACATGGGATTTTATGGCCCATGGAAACATTCTGGATTTAAAACAGACTTCTTTACAACTTTCATACTGTGGGAAGACATCAATGTACACACAAAACAGTTCTCCACTCTGCAGTAATGCCTTGTTGGCTTCAATAATGCACGCAGTCACACCAACATCTCCTAACAGAATAATTTAAAATAAAAATAATCATTTAAAAAAAACCAGACTAGAATCCCCATCAAGTCTGCTATTGCTCAAGAAGATACAGAATGCTAGAAATAATCTCTTGAGACACAAGGTTAAGTGCCACATCGAGATTTCTTTTCTAACAGAAATCATTCGCTCATTGTTGAGCTGTATAAATAATAGCACAGACAAAGAAATGCTCAGATGAGGAGCCTTGCTCGCTTGTTTTACCTCTGAACAGAAATAAGTTAGAAACAATATTTAAAAGCCTCAAGAAGAAAAGCACAGGTAAACACCGGTCAGGGTGTAGCTTGTGACTTGGGTGGCTGATTTTGTGAAAACCTTACTGAAAACAGACCTTGCTCCCGATAACAAGTGTGATAAGCTGAACAGTGTTGAGCCGCTCGTCAGGCGAGTCCCGAAAGCAAAGATTATTTTTACTGTGAAAAGACGAGCGTAGGATATTGCCGGTATGTCTCCGGAATACACGGGTCACTGGGGCAGAGTCGCTGCCTCTGTGACCCACGTTTATGCAGGCTGGGACCCCCCCCGAACCCGAAGTGTCCCTGACGGTGGGATCCTCCAAAACCGAGGTGCCCCCGCCGCTGGAACCTCCCAAGCCCAAGGTGCCGAGATGTCCCTGCCGCCCGCCCGCGCTAGCGGGACCGGGGCAGCCCGGGATGGGTGCGGGCCCCCGGCCCGGCCCCGCGCTGGGCTCCGGCAGCGCCCGCCCCGCAGCCCCGAGCCGGCGCCGCAGCGCTGGGTCTCGCGTGGGGCAGAGCGGGGCCAGAGAGCGGCGGCCGCGGGGCAGGGACGCGGGGCCGTGGGGCGGTGCGATGGGGAGGTGCGGGGCGCCGGCAGCCCGGGAAGAGCAGCCCCGGTAGCAGTGGGGCGGCCGCCCCTGCGCAGCCCCTGCGTCCGGCGCTCCGAAGTTTCCGCCGGCACAGGGAGGGCGCCCGGGGCAGCGCGGGGCAGCCGAAGGGGCGGCGCCGCCGGGGGTACCGCGGTCCCCGCTCCGGCGGGGCGCCGTGCCGCCCGCGGCTCCTACCTTCCAGCACCGAGCAGAGTTTGCGCAGGGCCATTGTCTCCCGGCGGCGGCGGCGATCAGCGGCGCTCCATGGCCGCGGCGGTGCCCCCCGCGAGGGCGCTGTGCCCGCGGCTACGGCTCGGCCCCCGCCCGCCCGCGGCCATGCCCGGCGCCCGCGCGGGGCGCGCTCAGCCTCCGCCGCCCGAGCGCGGAGCCGCCGCCGCGCTCAGTCCCATCGAGAGCGGGGCGCGGCGGGCTCCGTCGAGGCTGGCCTGCCCCGGGGGGCTCCCCGCGAGGCGCTCCGAGCGCAGCCCGGCAGCTCCCAGCCCGACTGAAGCGGCTGCTGCTAAATGAAGCTCATTTAAGATGTGAGGGGTGTTTGCCTGGATGAGCTGCTTGTACGCATGTGCCCGCCCCCGACGGAGCCCTGCAAGCAGCCACAGCCGCAGCCGGCGGGGCCGCTGTGCTCCTCCCGCTCGGCCGGGCACCGAGGCGGGGGCGACAGCGCTGGAGCAGCACCCGTTCTCACCCCGTCCCTACGGGGAGCCGGGGCTAGCCCCGTCGTAGCGCCGCGCCTCGATCCCGCAACTCGGTCCCCCGCCGTGCCTCACGCCCCAGGCCCATCCTGCCCCTCGTCTGCCGGGGTTTTTCCGTGTGCTGTGCTGGCTGACCGGAGAGCGTCCCCCCCGGCGGAGCGGGTGAGCCGTGCGGCCCCTCTCCAGGGCACGGTGGCTTGGATAAGCCTGAATCCCGGCTGCCCGGCATTGTTTGGGATCAGAGTGGGTCCCGATGGGGTGAAAGGGACACGGTGCTTCCCTTGGTCTTCTGTTGCTCCCCTTGGCCCCCTCGCTGGTGGCAGGAAGCCCGCGCGGCTCGGGCAGTGCGGCGTGCCCGGCTGCCTGCCTCGCTGCAGTGTGCTGCCTGCAGCTCCGGCGCCGGGAAGAGCCCATCATACGCTATTGTGCGGCTGTTGTTTGACAGGAGTGACAGCTAAAATGGAGCTATTACTTTACAAGAAGTTAATAAAAAGGCGCACTTAGCCTGCTGCCTGCCCTGGCTCCCGTCCCTCTGGTTATACATCACATCGGGTTAGCTTGTGAAGGGGAGATGTTACTTGGGGAAAGGGCCTGAGGTGGAGGCAGGTGGCGATGTCGGGGGAAGGGGAGGGAGGAAGAGGCCCCGGCCAGCAGAACCCGCCGCGGGGACTCCCGTCCTGCCAGAGCCCTCCGAGCTGCCGTGGGAGGTGCGTGAGGGCGAGAGCCGCGGCCGTGCCGGACAGCCGGGGGCATGGCCGCGGAAGGCTGAAATGCCCATAGGCTACGTGTAAAACGATAGCAACACGGTAGTCCCTTAGAGATGCTTTCAATTCTCCCATAGGCTACACGGGTTGAAGAGTCGCTGGGCATTTCCTACAGGATGTCTCCTCTCTGGAACTGCCGATTAGGCGAGGCTGAGATCTTTCGCTCAGGCTCCAGAAGTACTGAAACACGGAGATGTTTAGCCCTGTGCGTGTCGCAAAGCTTTGCGCAGGGGGAAGGAGCGGTCCGGGCGCCCCCGGCCCGGGCCCGCAGGAGCTGCCGCGGGGGTGCCGTGCCCGGGAGCTGCCCCGGGCCCGCTCCCAGGACGGAGGAGCTCACGGTCTCTACTTCATTCAGGTCCTGCGCAGCGATGCGCGGCTGCACCTCCAGGTGCCCCACGTGCAACTCTGCTGTCCGAGCGCGGGCACTTTGTGGAAGCAATTTGGAACCAACCCGCTCGCTAGACCCAGCAGCTTTTGCGAACTGTACATTGTATGTGTAATTGCCACTTGCGAGTCCGTCTGCTTAAGGACTAGGGCAGCTCAGTACAGTGTCTAACACGAGCGTGCGAGGTGAAGCTCTGATTTCCTTGTGGTTTGGTGCTGTGTATCTGAATGTTAAATTCTTTCTACAATGTTCAAAGGTCAGCCTATCCTGTTAGAAAAGGTCATTCTCTTGCTTCAGATTATCTGTTAAATATTTCAGGCTCTTCAAGTCAGTGTGATTGTCAGCGAGGGCGAATTAAATGGAGAAAGGAGCGGAAAGCAGCAGGAGGGAGCGGGCGCGGGACCCCGCGGGGCTGCGGGGCGGGGGGCACCAGCTCCTCCCGGACCCCCGGCGAGACCTCGCAACAAAGGTCCTGAGCTTTTCTGGGTATTAAAGATCCATTTCAGTGTTGCAAGAAGCTTCATGAAGTATTAAGCGTGATGGTCTGGCAAAATCCCAAGTTACATAATTATATTATTCTACTTACTTGAATTGTCCTTTCAATTTCAAGTAGAGATGATACAGTCCTCCTCAAAGCGTAGTTTTCCCATGAGTTGTGAAATAGCTGCTACATTCCAGCAGTGGACAAAGCGATTCCTCTGTTCCCCTCTTAACCATGTATTTCTAGCAGTGTGATGAAATGTCAAGTTCTGTAGTGAAAACTCCTGTACATAAAGAAGTCCTCAATAAGTCTATCTACTTTGCATTATTTTCTTTAGTAACAAAAATGTTTACTGTAGTAATGCAAGAAAATATTCAAGACTACTGTATCTTGGCATCATTCAAAATTTTTAATCCTCTCTGCAAGTACGTAATTAAAATATGACTGTGCTGTTGTGCAGATTGTTAGGAAGCAGGGGGTTGCCTGGGTTTTTTTTTATTTTTTGGAATACACAGTATAGCTGATGGCAAAATTTGACTTGGATATTTTTATTACTTGTGATGATATAAGAAATGAGAACTGGCCTGATTCTCAGATCTTGGGCTGAATTTGCATTCAAGAGAACTATTTGTGGTCAAGTGTCTTTCACCAAAGAGAGAGGAGAAAACTCTTGTAATGCCATGAGCTCTATACAAGTTTGGGTAGTAATTGCGAAGACCCAATCTGCTACAGTCAATTTAACTGAAGAGCTGAACTTCTGGTTTGTCCATTAGCAGGTTGAACAGAGCTATTACACACTTGGGGAAGTGAGCAGCTTTTCCATCCTGTTCTCTTTCCAGGGGTGTGTCAAGCTGTCAGTGCGGGACAGGCAGGGAGTAGTAGCATCAATTTGTAGATTTGGGGCACATTTTGCCTCAGAGACATTTCTCCTGTGGACATCCCTGTTGCTTTGTGTTGCTGGAGTTCCTGTTACAGGCAGTGCTTTCACTAGTGACAGGTCTGAAGAAGCTTTCAGTTCGTTTTCTGAGTGTGGGTTTCCAGGGAGGAAAATGCTCTGCCACCGGGTCAAGCTGGCAGTAAGCTTGACTTAATTAAACTTAGGTTTGGGAGACAAGAAAGGTAGAAGACACCTTTTGGACAGCCAGCTGTGTATTGTTCTGATGCTCTTGTCGAGTCCTCATGATTATTTTTGAATAGCAGTGGTTCAGGGAAGGCGGTGGGACTCATTCTGATGTAGGTAAACACCTGCATGAGCAGCTGATGAATGAGTCAGTCACAACAGAGCTCTGCTGCAGCTAAAGGCTTACATTGTATTATCAGAACTGGGTTTGCCTGCTCCTTTAAAGTTCCTTTGATTTGCTGTTCTGTGAGAAGTTTTAACTTTAATGTTACCTAAAATATTTTCTGCTCTTGGGTAGCAAACTGTACAACACAAACAGCCTTAGACCAGCAGCTATCTGGACATTGTTTTTAAAAGAGGTTGCAAAAATACAGATGTCAATGTTGAGTAACTATGAAAGGAGATGAGGAGTTGTGTTTTCGCTATTCTGGTACTTGGTTTTGTCAGTACAATTTAGGTGCCTTTGATAAATCCTAATTTCATTACATAATTTCTAATCAGAAAATTATAGAAGGTGCAAGTGCCTCAGTACTGTATTATAATACAATTGTATTACAATATATAATACCTAATCATACATAAATATGTACAGTCGGCTTTGTTATTTACTACTGAGTAATAAACACTGCAAACTTTTGAATAGTCAGGAAGAAAACTCATAGCCTTCAGAAAGCTTACAGTGCACTTCTCTATGTGGTATGCAATATAATTAGATCTGACTGTTAGAATATACCTACAAACTTTTTTGGTTGAGGTTGAAAAATTCATTAATTTCAAAATTAGGTTATAATTGTTATGGATTATATAATAGATGGGATCACATTTTTCACTGAAGTCAGGAATTAATTATAAAAATAGTGCTGTGTGGCTCATTATTTTCAAAGTGACAGAAAGCCCAATATTACCAGTGCCTCAGCAACTAGATCCTGTGCCCAGAATGGATGGTAGGGTTCCTAAAGCAGCATAGCAATGTCACATTTAACACCTCTATTGCTCTTGATTTCTTAACATACTTCTTTGAACAAAACATTTGCCCATCCCTTTAGAATTAGTACTATGTATTGCAAAGTATGAGATTATTTTAGGCTTAATTTTATTTTCTAAATTAAAAAAATAGTTCTTTTGGTTATTAATACCTTCAAAACAGAGACAGTTAATGCTTTTACACTGTTGATTATAATACAGCAGAAGCTTATGGATTGACTTCACCTGCTCTATTTTGATGTCATTCATTTGGAAGAAGTGATATATAACAATTACAATACATTGGTATCTATTCAATATAAAAAATTTGCACAGGCTGGGGATCAATAGGTCAAGAGAAAACCTGCAGAGAAAGACCAAGGAGCAGTAAGGAAGGGGGGGGGGATTCTGCACCTCTGCCCCCTCAGGTGAGACCCCACCTGCAGAGCTGCCTCCAGCCCTGGGACCCAGCACAGCAAGGACCTGGAGCTGCTGAAGCCAGGCCAGAGGAGGCTCCAGGATAAGCAGAGGGATGGAGCAGCTCTGCTGGGAGGAAAGGCTGGCACAGCTGGGATTGCTCAGCCTGGAGAGGAGAAGGCTTTGGTGTGACCTAATTGTGGCCTTCCAGTGCATGAAAGGAGCCAACAAAGAAACATCTACAAGGGATGGAGTGACAGGACAAGGGGGGATGGCTTCACACCTGCAGGGAGGAGGTTTAGATTAGGTGTTAGGAATACAATTTTCCCTGTGAGGGTGGGGAGGCCCTGGCACAGGTTCCCAGAGGAGCTGTGGTTGCCCCTGGATCCCTGGAAGTGTCCAAGGTCAGGCTGAATGCAGCTTAGAGCAACCTGAGACAGTGGAAGGTGTCCTGCCCATGGCAGGGAGGATGGAACTGGATGATCTTTAAAGTCCTTTCCAACCCAAACCATTCTGTGATTCTACAGAAATACTGAATTGATGTGGTGCCTTTGTAGTGATTACTTCTCAATTAACAGTAGTAAGTGTTTTTAATGTCTGTCTGTTAAGCACGATGGCCTCAGCACAGGAGGCATATCATACTATATAGAATATGCCTGTTAATCTGCAGCAGAAAAGTTGGTTCTTTTGTTGGGGGATTATAGTGCATTAGTGATAAATCTGGTATGAAGATTCAGTCTTAAAGCTTCTCATGGAAAATGAGAACAAAGAAGATGGTATTTCAACAGCCATCTGTCAGTTGGCCTGTCAACAGTATTTTTATATAGGTGAAATTTCACACCGTGGAAGCTTCCAATAGCATTTCTCACCAGGGCTGTGTTAGAGTGGCTGCAGTTTGAAAATTTATGTAGCTCGAACTATTTCTCACTTCTCAGTTACTGTGACAATCACCTGGAACTACAACTTTCTAATTGATGCTGCTTTCTTAAACTTCCTGGTAGAAGGGCAATAACCTTTTCCAAACATATGTTTAATGCTTAAAGAACAGAGAACCAAAGTACAACATGAAACCTCTGACAACAGGTTTAACAATATTTAATGCCTTAATTCAAAACAGTATGCATTGACTGTGTGAGCCATGCTACAAGTACTTAGAACCTAGGGTCAACTTTATTATATTGTATATAGTGATGCAATGATGCACTACTGAGCATGCAAAACACCTCAGAGCAAAAGATACCCAAGTTCATTGTTTTGTACAACAGCTTAAATGTCAGCATGAGGTAATTTTATTCCTAATTGCTTTTTCAAAAAACATAAGGAAGCTAATCTATGTGTATTATTCTGTGATAGAGGGCTACAGACAACTTTGCTGCCACAGTGCATTATGCATTTAGCATTATTCTCCAACCATCTGAAAAAGACAGGAAAATATGTGGAACTGTGCATCCTCCTAATCATGAAATCTGTTCTTTCTTTTGCTGGTGTGAGCCAATTCTATCAATGTGGTTTAAAAAGTCCAAAAGCATTAAGTATTTATCTAAAAATAAAATCTTACCTTTTCATGAGAAAAATGGAAGGTGTGCATTAAGGAAATATTCTGTCCTGAATAATAACAGTAATGTGATATGAGAGTCTCTGCTGGCATCTGATCAGTGCCTGTTGGAAATACCCAATGAAAGCTCAGAGCTCAGGACACTGCGGCTCTGCCTTGCAGCTTGGTGCTGCTGTGTGAATGGGTCAGCGTTCAGCACTGCCATGGTGACCCAGGGTGTGACTGGCACTCGGGATGGGCACCACCAGCCCAGCTTTGGACCTGCCCCTCTCATGTCTGGGCACAGGGAGCATTCCAGGAAAGTGCCAGACCCGAGCAGGGACCCACTGCACACAGGAGTGCCTTGAGAACCAACACTTTCCGTTTGTTCAGAAAGGATGTTCTAGTTTACCAAACAGAATTAGGGATGCAAATGAACTGATGTAAATGCAGAATTAATCATGTTAACTCATGTAAAATAAAAGCGTGATTATTCTCAGAGAGTCTTCCAGGATCCCAAGTACACTGAGCAACTGTAACTTTACCACCACTTAAAATATTTAAAGTTGAGTGACTCGTCTTCTGTCATTATTACAGCCTTATGAAATCTGGGCACCGCAGTGTACATAGAAAATGTGCATTGATTATTCTGAGTGTCCTATCACATTCTTAATTTAATCTTTGCATATCTCATCACTTAGCTATACATTTTATGGCATCACTCCTCAATCTCTACTCAAAAATGTTTCTTTTAACTTCTTGAAAAACAAAACCAAACAGAAAATCTCATACCTTTCTTAAAAAAGTAGTTACTTTCATAATGACTTTGTGGCTTTCTAAAATAAATGTGGTTAGAGTTTAATTATAAAAGCAGTTTATGTAATGCTGATACATTTTTATGATTTTGATTTTTTAATGCATTGTCTTCTCCCTAGAAGTAGCACACATAAATACTGCATCTATCCCAGGATGACTGAACTAACATTGCACTGCAGGTTCCTTTCAGTTCTCTAATTCCTAAGTTCTTTAACTATTGCACAAACGGATTTAAACAAAGAAAAATACAGAATACTTTAGGTTAAGCACCATTTAATACAATCAAAATAATTAATGATTAAGTAATCTGAGAAATTGCACGAGTTTAATTTTCAAAAACCAGGTTGTTTTGCAGGAATGAATAAAGGACAAGACCAATTCAAGTGATACAAGGTATTCTGCTTGCTGAAATGTTACACTTCATTTACACAGCTTTCTCTCTATCAAATATTACTAAAGAATTGGTACATAAACAATGGTACATGCAATTTGATCCCTTTACTAAGAAAAATAAATGTACAGTTCTGTTAAATAAAGGCCAAATGCTATTATATACAGTCTCTTTACTGAAAGGCCTTGTGAAACATTCAGGTCTAACTTTAATACTTTCCAAATAAATACCAGATAATGCAACATTTACAAATAACACACCAACAGTACTTTCATGGTAATAATTTTAAAAATCAGAATTTAGTCTTTCAATTAAGCAAATGAGTAGCAGCTCCTTCATAAATATTAAGGCATGTCACATAGCATCAAAATGGAACCGATGAGCCTCCTGTCGCTTCTCTCTGTCATCTGCTTTCTGAAAAGTAATAATAAAAAAACACTTTGTGGAATCTAGAGCAATACTGTTACAGAAATGAGCTGTCAAGTGTCAGAGAATGGTTGATTTTTTCAAGCCATTTGACAAAAGGCAAAAAGGTTTAGTAAAAGCCCCAACAATTAACTTTTAAATTATGTCAGCTTGAAATAGCAATAATCTACACAGAATTGGCTTCTGCTGTTAATGCTCTGCTGCTGTAGTATTTATGATCCATTATTTTCTGTTATTTCTAATAATGCTTTTTAAAATGAATAATTCAAACCTGAAGACTGGTTCCTGGTATGCAGTTTGTCTACTTAATAAATATAAGATGAAATTACTCCGGACTAACTGTAAATGTAATTTATGTTACACGTACGAAGAATCTAATTTAAAACACATTCTGTTAAATACAACTTTAGAGCAAGATGGCAGTTCAACCAACAACTAACAGCACCAAGTAGGCGAAAAATATTCTGTGCCTTTTGTTTGTTTTATGAAAATGTAGGATGCACTTCCCTGCTTATTTATGCAGAACACACACTGACCTGCTGAAGAGTGAACTGGGTGGTGCTTGGAAAAAAGCAGCATATTTAAATTGTACCTTCAATCCATGTCATGTGTAAAACCATGTCCTCTCCCACATGTCTCCTCTCGTGTGCTAAAGCACTTAACAGAGGATGGAAACATTTCTTCAAGGATACTCGAACACACAGTGCAAACTTGTGCTTTTGTCATGACAGACAGTATGTGTAAATCCCAGCATGAGAGAATTTGGCAAAGCAGACTGAAATGCTTTTTAGCTTGCACAGACCCATGTTCTTTCTTTCTTTTTTGTTGTTTTTTATGGAGTAAAATGAAGAAAAGCCTCTCCAGTAGGTGCTGCGTGGGCATTCAGAACTGTGTCTCAGTTGATAAAAATACACAACAATTGTGGCAGAAATTGGTGCCCATCTTCTGCCATGAGAGTTCGTCATCTGCTTTGGCTCAAGGCCAAAGATTTCCTCATTACACAATGTTTATGTGTGATAGCAACTCCATTGGATTAAATATGGATTTTACTGCATTTTGTAGCAGCAGCAGAGCTGTCAGTGAGGTTTAAGATATATCAGTCTGGCTTATTTGGCAGGGACTTTATCAGTGTCAGTAGTATTCTGGATGTCAAAAAAGGGGTGGGAAGGAGGGAGTGGCACACTCTTTCCTACACTGAAGTGCTTGTCACATTCCACAAAATTTCATAGTCTCACTTAGAAAACAATTTCCACTCCATTTCTTGTATGCTTCCTGAAAAAATTACTGCTTCAAATTTGACAGTAACTGATACTGTGCTGGATCCAGCAAAGCCTCTCTAGCAGCATTTCCATCGCTGTGCAGTGTTTCCATGACCGGCCTCACGACCCCAAAGCAAGTTATCAAGAACGAGAGTAAGGACTAGTGAGGGCTGTAGCAAATGTAGCAAGATTGTATTTGTTGTAAGATGAATAATGGTGTCAATTCTTCCTCACTTTCTCTTTCATTTGATGTATCAAAACTAAAATCTAATAACTGAGATATCAAAGCTTTTCTTTCTTCAATGCATTCAAAATTTCTAAGGCAAGACAGAGCAACACCTACCCCTAAACCTTACAGTTATTTCAGTACTCCAATATTTGGCTGGCAGATGAGTGTGTAAGAACTACAGTAGACAAAGGGCTCCTGCTACTACTTATCTGCAGAGGTCAAAGTACAGGGTTTATTTAAACTGCTGAATAAAACACTGCAGCTTACAGACACATACACCGTCTGGGGGAAAAGAAAAGATTTTAAGTGCCAGTTCATTTCCCCTTTCTTTCTGGGTTACATGTACTCCAGAGATCTGCAAGGGAAAGTGGCATTTAGCCAGGACAGGATTTTTATGAGAGGATTGCTGAGAGACAGCAAACTAAG
Source organism: Eopsaltria australis (assembly GCA_034509425.1). NCBI lineage: Eukaryota > Metazoa > Chordata > Aves > Passeriformes > Petroicidae > Eopsaltria > Eopsaltria australis. The sequence goes on along the minus strand of JAVTVJ010000341.1, from coordinate 243,813 downwards.
AACAAGCATAGAAACAAGGAACTTTGGAGTTTAACTTTACACGTCAGTCATGCACAACACAGCCTTGGTGAACATTCTTAAGTCTTCAGTATCTCAACCACTTCTAAAAATTGGGAAGGTAAAAATCCATAGGAGGAATATAGGAATTAACACATGTTTATACAGTGGTCTAAAAAGACACACAGTTTGTCCAAATATTTGTGCCTATTTTGTGCTGCAGAGTTGGAAATGAGTTTACAATATAAGCAATGCACCACTTCACTCACACACACCTGGGACTTGAAACAGCTCTAAAAGCACTCACTCTGGGCTGAGCCCTTCCTTACACTACAGTACTTGAATTAATGGATAAAAACTGTTTTGAATGTAGCTATTAAATCTCCATGTCTCCTGATGGAATTATACACAGGTAATCCTTCCCCAACTCAAGGTCCAAGTATGTTTTCTCCTAGTCTTGTTTGCTAAAGATACATTGGAGAGACAACTAGATCCAGGCAGTGCCCAGCCCTGAGCTACCAGTGAGCAGTGGTACAGCAGGACATGCTAACAACAGCCATCATAAACTTTCTATTTCTTTACTTTGTGTGTCTTATTCCCAGCTTTATTATTAGTTGGGGACTGTATTTAACATTTTGAAGAGTGAAGACTGACAGACAAATAACATTTAAATATGAAGCATGCGCAAAGCTTATCTGAATGTTTAACAAGGTCATTTTATTTCCACGAGCACAAAATAACGAACAGTTCTACCACGTCAGAATGTGCAGTAATTTTATCTGACAGCTAAGATTATGGTTTGGGTATGTAGTAACATTTATTGACAACTCTGTCAGTTGGGTATGATTGTGAACTGAGCATAGTTAAGAAAAATGGGAATGCATTTCTTTTGTGACATGAAAGGCCCCTTTCAAAATGCTTCTTCAAATCAATGGATTTCTATACCCTGCACGTGTAATTCAGACCCACCGAGCAAAGCAGCCAATATGCACGATTGGCTCTCAATACGTTCTTGAATGCTAATGTCAGTGCAACCACCAAAGAGAGATACACAAAAAAGACTTTCTCCTCATTTTTAGATTACCAACAGAACTCAAGATAAGTAAACTGAGTTTATGTTCCATTTTCCAAAACAGTTCTCCTTAAAACTGCAAAATGGAAAGGTTAGGTATGAAACAAAGATGGCTCATTTAAGTTGGAAATAACAGTTTAATGGAAAAAAGGAAATGAAGAGCAACATGGACAAGCTTAAGTGTCTTAGAGCTTAAATAAAAATAATGCCAATTTTTAAACTTGTGGTAAATATTGAATTAATAATAACACCATTTGGTGCTTAATTCAGTCTGTGCCAGAAATTATTATACTGCAGAAAAATGTAAAAAAAACCACCCCAATGTACAGGTCTGTAAAATATTAGGGAGTGTTAAATAGTATAGAAAATATATAGAAAATATTCTAGTAAATTAGCTTACCTTTTCTTGCCAGTGTAATATGCCAATTATTGCCAGGATGAAAACGCAGACACCAATTAAGGCTATAGCTGTTAGCAGTACAATGTTACTTGGGGTCAAATACAGCTTGGCACTCCAGCTATACAAAAGAAGAAAATCCAAGGAAACATTAATACCCTTCATTAAGAAGCAGAAAACAGATTTAACTTACAAAGATGAAAAGAAGCTGTTAGGGTAAGACAGGTGACAACTTGGTCTACAGGAACAAGCAGCTCTACTTAGAGACTGGAGCTTAATGATGTTTACTTGGAAATATATGGCTTAATATAATTATTTTTGAGCAGTACCATGTCTAAATACAGTTTCTGTTTAACTTTTCATGAATGCTGTGGATATCCTCAGGGAATTAGTGTTTTCTCATTAGGAGATTTATCCCCATGCCCTTGCCTAGGAAAAAGTAAAATGCATAAGGAAACCTTTCACTGGAATGCCTGGGGCCTGGGGCCATGGAGCAGCAGTGGGAAATAACCCTGAAAGATTTCTCCTCTACATGAGAAGCTCCCCTTGGACAGGCTTATGGGTCCAGTTCTCTTTGTCTGAAGTTTACCCAGGGACAACTGCCGTTCTAAACAACATAAGCTGATTATGGCTGAAGATCAATAAAATGAAGCACTTTAGGGCTCCTGAAAGACATCTCTCAAACGTGAGTTTGAGACATCTCTCAGGATGTGAGATCCTGAGGCCTGGGGAACCCCCTTTTTGTACTACAGGTTTCCCATCATGGGAAAGCTGTCTGCAGCAGGCTCTATTGTGAGGACTCTCAGTAAGTCACATACCTATGTTACAAAAAATAAGGAAGCTTTTATTATGAAATCTGATTTCTTCTGGGGATTCCATCCTCCGCTGTTCTACAATGTCCAAAAAACCCACTTTATACAAAAGCAAAAATAGCGTAAGGATACGATAGCAGAAATTTTTTTGCATAGCACATACCTTTAAATACCTCAAGACTGGAGCTAAATTTTCATCTGGCAGATGTTATTTCTGTGGTTGTTAATTAGCAACTCAAGGAGCACATCACTTCTCCACTGTTATTTGTTCTATGGTAAAATTAACTGCTGAACTGATGTCAGAATCATTTCTGCATGATAAATGCAACTGACCTCACTGGTAGATCAAGCGGCAAAACGCAGCTGGAATATTTGCGTAATGTTTTCTCTAATAGCAAAAAGAGAAACATGCTCTCTTTCTGGGAGAAACATTTTAATTGCAAAGTGAATTCCGTGTTCAAGCTCTTGTAAAACCAACCCATTCACCTTTACGTAAAGGAAAACATTCATTCCTGCAGCAACAGCTACTGCATTCAGAAGGGCTGCAGCAAAGCTTTTCTCTGGAACCAGACAGAAATTGTATGTTTGGTGAAACAAAAATGCTTAATTCAACCATTACCATGCTTGTAATTTGTCACTGAGGATGTTGTTAAATCTAGCAAGTATGTTATTATTTACAGGAGTGGAGCTGGTAATACATTTTGATTGTTTGTCTGAGCTGGTAATAGGTTTTGATTGTTTATGGGCACCATCTGAGAGGCTGTGTAAATACCTGAGCAGCATTCTCAGCCCCAGCTCAGAACTGACCCCCTGCCCTTGTTCTTCAGTAATTTTCCATACAAATAACTATTTCTAAACTTACACATAATGCCTAATTTACACTGTGTATTAATGTAACTTTGGGAAGTGCAAATCTGAATGATGACATTACCTTCGAGGAACATTATGAGGATAGGGAATGACTATAAGCTGGGAGTTTGGTATGATAGCTGTCCACTCTTGTTTTCTTATGGACTGAAAGAAAAACAAAGGCTGTGTCAATTCCTAACAAACCAACATACTTACAAGCAAAGAAAGTCTCTGTTGAAATATAGAAAAGGAGAAATAGAAAAGCTGTGGGTTTTTAAAAAACTGTAAATATAAGTGATAAATCCCTTTACCTTTGTATAAACCTGTTACTCTGAAAGCTCCAAAATGCTTTAAAACCCACCCCCCAAAAGTAAAAAGCAAAATAACTATTGCTGACATGAAACACAGCATCTGCTTTAAAAGTACAAAGCAACAACATAATAGGGAAAGAAGAAAAGAACTGATTCTACAAAGGAGGCAGGCAAAGCAATTATCCAAATCAGAATTTGGCCGACTTGAGTACCTCTCACTTTTCAAAGTAGTACCATCAGATCTTTGAAGACTGAAAATGGTGAGGACCTCACATTTATGTTTCATGTGAGGATGAGAGAATCACAGTAATGTCCCCCTCCCATGACACTGCCCATGGTTTTATCACTGAGGCAGAAGGGATCACATGAGTCCCAGCCTGGGCAGAGCGACCCTGGAAAAGCCCTTCGGCTACTGCACTCCAGAATAATTGGACCCCCAGACCTAATACTCATTTGCCCTACAAACAAGCACTGCATACCTGTGCTAACATTTATAGACAGTTCCAGTCACCTTTAGGTTTTATTTTCGCATCAAAGCTTTGGCATCAACATCCCCCCCCAAAAGCTGGGCAAACTGGTTCTTTTGGGCAAACCTTTCTGTACGCAAACTTACTTCTTTGATATTCTTACTTCAGAAAATGAAAAAAAAAAAGTGTCCCAGGCAGTATTTCCATCCAAAGTCTCCTAGGAAAGGTAGCACCTTAAATATTGGCTTGACAATCTTAAATGCCAACCAACCTTTTCTCCCAAGGGACGTGGGATGCCAACGTACAAGTGGTCGAGGAAGTTGGCGCTGCGGCCCAAGCCCAGCACGTTGTAGGGCAGCTGGAGAGCGTAATGTGCTGACTGGCTGAGCTGGCCAGCTGCAAGGAAAGCACAAAGGAAGCTCAAGTAGATATTTTAGGGGAAAAAAAACCCCAATCAATCAACCTCCAAACTACCAACTTGCTACACAAATACATGTTCTCCAGTCAGTAATAAAAACGCTTAAAAATCTTTCAACAATTGCATGATTATTTAATTCTTGAAGGTTCAATCCCACATTTCCAAACTACCTGTGAGCACTCACTTGGAGAAGAGCTTAAATATGTTACATTTTTAGGTAGGACAATTATTTTAAGTACCATTTCCATGTGAACTCAAATCTCCATTATTTGTTACAAGTTAAGAAGAAATCAACTATCTGCATTTATTTTTATATGATTAGTGCCAAGTCTCTTGCCCCACTGATTTACAAGATAAGACTCAACCTCCCTGCCCCTACCAGCTTTTGAGGAAGCCACTTACCATATGCTGCCAGGCATGTTTTGAAATAGGCCTGTTTAATCAGGAGGTAAATATTCTGTATTATTGTGGATTTAGAGTTATAATAATTTGATTTTAAAAAGCAAGACAAACATCAACTGAGATCTGAAAATTCAGCTTGATGCAATTACCTTTTTATTAAGCTAAAATGCTATTAGCAAAAAGAAACAGTAATGGTCTTCCTAAAGATAATACACATTTTAGATTTACATTTCCCCATGTAGACCCATGTAATGAACAAGCAGACGAGGCAACATTTAGGTTGGATTTGTACTTTCAGGTCTCTATTAGAGAACAAGGTGTACTGTGCACATTGCTAGGTACATTTCTCGATTACAGAAGATGTGACACAAAGCACTGACTGAACACTTTTCTCTTTAAGAACAGGGATTTTTCCAGTAAGTTGAGATAACACAGGATAAGGAAAGCAAAGATTTGAGTCCTGAATCTGTCCCTGCCTTGCCACTGACTTCCCTAATATGATCTTGGCTAAATTCCTCAATCTCCAGGCATCAACATCCAAATCTAAAATGGGAGTAATTTTCATATTATGTAATACCTAAAACCTCCAGTTACCTACATACAAGTAGTAAGGAGCAAAGGTGGGTTTATTTAATTTGACTTGGTTATAGAAACAAACCAGATGTGTTACTTGATCATGCTGCAACATAAAAAAGATTTTCTTTTAGACTTTGTTTCACTAATGCTGAATGCTGAAGGACTTTCCCCAAAAGAACAAGGTACTGCTGTAATATGGAAAAGCTTTCAGAATTACTTTTGAGTGAAATATTTAGGATCATGCAACTAAGATCTTGCTTTTTCTTTTATCTTACAAATGAAATGAATGTCAACTAAATTAAAGTGAATAAAAGAAAATGTCATATACTGTGTGCAGTCAGCCTTAAAGAGGTTAGAGTCACATACTGCAGCTAGAATTCTTAAAGCACTGAATAATTTCATGGCTACTAACACTGGTTCTTATGCCTACTAAGATAAGGATAATGAAATTTACGCTTCAGGATGTAAATAGATCATTTGCAAAGGTCAGAAAGGAATGTTTTCTTCCACACAGCAGGCAGGAATATGCACATACTTATTATTTTATTTGCCTTTAAAATTGGGAGGTATTAGCTAAGCAGGATGAGAGCATGTAGAAGGTTCCAGTTTACACTAAAGCTGACTAAGCACAGGAGAACGGAGACTCTTCCTTGCTTTCCTCACCCTGTATCTATCATAAATTCTGTTTGATGCTTATTGAAAAGTTCTGCTTAGAATTGCAACCAAGTAATTAGGAATGACAACTGCTTACCTGAGAAACATAAAAACCCTGAACCAAGATGAAAAATCAAAAGAGAAATTACAGAGACTACTGTCAACAACTTATTGACATTATCTGAAGTTCCCAGTCACTGGTAATTAATTTACTTATGAAAATATTTCAAATTTAATTTAAAATTTTAACCATAGCAATTTGCCCTCTTGTAAAACTATTGGAAACAGTTTCCTATTTGTTCCAAGAAAATTTGAAAATAGTTTTGCACCTTCAATGAGGAAAGTGGGATTTATTTCTTACATTACAATTGTTCTTTAGGCTTTTGGAAGTCAGTGTAGGCAAGACTGAGGAAGTGGCTGCTGCTTCACAGTTTGTTTCACTTCATTGGTAGAACTGTTACTATAAACAAGAATTAAAAAACCTTCTCCTGATCATGCTACACATGATTTCTTTTTAATACTACTTTTAACACTATTTAATAGTCTGTCTTTTGCCTTAAGCTTGTTGTTTAAAAAATGCTATTTCAAAGCATGCGGATATCATGGGCTATGGCACCGGTATTAGTGGTGGTATTTATATTCTTGTGCCATATAATGATGTTGGGCAGCCAAACCTCAGAAGATTTTGCAGAGTTTGATATTCAGAAGCCATTCTGGACCTTTTGGAATCAATCTCCTTACCTCTGAAGTCTGGCATATAAAATTGGAAGCAATTCGTATCATTAACCTTTCTAAAGTCTTGTCTGAAAACCAGAGCCATGTGTTGTCTGTGACACATCCACTACTTGTTCTTTTATACCTGAATTAAGTAATTTCCCTTCTGTTTCCATTATCCTGATGTCAACTTGCTGAAAGCTCAAGGGTAGCCTGTTCTCCCCTGAGCTGAACTGAAATGTCCTCAACAGCTTATTTCAGGCTGAAGAATTTAACTTTGTGAGGGGAGGGTGGTTGCAGTTACATGTAGAAGCAATGCCTTCTCTTGTTTAAACAGCACTGACAACACCTGGTACTGGATTTAGGAACAGCTTCATTGAACGTACAGAAATAGATGCACAATACTGATAGTGTTCAATCAGGTGAAATAAACTTATTTTGTGAAATACCAGAGCAGAACATGTGAGATCACTACACAGAACTGAAAGACTAATGGAAAATCTGATTTCAAACTTTTGGTTTCCTGAAGCATTCCTTATAATTTTATTATGCTCTTCTTAATAAAAAATTATTTGCATTTAATTAGTCAATTAACAGCAAGTCTGAGTAATCCAAAATTCAGCAATACTATTTAGGATTTCAAAGGTGTATCTTTTAGTCTCAGACTTACATGTAAATTCTTTTGTACCATCATCTACCTGAACACTGAGGTCAGCACACGAATGACTTCTTTAATATAGGTTAGACAAACATACACATCCTAGAAAAAGTAATTAGTTCAAAAGCTGCCATGCAGAGGTTGCATGGATTGCTGCATAGCTGGGAACAACTCACAGGAACAGCTGGAACAGGACAAAGGCAGTTCAGGATTTGAGTGCACCTGCACAGTGACCTCAAAGTGCGTCACCTCCCTGCACAGCTGCAACACTGCAATGGTGTTTACTCTGCAGCCATTACCACCACTGGGCTACACTGCACTGAGTATTTCCCCATTTTTTGAAGCCTTACTTTATTTGAAAGTATGTCAGAACCACTTACTGCAAGAGGAAGGAGAAATTCAACTGATAGTAATGAAAAACCCATGGAACACTCCTAAGAATTTACAAAGAAGCTTTCAGGAAAAAAACCCAATCTAACAAAAACCCAACAACTTCAAACTTGGAAGCTTCATAGAAAGTTGGAGAAATTGATTTACTTGGCTTTAGTTGAAAGCTTTATTTCAGTTCCTTTATTACTGCCTTCGGAGGTCACTGGAAAAAAAAAAGTAGTGGACAAAGAGTTCTTTTTCTGCTTAAAATATACAATGCTAACTTCAGCTTTCTGAGGGCTGGGGGTGTCTCCCTGGTTTCCTCAGCTAGCTGCCTCTTCTCCTTAGTTTCCCAATATGAAATTCCAGATTAATGCAGTACACAGCTTCACCTCTCAACCTTTTCTGCAATACCTGATTCTGGAGTACCAGAAATAACATGGGAAAGGGAGTTCAAAGTGCACTCTTGGTACTTGGACACTGATGATTGCACTGCTGCCAACTCTTGGGACACTTCTGCAAGCCCAAACTCCAAACCTGATGCATTTTTAAGAGAGTATGTATTTTTACAAAAAAATCTTTACACCATAAAATTGGTAACTTTAAAACTCCTCAAACAATAAAATTATCATATTGCTGATGGGGGAAGCTGTGTCATTTATAATGCCCAAATATCCAAGGTTTGGTAATATTGCAAGCAACATTACAAGTTCCAATAAGCTTCCTAAACAAGAGAGTGTTATATAGAAAAACATACTAGCAGGCTATTCCCACCTATAGCAACTAGAAAATCCCTCTTAATAGAATCCATCTATTCAATTATTAAATTATTCCAGCTTGTTCCATGAATACAATCTTCTTTCTGTATAGTGGAATTCTACACAATGAACCTTGCAGTGTCAAATGGCCATTGAAAATAAGCTTATTTTGCTTTTTTTCTGGTACATATTGCAATGTTTATGTGTAAATTCAGGACTATAATAGCTGCTAGACATTTGTGTTCACCTCACAATTCAATTTAGTTAAACAGCAGGAGAACTCAATGCAACAACAGGGAAGAGTAAGCAGATTTCAAAAAACCAGAAGGGCACGACTTCACAGCATGTGAAAGGTCATTCTGCCATGGAAGGTTTAAAACAAAACAAAGCAAAACCAGCAAAATGGAAGAGTTCTGGAACGAGAGCTGCAAAGGCCATCAGTCCACACAGCTTCACTCATACAGATGCTTTAACAAATTATGACTTGACCTATGTGAACCATTCAGTGAAGCCACTCTTATCTTCCTATGGATATGGAGCTTTGAGGAAACCTGAAACATTTACTGCCACTTGTTCCTGGCCCACAGAATTAATATGTTTGATAGACACAAGCTGCAAGTATGAGCCTATTTATTTCGAACTCTATCAGCATATTTTTACTTCAGGAGAGGAAATTCAGATGTGCGTAGCACAGGCTGAAACACAGATTCTCCCAATAAAAGCCTGGAAGTGTCTATGTAGAGTTGAAAATCCTGGCTGACACTTGCACTTAACTGTGGGATCTCCTTAAAAAGAACAACTCCAAAAGAAAAGGGAGAAGGAAGGTTGCAGGACATGGATCACAAAGCATGACTTAAATTTGAGTTTGTGTACTTCTCCTCGATTTACAGTGGACCTGGTCTGATCTCAAGCATGAAATTCCTTAAGTATTTGAAGAAGCTGTTGCAGTTGATTTTCATCTCAGGAAGAGAAGGTCTGTGGAGTTATTAACTGCACATGTATGGCCCAGAACTTCTCCTTTCTAATGCCCATGTTGGCAATTGCTATTCTTTGTAGTTAATTTAACAGTATTTCTTGTTGTAAGATCACAAGTGAATTGAGCAATGTGAAAGTAAAAGCACAGAATACATGCTACTTATTATTCTGCTATCTTTTAACAACATACTGCAATGTTAATAGGAGACAGAACAATTCTAACAATGTTTTTAAGAAAACCCTCATAATTATGCAAATTTCCTGTAGTTAAGGCTTGGCAGATCAAAGAACCTTAAAATGAATTAGATAAGGACAGCCATATGAGTCTTTTTATTTTACTCTGCATGAATGTTGCCATAACTCACAACTGAAGTCCTGCAGAATTTAGGAGATCAGAAGCAGAGTGGGGGCCACGGCTTTGAGCACTTTATGATTTACTTCAGCCCAGGGCTGGAGGGATAACTTCAGATGATTGGTTGCTGTGGTCCAGCCAACAACTGTTCCCCCACTGAGAGCAGCCATAAAGGCAATAAATAACAGCAGCTCACTTTGGAGGGGAACATGAAAAGGAATGTTACTTCTTGGGAAAGGGATTAATTCTTCTAAAATTTTGATTAGCTCATTACTCCTTTCAGATAATTAAAAGCTTCAAATATGGATTGTCCCATAATATTATGTAAGGAAGGCAAATAAGTTGATGAAAATTAGTTTTAAAATAGCATATGGATGCTATATTAATAAAAGCTTAATGTGGAAAAAATGTTTGTAGGTTTATACATGGCCCAAAAATGCCAGGTGGGTTTGGTATTGCCTACCAATACACAGAAGGAGTATTACTTGATCATTTCTTGATAGTCAAACAGAAGAGGATTGTGCTGTAATGGGCTGTTTTCCCAGACAACAACCTGTAGGCCAGTAATTCTAGTTAAAACATTTACTGGATCTAACACATAATGCTTGCAAGAGAAGAAAATCTAGCTACAAACCTAATGTAGTACCCTCAGAAAACATGACTTTCAAAAGTTCTTGCAGGAATTATACAGACTCAAAAAATCTATTAACTTATTAGTGTTGAGAAACTGATCAAAGACAGCATTAGAAAACTCCCTGTAGCAATACTGCTGGGGTCATAAATGCACTTGGAATTCATTACTGTTATTTCATATTGCCAGAACAGAAAAGGAAATTCATCATGCCTGGACTCTGTTAGGTTTTTATTATTGTAAATATGGTAGCTGTGAAGGGAATATAGCAGTATTAAATCACTTTTGATAAGTGTTTCTTAGAGTAAATTGTAAAAACATTGCATTTCTAGAAGAACTGCCCCCCTCAAACTCAAACAAACAAACAAAAAAAAAAAACAAAACAAAGCCACAACCAACCAAACTCAGCAAACCCTAAAGAAAATGTTTAAGAAAAATCCATTTGCTTTTGTTCTTGGAAGAGAGAAACAGAAAAAAAAATTAGGAAAATGACACATGAAATAAATCCTAATTTTAAGCTAGTTTCATTCCACACATTTGTAAGAAATGAACACTGTTTCATGACACAGAGGGAGACAGATATCTTTATTTAAGCATGTACAAATACAGAAATGCTAGAGTATCAAGATATGTTTTTGCAACTATCAGGTTTGTAGTTCAGAACATTTTCTTTTTAATTTTTCTCAGGTGGAATTACCAGTCCTGAGCACACTATCCATGGTGAGAGCATTGCCAGTGATTCAGATTGACTCAGGACCTTAACATGTCAGCATCTCCCCCCCGAAATTACTGCTTTTATTTAAATTAGTGTTATACAGAATATAATCTTCCTAGTGAACTACTGGAACCTTTGTTTTAAAATCTGAGTTTCATTTGAAGTGAGACTGGATTGACAAATGCAGACGACTGCACTTACCTTCACACTCTGATCATGTTCAGCTTGTGAGTTTGGGATTTTTTGCCTAAGCAAGTAGTGAGTCCATTACAGTCCTAAGATTACCAGTCATAAATGAGACTAATAAACCACTTTTTACAGTGTCCTGTGTGTTCTAGGAGCCACCAGTACACACCTAGTAAGGCAGCATCAATCCCAGGATATTCTAACATCAGGCACTGCTTGGACCACAGCCTAATGGCTGATTCTCTCTTTGGCTGCTTTGTTTTTGGACTCCTGCAAACTGTGGCATCTGCACCATCTCAGGCCATTAAAGCTTTAGTTACAATACAGGTTGCAGCAAACATCCCTTCCCCTTGATTCTGACCCTGTTACCCAGTGATTGATATACCCTGTAGTTCTTGCATTTCCTGAAAGGACACAGGCACCCCCTCTCCAGCCTCCTCAGGATTTGGTTTTGTCAGCTGCCAGTTGTAGTAAACAAGTCCAGAAAAATACATCCTGTGTGCCCTGAATATTATCCTGATCCTTTGTCATCTGGCTACCAGGATTGTATTTACGTATTTCAAGGCCACTGCTGTTCCTTAATACTTAATTGCTTAGGAAGCAATTAGAAGCTTATGCTATTTCACAATCTGATGATATCTTACCCAACAATCCTTTAGCTACAGCCAACTGTTCAAACCCAACTGGCACAGGACAAATGAAAAAAATAATGCCATTGCAATGTTTGTAATGAAAACGCAATCTGCAAAGAAGGAAGAGAACGTTGGGGGGTTTGGCATTGTAAACTGAAGGCACCATTGAAACCATTCCCATTTCCCTCTGTCACCTTTCCAGCTCCTTGGGTTGCTGAGAAGCACAGACTGTGCCTTGGGTATTCCCACAGTGAGTTTCTCTTACCTGACCCATTTTTCAGGTACCCATTGGCATCTACAGTGGTGTACATGATGTAAGGACCAGGCTGGTTAACTCCAAAGGGCTGCAAGGGATAAAAACCAAAGAAAAAAACAGGTAATATTTTAGAGACAAAGCTATAGTAATTAAACAGTAAACTGAAGAAAAATGTTGTTATATTAATAATTTATATTTTAACTTCAAAACCTTGCAACTGTGTTGGTCGCATCACTATATGGAAATCAATTTTCAAAATCAGGGTAAGCTGGCTAAGTAATGTCTAGTTTCCCATGAAGAAAGCAATACTATTTAGTCCTCTGGCAAAAAGTTTAATGCTTCCTTGGAAGCTACAAATAAAATAAAAAAACTCTAAAAATTCAAAGAAATAACTGCATATTCTGAAAAAGCAGAACTCATTTGATGCTGAGAGAATGCACTATCTTGATGGTATTTCTGAATTGAAAAAATACTACATAAATTTAATCTTTCTAATCATTATTTAGCAGTGTTTAATTTAATTAATGAACGTGATTGAACAGTTACTTTTTGAATATTGGTATCTATTTTAAGCAAATTTTCTTGGGGAAGGAAATGTACTTAAACATCAATATACAGTAATGAAGAAAAATAAAACAAACAGGCATCCAAGGAAGTTGTGTGTTACTGAGTGATGAACCATAACAAATGCACCTAAATAAAAAATGGTGGGGAAGGGAGAGGACAAGAGACAACTACAGAAATAGATTTTAAAGGAATTTTTTCTTTTTTTTTCCTAGTGTTGAATTCAAGCTGATATTAGGGAATCAAATCCAGTAGAGAGCTTTCAAGTAAGTTGCAGAAGGAACACTAAAAGAGATGATGACGTTTCAAACCATGACTCAAAAAATAGTAAGTTTAAACCAGAAGAGTGAGAATGATGACAGATGAGATCAAAGCCTGAAAATAATACTTGATTAGAATGAAAACTAAGGAGACCACAGAGGTGATGCTAATGCAGATCTATGAAAGAAGAGTGAATAAGGTGAAATCTAAATTTTTTTGGTGCCACATAGCTGTACTCTAGCATAATATGCCTTATGTTACTTTCTGACAGAGAATTCCTATTACAATGGAGGCAACAGTGTTTCAGTGATCTCGATAATGAAATGTTCGCCAACATCTGCTTTTAAAACCCTTGATTTTTGTAATTAAGTTAATGATACTATCAAACCTCATTATTTTATAACAGAAATTAAACCCCATGTCTCAAAATAGGCTTGAAGTGAAGGTTAGCCTCATTTGAAGCAGTTTTTCTATTTTCAAGTCAAAATTAAATGTGAAATTTTTGCAGCGCTAAAGTGCTACTGCTACCTCTGATTCCTCTAAGTTCCTCTTTCAGGCCAACTTTCACTGTAAACACTGCTAAACAATTTGTTAATTGGCAGTTTGGTGGGTGAGTTGCAGGATCTCTGGAGATGAATAAAATAATCTAAACAGAAAACAGCATATGTGTATGGAGCTGTGTGCAGAATCATCAGAGCTCAGTGCACTTCCCTCCTTGGCTGTGCCCTTTGCTGGAGTTTGGCCAGAAGTGGCTCCGTGGCCGGATCTGCCCCAGGGTCAATTTTGCCTGGACTTTCTAAGTGCCCACCAAGGCCAGGCACAACTCACAGTTTGGGCACTCAAGTTCCTCTTGTCTCTGGTACATCCCAGCCCCCAGTGCTGGGTAACAAAGCCCCTGCACAATCACTCCACTGATTCCAGCTCTGAGCAGCAGCTGCCCAAAGTCATGGGTCTCACAGAAGCAGAAGTTGGCCAGTCATAATTTGGATTACACATTCTCACAGTCAATAACTCTTTTAATATGTTGAGAATTCTTAGTATAATTAGACTTCAGCTCATCTGAAGCTAATACTAAACAAAGCCATAGGTACACTTACTGTTATTTTCCGAGGACAGTCATTGGAACAGAGGCCACTGAGAACTGCAAGAAGAAAAAGTGAGCTTGTTGTGCTTATGTTCACAAACCATCTTAGAAACACCACCTTTGAAATCTGGTAAAGTCTAGTGATAGTGTCAGGTAGCCTTTAAAACACACAGAAAGTAAGTATCTCCTTTGTGATTTATGGTAATGTATAACATTTCCTAATCTGCTGGAAGCATACTTGGCAGAAATTCATCAGTCACTGTTTTATCCCACCTCATTGGTTAAACAGCTTCAAAAGGACAGATTTGCCAGTTAGAAAAAAATCCAAATGAAAACATTTTAAAAATAGTGAACTATACATTTTATTCATTATTCTTCATTTCTAGCCATTTAAAATACTGGCAGAGATTCAGCTTTACTGTTTTAACCGATAAAAAGATAAAGGCTTTTCCTTCTATACAAGGCATCATTTTGGAATTTGGTTTAAAGCAATTCACAAAAGCTGTAACAAGCAAAAATCCCATTACTGATTTATTCTATTAATTCAAAATAGAATGTACATATGCAGGTGTATATAATGCTAATTAATATCTAAAGCCTGTGACAGTTGTTCCAATTATTTGTTTAAAACTTACTAGTTTGAAAAATCAGTTACGTTCAGAAATCTCTGTTAAAAACCTAAATGAGGGACAGTGAAAGCCATCTGTTCTGTAAGCCAGGACATCCTGTCACACTGAGTATTAGAACAAAACAACAAAACCCACGCACATACAATAATCTAAGGTCCATTCTGATGCAAAATTTGGACCTCTAATGACAACAGTTTGGTTGAGCAGCAGGCCAGTAATGGCTATGGGCAGGGAGGAGGATGCACACCAGGTACTGAAGCCAGGGAAAAGCATTACTTCTCCATGAATTATGGTATCCCAAAGCAAGCATGGCAGACAGAGAAGGAAGATTTGGACCAGATTTGAGTACAGGTGATCCTAACCACCAGGATTTTTTAAAGCATTTTCTGTCTTCTTTGAGGGTCCACAGAGTTAAGGGTACAAAATGCTTGGGACCAGGGAAATAACAAAAGGTGCATGGAAGATGTCCACAGTCCGATTAGAAATCACTCCCTACGTGAGTCACAAATGGCACTGCTCTAGTCAAGGATTTTTTCTAATTTGTATGTTAATATTAACAACTGTCCAGATTCCTAAATGATCGTTCTTTGCTTGTGATTTCAAAATGTTGAAATTTCTAAATACAGTGAGATCTAATATTTTATACAGTCCAACCCCCCCAATATCTGGACAGTTAAGATGAACAGTTAAGACTCATTTAGTTGAGATGAATGTGTGGCAAAGCAGAATTTGAAGACTGTATTTATCTACAAACAGACTTTTAAAACTACAAGCTTATTTTATCTGTTACACATAGGTGAGTATGCAAGTGGAACCAACTCTTCCCATTTTGATGCAAAAGGGCACACTGAAATTTGCTGTTCTGTTTCAGTCCTGGAACAAATTACCTGACCAAGTACATTTGACATCAGTTATAATGAGCAAAGCTGTTCTCATTGTCCATATGCCAAATAAGTGAACACAATGCATTTATTGATACACTAACTCACACAAAGCACATTTTGTTAGAAATACTTTCCCCTGTATCACAGTAAAAATATTTTTAGACACTCATTAATTCCCATTTCCTGGGGTTTCTATGCAAAAATACTCACACCCTAAAAGGGCGCTAAAAAAAGGCTTGCCCCAGTTTTTAAGATAGATTTACACAGAGTGAATCAAAATGCATGTTGCAAATTACTCCCTTCCCCATTAAAATATCACACAATTATAGTTCTGATATGGCTTTGTGAAGTGCAAGATTTTTCAAGAGGATTTTCTCCACACTTTTGTGAATTACACTACAGATACATGGTTTCCTTTAAAAGAAGGCTTCCATCAACATGATAAATTATTAAACACTATCACGATGAGAACAGAGCTCAGGCTGTGGACACAGAAATAACTGCATCAGCCCCCAATAGTAGCTGCAGTTCTGTTCTCTTATGGTGTACAGAATGTGTGCTTTAGAGGATTGGATGCATTTAAGTAACAGGAAGGGAAATGCAATTTTTGAGGGTGAACCTCTAGCTGTTGCTATTGAGCTTTGTCTTCATACACTCCCATACAGCTTCATTTTCTACTTGTTCTCAAAAAATCAAGCAAGACAGACAAGCAGTGAGCTCAAAGCTCAATACCTTTGCAGCTGAAGAGCACAGTAGGGCATGCAATTTAAAAACCTAATTATGAATATCCTGATCTAACTCAAGCCTTTTAAACCAGCTCTCATTAATTCACACACCCTGGCCATGTTCATGGCCACTCTGTGCTCTCAGGGTAAGCTGTGGTTTGTGCTTGTGAGTGGTTTTGGGCTGGAAACACAGAACTGACTTGGACAGGGATGCAGAGTGACCTCCAGAACAGATCATGCAGGGTAGGCAGAACACATCATGCCAGGAGACCCTGAAATGAAATCAGCCCCTTTTGAAGGCAATTCTGCATCATTCCCACGACACACACACCAACTCCAGCAAAGCAGGCTTGATATGGCAGAACATTACCGTAACATTTTCATATGCAAAGGCTCAAATATTCACATACTTCTTAATATCCCATTTTGACTTGATTATGCATTGATAACTTACCAATAACTTTAACAAAATAGGCATCTGCTTCGAAGTTATTTTTCAGTGTATGGATAGCAAAATCTTTGTTGGAATAGCCTTTGCTTAGCACAATGATATCCAAGATTCCCTAGAGGAAAAAATCCCAAATTTACATTAGAATGCCTATTTACTTGTAGAAAAAAATGCCGTGCAGCAAAGTTTACACCTTTGCTTTTTATTTAAATATCTTTCAAATGTTATGAATATAATGCTAATCAATTTGGGATGGAGAGGGACATCCACAGCTAACCAGGACAATCCAAGGCTGCACAGCCAAGGTTTGTGCAGGGCACAGGACAGGCACAGCCACGCCAGAGCCTGTTTTGGGGCTGAGGAGCTGCACTTACATCCTCATAGATGTCAAAGAAGGTCGCTACCACGGCGTCCTTGATCTGATTGAGATCCGAGAGCTCCCAGAACACCTTGAACATGCGCCGCACGCTCTTGCAGCTGGCGTTGTTGCATGGGACATTTTCTAGTAAAAATGCTTGTTGATTGCTGTAAAACACATATAAAAATACATAAACCAACTTGAGCTAAGTCTAAATTACAGAAATTTAAAAAATATTGTTATTAAATAGTTTAAGTGCTCTGAAGTTTAATGTAATAAAAACAAAGCTAGCAGCCACTGGGTACTTGAAAAATCCGTAAGTACTTTTGTGAACTTCAGAGACGCAATTACAATCATTGTCATGCCTGACTTTAAACAATGAATACACTAAATAAATGGATCCAAACCAACAGGAATAACTTAATTAACCATCCAGTCAAAGGACTGAACATAGCCTTACTTTATTCTGAAAAAAGTACAAATGAACTTATCTGACACTTTCCTTAATCCCTTCCACAGTCCTTCAGCTTAAACACTATTTAAAATATGTCCACGTTTTTTCATTCTATCATGACAGCTTCTTCCCGTCCCAGCTCCATTAATACTTTTTCTTACACACTGCATGTTTTAAATAAATTTGAGATTAAACAAAATTTGTATGTTTTCCACTATTTCAAGCAAAATATAAACCACAAAACCCAACCTGCTAAAGGGCAGTAAAAGTAGGGCAAGACAAACCAAATTGGTCACCTGCTGACATGTAACACATGATACTAAACACACACAGTGTGATACAGTGTGATACTAAACAAGAAACATAGAAACCAAGCAGTACCAGGGCTAGTGCAGAAAAATCACCCGTTCTAAAGAGAATCCAAGAGGTGCCAGTAGGTCAGTGGAAGACACAAGGTTCCCACTCTCCCTGATAATGTATCAGTGCTCCTGGAACTGGGAAAACCTCACACTTTACCAAGCCCAGTCCAACTCTTTGGGCAGGTTTGTATCCTGGGAGCCTGCTGGAAACCCTTACTGCCTCAGCAATGGAAACAGATGAAGTTTCCTCCTCTCCTTCTGGGGGCAGAGCCAGGAGCCAGAGCAGTGTTCTGTAAAGGCAGCTCAGCTGTCAGAGCCCAGGGCAACAGCCAGAACCATGTCCTCAGTGTGACCCTGAACACGCTGCTGCCACGTGGGGACAGTGAGGTGGCTTCTGTGTCTCAGCAGCATCCAGGGTGCATGGGCACACACAGGCACTTCTCCTTAGGCAAATCACTGAATTAACACATGGCCAAAAGGAAACGAGGTCATCTGCAATATTTAAGGTTGCATTATCTCTAGCTGAGAACTGATAATCACAACTTGAGATTCTTAAGTGCTCCCATTCACTCCATGTATTACCTAAGTATCATATCAGAATAGCCAACTACAAGGTAAGGTGACAGGCTGAGCTATGCAGATTGTTTCAATTTCTCTTCTTCGTCATCTCAACATAGCTTCTTAAAATTTGGACAAACTTTTACAAAGACTCTTTCAGTTCAGATTTTTTTAAATTGTCAGAAATTACTTAGATGATAATTATTTAAAAGGTGAAAGACTGTCAGGTTTACATTATACTCTGCCCACTGCTCAAGTCCAAACTAGAAGCCTTGTGAATGGATAGACACAAGAAGTTTATTTACTACAGGAACCTTTTTTATTTTCTTTCCTTGCAACAGAGAAAAAAGGAAAACATTAATCAAAGTGGCACTGAGTATGGAAATGCCACTTTTCTCCACCTTTCTGTATCTACAAGAGGCACATAAACAGCAGGAAGAAAAAAGCAATCTCAAATACTAAACAGATGCTGAAGCCCCAAGAAGTGCACTGTGGGAGACCTCTCTTGTAGAGGAAATGAATGAATGAATGGATGTAGCATCCCCTGTCCCCTGCATCTCAGCCCAGGAGGAGGAAATGTTGCTGTGCAGGCCATGCTGCAGCAGCAGGGAGCTGCAGGCCCTGACTGTCTGCAGAGGGGAGAGAACCTGCTGTTCTCTGCCTCCTCAGCTGCTCAGGTCCTTCCTGGGAGACAACTGGATGTGGCCTGTGAGCTGCCAGCTGAATCCTGACATGATTTAGGCCTGTGATACATAAGCAGCCCTAGAATTGAAGTATCTACTTCCATGTTTCATTTCTGCTACATACTATGATAAATAAGTGCAAGCTTATGTCCTTTCTATTATTTTGAGCCAAATTTTGAAGATTTCCCACCAGAAAGAATCTCCCTGTAATGAAGATCATCATCTGCATCCTTAAAATGACAAAGTAATGTCCCTGAAAGCCTATAAAAACAGACGCTTCCGTAATGGTAAAACCTAAAAAATCAATGCTAAAGTGCTCTACAGATGTGTAACAGTCAATACCAAACAATTCAGCTTCAATGTTAAAAGAGACAGAGCACAAGAACTCTGAACCAAGACCTGCCAATTGCCCTTAACATATCATTTGCAGCACTTCAGATATTGAGCCATACACACCAATACATAGCTGCAACTAAATTGTGTGCTACCTACATAACTTTATTCCAAAGTGTATTATATCTCAATTTGGTACCTTCTGACCAAAGTCAGCTATGCAGGAAAGGGAGATTTAATAAGGCTTAACACCAGAGAAAGACTGAAGACTTATCTCAGTTTTATTTTAGGATATTCCTTTGCAATTAGAATTAAATATTTACTGCTAATTTCATACATCTCTCATGCTGTCAGTTTTAGGGTAGTTCATTTATAGTAATACCAGGGACATCTAAATTACCACTATCTCACTCCAGATGTTCAGAATAATTGAATTTGCCTCTGGTTTTTTAGATTTGCTCAATTACAAGGTGCTCATCAATCCTTCATTTAAAAGAAGTCCTCTATCCAACCTTCCTTCTGACAAGTGACAACTAATAATGATTTAGAAGAGATAATTTGGTTGAATAAGAGTCCTTTCGTATAAAGGATTAATACATATACATTAATTTAAAACTGAGCATGAACACCTAGAAAACTTTCTAGAAGCCTATAATACTTAAAAGTTTTTAATTTGACTTTCCATATCCAGCTGTTTTTGTCTCCAAGTTCCAGTCTTTACTGTTATCACTTGTGCCAGAGATAAAAGTATTGCCAACTTGACCAGTAAAAAACATTCCCTTTGAATAAAAATGGATTTGAAAGATTTAGATTACACATTTGCAATGCAAGATGCCAATTACTGGCATCTAACTGGAAACAATTGTTAAACAAAATTCATTTACTCTAATTAGATGGGAGAAAGGTGTTTAAAAACTCACATGCAGTACTTACACTCCCAATGTCACCAGAGTCAATTTAAAATCAGCATGTGAAAAAATGAATTCATTTAGGTAAGACAGGAGGTATAGCTGAACCAATTGCTAACTACTGATAAAATTCCTTCACCTATTATTATTCTCTATACACACACAATTTCTAATACAGAATTCATGTATGTATCTAGCCTGAAGAAAAACCTGTGGACTTGAATTCTAATGTGCAGGTTTTGACTCAAGTCAAGTTAAAAGAATTCAGACTGAACAGATAGATATGTAAGGATCTACAGTGCATTTAGCACCTTCACCTGTTGGAACTTATTGAGTACCTGTTGGAATTTATTGAGTCTTAACAAAGGCTCAAAAGGTTCAATCCCCCACAACACCTGCAACCACAAGTGAGATTCCTTTTTCTTGTTTTTGGTAAGGAATGTCTCCACACTGTCAGAATATTACACACTGTAATTTGAAATCAAAGGGTTATGGCAGGTGATGAAGCAGCAGAGTCTTATAACAGTTCTGGCAATACTTGAAGATATTGATCATTTTCCTAACTTGCCCACTGGGCAGGACAGTAAACCAACATTATGCCCAACTATGGTATCTTTATTTCAGTCTTTTGTAGGGATTTCTAAGGATTTGACCTGAAAGTACTTTCCTGAATTGTGATGGAGGCACATAATTGATTTTAATCCTTTTCTTCCATTATCATGTACTGGTATACGTTCACATGAACAAAATTGTTTCTGCCTGCTTTAATTTCTTTACATTACAGACAGCAAGCAGAAACCAGGCTTCCTAAATGATAGCACAGATTGAGGTCAAGAGTTTACAAAAATGCTTTTATCATTTAATCACAGTAATCAATCACTGAAATTAGATCTGTAGATGTAGCATGAAAGGTTTCAGAGAAAGAAATAAACAGCTTGATCCAGAAGTGTTTAAAATTGATTAAATAAGGTTTTCATTTTAATTTGCTCTAATTTAAGGACGACTTTTAATTTAATTCCCACGCTGTTTTAGTTCTCGCCAATCAGTGACCCAGTTACACATTTTAAAAGGAAGTATTTGCTTAAGTCTCTCAGAACCAATGAATTAATACTGAATGTGACATTTCACAGTGAGTGCAAAAAAAAGTTACTTTCATTCCCATCCTGAACTACAAAGGATGTTTCCATTACTTTTCTACAACTACTGGATATATACAATGTTAACATGCAATGTATTTCTTGATTTTTAGGTTACTTACTCTGTTTTTGGCAGAATTCCTCAGTTTTCTGAACCTCCCTTTCAATAGCTTGTCACATCATCTGCCAGTACCTTCAGTCCTTATGCCTTACTGTGTCACTCCACTTTGATGTCAAGTTTAAAAATAATTTTGAATGCACCCAATTGAATAAGCAAACAAATACAGAAGCAAGCAGAATAAAAGTGTATCACAGTGGCTCATTGCAAGAAGACATAGGTGAATTCTGGGCTTCTACAGGAGTAATTATTTACGAACTGTTTAATGACTTTACACGACATCACACTGCCATAATTATACAGCAGCCAGAGTACAGAGCCTCCTAAGATTCTTAAAAGTTAAAACAGCTTCAAGTGCATTTCTGAACTCCACAAGTCTTCATGCAGCCCTTCTGAAGTGCACCAGCCATCAGGATACATGATAGTATAGCTCAAAACACGAGATTCCGAGGCTTAGGCAAAAGCAAAGACAGCAACTTTACAGTTCCCATGTCACCGTGTTCCTTTGGCAAAGGGAAGGCTGGTTCTAGTTTGCTCTCTAGACTGACTGCAGACTTTATTCAATGACTGCTGAACAGAAGATGCAAACTCCCAGCTGAGGAAAGTCTGGAGTGAAACACCTGACAATCAGGGCCTGAGTGCTTTAACTTTGCCTGGCAAGTTCTGGGCAGTAACAGCATCACCTCCTTCTCGTCTGCCGTGTCTGAATAGAAACAGCTGCTCTGCTGTTATTTTAAGGCTCAGAGGTACAGACAGAGCTCAGCTGCTCACAGCCTTGTCATGAATCACATCATGTAGGCTGAACACAGGCACGCTACTCTTCAAACTGGGTCATTTTTAGGTGTATGTCACTATCTGAAGAACTCTAATACAAAAATGTCAGCAGGTGACTCATGTTTAGGCAACCACTAGAAGACCTGAACTGACTTCTTGGACTTCAGCACGGAATTCTCTTACTGTTTGAAGCATCAAAGTGAGCTCCTCACTTGTTTTCCTTTCTGAGTATTCATTCAAACTATGAATCTGCACCCAAGATCATCCAAAATGCCATGCAGAGGAAGATAAATATACCTGTATGAGACACTTATTCTGCTTTGTAATGCATTAGTGCAAGTATTTGTCAAGTAAGGAAGACATTAAGACTCCATAAAGTATGGGTTAAAATACCTTTTACAAGCAATGACACGAAGAAAAAGGGAACAGCAGAGATAATCTCCCATCTCTGCAGATGCTGGCAGAGGCAGTTGTGCAGCACAGACAGACTGCACTCACGTGCACACATCCTGTCTCTGCTGAGCTTCATTGGCATCATGGTCTCTAGGGCTCTCAGCTTTCCTCCAAAGTAAACAAGTCTATTCATCATCCCCACTGTCAAGCAAAAGCATGTTCACATGCAAACACACTGCTAGACTTCAAGGTAAAGATAAGGACA
Source organism: Eopsaltria australis (assembly GCA_034509425.1). Taxonomy (NCBI): domain Eukaryota; kingdom Metazoa; phylum Chordata; class Aves; order Passeriformes; family Petroicidae; genus Eopsaltria; species Eopsaltria australis. The sequence continues at coordinate 220,678 of JAVTVJ010000341.1, read as the reverse complement.
TGCCAGCAGCAGCATCCCCAGGTGCCAGGTGAGCGCTGTCCACAGGCTGCTCCGTTCCGATCCGCCGCCTGCGTTTATCCGGCAGCACGTGCCCAGCAGCTCGGAATGCACCTACTCAGGTCAGCTCTTACATGGATCACTGCCTCCTCTGTGTACAACAGGCTCCCTGTGAGCATCCCCACATGCCCTCTCCCACCTAGCACCAGATGGTAGCAGTGGAAACTATTGGGAAAGCAAGCAATGAAGAAAAAATTTTAAAAAAGGAGGATGAGAAGATGACACTGAAAAATTTAATAAGAAGGGTTAGAAGTTTCTTTTTTGAGGGGTTTGTGTGTGTGTGTTATTTATTTTCATTTGACTTGGACAATGTAAAAATCACTGGCAAATTCCTGGTTCTCAAAAAGGGCAAACCATTACTGCATTTTTCAGCGGAGTCACCAGTGAGTGCTCACTCCATGTGACAGCACAGAACAGGTTCCCCAGCTCTCAGCAGCCTGGTGTTACAAGTCAGCACTGACAGCTGAAGTCACGAATTTACAGAAGAAGATTTGGGAAAGGAAAGGGAGAGAATCAGCCCCTGAGCTCTGGGAGGAGTGCCTAAAATGCTGCCTCATACTCCGGTCCCTGATGCAATTCCCCACGCAGAGTCCCAGTTTGAGCCTATACAATTATGCATTCTGAATGCAGCATGGAAATGCACACTTGTGTTCAAAAGCAAACACTCAGCAGAGATCAAAAGTCTTGCTCACTTGATAACACGAATGAGATGCACTAAAGTTAGTAGCTTCTATGACTGATGATTGAACATGAATCTGATAGCTTTATTTCTAGGTTTGCATATACTCTACCTTCCAGAAGTGTTCTTCAGTATAGCGAGTGCATCTGGGTAGCCATCCATATTGTAATCTCCAATGTGAAGTGTAATTGGAAATGAAATTTCTGTTGAAGATTTGTCATTTTGATATGGTACAAAGCCCCAGACTGTGTCTTTATTTTTGAAGTCTTGCAAGACTGGAATCCACTGTAAAATAGAACAGAAAAAGAACAGTTAGGTAAAGAAATTAATTTTATTTATTTAAACAATATAATTCTATTTAAAACAGCTGACACTTCTTCACTTCATCAGGATTCTTAACCATTTACAAACAAGGATTATTTCCTAAGTCTGTCACCAAATGAAAAAAATAATTTGAAGTACTTTTTATGCACTCAGTTATTCCAGAACAGGAAAATACAGTCAAGGTTGTAAGAATACAACCAGAACAAGAAGACATTCAGGAACACCTTCACTGACATTCAGGCTTGCCTGGAGTTTATACTAATCTTTAAGTGTAGGTAAACCCAACCCATCAGGGCCGTGAGATCATGAGTCTTGTTTTTTTATCCTGGAATTACAAGGCAATGCAAGGCATCACTAAAGCTGGAGGATGGATTTTAGATTAGATTTAGCTGGAGGAGTCTTTTCAGATTGTGGCCAACACCAAACTGCTGGATACTGTCAGTACCCTGCAGGACAGGATGGCCATTCAGAGGGGCCCTAGAAAGGCAAGAATGGGCCAACAGACACTGAGCTACAGACACCCTGCACCGGGGAGCAAAGCCCTGCACTGGGGAGCAAAGCCCTGCACTGTCTCAGGCTGGGCAATGCCCAGCTTGGTACCAGCTCTCCTGAGGGAGGGGAGGGTGCTGGTGAGCAGGAAGGTAAAGCTGGGCACAGCACCTTGGGAGTAAACTAGCCCTGCACTGGAGCTGCTGCTCGTGCTCTCGCTCAGGATGACCCAGGATTTCTTTTTATTCAGCGCTTGTTCATCTGCATCTGGATTCTGTGTCCAGTTTTGTGCCCCACAGTTCAAGAAGGATTTGAGAGTACTGAGTGCGTTCAGAGAGGGTCGACAAGATGGTCAGGCACTGAGTATTTCATCAGAGGACAGGCTGAGGGCACAAGGGATTGTCTGGAGAACAGATTTCAGCAGGAGCTTACAATGCCTGCAAGGAGCCAGCTGAGGAGATGGAGTCAGGCTCTCTACTGTGATATGTGGCAGAAGAGCAAGAGAAAATGGTCACACTGACACGAGAGAGGTTCTGACCGGAGATAAACAACCAAATTAAACTACAAATGAGGCCCTGAGAAGCTGCAGGATCTTTGTCCTTGGGGGTTTCCAAAGTTTGACTGGACAAAGCTCTAAACAACATGGTCTGAATTCAGTTTGTTGCTGCTTAAAGCAGGAGGCTGGATCTCCTAAGGTTCATTTCAGCTTGAACAATTCTATTATTCATGGATATTTAGAAGTTCAAGAGCTTCAATTCCCCTCCTATCTCCCCAGAAGCACCAGATACTGAACTGTTTGATAAGAAATTAAGATAAAAGTATCAAACTGAAAGTACAAAAGAAATGCAAAGTATATTTTCTCCAGGACAAGAAATAGAATGCATCTGCACTTACTTTCCAAAGTGCTGAAGAGGTGCTAAATAGGAATTTATCTTAATTAAAATCAAGGTAATTTTGCAAGTTAGTATGAAGCTGAAGTGCCAGGGTTAACACTTCAATGCTACAGAAGAAAATCAGTGTCATTTTAAAAGTCAGAAGTAATTTTATGTGTCAACTCACTGACAATGCCTTCAGGAGGACAGAGGGGTGCCATCTTAAAGCATCGCTATCACCAACATCAAGGGCACTTAACAGATCTTACATGTCCCTCACCCAAGCCTTAATTTAGCTATTTCAGGAACCAGAATGAGACCCGTGACAGTATCAATCCTGCCGTGGAAAGACTCCCTCGCTAGCACAACCCAGTAATCAGCAACATTGCTGCCACATGGCAAGCGTGTGTGACACCTGACTGCTCCCTTGGGATCAGAAACAAGCACAGGCAGATTAGAGAAGCCCCCAAATGGCTGCAGAAGGGCAGAGGTGGGTGCTGTGTGGAGCCCAGGGATGGCTGAAGCCTGGGGCAGCCGTGCCCGTCACTGCACACACCCAGCGTGTGCCGGGGCTCTGAACCCAACCATCACCTGCAACACTGCTGCACACTCACACCTGAAATCAAACACACCTGGGCCCTCACACCCCACCACCTGCACATGGCTAGTTAGTTACTCAGCTGCTGAAGGTTTGGAAAAATCTAAGAAACAGAAAATAAGGAGAAGACTCTTACCCTGAGGGTTGGATTTCTTAGCACTTACTTGTCATGCAGAAGACAGATGAAACAATATCATTGCAAAATAGTCTAATTTTGAAAAGCAGTGATTGAAATCAGAACCATGAAATATAATACAGCTTTTACTTTACACGGTATCGTTCACATGGCCATTGCAGTAAAATCCAATTATATCCATCATATACTTTCTAAATGTTTCCAGGTATGGTAACACTATCTTAAAGAGACAAAATTAAAAATGAATTTCTAGGCACAAATACAAATTTGTTTCTCTTTTTACTCTATTCAGAGTGATTCATAGAAGACAATTTCACATTCCTAAGGTCTACAACGAGATACAAAACAGGTGACCACAACATCACCTATTGCTCCCAAGCATCAGCACCATTGATGCCTCAGAGCAAATCCATCCATCCTCTGAAGCAGCTGTGGGATTCTTCCCAAGAGCAGCTGTGAAACACTTCAAGAATATCAGCCTTGCTTGATGCATAACCAGATCATATCCCAGCAGCAGCTGGAACTTACTCTGACAGTTTAAATTCAGAGCAATCCACGCTTTTGGCGAAACTCCTTCTGTAGATTTCTGTTAGCCACTGCACTATTGTGTAATGTAATGCAAGATTAATTGTTCGTGTGCCTCGGGACATATAGTTCAGTACAAAAGGCAAAAAAATGAAAGTGTGTTTGTCAACAATATAAATCTCCTGCTTATTTTGTATTTGATAATCCGGACAATTACTTCAAGCTTCATGTTTGCTGTTATTATTTTAATAGGAAAAAACAAAAACTGATTTTTATATTTCTATAGAAGATAGAAATAGGTGGGTATAAGGAGGACACATGAAGCTATTTTTTCCAGTTTTCTGATCATATGATTTCTCCTACACAGCTCAGATGAGAAAAGACTGAAAAACTGAGTAAGTGTATTTTTAAAAGAAATTTTAAATGAACACATAAAATTCAGTCACAGAAATCAGATTTACTTTTTCCTTTTCTGTTAAAGATCTGGAGATTTGAGGAAAATGTAAAGCTCCTTGCAGCCACTATAAAGAGCTCATTTCTTACCAAGTCCACATTCTTCCATACATTAGGGAAGGCACTTCTCTTGCTCAAGAGCCTGTGAGCAGGTCTTTGAGCCCAACCTGTGGGATTGACACATCTCCCTTTTAAAATTATGGCCAGAAAGCCATGAAGCACAAACCCACCCCCAGGCAGCTGCTGCTTCCAGGCCACACAACACAGGCAGGGAACCAGCTGAAAGTCACAAAGTTGGGAAATTGGTAGCCCATTCCTGGCCAATACAGTTTCTGGGAATGCCAAAGATGAGCATCAAGAGTGGCCTGAAAGAGCTGCCAAAGCACCAGAAGCAACACAAATCCTTTCCCTGGGGCTCCCTCTCTCAGTCCTGTGTGTTGCAGTTCAGCCGCACACAACAAATAACTCGCAGGATTTCAGCATGCATTAGGCTTTCAGTGCATGCAAGGGTAACCTGAATCCCTTAGACAGCTGAGGAAATTACTGTGCTTTACACCATTAATTTATGGTGTTCAAAGCCCAGAAGATGCCAATCCACAGCACTGGTTTAGAATCACAGAGAAAGTAAGCAAAGCAATAAAAGTCATGTTTTCAATGCTCACAGCCCTGCAGCTGCTTTCAGAAAGACAAGCAACTTGGAAATGATGAGAAGATCTTGTAGAATATGACATTTATAAAAACTACAGCTGAATACATTTCCCCCTTTAAACTGTTACACAGGAATAAGGAAAAACTTCTGACATTGACTGACTGCAGCTGATAATCGATGCTGTCACCTCCCTCTCTAGCCTAGAGAATGACACCATGAAGACCTGGGTTTGCTGTAGGATGCACTGCCGTGTTCTACTTCAGACCTGCTAGATTTCCAAGAGGAATAAAGCTATAACCTTTCTATTGTACGGAGAAAGGTTATAAGAATCATCAAGCCCACAAAGAAACTCTCAGATGAAGGGATTGAAATAATAGTGTTTGCCTCAGGAAACAAATGAAAAATCATACTGAACACTTGGCAAAATTAAAGAAGAATTAGTCATCTCTAAGAATATCACAGTATCTTGAGTTCCTACATTAAACAGCACTAAGAACTTTAAAACGTTTCCCAGATTAGACTGTAGCTATTGCAGGTGAATTTAAAGAAGTCTGAGGTGTCCTAACACCTGCCACAATGTGAAACAGCGTATAGGATTCCACTTGGATCCGACAGCAATTCTGCTGTTGCTATGGAAACATTCCCATTCCTTTAAAACCTTAGGAGGTCTGTATCTCCTTAAGTCACTCGTGTGTATTTTGTTGGCCTTTACTTCAAAATCTGAGATATTTCTAATTCTCAACCCCCCAAACAGCCTAACATAAATTAAAACCTATGATGAAAGGTTATCCTTGAAATAATTCTCCTAGCTTGGCCTGGCTTTCCAGTAGCCATCCAGTTGGGCCAAAGACATCATGAGAAATATCCTGACAGTCAGGATCTCACTGGAACAGCTCCAAGGCCTGACATGCCATTGGCTGCCTCTCCTCAGTGTAGGTTTTAAAGGCACTAATTGTACAGATGTGTATGTCTGATTGTTATGCATTTCATCCCACAGCATCACACGCTATCACGGAACTGCAATAACTGCTCCTCATTTGGTTTCATCAAATGCTACAGCAAACAAGCAGGAAGGACAGAACCAGGCCCAGTAGGTAAAGTATTTTTATAAGACTGTCATGTCATTTGAGATCTTTCAGATTTGAGATCAATTTCTTTAAAAAAATAATGAAATTCTGAAAATGAGAATTTGTTGCTACACTCTTAACTAAAAAAATAAGCCACAAAACCCTACAGCAAAAACTGAACAAAGACAGTGGAGATACAGAGCCTTCTATTTTTTCAATAGTAGACTTGTAATGTCTCAGTTTCCCACAGATTTCTTATAACTACCTTCCTGTTCCACAAGGGATACCATCCCCTTGTTGAAACACACTCTGCAATACAAGGGCTCCTTATTATTCCCCTTTAATTGTAAAGTGATTAGTAAACAGAATTTATTCCAGTCTGTTGTCACAAAGTTTTTGTTTATAATTTCTCATGAAGATGAACCTATTTAGTCAAAGTTTGTCATCTGACCTCACAGTGACAAAATTCAGTGAAATTAAACATTTAACTTCCAAATAAATATAAGAATTGACATGTTTGAATAGATTTCTACCTGAGGGAAGCATGCAACACATGGGAAAAGCTGCAGACACATGAATAAAGACACTGATACTTTTCACTGTTTCAGAACAGAAAAGAGAAAAAGTTCCAAAAGAAAAAGCTCCATCACCACCACCTGAGTGCAAGAAAAGAGTATTCTAGATGGAATTCTTTAAAAGGTTAGACCAGAACAAGTCATTATTGCATGCCATTTGATACTGTCACTTTTAATTAAAGTCATTCTAAAAATAGGGAGGGAAAATTGCTTTCAAGTTTCTAGGTAAGTCTAAATACTTTTTAATGCTTTTTCTAGCAGGGTGAGAATCACTTGGATTCTTTGCTGTTTAAAATAAAGGGGCAATATTTAACTGCTAATTTTTTATCTCAAAAGTCATTATCCGGGGAATTATTTTCAAATCGAATCTGTGAAATTGTTAAAGTGAGTAAATAATTTAAATATAGGTTAAATATCTGATGTATTTGTGACTAAATGGTTTACTCCTATCAAAAAAATGAACCTATGAACCAAGATAAAAACTGACTGCATGTAATATTACTTCAGAGCAGGTCACAATAACAGACCTTCCTCTGCCATTACTGCACCACTTCCTTTTGGGAACATATCCTGAACAACAGCTACCAGAACTGGCCCTCAGACCCCACAACTCTCAGTGCTTCCAGCTGTTTGTGCAGGGTTCACTTTCTACAGTGAAATTACTTTAATTTAGAATGTTTGTCTCAAATTTACTTGAACAGCAAAACTCAAATGCCTTTTAATTTTTATGTTACCAAGAGTAAGGAAGTAAAGTGAGAGCTGAAGTGCAGCTGTCCCTTGGCAAAGAGCAGCCCAGGCACCGCCCTGTTCCAGCACGTGGCCACAGCCTGAGCTCTCCCCAGGCAGAAGCAATGCCAGGATCACAAACTGAGCACCCACTTGCTTTGTGCAAAGGCTCTGACCCATAACTCAAACCCTGCTGTACCCCTGTACATCCAGCAATGGCACAGTCCATGAGCTGTGTTCTGTGTTTACAGGGGATGAATGTAACAAAAATCAATCCAAACCAAAACAAGAAACCAACAACCCACACCCAACCAAACCTGCACAGCAAACTGGGACTTCTAAGAACAGAGCTGCCAAGTTCAGAAGGCTAAAAGATATAAATTACCAAATTTAGTTATTCTTTCTTACTCTGGTGGCATTGTTCCATCCCAGTCACTCCCCCTGCACTGACTGTGAGCTGTGTGCTTTCCTACCCTACACAGTGATTTTCCTCACTAGCAGGCTACAGCCTGTGTTCCATAAATTTTGATTCTTTAAATGAGAAAATCTACACTCTAAACTTGGGCTACAGACTCTAACAAGTTCAGCTATAAATTCTGAATTATAGATCAGAGAGAGTTCTACTTTTAGCACAAAATTCAAGTTTCAATTTTTCAGTGAGGGAATAATCAGTAATTCATAATGTGGTTAGCAACATGTATGGCACACACTGTAATTTTCTCTGAGTACCCTGCAGTGGGTTTTGCTGTCAGCTACAAGCACTTTATATGTCACCTTGGCCTTTAGGTTCACATTGCTAAATACGAATTTAGTAAAACATTTATTAAGCCATCCAACAAACATCTGGTTAATTTACTGTATGCTGCAACTTTATTATAAATCAGGGCACTGTAAATACTTAAACCAGATGATCACATACTTAAATGAACATACAATGATCTATTCCATGAGTTATAACCACGTCTCTGAAAGCCAGTTTGTCATGAACAAACAAACCTCCAACAGTTTAAAAGACACCAAGCCCTGAAGACACACAGCCTAAGAAAGTGCTCTATACCACCTGGAAATTGATTTCATTAATAACAAACAAGGACAAAGTAGAAATCAGAGGTAGGAGTTGTGGACTGGTTCAACTTGATATATATCGTGTATATATATATTTTTACTCTAAAATAACTCCCTAAGTTAAACTAAACAAGCTCATTTGAATTAGATCTTTTTTCCAACTCTTAGCACAAACCTTGTTTTTCACCTCATGCTGGGACAGTTATGGTGCTTCAAATGCAGTGTGCTGCAATCAAGAAAGTGACTCTTCAGGAGCATCCATCATTTACTTGAATAGAATTATCCATTATAAAGAATTCTAGGAACCTCTTCCACTAAACCCGTATTTTTTCAGATAGGGAACACACAAGTAAATAAATACAAGTCTCTTGGAAGCTATAACTGCAAGTGAGGAGGTTGCATTTCTTTCCTGAAAAATTTCTATTTCATATAATTTCATAAAGCACAGTGTTTTGCTTTGTCTTTGCTATTCCAAATTCACATTACCTGATCCAATCCCAGCTTGGTTAGGTAGATAGCACTTCTCTGGCATGCTTCATCTTCACAGACTGGTAATAAATGTTCACTTTGGCCATCCCCATCTGTCAAAGAGAAAAAAAGCCTGTCAGCTTTGTGTCTGCAAAATCAGAAACCCTGTTTACATGAAATAACCAGCTGTGAATAATTTACTACTTTTTTAAATGTGAAAAATTACATGAGATAAGCTAGACCTGTTCAAAATCCTTGACTTAATAATCTAATTTGGGTCTTTTGTTTGAAGATTGCCTTTGTTAATGTATTTTCACCTTGATCCATAATATTGAAAAAATTGTAAATTTTACTGCCATTGAGAACAGTAAGTCCTTAGTGATGTCATCAATCACTGTGTTCAGTTGGGAAGAAAATTACCTTTAATACAAACGCACCATTACAAGTCCACCATAAAAACTTCTTTAATTTTCTCAACTAGTTTTCAACTCTTGTGCTGTCAGCAAGACTTTAGGAAGAGTCCTGAGTTCACATGTAATATCTTAATCTGTACTTAACACAAAATACAACACTGGAGAGTTTATTAACACAATGGCTAATAAATCCCAGGCTTACAGAATTAGGTAAATTTGAGTAAATTATAGGTTTTCAAAACTGTTCTTTAAGTGCCTTTAATCCATGTATTTCCAAAACCTTTAGTAGAATAATGACCTTTTAATATTTAAACAAGCAATGACTATTTGCATCCAGAGTTCTGACACACAGAGCATAGAGTGGGGAAAAAAGTAATAATTTACTGTCCATTATCTACTCCAGGAGAATCTCTGTGTTGCCTTTGTGACCTTGCAGCCCTGCCTTGCCTCAGGGGCCAGGCCAGCACTGGAGCTCCCTGTCTGGGCTGGGCAGGAGAGACAGAGGGGAGTGGCACAGAGTGCCAGGGAGCAGCAGCAAGAACTGCTGCATGGAGAACCAGGGCTGCCAGATCCCCACCAGAACCAAACCTGCCTTGCCACAGAGGTGGTAACCCCAGATCAGGCAGATTGCAGGGAATCCACTTTTCCAGGCTATGAAATCAAAGCTCACAACGAAATAAAAAAAATTCACCTTTTCAACTTGGCCCTTAGCCTGTACAGTTCTGAGGAACTGGGTATTGCATTGGAGATAAACACAGTGTTCACTGTGAACACTGAAATAAAGAGAGGTCCTCATCTGGCATGTTAATTACTTGAATCATTTCCACCACTGGATTCTTTATTATATCTATGAAATATTGCAGGTTACAGCCACAAACATCCTCTCAGCCTGCCTTCCTGACAGCTGCTCGGCTGTCCCACAATAAATTACATTTTTACTGGTCTGATGTTTCAGAAATGCAGCCCATGAACATGCTACAAAATGGATTTCTGTATGAAACACAAAGGTGCTGAGAGCACCAAGGGGCTTCAGGCACACCTACTGCTTGGGTTTGCAGAAATCCAAAACAGCTTATTTAGGCAAGTAGATTTTTAAAAATTGTTTGATGAAATCTCCTTAGCTAAAACGCAAAAACCAGATTATCTGCCTAAGTCACTGAACCCCTTATTCACATTCCAGTCCAGTACTGGCCACAGCCCGGAAGTCCTGTCACACTTTACCTGTACCACAGGAAAGGCTTTCTCAGCCTGCCAGCCTGGCCCTCAGTGCAGCTGAAGCTCCCTTTGGGGGTGTATGTACATCTATCTCTGTGCAGTTACATCTTCTGGGCCCCTCCTTTATCTCATCATTGGGAGATGGAAAGGAGGGTTACAAGGGGAGGAGGAGTGATGAAAATATCAGACTTCCCCAAATATCTCCAAGTGATAAAGCCAAAGTTTTAGTGGCTTCCTACATCCCATCTGCCTCATGAATTACTTTACCTCACCACCAAACCCCTCCCAAATCCTCACAGCAGCTCTCTTCTCAAGGAGACAATTTAGGATGTCAAGTAGCCTAGGTGACAGAAATCCAGTAAGTTCACATCCAAAGAGATGGGAAAGGAAATTCCCACTGAACAGAGAAATCAACATAGCAACTATTGAATCTGACTGTTTGAAATCAGCACCAACTTTTGAAGGTGTTTGTTTTCCTTCTGCATCATTCAAGAACAACAATTAAAACGTTACTGTCTTCAATCTTTGCTTACATGAACAGATCAAAATACTGTTGGACTACAATGTTTTTCCAAATTCAAATGGAAGAAAGTGTTCAATTTTCAAATTATAAACCACAGGAATTGAAGGATTTGCTAAAATTGAAGTAAGTTGCAGAGATATGTTTTCTGAATATAAAATTTAAATTAAGCCCTAATATTTTAATCACAATTCTACGGAAGTTTCAGTCAGAAGTGATTTTAGGAGATTTTCAGTAACACACAAGGACAAAGAACCTCCTTCCTCTGTTTTAGAAGGGGACAAGAACAAGGATGTTCTCATTTTAAATTATGCAATGGAGCAGAGGAGAATATAAAATGTTTGATTCTACTTATACTGCAAACATTCATCTTGTTATGCCAATAACTCAGTTTGATAGTGTGGGCAGTCATTGTTCAGAGTAGGGCAGGACTTTGATGGAGTAACCAATCCATAGGACAGGAAGGACAGAACTGAAACATAAATAGACATGAAGTCATCACCTGACACATGAAGATGTTCTAGATAAACTACAAGCTCAAGACTTGATTAAAATATTCAGTGTGATCAAAGAATGAATAAAGGCAAATATGCATCAAACAACAGACGTCTGTCCCTGCAAACTGAAAATACTATGATACATATTCCAGATTGGAAGGCCAGAGTGTCCTCAATTCCTCTGACCAGAAGATGAACGTCCATTTACAGAATTTCTCTTATAGGATCATGTTTTCAGTTGCAATTTCTCTTCAATTCTGTGTAACATATATTTAAGAATTCACTAGTTAAAAAAATTAAATTCAAGATAAGAGAAAAATCTGTTGAAAATTTACAGCACAGTTTTTAAAAAAAATTTGTTTTAAAAATAAATTTTGTCAAAAAACATCTTGAGAACAAGATGAGAGACCATTCTTAAGCTCACATATCTCAAATTATTGTTGTAGCCACCTCACACAAGTTTTTCAAATACAGATATCCATCCTATGGAGACTGGACGGGTTTGCTTGGATTTTGTTTGTTTGGTTTTTATTTTCCTCTTTTACACTCCATGCTCAGCTGAATTTAAAGATCACAAAGATGAGATATAAAAACATTAATTCAGTACCTAGAGCAGACAGAAAAATGTTAAACTTAAAAGACTCCGAGTAAAGCTCCAGCATTGAGAATGTAGCTGGAAATAGGACATCAATGAAACAAGAATATCTTCTGAGTTGTAGCAAAATAGTTTCAGAAAATCCCCAACTAGTCAAATACTGCATTACAGAAAAGTAGCAATCAAAAGAAGAAAAGCTCAACATTCTTCATCTCTATCGTAATATCACATCTTATTTCTTCTCCAGTTCTTATTTCTAAAGCACATCTTACAATGTACAGATCCATCTTTTATAACCAGAAATAAAATGTTTCCTGCATTTCTGAAGCTTTTTCAAAGACACTGTGAAACCAAGGAATCGATACAGCAGCTTCTCCAGTTTTGAAAGAAAGTATTTCCTTCTTCATCTTTACAAGATTCCACCTTGGAAGCACCTGGTGGAATGCAAGCTACTGACCTTGAAGACCACACAAAACAAACCTCCAGCAGTTGCTCACTTAAGAGCTCAAACTCACTAACAACAAATTCACCTTGGGCCGATAAATGCTTCCCATCTTCCTGCCTGGTTTCAATCTCAATGTAAAGAAACATCTTCAATTTTAAACTCTGATCATGAAGTTCAATTTCTCCACAAAGGAAAAGGAAGACAGAAATTCAAAGGAGTATCATTAGCACAACTGATCAATGCAGTTAGGTATTCACAGGTGACAAAACATGCACTGGTGACAACGGCTGGATGAACCCATCACACCTACACTGGTTTGAAAAATACCTTGCACAACATGTCTTTAATAATCTCCTTCAGCCTAGATCCACCTAGGAAACCTATCTGTGGAGCCCCTCTGTAACCTTCACTCAGTCCCTGGGGTCTGCTAAGTCTGTCTTTCTGTCACTGTATGGATTTAAAAATGAAATCTCATTCCAAATTGGTGGAAATCTTATTGGTAATTTCAATGTCATTTGCAGCAGTAGGTGTGCCCAAACACTCCAGACTCCAAATGTCCTGTGCTAGCACCACTCAGCTTGGAGCACCTTTGACATAGAAACAGAAACTCGACTGTCAATGAGCATGTTCTCCACACACGATTCTGGCTTGATTGTGACACAGAGTAACTCCATGGTTAATAAAGATCAAGTTTTGTAGGCAGTGGAAGGGGCTAGGAAAAGAACAGTCCCACGTACTCATCACCTGCAAACCTGTACTTACATCTCAATATGTAATGACAAAATTAGAAGTCTTATTCCATCTAGGAATCATGTGAGAATCATTACTTACAACTGCCTGTTTGCTGTATTTCGAACAAAACCCATGGACACAGAGCCTTTCTCCAACACTTTGCCCATGTCTGCCAAGTGCTGGCAGCCCAATCCAAGCACCCCAAAGGCACTGCCTGTGCAGGTCCCATACTTTGCACAGAGAGGCTGTGTGAGAGACATTGCTGAGCTTTAATGCTGACTGTGAATGTTCACACGTGCAAAAAACACAGCTCAAGTGTTTTCAATCTGTTCTAAAAGTAAATTTGAATGGGTGAGAGCAGAAAAAATCTTGTCAACCAGATTAAAGCCAACATAATATTATTAGAATTGTTAGATGCTCCAAAAGCAATACTGAGGTACTGCAGCCTAAGGACACATTTTAAACTGAATTCACAAATAGCAAATGGCCAGAGCAGTTCCACACAAGAAACTTCTTCCCAAACCCAGAGGTACCAGAGAGGTGCTTGTAAAGCAAACACACTTGTAATTTACTTAGCATGAGTAAACATAGGTAAGACACTCAATCCCAATGTTCAAACATAGAAAAACATAGAAAAAGGTGTCACAATTGTGCTCTTTTGCTACCAGGTTCAAGAGTTATTAGATTCATGCTTGTGCAATGTACTTTCCAACATGGGCCTGAAAAGAAAATGGAACCTGGGGAAATGACAAGTTCTGAGATCACTCGCTCCAAAATGGTTTCATAATACAGCAAGATAAAGTTGTAGCTATGAAGAGCAAGACAGCTTTTGGTGGGTGTATGATCTAAACCTTTTTAATTTAAATGCTCTGTACTTCTGCTGCAGTGTAATCTTACTTCTGCTCCTTTAAAAACAAAAATAGAATCAACTTTTTTGGGTTATTCTGAGATCATAGACTGATTATTGTAACTTATTACAATAATCTGTTCTGTTAATAAAAAGGAATTGTTTTCTAGCAAGTTGGGGGTTGAACTCTATCTACAGGGATCCTTTCCAACATTAACTATTCAGTGAAATAGAAATATGTTACCTAGACAGCCTAAGAAAGTCAGCTTTCATAATTCTGAACATAAAAACAAGACCCTTCCTATACCACAAAGTTCTCATTCATGCATCTCTCCCTCTTGTCTTGGCCCAGTTCTCATTCTCCTCTCTCACGATCAGTAAGAGGATAAAGAAGAAAAAAGCCCTGTCAGGGCTGTACTATAGCAATACCCTCCTGGGGCAGGCAAGAAGCCTACAGTAAGTACAACTGAGTTTGATACTCAAACAAAACAAAGGTTTGTTTGAAAGCTGATTATCTTAAATTTATCTTCTCAAGTAATTAAATCATTAGAATTCTTTTGTCACTCTGTGCCTTTAGGTGCTCAGTGAGATGGTCATGACAGAGACAGTTACAATAAATTACTGAGATAATTACACATTATTAAAACAATGTCAGCTGCTTACAGAAAATGTGAATCATAACTTCAAAAATCAGATGCAAAGAGCTTTTACAGATGATTCAAAGTTCTGTGGACATTAAAGAAATCCTCATAACCCTCTCCTTCACAATTCTGATTTTAAGTCCTTCCAAAGAATCCATATTCACAGCTCTATTGATAGAAGCCCTGAAACACAGCATGGCAGCCAACTGCACGGTGAGACCTCCAGGCTGCACCAGAGCCAGCAGTGCAACCTTCTGCCTCCTGTGGGAACTCCAGCACTAACTGTGATCCAAGCAGGGAAAAGGAACTGCATCAAATACAACGTGAACCCTCCACACTGAACAAAATCATCACTGAAACTCCTGCTGCAGTTTCTGCTGAAAGCTGCTTGTTTCTCCTGTTTCATATTCAAACTCCCAAGCCTGGCTGTATGTTTGGAGCTCTGTGATGTTCCACATGTTCAAAGCTCCCATGGCAACAAATCCCCAAGTGCTGCCAAACCAAGGGATAACACAAACCAAGCCAAGCCAATGGTGGAACTGCCTTGAGTCAGCTCAGCCTGGGTCCAGAGCTCCTCCTGTATCAACCATGAACAGTGCCAAAGAAAAATTCAATCCTGAGATGAAGTTGCTCAACAAGGAACAAATAAACAAGTGACACATGCAGCACTCCACTGATTTTATTGTTGCAAAGAAAGCAACATACTTCTTAATTTACAAGCCACTTTGACAAAAATTAAAATGAAGTAACTGCAATTCTTCTTCCCAGGAGACACTAGCATTTGTCAGTACATGTGAAAGACCTTGGCTAAACATGGGAACCTGATTTTCACCCCTCAGAAACCGACACTGTTTGGGAGCTACATTTAAAACACTGAGATGTCACTGAAGAGCATTGCTGGTTACAAATTAACAAAGAAGACAGACTAAATACACTTTCACAGACTCAAAACCCAAGTGCCAATTAACTTGGTATGTCTCTGTACATGGCTGCTTCAGAAGTGCACCTGATACTAAAAGAATCATTTCCATATCTAAAGTCTCTTGAAAATCTTCATCTCCATCAACTTCCGTATCTTTTTCACCGAAACTGATGACAGCAAACCCAGCCTTCCTCATATGTAGAGCATTTCACACACAGAAATATTGTCATCCTGCACCTTAAGGTTCTTAGAGAATCCTTTCATTGACTACAGGAGCACTAAATATTTTCACAACACAGTGCTCAAAGGACAGTGGTTTTCTTAAGGGGTTATTTACCAAAACACACTATTAAAATTTCCCTTTGATACATTGCTACTGCATCTGAGGATGCAACATTCTGAGGGAAAAAGGAAATTCAGATGCTAAAATGAAGTGGACAGACAAAATTAAAAGGTAGAAAATCAAAATACACCTGCAGGCAGAAAAGCAGTGCATTTAAAGTATATTCAGCTGCAGGATAACTAAGGTCTACTTTAAACAAAAATCTTTCAACAAAATGCATTTGGCACAGTGCAATGAAAGGTTGAAAAAACCCCAAAGGTTAGGTGCTATATTATCCTGTTTAAACTTAATTAACGGGCAATAATGAGCTATCATTTCCTAGAAGGAAAGTGATAATTACTACTACATGTCATACAAGTGGTTAACATACATGAAATAGTTCAATTACTTGGTAGGGGGGAGAACAGAGAGGATTCTCTTAGGATTATTAGTTGGATAACTACATTTTAAATATGAGAAAAAATTGAGTTCAGGTCTCTAAAAGACTTTGATAGAACTTTAACAAACCCAACCCATGATGGGTCAAAAAGCAAGTCTTCATAGTAGGGGTGAATGCAAACTTCTTAAATCAGAGAAGAGAAAGGGCAGCAGTTAAGAAATCAAATGGTGACTAAAAAATAAAGGACTGAGTTGGTTAAATGCTCCTAGAGAAAGGAAGAGTTGTGCAGTATTTACTTACAAGGACACCACGACCAAGTTTGATTTCAAAAAGCTATTTTTACTCTCCTTTAAATACAGGCCACAACAAAGCTCTTTGCCTTAACTAAGCAAGATCAATGACTGATTAATGAAACTTTTACAGTCTCAGATACCAAAGGATGATCTATCAATCTCCACTATCCAACTGAAGCCAATCATAGTTAAAATAGCAATTATGACACCAATTTCCTATAGAAATGAATTAATGGACTGTATAATCAGTACAATAGCCTGTGCTAATCATTTCTGACTCACTACTTTAAGAACATATGTCATTAATCTTGAAATTAACGAGAAAATAGCAGTTTATTAATAGTGTCCAAAATATGGTTCACATCCATCTAACGCTAAAAAAATTGGCCATTTTCAGATTGTCCCACTGAAATCCTTCAATTTCTTTAAAAATACAACATTTTCCTTTAATTTAAGTAACAATTAATAAAACTCTCTATATACTTGCAAGTATTTATCAGAATTCTAGACAACATCTATGATTTCCTCTAAAGACAGTACCAGCAGATCTTTTAAAAATCCTCAGCCAGCTCACAGATAACAACAGCGCAGGATTAATCATTTTTTGCTATAGCAACCACTGCACTGCAATTACCATAGTGACATGAGAAGAATAGAAAAAGTAATAATGAAGAGCTCGTACTTGTTTGGAGCAATGTGGCAGCTAAATAAGTGCAGAATTCTCTAGCGCCCAACTCTGCTCACCTTAATCAATTGAAATGCCGTTTGTAATAGATGTCAAAAAGCATTTCTGATTTATTTTGAAAAGGGCAATACAAATTTGTCAGTTGTTCATTGTCCTTTGGTCAGATTAATGTACAAATCACTGCTATCATGTAACAGGGGGGAGTGCTACTTATTACAGAGGTTCCAACTTAGCCATAAAGTGAAAGCTCTACTCCATTACCATGAATGTATTAATATATACATACACCTTTCTGTGTAATTTTCCATTAAAATATACACACACATATATAAAAGCATAGTGGATTTTCAAGTACATACAAACATACATCTGCATTATCTTTCTAATGAAAAAAAAAAAAATCTTTATTTTTTCAGTACTTCAGAAACAATTGGTACTAAGATTACACCAACATCTGTGACAGTTTCTCATGAGTCACCTAATTGCTGGTTTTTCCAACTCCACTTATCCAAATAATTTACCCTTGATAGCTGTAGTTCAACCTGCTTAGTATAAGAAAGGAAATCTTACCCCAAATTAGTTGCTTTTGGAAGTTCTCAGTCAGAACCTTGCACAAAGCTCCCTCCCTTTTTTCAAATGACTGGTAAATACTTATGGCTGGAAAGGGTACTTCAAATAAAATTTTAGAAGCAGGAAAGAATGCTAGACAAAGTGACCTTTTGAAATAATGCTTATTTTGCTAAGAGACAGGTGTGATCAGTAAATCAGAATCTTGCACTGCAGGAGTGCAACAGGGCACAAGCAGAAAGATGGGTGTGAGGGGAAGGCAGCAGCCCAAAGGCACAGCCCCAAGCTCTTGTCCGGCCTGGACATGGCTGCAGAGTCCAACATGCACAAAGTTAACTGTGAGAAGTGGCAGAGAACTGGGAAAGCACAGAGACACAGAACCCTTTGAGACCTTTAGCAAATGGCAAAGCTGGCACATCAGCTGCGAGGTACAGAAAATGTCAAGGAAGGAGAAAATAGAGGCAGGCAAGGCAGAAATAAGAATGTCAGAGGCTTGTGCCTGCATTTGGAACATTTCTGGTGCCAGTGGCTGTGTCCCAGTGACAAGAGCAGGAGGCCTGTGGCAGTGTGAGTGCACAGCACATTCTGCATCACGCACAGCTTGGCAAAACCTGCCTAAGTAGAAGGCAGCACAATCTTCTAACACATCTCATTTTCCATTTCATTGTGGTATTTTGATTTGCTGTGCAATCAATCAGGCCTCATTACAGATAGCCAAATTATTCTCAAACTGCAACCATCATACCTTAACTTCCTTTCACTTACAACAATCATTATTCTGTCATTTTTGAAATGGAAAACTGAAAACAGGAGAGGTTCAAGTCTGACAATCCATTTCTAGTAATGCATTGTCTTTAACTCCAGCTCAGTACAAGCAGCTGTATGCTCAGAGCCAGCTTTTTGAAGCACTTAAATGTAAGCAGACGTAGCACAGTGGGTAAACGCAGCTACTGTGATAGAACATTATACTCATAATGGGAGATTTTGCCCCTTTGTTGTTGGACTGGTGCAGAACAAATGAATTTCATAATTGGCAGAGAAGGGCACTGAACAAGTGGTGCTGGAACTCCAGCCCAGCAACCCTGGGCCACTGCCCCTTCTCCCAACCTCAGCTGTAGCAAACCTGCCCTGCCATAGCACTGCACACTCCATTTAGGCACACGTTCAAAATTTCAACTTGAACATTGGAACAGTTCCACTTCTCTTTGCAAAGGTATCCCAGAGTTTATTAAAATGCCATTAATTACTATAAGTTTCTAAAACTAACATGTATCATTTGGGCTCATTACCCACCTAACACAGAGATAAAATTATCCTACGTTAAGATAGCTTTTCACATTGCCATTGTTAAAAACTTACAAAAAAAATTCTATTTAGTACCTATTAAGCCACATTATTCAGAACAGAAGCTTGGAAAATTATTACAAAGGATCCAGCACACTTAATTTTTCTTTAACTGCAAAAACTGTATTATTCTAATCTTTCCTTCATGTATTATATAGATAAGTATTCAAACTTGAAGATAAACAGTAAAATATTTTATTAAAACTTTGTCAAAGATTTTAGAAAATGGGGTAAACATTTCACAGAAGAGCCTGGGGCACGGTTCAGGTTCTACCTTACTTCATTGCCTGCAGATCCAATCTAAGGACCATTACCCATCCAGCAGAGGAGTCTTGCATTCACATCAGCTCAAAACACTTGTAAGTGGCAGCACAGAGCAAGTGAGTCATACTCTGGGTCTAAGAAGCTTAAAAATTGTCATTTTCTTTAAAATAAGTTTTTAAAAGAAAATGTTGAAACAAGGCTACTGTTTGCCAACATATAAAGTCAGGCTCAGTCTCACTGTTCACAAGTGCGTTGTAGAAATACAGTAAATTATTTTTTAAGAAGTTATTTACAGTAAATTATGCCAGCAGAATCAGGTGTGCAACACTTTGCCTGTGTTTGGAAAACTGTTATTTTAATGCACAGAAAAATAGTAATTTTTGCACTACAAAACCAACATGCCCCACTCTCTGTAACAAGACAAACACATTGATAAGCCACAATTGACTGGAAAGGTACAATGTAATAGAAAATACAGGCTTTCACTAACCCTTGCAAAAATAGATTTACATATAAATTAAATTTTCCTCCTGTCCAAAAGCCTTCCAGAATTTTCAATTACAACCATTAAGATTTTACCTTGTTCCAGCAATTTTTATTCAAGGGATTTTATTTCATTTAGTCTTTATTAGTTCGTGCAAGTGAAGAATTTAGAAACATTTAATCAGATAATGTTTTCTGAACAAGATTAGAGAAAAAAAATAAAATCATGACAAATAAGATAAATGTCTGATAAAATTAAGTTTAGTGTTGTACCACACCTCAAAGCAACAAAAATTAGGTACATGTGAGGTAGAATGTACTGGGATAACCAAAGCTGAATTTGTTAATAATTATACCCAGACATTTCAAGATTTCCAAATAGATGTAACACATTAAAAAGAAAAAGCAGAGAAACACAAAACCCCATTTAGAGCTGAACACCTTTATTTGTTCTCCAGTGTAGAGCACCTAACCAAGCCATGAGAAACCAACACTCAGGACAGTGTAAAAGAAGAAAACTCACCAAAATCTGCGAACACGGACTGTCCAACAACTTTGGCACCGCTGGGCATTTCCTTACTTTTTCCAACTTTAGAGAAGTTCCCATCCTAGCAAACAGGACAAAGATGATGGGAAACTGAACTGCAGAGTTAAGGGATAAAAACTGACTTTTGAACCAAAGAAAAGACAGATCACTAATGAAGGGCTTTAGCAGATAAGAGAGAGACATCTCAGCTATGGAAAAAAATGCACTCTTCAAAACTGGGACTGAGTTTTTGCATTTCTAATCCTTCCTGGATTCTTATGGAAATCTATCAATAGTAATATTCAGATACAATTTCCATAAACTTTGCTGTGCTATGAGGAAGAGACTGGATTATTTCAGCAACATTATAATTAAGTGATTATGAATACTACTGTGCATTTTTGCATATTGATGTGTGATTTTATAGACATATGTAATATAGAACAACACACCTGCACAAAAATTAAAAATAGGGTCCTGATTTGCCTTCTAATTAGGAAATAAATTGATTTTCTATTAGGTCTGGCTTAGAACTTGTTTTACTTATCTGTTATTAAAATCTAGGCCTACAGAAAACAATAGCCCATTATACCATCAGAAAGATAAAAAGTGCTGGCTCGTTGTTTATCACAGAATTGGATCACTGCTGGAACAAACAAACATTTTAAGATGTTGAGTTTTGCTGCCATGTCAGATGAGCCAAGGCCCCCTTCCTTCCTCAGTCACTGCCATCAGCTCAGGCACAGTGTTCTGCACATGAACACCCACCAAGGCACGGAGCTACAGGCTTGGCAATGGAGCTCAGTTATCCATACCCAACATGACTTATGTCATGTTTAGTTTGTAGACTTCAATGCAACTCTGGACACAGTACTGTTTGTACTGCATGTCTGAATATGTATCTTTACCTTGACATGTAATTTATAATGATTCTGATGAGAAAAATTAAAATTGACACATTTCCATGCAGTGAAATAGAAGGGGCCTTAGTTGGCCCCTAAAGCATACCTTGTACAGGCAAATATTTAAAAAGCATTTATAGTGCATCAATGAAGAGAATTACTTTTTTCCACAAAGAGCAATTTAACAGCTTTTAATGGATCAATTAAGGTATTTGTAGTCTCATACACATGTCCAAGCATTTCACATGTAGGATCTGTTTTCCTGGGTTGACTGATTCCAAACAACAGAATTCTTTCTTTCTAAAGACAAGCAAATCTACCAATAAAAAACATATAATGCAGGATAATATTTAGAATATGGGTCCAAAATTTGTAGGAAAATTTAAAAAAACCTCACTATCAGGAGACAAGACACACACCTTGTGTACTTACTAACACTCAACAGCCAGTGATTTTTAAAGTCTACCCAAAGCTGTAAATGCAGGATTCATGACTAACTGCTTTCATTACTCTTGCTTGGTAGAAGATGGCCACGTTATCTCAGACAAGGCTCTGTTCTACAGGGACTCACTGTGATATGAGGGATGCACTTACAGGCAAACCCTCAAAAACTCATCCCTTAGCTAATTAGAAACACATTAAGCACTTTCTATTACCATTAAAAAAATGAACTTTTAGCTGTGGTTATTTTGGATAACAAGGTACAAAGGAAGCCCCTGGCCAGATTAGGCAATACAAAAGCAGAAATCTCAATAAATAAATAAATAAATAAATAAATATTAATCCATTAATCTATTACTCCTCAACCCTGAACTTCAGTTATGATATTTAGTTAACACAGGACTTGGGATTTCCTCAAATGCAGCTTGCACATGTATTGTAACATTTTGAACCTGTGTCCCAGAAAATCTTACCCAAGACTTGGGAGTCATGTACCTAACAAAACTTACTTAAAAAAACTTTTCAGACAGCAAGAATACAACCAAACTGATCAGTCTTCTATCTATAAATCACCATAAATGTCAGAAGATGACACTTGGGGTTTATAACTTGTCTGTGCTTCAACAGAATGGTTATTTGTGTTTTTTCTCTTACCTTATTCACCCACGTCTCAAACTGAATGGATTTGGAATTTGGTGATGTGGTAAGGAACAAATCTGTGAGGAAAAGATAAGAGAAATAAAATATTTAGCAGTAGACTACACACAGGTATTTGATCATTTACTAAATAAATATAATTTTTAAAATATTACCTATATTTTAGAAGTTCTACATACATTATATTCTAGTGATATATTAAGTAAGAAAGACTAAAAACACAGCCCTCAAAACTATTTTCAAGTCTTGTACTTTTCCGTATAATAAATAAATATCAACTAGCCTTTTTTTGGGATATGTTGACTTAAGCAACAGATACACTGCTGACAGGAGAAGAAAAGTAAACAGAAATGTTTCTGGCTTCTTATATACCAAAATTCTCTCAAACATCAAAACAGTGCAAAATAGAGCTTCAAAGGATTTATCTGGTGAACTTGATCACTGCCATTTAGAAAAGTCCCCAAATTAGGAAAATGGGAAGAAAAAGCTTTTATTAAGAAAAAAAGTGGAGGTTGAGGAATAATAAAAAAAATTTAAGTCCAGTGTTAAGAAATCCAGATTTAAGAAAACTCCTCTTTTAGATTTAAACCCTTGTTTTTCTTTGTCTCCTCCCTCCCTGCAATTTCAACTGCCATTCTTTGAGCTAGAACACAATGGTTACTTTGCTGGGAAAAGAAAAAAAAAGAAAAGAGAATATTAATGCTTTACCCTGAGGTGTTTTACTGAATAACCAGGTAGATGGCTGTACAGGGAATTTCAAATGGCACAATAAAGGATATTGTCTTCCAGGGAAAAAAACCCAGCAACAAACAACAACCACAAAACTAGAAACCTCCCCACACCTAACAAGCAAAACCCAAACAAAAACCCCACATACACACAAAAAACAACAAAAATTTTGCTTATAGATTTCTCTTCCCCCACACCTTAAAAGCTCTAACATTTAATTTGATTCCTCTGAATATCTGAAATGGCCATTTCCTTGACAGCATACACATGAAAAGCATGATATGTGCTTCAGTGGAATGAATTACAGTGATACTTAAGGATTTCTTGAAGGTGAGACAAAAGTAATGAAAGTAATCTGAAGACAGCATAAATGTAAGTTAGAAAACTTATGTATACTTTCAAATATTAACTTTGCATCTCGAAGGAAGCTTGTGCAATACTGCTGATTACTATCAGATATAAATCAGAAAAATATTAAAATATCCAATACATTCACAGGGGGAGAAAGAGAAACATGAAATAACAGAAGCCTTAACTAATTTTCCTACAGGCCAAAATGCCACTATATCTTAGAAAAACATTTTTGAGGTTTGAATAATTATTTCAAGTAGGGTCTTGGCAGTACTTGGTACTGAAATTTGCACTGAGCTCTGGGCTCTGCTGCATACAGATTGTGCCCCAAAAGGTTCTGAAATGTTCTACTGAAATGCCCAGCAACGGATGAGCACTTGCTGCCCAGCTGGGGCAGGCTGGGTGACCCTCACAGCCATTCTGGCTGCACTGGAACCTCTCCCCAGCACCTCTCTGACTCTGTCTCACATTGCAGAGCTGACCTCCACCTCCACTGCTGAGCCAGTCCTCTCTCTGCTCAGTCCTCTGTGCAAGGGGAGATCCTGGGGAGCAGTAACTCAGCACTCCCTCTGGTAATGCTGTTCACACTTATTTTGGGACTCTATCCCAGACTGAGACAAAATGGCACGGCTGCCAACACCAAACATAATGCATTCAGTGTCACCATACCAGAACTTTAGCTCTCAAGGCTTGAGGCTGAGCAGCCCCAGCTCCCTCAGCCTGTCCTCACCAGAGAGATGCTCCAGTCCCTTCATCTGTGTCACCCTTGGCTGGCCCCGCTCCAGGAGCTCCATGTCTCTGGTACTGAGGAGCCCAGAGCTGGGCACAGCACTCCAGGTGGTCCTCACCAGGGCTGAGGAGAGGGGCAGGGTCCCCTCCCTAACCTGCTCCAGTGCTCTTCCTAAAGCCCCCCAGGACCCCATTGGCCTCATGGTCACAAGAACACGGCGCTGGCTCATGGACAGCCTGCTGTCCACCAGGACCCCCAGGCCCTTCTCCTCAGAGCTGCTCCAGGTCACCCCCAGCCTGTGCTGCTGCTGGGCTGTTCCTGCCTGGATGCAGGACCCTGCACTGCCTTTCTCTCCAGCAGCTTAAAGACAATTACATTCAGCAACGTTCCTGTTTTGCACTGAACTCCCTCCCCCCAAAAACCAGGTTCTCTTTGAAGTCAGTAAATTACTTTTGCTCTCCGTTCCTCTCCGTGTACTCCTCCGTCTCCTCTTTCCTAACTCCAGGCACATAACATTATACAGACCGAATAGAACCAACACACCAGAGCAGTTCCAAGGCTGCTGTAATGTCACACTGCACTGGCAAAATGCAAAGGGAGGCTAAGAGAGCAGATAATCTTCCAAAAATAGTGTAGAGGAGCTGGTGCCACACTGTTCCTGCATTAAAGAAACAAGCTGTGAGTTCCCCTAAGACAATTTAAAACAGGTACAGCAACACCATCTCTAGTTCTAGAGCCCTCTGAACCAATTCCACTGGTACCTTATTGCCAATTGTCTTCCTTTAAATACTTAAGCCTTCTTAGAAACCACATATTTGAAATGCTCATGCATGATTCTGGGATTAAACTCTCTTGCACTGAAACCAAATTAAATCGTTAATATTTACAAGTAATTTGCCATTTTGATCAAGAATCTCAAGAGATTTCAAACCAAGGAAAACAAAAGCATTTCTTTGCAACAGCAGCATAAAAAGATGATACAATTTAGACACTCCAAATAACTATTCACAAATTTGTATAGTTCAGAATTACAAGTGTTTTCTCCCAAGTTTGTGAAAGAAATGTGTAAGAAAAAAGAAGTCCTGTCTGGAACAGTGTTCTAGACCAGTTAATTCCATAATGTTACCTTCAACCTACTTTACTTTATGATTCTTTCTGGTTTGATTATAAAAGTTTTTAACTCCAAGAGCATCTCAGAGAAGAAACAAGTAAGAATCTGTGCAATTTATAAATATCTAACAGCCATAGCGAAGAATCCTTGCAAGTATTTCCTTTCCAAAGGAATGGTGTCCATGACGAATCTCCCACCTCACTGCTACTGCTTTCCATGTCTATTATTACTAAATTCTTAAATATGTGAGAGCTGCAGGAGAACAGATGGAGCCAACAAATGCATTAATATCTGTATGATCAGCACTGGGGTTACACAACAATGATGATATAGACAGTTCTTTTCTACACTTTTTGTATTACAGTTCACTAATCACGTTGAAAACAGCAACATTTCTGTTTTGCTTCTGGCTATATCAAGAAAACTCAGCCCCTTTTCCTATAAGGAAGGCCTATCACATTACATATGCTCAGAAAAAGTCACTTGTCTATAGATATGCTGCACACTGCCTTTAGAAGGCAGTTCAGGTTGCAATTTCAGCTGTAAGAAACAGAATCTCTTCCACAAAGATCTCTAAGTTTAAAAAGCACGAAGTACTGAGGGCTGTTCAAATTCTTATGACCCTAACAACAGCACAGTGAGAGATATTTCCAACCTGATGTTATTAAATCAACTCATCTGGAGCTCAACAAGCAATTATTTACAGAATACCAAGGTGATGGTTTTACCAGACAACAGGTACCTGAAGGGATACTAAAAACAACAAGCAAGGGGGTGCCTTTAACACCTCTAGGGTAGTTGTAGCTCCTGTAGTATACAAATGGAAATATGAAACAGGAAGAGGAAAAAAATCCACTTTGCTGCTGCCGCTGCCAGGGAAAGAATATTGAGCTGGCTGGATGGACCACTAGACTAAGGCTGGAGGGCATTTCTTGCATCCTTAATTTGTGACATGATGCAGCAAAGATAAGGAAAATACTCGATAGCTGGGATGGGGGAGGGTCCCGATGTCAGATTCAGGCAGATTTCCTGAGATGTAGCACCTACTGTCTAAGTGAATGGATGAAAGTAAAAAACCAAAATTGCCTGAGAGGAAACCTTTCTCTTAAACAAATGCAAAGTAAAGTGTGTTCACATTTAAATACATTTTCCTCTTTTGGATTTAACAGCCAGTGATTAACATAAATACAACACAAGCAATTGGAATATTCATCAACAAAATTCAACAGCCTGGGAATACGATAAGGAAGCATGGAGGTTACCACCAGCATTTTAGATCTACAATACTGAAAATCAACTAAAATATATACCAGACACTTAATACAGAAGGTATCTGATAATGCTGCAACACAGTACCACTGTGTCTTAGCATTTTACTCACAACTTAGCCTAAAAAGTGAGTTGGTGAGAGAATTTGGCCATAATTTAATTTAACTGTCTTAGTAATAAGATGCTGCTATCTAAGCTCTGCTACATTTGATCACCAGTTAACATATACATAAAAATATGGAATTCAGCATTCATTCTTACAAAAAAAGGAAAGAGATTATTAGAATGTACGTTTCTGCCTGTAAAAGGGAAGCTATTCAAGTACTGTGCTCCTAGCTCCAGTAACCTAAAGCCCATTATAGAGGAACCACAGCACTTCCATCCATCCTTATTTGAGAAGATCAGGGAATTTTGACATTGCATCAACATATAGCCCACTGAAGACGGAAAAATCTCACCCGAAAGCAACATAGAACTTGACTGGCCAGACTGCACTGAGTTTATTTAGTGCATTTAGAACTACCCTGTGTCAATGTTCAAGTCACCCCAGACACAGCCACAAACAGTAAAACTGTAATATGACCACAGCACGCCCCATCTTGAGCTAGCTACATTTCTGGCAATGATGGTGCAATGTATCTAAAGGAGCTTCATCTAACTACTACTGTCTACAGTGGCCCATCACAGGCAGCAAGAGCACAGCATTTGTGCCATGGGGCTCGGGAACCACAGACCTGCACTAAAGACAAGCAGCTACTGAACCCAATGCCTGGAGAAGGGCAACCAGGCTGATCCAAGGGCAGGAGCTCCTCTGCTGTGGAGATGGGCTGGGAGTTGGGGCTGTCCTGGAAAGGAGAAACCTTAGAACCCCTTCCAGGACATAAAGAGAGCTGGAGATGGGCTTTGGACAATGACATGCAGAGACAGGGCAAGGGAGAATGGCCTTAAGCTGAAAGAGAGTAGGTTTAGGTTAAAGGAAGGAAGAAATTCTTCCCTCTCAGGGTGGTGAGGCCCTGCACAGGTTGCCCAGAGAAGCTGTGGCTGCCCCATCCCTGAAGCGTCCAAGGCCAGGTTGGACAGGGCTTCGAGCAACCGGGGATAGTGGAAGTTGTCCTGCCCATGGCAGGGGGTTGGAATTGGATGAGATTTAAGATACCCTGTAACCCCAACCACTCTGTGACAATTGCAACAGCTTATCGGTCATGACAAAGGAAATGCACAGAAAAGACAGATTAAAATGCAGGACAGCATTCAAACACCTTAAACATTAAAGCATTTCTACTTTTCCTGCACATCTTTCTGCTGCAGAAATAAACATACAGGCAGTTTCCAACCACCCACCTCTACACCCAACAGCAGGTCCAGCTCTGATCCATACCCACAGTTTTTCTCACACAGCCAATTCTAGCCTCATCTCAACCCAGCCTTATGCAGCTATGCTTCCCTTATTCCACACACCATTAGGTCAGTCCTCCTCTAAGAACTTCAAGTCGATCTGAAATGAACATCCCCTTTTCACAAAAATTCATCCAGGGTTTCTCTTCACCACCTCCAACTAAATTCCCTGCCTTCAGCCTGGATTTCTTCCCCATCTCCTTTCTCCTGCCCCTTCCTGTGCAGCCATTTCTGCCTCTGGCCCCCTGCTCTGAGTGATGCACCCAAACACTGGCCATAGTCCAGAGGCACAGTGGAAGGATTCCACTGTGGCAGGGCCTCTCCTGATGGCTGGTTGAGAAAGGCACCAAGAGCCAGTAAGGAGAACAGCAACAGCAGCACTCAGTTGATATTTCTGAAACCTGTTTCTAACTGGCTCGTTTCAATGAATCTTTTAATCAACAGTAAATAGAAGAGGTGGTGTTACCAT
Source organism: Eopsaltria australis (assembly GCA_034509425.1). Lineage (NCBI taxonomy): Eukaryota > Metazoa > Chordata > Aves > Passeriformes > Petroicidae > Eopsaltria > Eopsaltria australis. The sequence continues at coordinate 192,230 of JAVTVJ010000341.1, read as the reverse complement.
CTCCCCCTGCTTCCACTGATTTTACTTACTAGAACTAGAAACTGCAATAAAACCTAACTATGTAGAACCTGCTCCAATTTCCCTTCTGATTATCCTTGTTATTTTCTGTCAGTTTTGAGTGTTATAAAAAATGGTACTATTTTTAGATGGAGCATTCATTTCACTAATGACTGACTTGACCTTTCTGTTTAATGTCAGAGGGCTTTATTTCAGAATAAAACCCCTCAGCATCTGACTGTCTTGAGAAGCCACCAGGGTACGAGCAACATTAGGTTACTGCTTGATTTCACACTTACTTCAGAAGTTTAAGTTAATAAAGGAAGGGGGAGAAAGTGCCCTTATTATAAACACTATCACACATACAAGGCAGAACATAAATGTGTACACTCCAAACATGCCTAAAAACGTTTTCATCAATGTGGAAGAACAGGGGTGTCTGTGCATGTTCTCTAATCAGGAGTTACTTTTGGAGATCAATGAGCCTACTTGTATCTATATGTAAACAATGTGAATTAAAAAAGTCTCTGTTTTGCACTGTGTTGACAGAATGGTAATGTAACAACTGTATTAAAATCATTAAATGCCCTAAAACCCAAGGCAAAGCAAAAGATAACTTTCCTCTAATTACATTACAGCTGAACACTGGTAGAAAAAAAAGTATTTAAAACCAAATATCATTTACAATTTTTTTAGTTGCAGCTATACCGTTTTAGTTGTTCAAAGCTTCTAGTATGCACAAACCTAAAGAGTCAGTTTTATTTCTTTACTACATGGAAATAGAAAACAAAATCTTACAAATTTCATGCTTCTGTTCATAAGTTTTTCATTCAGGTAGAGAAACCCTCTACCTGTGGTATTCAGATTTGTCAAGTTGGCACTAGTACAGTCCCAGAACAAATGGAATAATCTATTGCCTGGCTGTGTGATTTAGCTTTACAATATAGACATGAGTAGAAGCACCAATCCTAAGGAGCTTGCAGTTCACTTGTCATGGATTTTCTGGTGCTAGGTACATGAAACAGTAACTTCCTCCTCTGAAAAACTTAAGCAAAACAAATGGACTTCACACGTTCCAAACAAGCTAATTTGTGTTGGTAAATTTTTAAGAAATATGCTTATAATATGAGATGGTGAATTTATTCTGTTCCAATGCCTCTTTCAAAATTTATTAATGATTTACTGGAACTATTTAGTAAAACAGGTGATGAACAATGATAAAAAAAATAAGTAAGCACTAAAATCCCTTTCATTTTTAAAAATATAGAAGGAATTCATATATATTAATTTAAAAGCTTTGCTTAACAGGAGAACTTTAGATTTATGCTTTTGATTTATGCTTCTGAATACACAGAGCAGGTGGGACTCTCCTTTTGGTTTTTAGCACTCCAAACATGAGCTTTCAGACAGAAAATGCTCTTTATTTTCAGAATATGGGCAACAACATTATTTCAAGGAACAGAAAATGACAACCCTCAAGAGTGCTTTCAGAACTCATTTTCACATTTATGTTTTCTCAACAAAATTCTATTTGGGGCAGAACCAATTTACTTCTCACCTGTATTAAGTTATTGATTCCCATAAAAATATAATATAACTCCCCAGTGTATATAACTATATCAGTATATAATTAAAAACTGCAAAAGGAATAGCTTCTGAGACACTTTATAACAGCAATTTTAAAATTAAAACTGCTAAGCAGATAGCAGAGATTATGGCCTCCTTTGAAATGTTGGGAAAAAGAAGTTAAACTTAAAGCTTTCTTTTCTCTAATGATCTCTACCCATCCTTTGGTTCTCTTTTTTAAGGAAAGCTATGAGTAAAGTCATTGGCAAAAGCAGCCCAGTCCCAGCAGCAGGAGGAGATGCAGCTGATTCCAGCTCTGGTTTGATTTTATGAGCAAGAACTTCCTGTGGTATTGAACACTGTGAAGGAACAAGTGAAGGAATGGGGGTGACAGGAGATCATATCACCCAGAGCATTTTTAATTAGAGATAACAAACATGTAGAGAGTAGAAGTAATGAAAAACAAACAAAACTTTACAGACTAAAGTCCTCTGAAATATATCCTGTCTATATTATCCTGCATTTTTTGCCTCCATTATTTGCTGTAAACTCAGAGGTAAGCTCTGCTAACAGAGCTAAAACAGTTAAGAAATTTTAAAAATGGTACCTGTTCGAGGAATGTCACGCTGACGTGACTTTACTGAATATTTGCTCTGGGAGAAATGCAAAGGAGGGGGGAAAACCAGAGAGAACTAATTTGACTTCAAATATATACATGCAACCCCCACACCCCACCCAAGTTCTAAAATGCCACTCAAATATATTTGCCAGTTTGCCAGTTATTTTAATAGTGAATAAATGCAGATCTTCTGCAGAAAATCAGCTTTGCTGGTAATATGAGCTGCAGAGAGCCTACCAGCTTCCATGAAGAGGAAACAGTGAAAATATGACCAGAGAATCTGACACCAAGCATTACAGTATCTTCAGAATCTGGGTTTAAATGAATACAACAGAAATATCACCTGTGATTTGAGTGATTGGTGTTCAAGAAGAAAACTATCTACATTTACACATTTAAACTAAGTGGGAATCAGAAAGAAAACACATTGTGAACGTTCTGGTACATTAGGTTTCTAAATTCCCAAAGCAAAACAACGTAAGAAAATTAACCACCAGAAATCAGTAAAGACACTAGCAATTAGCTTACAGCAAGCTGTTTCTGACTAATGATTTTTCCACTTTAGTTTTCCCACACCCAGATTTATGATTTTTCCTTCATTTTATAAACAGCACCAGAAATATCTCCAGTTATACACACCACGTGCTAGTGTTCAGCACAAGATCAGTTGTAAAACCAGCCCTTCCAAACTGTGGAACCACACAACCAAGTGACACACAGAGTATTTAATACATCAGCTATTTTTCACACCATTGAAGGATACATTGACAGATGTACAGTATGAAGTTACAGTGGGATTCACAGTCCAAGGCAGCTTGCCTCATGCATTTGAGCATTCTAAAAGTGTTTGTAGGGCCTGACTTCTTGGTAGAAGAGCTGTAACTTTGAATGCAAACAAATATATGGTTTAATAATCCTGGGATTTTCCCCCCAAGTAATTAGAAACTATATTTTTGGCTTAGAAAGACAGCATTGGCCCTAAGTGAACATCTGACATTTTAGGATGTTTACAATGAAAGTAATGAAGTTGGCTAATTAGAAAAAAATGACACAGCAAAATAATCACTATCCTAAAAATTTCAATTGTGAGATTTTTAAGACAGGCCTCTTACTTGAGGATCCTGTTTTGGAAATGCTCAACCTGGACTGTTTGCTTTATCAAATACATCTGATGTTAATCTGTTCAGACAAGCCTATTATTATCAGCTTCAAGATTATTTTCCTAAGACAGCTGTGAAAAAGAACTAATGACAAGTGTGAGTATGAATTACTACACACCCAGCAGCCCTGTTCCAACAAGGGCCATCCCATTTGCTCCTCACCTTGCAGCCTCAGTGCATTTACCAGCAGTGACAGTGATGGCAGGCTGCTTGACCAGACCATTTTCAGAATCCCTTCCCAACTTAGCCACTCTGGGAAAGCAGATACTCCTCCCTGGAGCAACACATGCTTTATATGCATGCAAAAAACTCAGAAGTTTTGTATTCAGTTTATCCATTAAGCACATACAGACCCTTTGGTAAAGGTTTCATACTGCAAATTTTTGCATGGTTTTTATGCAATTCCTGGTCTAACCCAGAATTCCTTACTGAATTAATAATTCCAGGGAGCTGAGACTTCTGCATGAGGATGCTTTCTTTAAAAACAGCAGCAGCATTACTCTCTGAAACAGCCCAGTTTATCTGTCACCAAGAAAGATTAGTATTATCTTTGTTGTGGTTAGAGGATTTTTGGATTATAAAATCCTTACACTGTTAGCCTTTCATGAAGCACTGTTAGGGATTAAACACATCTTTATGAGCAACTTCTCATATAATGAAATCATAACAACTCAACTTCATTTCACCCAGAGCATGAGAAGTGTGGCAATTAAAAGCTCTGTTCTGAGTGTTTAATATCAGCAGGTTGAAAACGGGTTAGGCAATAAACTAGCAAAAAGCTCCTCAGCCCAGAGAGGATTTTCTTTTTTATGTCAAGCACACTTTAAATCTCCTAAGCTGTTTATAATGATAGAGTTGCCAAAAATAGCCCAGCTAAAAATCATCAAATTGGCTGCATCTGTTACAGAATACAAAGAGCCCCCAAATATTGCAGAATATTAGATAAACCTTTAAAAATACTTGCAAAAAACCCACAAAGAACAAGTAAAATGGCATGTCCTGGTGAGCTATTTGTAAACAAAAATCACTGCATCCATTTTAGGTGAAACTGTATCTTTATAATCATGAATAGCAGCATTGCCTGTGAGTAAACAGCCTGAGTATTTCAGTCCAAAAGTCCCACAGCAGCGTCAAATCCCATGATTATTAAGTGTTTTGGGCCACATGATTTCAGCAGGCAGATTATTCCCCTGCATCTTGTCAATGCCTCCCTTTTAATTAATACAATTCTAATGTGAACCAGGCCCTGTTCTTAATGAGGCTTTGTTCCAAGTGAAGAATGGCTGTGTGGGTGAGCACTGAGTCACAGCAATGCTCTCCTCCTCAGCAGCTCCCCGTGAGCCAAGCAGTGCCAGGCTCCATGGAGGAGCACTCTGGTATCGCAGCACTGCCTCTGCCCTGCCTGCCTGAGTGCCTTCACCAGCACAGTCCCAGCAGCACTGCACACTCACCTACAGCTGTTGTTGTTTTCCTCTTTTTTCCTCTTAATTCCTGTCACCTGACTATTTTGATGACTGCCTATGAGTCACTTGCCCAGCTCTGCACTGACACACAAATTAGAGCAGACGTGGTGAGAACACTGCACAGGTATTTTTTGGAAGAGGCACAGTGAGACTCAAGGTACAATTTCATGCTTGGTTAAAGGCAGCCTACAACTGCTGCTACTAAAAGAGGAGTCAACCTTTTCCCTGTGCCTACATTGGCTCTGACAATCCTGCATGGAGAGCTGGATCAACTTAATAACTCCAGTGATAATGAACTGTGCTCCTCAGCAGCCCCAGTTCCAAGCAGTTACTAGAGCTGATGTTGGGGAACTGCCATAAATGTGCAGGCAGGACCAGACAACTGGTGACTTTTCATTTTGGCAGGAAGCACTCTTGGAAAAACACATCAGTCATGAAATATCAGATACACTGATACCATTTTTCAGCAACGTATGTCTTATTCCTATTTAGTCCCATCTTCATAGGAACAGTAAAAAAAAATTATCATTCCCACCGTAGAAGTAAAACATGAATTTAAAAAATAATAATGCTGCAATATTTTCTCCAGTTTTCTTGTCAGGATGAATTATTTTCCCCAGGTTCCTGTAACATAACACTTCCCACAGCACTAAACATAACACTGTAACGTAGTACCTCAGCCTGAGGTGTCACAGCCTTGCTGCTACAAGCAAGTAAAAGCCAGGATCTTTATGGGAAGAGTTCACAGAAGCTTCTACTCACATCTCAAGATACAAAAATAGATGTGAATCTATAAAAGCTCCCAGCACTACCCACACAAAGATCCTGACTCTCATTTCTATTTAATAGAGGAGCTTCCACATATCAGCAGCACTAACCAGAACTCTTGGAACATTCTTTAGTCTGGCAGCTGCCAAAAATCTTGAAAAATTGATCAGTCTGTGACTGATCAATGTAAGAAACTTAGACTTCATACCTTTACTCACCTTGGAGCTTGGATTTCCATGTACTCAACCTGAAATGCTACATGGAATGCTCATCTATACTGCTTATGCCACTAAAACAAAATTCCAAAAGGCTTCTGGAGCTAAGTGTGTTAGAACTGGTTATTACATGACACTGACTATGGTAAGCAACCATACATTTAATTTTCCAGTTGGAATTTCCACTTGACAGCTTCACATAGCAATGTGCCAGAACTGAATACTAAGGTTTGACTGCATGCTAAAGCAATTAACTTAATCCTCAACGTTTATAAGCATCTTAATTAAATTTATGGACTCGTTCCTCTCTCATTCCCATGCAACTAAACAGGAAAAAGATAAGCTCTCTTTCCAAAATCACCATACAGGGATTGATGTACATTTCACATCTAGAAGAAGATAAAGCACTTCAGAATTAATTTAGCGTGTGAAGAAATTAAGTTTAGCACAATATTTAAATGTGCTTGGAAGTATGAGCCAGGTATGTAAGTGATAAACAGATTCATCATGGTAACTGAATTGCATTGACAAAATACCCCAAACAAAATAAAGGAAGAATACAGTCAATTCTATCAGTGATAGAACTAACTGCAACAAAATAGAGTGAAATCACAATGAAATCTTGAAAAAAAAATTAAATCCAGTCTTAAAAACATTCTGCTGAAGCAAACGATCAAACTATTTCCAGAGTCAAGGCGAAAAACTGCAGTCCTGATGCAGTTGCCAGCTGAGTATTAGATTGAGTACAGCATTGTGAAGAGCTGGAAAAAACACTTTAGGGGTGACCACAACATCATTCAGAACAAGCATTAATTATGATTATCATCAAGAAGTAGAAAATGCTGTCAGGATATGTACTTTAAAAGTTGTTTTTTAAAACCCAGAATTTTCAGATTGTAGATATTAAAATTAAGTAATTAAAAAATCCAAATCAGAAGTAGCGAAATCATATAATTACTGAAGGAAGTTGCAACACATGACATTGATACTTAGTGATGATTATTTTTAGGATGGCATTTAACACTTCTATTACTTACCAGCAGTGAAGTCATTATTTAAATCTATAAAGGCATGAGAATGTGGTATATACATTTTACTTTGAGTTTCCAATGCAGGATGCCATGACAAGTTCCTACAGACAGGAATAAAAAGCAATACATTTCATGAGTGTGTAGGGACTGTTAATCATGATAATATAGCTTAAAAAACGGTGAAACTTTAAATAAAACTGGACAGAAAGCATGTTTTCCTAAAATTCCTACTTAGCTTACAAAATACTAAGTAACTCGAGTAATTGCTTGCAAGGTTCTGCACAGGATGATTCATAGCACAGGGGCTTCAGCTCCATTTTATTAATTTTCTAAAGCAACTTTGTTTTTGTGCACAGAACAGTGTCACTACCCACAAAGTTATTCTTAGTGCCAAGGCTCCAACTGTACTGCAAATCCTGAGACACTGATCCCTGTCCTTCCCGGTTTCCTCAAGCAGCTTTATTTCTGGAAGTACTTCTGGAGTCTATTTTCTAATTAATATACATGAGCAGAAGTGAGCACATGCTGTTAGAGCAGCTCATGCCTGTTGCATGTAAAGACACTTTATTTCAGCTCACTGAAAAATCAACACATGAATTAAATTCTCACATTATGATGGACTACTAGCTAATTATGTAATTTCCCAAGCAGGTGATATTTTTAATTATTTATTTTTTTATAAATATACGTGCCCTGCTGGTTTCTGTTCTAAAAATGGCTGAACTTCCAGCAAACCTCCCTATTAGCAGTGATCTAAAGTGCAACAAATCATTCAAAAGTCACAGTGGCTGAATCATCAGAGATGTGACTTTCAGAACCCTTAGCTAAAACACTCAGGAAAATTTCAGTGTGCACTACACAACAGCAGGCACAAATGTTATTATTACTAGTCTGGAATTACTTTATTCATTCCAGTGACATTGCGTACATATTATTGGAGTCCTTATCTTCCTTGACTAATTTTATGGTAAGAAAAGGAGTAATATTCTGATTACTTCCCAGAGATTGTAACTAAGTCTTAGAAATGTTAAAATGCATCACTTAAAGAAATCATTCAGTATTTTCTCTACGTTTTTCTATGTATTCAGTCTCAAAGATTGCCAATAAAGTTAGTCATCCAGCTATAGAATAAATCTTAAAACATTTAATTTAAAAATAGAGAAGTGCTTTTCTAAACAGATGACAAAGTTGTTTTCCATGTGCAAGACACGGCTTATGCTGTTACCTACAGCAATCAATCTTATTTTGATCTATGATGAGTAGCATTATTTGTATTTTGATGCTCCTGAAAGAATTTCTTCAACAAAATGAAACAAATCTTCCCCCCTTTTCCATATCTTCAAAAGCTCACACGATTTATTTTATGTATAATCATTGCAAAGTGTTCAGAAACATCCTTGCGAATCTGAAATCCATCTCATAAGCCACCACTACAAGTATGGGATTCATGAACAAAAATACATTGGCCATAGTTTCCACTGACACAAGCAAATGTTATTTACCCTAGGAAAGGAAAAGAGCCAGTTAGGAACTACAGGAATAGGTTTTTTAAATTTTCAAATGACAGACTTAAAGTTCTTTGGCATCCTGCCCAATACTAGAGACATTGCTACTCTACAGTTTTTGGTTACAGACTGGTTCTTCTGAGCCAGTAGAGAAACAATCTTTTGCTATGCTTTGATTTCAGTATTCATATCTAGAACAGTTAAAAACAATCCTTTGCACAGTCCTTGTTAAGCATTTAAGGATGCCATTATTTTCACTCCAGTATTTGATAACTGGTCCCATTCTAGAAATTTCAGGGCTGGCAGAAATTTTAATAATGAAACTTAGTCCCTTCACTGCAATCTCATAAGGCTTCAGTCAACTTCTATCTGCCCAAGAGTGGCCTGAGGCACTCCTTAACGCAAGGGATGTGATACAGAGAACATCACTTGTATGCACACTTGTGTTGCCACTTAGTCACCTCTGCTTTATGTCACTTCATAAATCTCTTCCCCTCTCTTTTCCTTAATACAGTTAGTTTAGTACTCTTATATCCTGCACTTCCTGTGCTTTTGATTTCCTATGGTGTCCAACCTTCCCATTACAAATAATTTACCAGATGACAGTTTTACTTTATTGAGTCTATCCCAAACACTTGCAGATTTTTCTTTTGCCATCCCTTCAATTATAAGATCTGTTTCAGTAGTTCTTGCATCATCAACCTGTCACTTCATCCATTAGACTGAAAGCAGCATTTGTACAGCACAAGTTCCATAATACAGATTATAATACTAAATATCAAAAGTGTACTGAACAAATGAAACTATAACTTCTTGGAACTAATTGCTCCAAGAAACAATTTTCCTCTTTCTGATGTGAAGTATCAGGAGTTCTGTTTTCTCAGCTCTCACAGAATGTCTACTTGCCCTATAAAATAACACTTTAAAGATCAGCTACAGTCTGTCACTGAATGTTTGAAGATACATGGACAGAAAGAAGATTCCCATTTGCACAGAAGAGTTAAACACTTCAATGAGAAGTGGGTGCACAATGCCCAAGCTACCAAAGCCATGCTGCCCCTCAAGCCCTCAGCTTACCCGCCGAGCAGGATCTGCGGCTTGTTCGAGTCGCTCGTGACACCAAACACATCAGGAATCAAATCCCCATTAAAGCTGAAAATGGAACACAATGTCAGTCCCACCTCAGTCCCTACAGGAGTTCAAACTACCTGTTCTTAAACTAATCTGTAGTTGTCTATTTTCCCACCGAGTGTGAAGAACTCTCAGCTGTGAGCCCGCTCTGAATTTTGGCTCCTGTCTGAGTTGCTGGTAGCAGTAAAGGTCTATCAGTATTTCACACTCTGCCTGTGCTTTGGCTTTCCAGATCTACTTCCTCTACACTTTTGTTCAGCATTTCACACAGAGGCAAGCACGCTGTGAAAGGGATATTTGCTCATTTTGGTAAGCCAGTAAGGTTTTTGCTTTACAAAATTCACTGAGAAATGAATGGCTTTTTTTTCTGAGTAACTCAGAGTACCGAAATTAAAGAAATTAAAAGATCACATAGTTATTATTGCCAGGATAATAGAATATTCAAGACTTCTAAAGATAATTATTTTGGTTCATCATCTTTTGTTAGATCAGTTGACATTACACAAACCACACTGTTCTTAAAAGATAAACAGCATGTGTTTCAAATTTTAGCATTAAAATACATTTAAGTTGCTCTTAGTCACCACTATAATCGTGGTTTTCTAAAAAAGTAGGTCATACTTACTCCATTACTAGAGGCTCATCATGAAAAGTCTTATTTAACATAGTTTTATGGTTAAGATCTGAAAACAGAAAACATTAACTTGATTCAGTTACCAATATATTCTGACATTTGCGTTTTCAACTGAGACATAATTCTATTCATTTAAAACCATCTAACCATCTAAAACCAGTTTTATGATTTAACAAAAAGGCACCACTTGATATAAAGAACTAAATGGATTCCTGAAATTTTGCAGGAGAGATGAGTTACAGTGAAAATACTGGAGGTTTTTTCCCTCTCCACTAAACTCCTCAAGAAATTATTCTCAGTAGATCTTAGTGAAACCTATTTCTGTGTATGCAGTCGCACAGATAGAGCAAAACTGAAACACCTGGGATGAAGACAGGCTGAAAGTTTAACAATGTATGTCAGACTTCTGTTTAATGTTTTGTCACTGTAAAAAACATTCTTAATTATACATACTGAGTATTTGAAATAAGTATTAAAGGTAGACTTTCTAAATGAGAAGTGAGGACTAATTTCCAATCAGGTTATGACCTTAGACATCGCTTTTACTTGTAATCCAAACTCCTTGCCTGATCATTCCCATTTCCCTCCTCTCTCCATAATGTTTGTCTTTACAACTCACAGATTTTATACAACAGTCCCCTCCTGTTGACTTGTCTGTCACATTTCTATTACCCAAGGACACACCCCATACCTTGCCAGTGGCCTCAGCACATACCAACCACTGCCTGGATTTTTAACCTCTGACTCCTCCTCCAGGCCCCATATGATTCCCTCAATATTTCAGGCTTTTTTCTGAAGCAAAACAGAATAATTTAATTCAAGTCCTCATATTCTTCCCAACACTAGAGATACCTGCTATTCCCTCAATATTTGATCCACTGCTCTTTTGCAGGTTGCTTGTTTCAGCTCTGATTAAAGCCAGAAGCAATGGTGTCTGAAGCAAACTTGCCTCACCTGTAACTATGCCATAACACAATTGTTTACAATAGTGATTATTCTTCAGTAGTTTTTGTGGACTTGAAGAGTATTTTCCTGCTTACCTGCCCTTGTTCAAACCCTAAATTCTTCCCAAAACCCTTTCCCAGCAAAATCAACAGAAAACAAAGGACACCTTCAGAGTCTACGCAGTTCATGACTCTCCCCAAAGACAGAACCAGCTATACTTGGAACACTGCTAAGACACTCCTGAAAATCTAATTCTAAAGGTCTTGAAAACTTTCAGCAATAGAGACTTTAGAAACCTCTCTTCCAATACCACTTTTGTCACTGTCTTTAAAGAGTTTTGTTTAACATAAATGTTATATTACCCTTGGCAGGTTTAGGTGTGCTATTTTAAAAGTTGATGCACTAAAGTTCACACCAGGCTCCCTGTGCATTTTAAACTGAAAATCAATCTTTTGAGATAGTCTTTGTGAAGCTGACATGCATGATGGAGAAGCCATGAGAAGCAGCTCTTCAGTTAATAGGTACTGCCAAATTAGAATAATGTTTGGTTATATCTGTTGCATAATATACTGCAAGCATTTTAGCATTGTTCTCTTCCATTAATTATTGAATACAGTTTAATAGTAAGATAATATATGGGTGTGAAGCTGAACAGCTGCTAATCCCTATTTTAGTTGTAAAAACAATCACTGTACTGTAAAAATGAGTTGTAACTTCTTGACAATACTTTGAATTAAGAAGTCTAACAGCCTTATTAAGAACCAGTCTCAGCAACTCACCTAACGTTTGGTTGTGTCCCCAGAAAATAAACACTGAAAGTTCATCTTTGCCATGACTTGGGGCCTGGGTAGTGAGGAGGACATCCATTTGGGAATCTCCATCATAATCTCCAGGAACTACACTGGTTATGGTGACACCAAGAGATCTGCAATTATAAACAAAAGCCCCACATGCAAACAATCGTTAAAAGGTGTGCATGACAAAAGCACTTGTGTGGCCAAAGGCTTGCCCAATTATTATTACTTGGTCCAATACAATCTTACCCTTCAACAACCTGGTTTATGATAAAGTCCTTATCTATTGCAAAAGTATCTCAAAATCAGGCACCTGACAGGCTGTCTTTGTCTAAGGAAAATGACATTTTAAACTCTAAACTTCAGCTATCAGGCACTCTTCAGCCATATCCTGTTTGTTAATGCTATCTACACTTAAATCCTTGCATTTCTACTGGTTGTAGAACCAGTCCTCCAAAATGTGTTTCAGTGAGCAGGATCTCTTGGTTGCATTCCAAGAGCAAGAACATAAGGCAGCAGGAGCTGTTTAAACAGCAGGAGTCAGGCACAGGCAGATTTTTTTTAAAAGACAATGCCATTTCCTCCTATCTGCTGCCAGGTCTTACCACTCCTCCCTACTTTTGTTTGTTCTTTCTTTATTTGGTTACCTACTCAGACTCTGCTTTGCACACACAAACACGGATCACTGTTAAGGATTAGAAGCAGATAATTTCTAATGCATTAAACAAATTAGTTCCTTCCAAGACAGCAGGGAATAAGGAAAAATAAAAATATGTAGAATCCAGAAGATGAAGCTCAGCTATAAAAGCAATTTAACTTTTAATAAACATAATGCTATTGGTAAGCATTATTCATAAGCAATAACCATAATAGTATTACAGGATATTAAAGCTAGACATATGTATATGCACATAAACAGACTAGTTTACATTTATTAATAATTGATGTTTTTTAAAGGCCACATGTAAGCTTGAGAAAGAAACAGATCTCTACATAGAAATACCAGAACATCACTCTCAATACCTCTTCTAAAGTAGATGATATTGGCTGGATTCCATTAGTAACTACAGCAAATGGATGAACCTCCCTGAAAACATGTCTTGGGATTGAGACTAAAGCTACCCACCACAACGACCTATGTATGATATGGAATGACAGTTTGTTTCACTAGGAAATAAAATCCTGAAGATCCAAATCAACTGCAAAAATATTTCAAGATATGGGTATTTTAAATACTAATTTGAGGACAAAATCTAAACCATAAAAATTCCATAAGGGGTGGGAAGTCACACTTACTAGTTAACAACATGAATGACACAACTCATCTCCATAAATTCTGTCATCTGACCAACAAAATCAAAACAAAACAAAAATGTATCAGGAAATGAATCAGGAAGCTGGCCAAAGAATTAGAGCTCTAAGGGCAAGCTGAATAACAAGTCAAAGAGGTAGAAGAGCACACACAATGGCAGTCAGCTCCCACTGAGTGCAGAGAGGCACTTCCAAGGAGAACAGCCTCAGGCAGTGGCAGCACTGAATATCCATACTCACTTCATTGGCAGCTTAACACGGGGCTTAAAGTAGGGTTCCTTCTGGTCAGCCAAAAAGATCACCAACTCATTTCCTGCCAAGGCAAGCAAGACCATGAGCAACAGAGCAAGACTGGAAATGGCTTCTATACAAACCCAACATTTAAATATCACTGCCACAAATGACCATTCCCCATAGCAGCAAAAACTCTGAAAGATGTCCCATACCACTACTTCCTCCTCATTCAAATGGAAGCAAAAGGAAGGAGCACCTCTTAAACACAACTTAAAGCCAGTTGCATCTCCAAGGAATGCTGATATCACAAATCTTGTTTGGGGGTTTAGTGTTAGAACTTTCTTTCTGTTATTTCTATCACATCACTTAAAATAAAACTTCCTGTAATGTGTTAAGAAATATTACACATGGAAAAGTAATAGGCAGAAGTTCCACAAAACTAATTACAGCTTAAAAGCTAACTCACATTAGTTCTATTAATACTGTGTCTCACCTAGCAGGATCTGATACTGCTTTCTCATGTCAGCTGCCCAAAACACTTTAAAAGAAACTCAGAATTTACTTGGCTCCCTGCAGCATTTCCTCATTTAGAGACAATGATACAAGTAACTATAATTTCATTATTTTGGGACAATCTAAATAGAAGCCCATATTTTATGTTGCAGAAATAACTGAAATTCAGGGAAGAAAAAGAAGAATTTTAACCCCAATGATGAAATAAAATTTTCAGTCAGTAAACCACAATACACAAGCACTTACCTCTGCAAGTAAGACAATAGCTCACAGCGAAACAATTGTATTGTTTCTTTCTTTCCTTCATTCTCCAGTAAACCCACCTGCAGCACCACAAACCCATTATCAATGGGTTTGGATGAGGGCAAGGCCTGGCATAGGCAAGAGGCAGGAGCCTGGAGCTGCCTCAGCTTTGGACAGCACACCTGGGGCTGGCTGCTGAACCTGGAATTGCCATTTCACACCTCAGACTCCCACCTGCCTTTTTATCTGCTATTTGATAAAGTGATGATGGGGATGAAGAAGTAATGTGTTTTTACACACACAAGGTTCCAAGTTAGTTGTCACACTGAGAAATGAGATCTTTTGGTCATTAAAGATAGATATAGAAAAATTTCAGCTCAGTGCTCATCAACAGTCAAAACACATTAACTATACAAAATTATTACATTAACAGAAAACAGAATTACTATGCCACTACAATCAATCCTAAAGGCTGTTTGCAGTTCTGTATTCTCTTTGAGATGAGAGGACAGTAAGAAAAACAAAAGTGCATTGGAGGGTGTGAAAAAACAGGAACAGTTTCCATATAAACAACAATTATGTAGAATAGAGGTCTTCAGGCTGAGTATCTCTGTGATATACAGCACATATATATCACACACAAATATATATGAAATAAATATCACAGAAGTTTCCCAAATTCCCCAACAAAATGCAGCAGGTGAACAGGGGTATGTTCACTCTGTACTACCAGCAGAGGCATCAAGCAGAACCAGAAGCTGGAACATTGAACAAGCAACCAGGTGAGCTTCCCCACTGACCTGCTACATGCACAGACTCACCAAACAGGTCAGTGTGTGCACAATTCCATTCATTTGTATATTCTGAGTTTCAAAAAGTGACTGAAGCCAGAGTCCACTGGGACTTTTGAACTGATCTTGCAACAGGATTCTTCTGAATCTGGATTATCCCTTACATTTGGTGAGTTTACTATTTCTTACAAAGCTATGAGCACAGTCTGATTTTCTTTTATGTATCTGAGCACATGGAACATTACTCCCATTCAACTGAAGTAATGCAAGATCAGAACAGTAATGTATATGCAGCAAAAGGCCCAAGACATCATCCCCGTTTGATTATTAAGGGTCAGGGTTATCAGGACTGGGCTGTTTTACAGACCCCTGCTCCTCAAAGCCTGGTGTCATCTGCAGTGCTCATTTCCTCATGCTGTTTACAATTGGCTGCCATCTATCCCTCCATTTAGACCTATTACCTTCTGTTTTGAGACTATTCTGTAGTTACTTTTCATCAAGACATAAGTTATGAAAAATAATGTTTTCAACTACGTTATTATTTCAAGCTGCTTTTTACAGTATCACATATGAAAATTATTTATCAAGTGCTGCTATGGAGACACAAAGAAATCATGAATCTCATTTCTGAAACTTATAACTATTCACATTTTTATATGCACTCATCTGAAAGATCAGGAAGTAAAAATTAAATCTCTTATCATGGACGTTCATTTTAAATCTGTTTTTTCAGTAGATGAGCCAGTGGAGCATTTCCAGGGAGCCATGCATTTCAATAACTCAACTAGATGGGAAAGTCACTCATGCTTTACCAAAGCTACTTAGAAAAACATTTCTGAGATTGAAGGAATAAAAAAGGTGAATCTGAGAATAGTTTATTATCTTAATGTGCAGCTTCAAGAAAGTAAAATAATCCAAGATTAATGTCTGCAAATAACACTGACCACTGAAAATAAGCCCTGATGTGAAGAGTTCCCATATCTGAAGCCTTAAGAGAAACTTGTGGCAGATGACAGCTGTGTGTAAAAAATTTTTGTACCCTGACACTTTAACATAATGTTCTAAGTAGAATAACGTGCAATTTATCCTCTTCACATCTGTGAGATGTTAATCTTTGTTTCCAAAACTACTGTAAAAGCAGGAGCTAAAAAACAATTTGTGACCCGTCAAGTTGTAGGATGCAGCCTCTAAATTATTTCGCAACCATGAATCCAACTTTAAAGAAAAATACGCCCTATATGAACCATTCTAGTGCAAACTGAATACCATATTCCACACAGGAAACACCTCGGGAGCAACGCAAGTGTCAGTTCCATCCTGCAAACAATGTTGTGCTCACCGCGCCGGCCCTTGGTGGCACAGCCCCGGGCATTGGGGCCGTGCTCGGGGAGAGAGCGAGCAGCCGGGAACCCTCAGAGGCCCTGGGATCGCAGGGATGGATCAGGAGCCCCTCTCCTCCCGTGGCCGGGCAGCTCGCCCCGGGAGCGCCGTCCCGCAGCCCCAGCTGGCCCCGCAGCAGCCGCCTCACCCCGCGGGGTGCCGGGCCACAGGGGCGGCACCGGGGCTGTGCCCTCTGGCGCTACAGGGCATGAGGAGCCCAGCTCACACCGCCCGTGCCCCCGAGCCCCGGGCCTGCCGCCGGCCCCGGCCCCGCTCTCACCGCCGCGCAGCACGAACAGGTCCGTCTGCTTGTCCGAGTTGAAGTCGCCGAAGGCCGCCAGGGTCCCGCGGGCCTCGGGCCCGAAGAGCTGAGCGGTCACATTCTGCAAGGCGCGGGAGGGCCCCGCCAGGGCCAGCACGGCCAGGGCCAGGGCCAGCAGCGGGGCCAGCGGCGGGCACGGCCCGCGGGCCCCCATCGCGCACGGCCTCGCCCCGCCCGCGCTCTGACGGCAGCGGGGCGGGCCCGGCCCGGCGGCCCGCGGTTTGCGGCAGCGGCGGCGGAGCCTGCGCGAGCGCTTTACGGCGGGAGCAGGCAGGGCCCGCCCGGCTGGAGCCGCGCACCGAGCGCGGGGCTCTGCGGGACCGCTGCGCCATGGCGGCCGCTCACATGGCTGACGTGAGCTGGAAGATGCTGGAGCTGCGCGCTCGCTCCAAACGCTCAGGTCTGACCTCTTGGCTTGCCCGGGAGGAGCTCCGGGGGTCCCCCTGCCTCCCGTCACTCACCGCCCCGCTCCCGCACTCCCTGCCCCGCTCCCGGCCCGGCCCGGTGCTGTTTGTCCGTCCCCGCTGGCGGTGCCCGGGCGGTCCCGGCCGTGAGGGGCGCAGAGGACCCCTGGGGGTGGCGCGTCCCCGGCGGGCACGGCCCCAGGTGCGCTCAGGTGTCCCTTGTGCCCACGGCTGCAAAGGCTGCTCGTGGCGTGCCTAGTGCCGCAGTTGTGTAAAGCGTTGCGGTTGTGGAAGTTTAGAGGAAAATACCAGCTTTTGCCAGGTTTCTCTTAGGTAAAGGTAACCTTTTTACAGCGTGGGAATTCCTCGTTCTGAACATGGGCTGCGTGGCAGCTGCGTTCTGGCCTAAACCAAAGGGTGATGTTTGCCGAGTTAGCCTGAGTTTCTCAACTTCGAAAAACTTGGCGTTTGAATTTTTTTGTTTTTTTATTTTTTGAGGTAAAATACAGTTTTAGTAGGGGTTTAATCGTTTTAACGGAAAAAGTTTTCTAGAAGATCCCAGTGTTTATTTATACGCCATACATGCGTGTAAAACTCAGTTGTTACTTATTTGCATGTTTGGTTGGTTTTGTTGTGCTATTGACTGATCAGACAGTGTGAGACGAAAATGGGGCTTTATGAGGCCTCCAAAGAATTGATTGTTTAAAGACTGGCCTGATTAATTTGGCTTTAAAAGTTCGATTTCTGTACAGGCTGACTGGAAAGCCCACGATTCAGGCTGCCCACGAAGGAGTTGTTAGTTTGTGGCCGGTTACGATTACACGGGGCTGTGATCTGAAGGGTGCTTGACAAATGGAGCCACAGAGCTCTACCAAAGCAGGGCTGGCAGCTGCAGCCTCGGTGTGTGTGAGTCCCCAGGTCTCAGAACTTTGGGAATCCCCTGCAGGGTCAGGCCTGTGTCTGCAGAAGGAATTCGATGGTTTCAAACACTTGACTTTTTCTTAGCTGCTGCTGCTGACTGTTACTTTTTTGTTAAATGTATAAAGAATTGTCTTCTGTGCAACGACAGGTTGTTATTGTAGTTCACTTCCTTCTTTCCCAGTTCATACAGATTTTATCTAGAGACTTGTTCATGGCATTTTATAGAATAACTGAAGAAATAAACATTATTTTAGTTGAAAAGTTTTTCTTATAAAAGAGTTGATTTAAAAATCAAATTTTATTTATTATCTTTCAGGTAACATTCATATCTAAAAATAAAAATAATGTTCTTACATTTCACATTTACTGCCGCATCTTTATGCTGAAATTTGTATAACTTCAGGGCTTTTTTCTTCCTTCCTGGCCCTGTCAGAAGGAGACATGATTGGGATTGTCATAGAAAGTGACTGAAACTCCCCCACATGTTTGTGGTTTGGCTGAGGCCTGTGCTGGAGTCCCAGCTCACAAACAGCATTGTTTTGTTTGGTTTGGGTTTTTTTTTACTACTATGCTGCTTGGAGTAACATGTAGTAAACATGGAGTATAGACACACGTGCCTGAAATGCACGAGTGACTCATGTTTTATAGCCTGCAGCAATGTATCATGTAAGACTCAGTCCTGTAGGAGGTAATTTGTATCCTCATGTTTATGCGTATTAAATTATGAATTACTTTTCCCCCCCGTAAAACCAAATTTTATTCAGAAATTTTCATTTCCCTTCCTGAATAAAATGCTGTTTCATTTGTTGCTACTCTGATTAGGAGCAGATTATAGAGATAGTAGATAACTAGTCTAAAGCCCCTGAAATTTTAGTTACTTAAAACAACGTAAACTTTAAAGATTTGGAAAAACTTGTCATCATAATTACAGACACGTTTTTCTTACTGTATTCTCCAAAGTGGAAGATGTTCTACCTCAAATAACTGAGATACTCAGTGCCATAAGTTATATATATGAATGCAAGAAAACATCCTAGTGTAAATTTCATATGGGATGAAAGCAGAACTATGCATAAGCAGAGTTTTAGCTCCTCGTCATTAACGTTACTCAACACTTTAGTGTGCATTAGTTAAATCAGTGTTTTTATTTCATCTTGAAATACATCAGATTGTATTCGTCATCTTTTGGTTTGGAGCAAGTTTCCTATTGAATAACAAAGCTCATGGCAAATATCCAAAAGATGGATTTTTGTAAACTGTGTCCTTTTACTCAGAAGGAGTAAACCACTAAGTTTTATGGAAGTAAAAGCAAAATTAAACCAGGAGGTCAGTGTAGAAGACGGAAACATAAGATGTAATGAAAGTTTGTGCTGTGCACTCTGTCGTGTTAATAACTCCACTAACATTGCTTTCACTTAATTTAATGCTGATTGCCTTTAACATTTACTAAACAGTTTTGAAAATTACTGTAGCTTAGCCTGAGACGTTTGTGATTAGCTGCACCAATTTGAAATGGCCAATTTGGATGATGACAGAGCCTCCTCTGCGCATGCTTTTTTAAAATTTGGTAAGTGTGCAGTTCTGTGTTTTGTTTTTGTTTGTGGCTGTTTAATTTAAAAAAAATAATTGTATGTTTTGTTTCATGCAGTGTTCTGTGTTAGTAGATTTTTAGCACTGTACAGTAGAACTTAAAAATTTGAACTCTTCAGTGAAAATTTCTGAAAATTGTCATCTACTTAAATTGAAATGTGTCAAATTTTCCTGTTTTGTTTGTGTTTAGTGTTCCTGGCAGTATCCCTCAGTGCAACCATCTCTGAACTCAAATTTCTCTTTTAAGATGACAGTCACGTGAAAGGTGCCTTAAGAATCCTGTTTACAATTGACTCCAAAGAAACCCCAACGTGACTGCTTTAGACAAAAGTAGAATTTCTGGTCAGACATTGGTTACGAAGTTTGATGTGTGGAAATTAAGTGGAAGCAAAGTAAAGCCCCCCTGGCACAGCTTCTCCTCAGGTGCAACAGAAGCTAGAATATTGTCAAGACTACATTACTATGTATTTTGAAAGGAGTTTGACTGGGATCAGATGTATCCATATGTAAGGGATTGGGGAATACTGTTGTGTAGGGCTTGTTGACACACAGTAGCAATGCAAGTGCTGGTGACAGTGACCAGGTAAGGAAGGGGATGCAGCTGGGTGGCTTGGATTCACCTGCCCTGCCTATGGCTTTTCAGTTTTGCCTCTCTTAACATCAAAGAACATGTGATGTGTTGACAATGTTTAAAAAAAATTACCCTTTCCTAATTATTGTATAGATACTTGATGTTTCTCTTATTATGATGCAAAATAAACATTTTTAGTAGTTTTAACACCTATTGTTTTGAATTCTCAGAAATGGCAATGCCTGCCTTCAATATCCTGAGTGGTTTCCTGCCTTGCTTGTAGCATTTACAAGGCTTGTGTGGTAGACTTTGGCATTTTGGTTATGTGAAGCTCCTGTGTACTGGCACGATGGTCAGTATTTTATTTCTGCTGTTCAGTAGCTTTTGTTGTTTGTGTTGTTAGTGACTGTAAATCCTGAAATCAGTAGTTTCCATCAAGTATAATATAAGAACTAGTTTCAGATGATTAGGAAATAGAGAAAGGGAAAAAGAAATGGGTGTGTATTTTTTTGTTTCTCCTCTCTGATGACCAGTAACAGGACCAGAGGAAATGGCTGGAGCTGTGTCAGGGGAGGTTTACGTTGGATATTAGAAAGAGGTTCTTCACCCAGAGGGTGGTTGGGCTCTGAACAGGCTCCCCAGATCAGTGGGCACAGCACCAAACCTGGCAGAGCTCAGGAAGAGTTTGTACAATGCTCTCGGGCACACGGTGTGATTCCTAGGGTGTCCTGTGCAGGGCCAAGAGTTGGACCTCGACAGTCCTTGTGGAACCCTTCCAACTCAGGGTGTTCTATGATTCTGTGAAATACTATTGAATTACTTGCACAGTGTAACACGTGATTTTTCTTAATAAATGATAGTTTAAAAGCTTTGTCACTTCAATGCTGTTTGAATGAAACTTTGCAGGATTTTTACCCGTTTGTTATCGTCACTCCACCAAGGTTGGGTGACCTTTTGCTTACTTCTACTGTGTATTCAGGTAGAGGAATGCTTTAATAGCTTTTGCATCTTCCTCTCCAAGCCCTCCTCCTGGTGTTCCCTTTGAATTGTAGAACAGTTCAGTCTGGAAGGGTTGTCAGGATGTCACCTACTCTTGCTTGTCCACCCTCTTGCTCCAAGCAGGGTCAACTATGAGATCATACTTTCCTCCTGTGTGTAGTGATTAAAAATCCCCATGTGTTATCATTTCTTAAACTTTGCTGTGAATAGAAATAAAATCCTCTTTGATCCCAATGACTTCTGTAATGTGAAGATGTCATTGCCCTTACTAATGCTGGGTAGTGACAGTTACAGTGATCTGAGGTCCAGAGCTTGCTCCTGTCTCAAGTGTTTGATTATGTCCAGGCCTAGTGTCACATTAAAGGATGTGGTCAGTTTTCATTCTTATCAAATCTACAAAGAAATCTTGTATTCTCAGTTTCTTTCTTTTGGCCTGTCCTGATTTAATTATACAAATCAACGTTTTCTTTTGTTCTTCTGGCATGTGAAGTGTTGGAAATAAAGTTCTTGCCATGTTGCTTCCATTTGTTTGGGATTAACTTTATTGAAGTGTTTGTTTATATCAACTCTGTACTTTGAAAAATTTGAATAGGCCATCCTTGTTGAACTATGCAAATCTTTATCCATAGACTCAATACAGAATTCCATTCTAATTCCTATTTTTCTTTAATATCCACAATTACTGCCATCTTCAAGGATGTGTGTGTGTTCAAAGCTTCCATATATACAAACTTGGGAGCAGAGTTTTCAAGCCATTTTGGCCATAGCTTCTGAATCTAAACATCTGGACAGTTTATAGCTCTTCCCTGAAGAGCAGTTAATGCTAATCTCAGGTATAACTGGAATAAAAATGAGGAGGATGGGAAGGTACTTTAACATCAGGATGTCATAATGTTTTCAGCCTCCAGAGGTTGCATACACATAGTATCAAAATTTCTTCCTGTTCTCTAGTACTTTAAAAGGAGTATCTGTCATTTTTAGTAATTATTCCACTTGAAGGGTGGTGAAAGCATATTACTGTGGGAACTGTAAATGGTGGGAAATGAAAGGGCATTATTTTTCCTTCAGATTATGAATATAGGGCATTTAGTCAGTGCAATGTCTGAAGACAAACAGGGATTTAATTGGACGTGGGATCAAGACTTTGAGTGTTCTCTTATCAGACATTAATTATATTAATGCAGAAAGTGACACTTTGATTTTCTATCAGTTTTTTTACTGATTTTGAAGTAGGTACTGCCTGCAGCAATGCACTTGTGGTGTAAGGAAATAATGGGCACACTTCATTCTTTGTGGAAGAAAAACTGAACTCCCAAATACCCTATTTAAATGTTGGATGGGGTCATACCACCACTAGACAGCAGAAGAAATAGTAAATCAACAAAATAGATTTTTATGTTCTTTCTAGCATACCTACTTACTTACCTAAAATAAAACTCACCCTGGATGGTTATAACAAAGTGATGTATTTATGAAAAACAGTATTTAAAATTAATATCCTCGTTCTATTTCTTCTGAATGCTGCTGTACAAGCTGAGACCTCCAGGGTACTACTTGCATATGTCATTCTATTACGTTTAGAGTGCAGCAGTCTTGTTGTTGTCATTTTTTAATTTTTTTTTTTTTTTTTTAGTTTGAAAACCTGTTTTAAATATGTAATTCAAAATAGCTTTCTATGACAGGTTTTTGTCTTGCTGAAATGTACTCTTAAATAGATTTTGGATGAGACTGTAGACAGGCCTTTTTTTTTTTAGCCATCCTTAAAATAGCTTTCTCTGTTATGGGCTCACTCCAAAAGCACAAGGAAGGAGCAGCTTCGTGTTTGTCCTGTTTCTTGCTTTGATTAGGTTGTGATAGTAATGAAATATAATTTACCACATGATTTCTCCAGGAGAATGCTGTAGACACCCAAGCAAAACATAAACTATATAGACCTAATGAGGAATTAATGAAGAATATGTGGAAAACTTTGATTTAAGCAAATTCTTCTCCCTGTAGCAGGAGTAATTTTAGGGAATCCTTCAAAAGCATATTTTTGTCACTTTTTCAAACTTTGAATTAATTTCACCCTTCTGTTCCATTGACAGAGTCTGCTCTTACTGTTTTACTATATTTCTATTAAAGTTTCAAACATCTAGAATAATGTAATTTGTAGATGGTGGTGTTTTGACATCTTCATGCTCTCTATTCTGTTTAATCTTCTTTCTGCACTAAGTTGAAATCTTTGAATGCTCTGAAATAGAAGAATATGCTTGCTTTTTGTTCTTGATAACTTTGTTTTGTTTCTCTGTTGGCCACAGAGGGTCACAGATTGTCTGGTAAGTATTTGAATTAGAACAATTTTAGTTCAGGAACTTCTGACTTGTGTATATGTACGTGTGTGGATGCTCAGCTGTGTGTCCTGGTACCACACTGGGGTCAGCAGCCTGCAAGAAGTGGACATTCTGAACCTGCTTCACACACAAAGGATGGGGGATATGCATATGATTTCAGTTAGCTAATCTAAGAACTGGAATCATTATTTTGCCTTTGAAAATCTACGAAGTGGATTTCTCATAAATTTGCTGCTTTTTATGCACTGACTTCCTGAAGATTTGTTCCTTTGTGTATTCTGTCCTTTCACCACAACACTGTACAAAATTACAGTTACTGCAGCTCACTGTGTTGTGTGCTTTTGCAAGATAATTGAATTAATTGTATAACAGTACAAATTATGTATCATCTCATGGACAGGGACTCATGGGCTAGTAGAAAAACAAAATTGCTTTGAAAAATGGATTTAAATTGGTTCAGAATGTTCATTATTTATTTATTTACTTTAATAGAAGATACAAAAGCTGTGATGTGTTACAAGTTTTTCTTTTCCATTACAGAACAATTTCATTTCTTTCAACTTAGTTTTTTTAGGCAGCTCAAATAAACTGGGCTCTCTGTGCTTCCCTTTCAGGCCCTTTCTCACATGCAGGTGTTTCTGTCTAATTTAACCTCTCCCAATGAGGAAAAGCTGTAGGGGAAGCTCAGATGGGGTGGGAAGCATCACCAGGACATCCATGCAGAGCAGACACCCAGGGCTCTGCTTGGTGAGGGGTGGGGTTTTTTTCACTCCTGTGCTTGCAAAGCAAAGGTAATACTGACTTGGGGTGAGGTTTGCATTCTTGAAGGGCAAGAGATATTTTCTTGTCTCCCCACCAAAGGACTTGATTAGTAAATCTTCTGTCACCATTCCACACACATTCCAATTAGGTAGGAAAATACCTCTGAGGTCATCAAGTCCAACATTTGACCAAACTCCATCTTTGCAACTGGACAGGGCACTGAATGCCACATCCAGTTGTTTCTTGAACACTTTTCTTTTTCTTTGTTTTGTTTTCTTGATTTCATGGGGGTGAGAGTCCTGTGTGTGGACAATCTTGTGTCTGATGCTTGGGAATGTGCTGGGATTGCCAAAGAGGCCCTGTGAAAAGGAGCACTGGCTGTGTCCTGCCAGAACTACTTGGCTGCCTGGGCTTGCCTGGCACTGCATTCCCTGAGCTTTTCCCAAGGGCAGCGTGCAGTCTGGGAAGGGAGAATTCCCATTCTTCCTGTAAGCACATGGCCCTCGTGGAAATCTTGCCATCCAGAACACTGAATAAAGCCCAAGTGATTTGTGGAGGAGAGCAGGATGTTACTCTGAAATTAGAAGTTGGAAAGGGTTCACCCCAGTAATTTTTAATAGGTAGCTTGTTTCAGCTCTCAGTAAAACTGACTTTCCAGGTGCAGATAGGGAAGCAGTTGATATGTGGGACAGTGAGAATGAAAGATGGGGATTTGATAGCATTGCATTTCTCTGGAATATAGGTAATCTGAGGGCTTTGTCTGTTGAATAGCTTTAGTAGCATGTGGGAACAAGCCAACCCTTATTTTCTGACATGAGATCAGCTGGGCTGGCTGGTGGTGGGTGCCAACAAGGCTGGGGTAGGTGAAACACTGATGGTGTTGAGCCTCTTCATTTCAGAAGGCAGGTAGGGCAGTAATAATTGAATATGGTCTACTTCTGTCCCTCTTCTGTTTTTCTACGTATCTTCTGGAATTTTCTCTGTAACATACCTTAGTTCTAAGAAAATGTTCATAGAAAACCCCAAACGTTTAATTGTTGTCTTCAATAATTAACTGTGCATTTATGTTGCATTTGCTGTAGTTGAGTATCTGCAAGGCATTGGAGATACAGGTGGAGGTCTGGTTTGTGTAGACAGGGACTGTAGAAAAAAATTCTCTGAGACTCTAGAGATAACAACTTTTTTGTTTCAATTGAAATTTGATAAATTGTGCTTTTGTATGTCGAACATCAGGAAATACCTTATTGCAGTAATTTTTAGCAATATTAGAACTACAAAACTGATTCTGATCTTGATTTTGGTTTTCTTTTTTCTTCTTATTTTAGGTTCAATTTATGAGCCACTTAAATGTATTAACCTTCCAAAGCCAGAGGGGGAAACTCTGTGGGATAAATTAAATCATTACTATAGAATTGGTAAGTTAATAATGCTTGAACTAACCTGGATGTGAGTTAAAATTGGTATTTGCATGATAAATACCAGTGCTATATTATTCCTACTTAAGGATAGTTTCCTAAACTTCTGCTGGAAGCTTGGAAGGTGCCAAGAGGAGGGCTGAGTTACACTTCTTGCTGAAAATCAAATTGTCTGTTGAAAATCCAGTCCAGCTGTAAGACTGAATTTAGAATTTTTTTGGATAAAGGGGTACCTTGGGATTGGAGCATTGACCAGATACAGTTGAGGGAAAATTTAAATGGACAATAACTTTCTTGTAGTACTGGGAACAGTTTGGCAGGTGATCAGTTAGAAATTCTTTTTTGTTATTAATGATGCCATAATGTATTTTCAGGCTAACATTTTATTTGTTAGCTAATTTCAAGTCAACTTCAGTGTTTATCTTTTTATTATGAGGTTATTTTAAGCCAAAACAATTAAAGAAACAATGATTTGTTTTGATTGTTTTGGGTTTTAGGAGGTGTGTGTTATAATTAAGTCCTGCCTGTACTCTAAAATCAGGGGTTTTTAATGGCTGTGCAATTGACAGTTTAAAATTTAAGTTTTACTCAGGCAAGGGTATAGGATAGTGAACAATCTCTGTGTCATTCTAAAAATGTGACATGGGACTCCCTTCATTCAAACAGCTTTTTGAAGTGAAATCTGGGCTGTACCTGATCTATCCATAGGTGTGTTGCTTTTTTAGGTGCATTGCTTTTAGCTTTCATGCAGAGGAGATGACTGTTCAATTGGTTTTTTTGACACCTGGCAGCAACAAATCTGTGGTGGTGCTTGCTGTTTATCTCAGGCAATTATGCTGCTGCCACAGTAAAAATCTACTATTGAATTGATACTCCATTTATAATAATCTATATTGATTTTTTCAGGGAATATTTTATCCAAGTTTTTGTTTTAGGGTATCAAGACACTGAAGAATATAATGCAAAAAGCTATAAAACCTTGTATTTTTCATTTAGAATACTTAGTTTCTGAGTATTCTGCTTAGACAATAAAGTGGCCTTCTTAAACTGATGCTTGATAACAATCTGTGGAAAAAAACCCTGCTTTCCTGTTTTATGCTGAACAGATTATTGTTAGAAAGGTCATATTTGAGGGCATTAAGCCCAGTTTAAATCTTGTAGAATTTTGGTTATTATATAACCTTAGGAAAAACAATTCTCAAAATGGAAAATATTGAAGTACAGAAAGAATTAAAGTAATACTTAGTAGTTTTTCTAACTCAGTTTTGACACCCTGAAAATTCCTGTCTATTTTCATATCAAGATACTGAGTTAAATAACTGTAGTTGTCCTTTCTCCTTACTTACTCCCTTCTACTTTTAGAATATTGACACAATCATCTGACCACAGTTACAAATGTAATTTTTATCAATGTAGAGTTTAAGTATTTAACTGATTGGGGGAGCAGTTGACATACTGTTATCACTTTTTTCTTCTGTTTTCGTAGAAAGGAAATTACTGGGTTTCTTTGTAGGAATCCTGTACAAAGTGGGTTGTGCTAGAACAGAGTCATAGAAATAGTTTTGAATACTGCTGGGTTTTTATGTAAAAAGGTCTAATTTGACCTGAAAAGACAATGAAACAAATTTTGTGTGTGTTTCTCCTTACCTTTCTTTCTTACCTTGTGCATACTCTAACAGGTTGTTCACGCCTTGATCTATTCCTGAAAAACTATTTAGAAACTGGAAGAACTAAAAATATTGTTAACAACTTTTTTATTTTTCCTTCTTCCAGTTAAATCAACGTTGCTGCTCCATCAAAGCCCAACCACAGGTCTGTTCCCTACCAAGACTTACGGGGATAACCCGAAGGCAAAAGTCCATGACAGCCTTTACTGTGCTGCCTGTGCCTGGGCATTGGCCCTTGCTTACAGGTGAATGACTTCTGCCTTCATGTCTCTGCCAGGTTACATTCCCTCTCTTATTCAGTTTCCAGAGAAAGTTTTAAAAGGTGAAGCTTTATCAAAAATAGATTTGTAAACCTGTCAAGAATGGTGCGTTTCCAAATCTTGATAAAAATATTTATGAAGGTGCTAGGTTAAAAATGTCAGTCTACTTTTGGTAAGTAAACATGTTTTCATATAATGTATTTGGTAGCAGTATTTGTTACAGAGGAATTAAAACATGCTACTAAAAATAGAGGTTCTACTGGCAAATTATACTCAAGGGATACTTTTAAATCTAGCAGGAGAGTTGAGGGCATTGGGAGGCTTGTTGCTAGTACTAAGAATCATTTACTTGCAGGAGACTGGATGTTATAATGTCAGGAAGGATTTTTTTTTTAATTCTTAAATTTTGAAATAGGAATGCTTGTGTGAGTTGCCAGACAAAACCCCTTTTATTATTATTACTATTTTTAATAAGAAAGGATGACTAGGGCTGTAAATGTGTAGATATGAGTGAGGGCACCACTATGCAACAGCATTAGTTAAATACTTAATATTCCAAAGCATTAATGTCTCCTTTTTTCTTCCCCCTCCCAATGCATTTGCAATTTGTTTTACGAGTTATCTCTCTCACCCAGGCGCATTGATGATGACAAGGGAAGGACCCACGAGCTGGAGCATTCTGCCATAAAGTGCATGAGAGGAATTCTCTACTGCTACATGCGCCAGGCCGATAAGGTAAAACTGCGCTGCGGACAGGAACACTCGCCTCATTCCAAGGGATTCATTAAACTGGGAATTAAACTCCTAAACACAGATCAAATTCCCAGTGTTGGGGTGCCCCAGCTCAGAACAGCTGCTTCATTGTTGTCAGGTCACAGCGTAGTTTTGGAGAGTAGAAGACATGAGTGTTTTGGGAAGGAAAGTGCAGGGTACACTTGAAACTTCTTTGTGTTCTTTTGCAGTTATTTGTCCCATTTAAATATTACACCATTAGTAGTTGTGGGGGGTTTTGTGTCTTTTAAATGATTAAATGGAAAGATGTAGAGCTACTTTTTGTTAAAGCTGGAGAGTTTTCTTTGCACTGTTACCTTGGTTATCATGTTTGCAGTTGTTCTCCTTACCTAGGTGATTTTGATTGTTTCGCTTGGTTTCTTTAGCAGACATTTTCCAGCAGTATTTTACTTAATGACATAAATTCAGAAGGTACGCATTTCCAAAAGGAGTAAGGAAACAGAGTAGTTTACTTATGTTGCAACACAGTTGTTTTGTTCAGCCCATAATTCTCTTGTGAGTATACTCTGAATATTCAGGCCTTCTTATTAAAATTTGGTGTGGTGGATAAATTTTGCATAGTGGTTAGCAGCAGATCTACAAGTAGTTAAATATAGATATATATTCCATTTGAAGTTTCAGGTCACTGACTTTTCACTGGATTATTAGAAATAGTTTTCATGTAAGACCATAGCTTCCCTCACAGCTGAGCACACAAACTGAAATGGGCAGTCCACAGGTATGTGGTATCAGAATTGTTAAGCAAGTATTGTATTGCCAGTTGTATTTATGCTGACATATATTTTCTGAGGGTTTGGATTGTTTCTTGAGAGTCTTGTATCCTTAAATAATCTTGACCTAAATTGATCTTGTTACATTTGAGCTGGTTTTTTTCTCTTTGATGTGCAGTTGTTTGTTTTGGGGATGAGGAGTGCCAGACATGAATAATGAGCATTAAATTAACAGAGGTGTCACACTGCTGGCACACTGCTTGTCTGCTTTTGCCTTGTTTACTACAGATGCTGTTCTCTTCCTACAGGGTAGTAATAAACAATTTCTGGTACCTAACAGACAGAAGTCAAGCTGGACTTTATTCTGAGAGATTGTGTGGCCTCCTGTAAAAAGATCTTTTTTAATAATATAAGTTACATGTGCCCGAGACATAACCTGAGCAGATGCTGCTGCTTGTAACAAAAATGCAGATGTTGTATTCTATTGCCAATGAACATATGAGTTATGACCTGAAGTGTATTTAATATATTTGTGGAGTAAACATGACAACTCCACAATATAGTATTTGTTTGCTTGTTCTGAGGCACGTGCTGTATGTTTTGTTGGTAGAGAAGAAAATCTTGTGAATGTGACATCGTTTCTAAAAGTACTGTGAGATGTGGATCAGGTGCTGGCAATGATGGTTAGAAAATTCTAAAATTTGTTGGAGAGCAAAGCATGATGTGAGGAGTTATGGAGTTATCTTGGTTTTATTTCATTGCCAGCTAAAAAGTGATTGTTTTGAAAAGACACTGTTGATTATAAGGTTTATTACATAGTGGTCAAATCAAGAAATTTTTTGGTTTGGTAATAATAATAATAATTTAAATGAGGCATATGGTGAATTTGCCGTTGCCAAACATATTGAAGTTATTGACTTTGCTTTTATGTTTTGCCTTTCATTCACCTTTAGGTTCAGAAATTTAAACAAGACCCCAAGCCATCTGCATGTCTGCATTCTGTGTTCAATGCCCACACTGGAGATGAGGTCTTCTCCCATAAGGAGTATGGTCACCTTCAGGTAACTCATGCATGTAGATGTAAATCCAAGGTAGCTGATTTTTTAATAATGGTGTCTCCATTCCTCCATAATGTAGCTGTCTCAGTTTGGTTAGATTTGTGTTAGATGTGCTGTATGTGGTAAAACTCAGTTGCCTTTTGCACATTCTGCAGAAAAAGACATAGTGTTTTGAAACATAACTGAATGGTATGTTTTGATCAGAAAGTACTGAAATAATTGGGATTGTAGTGGTAGATGGTTGGTTGTTTACAAAGTTGCTTCCTTTTGAGACCAACAGATGGCTGTCAATAAATAATCCTGGCAAAAAACTGTTGTAGTCAGTAAAGTGAAAGGTTTAGTGTAATCTTACAGTGAATATTAACATTCCCAGCTAAATTTTCCGTAATTCTGAGCAATTTTCATTCATTTAATGTGCTCTGACAACAGTTAGGAATTGTTATTTACTGCTTTGTGTAGTGGTTCCTAGTCAGACTCATTGCATAACTGATTGTTTTATTGTCTTTCATTTTCCACAGTTTTAATCTTCACTTTTATTTCTTCTTCTCTTTGCTTTCAGACCCACTTTTGTTTTCATGACCTTGTTATTTTGCATTTCATAAGTCTGCATACACTTTTAGCTCAGAAATTGCTAGTGAAATTATTCAGAACTGACACACAGTAGGTTGATGATTATTTCATTTCATGGTGACAGTATGACTTAAATAGTTTGTACAGCAAATGTGTTGGATTTCGAAAATGTATGTTCTGGGGAAAATGCTTTATGGAATTATTCTAAGTTAGCATTTTGGACTTCTGTGTGGAATTTCCTGAAAAGGCACATGTTTTATCTACAGGCAGAGACAATTTGGGGACCTGGGGATCACTGTATGACAGTTTAAAGTCTGTTTTTTGTGGCAGCTCAACCCTTCCTATAAACATGAATGCACATTCCCATCTGTCATCTGCATACCTCAAAAATTAGAGGCTTTTCAGCTCTGTGAAGACAGGACTACAGAGTAACTGAGAGGGTTCAGCTGGGAAAAATATATTATGTAGCCCTTATTGTTGTACTTGGTGCTTTTCAGTTTGTATTAAGACACTGGAGTCAGTGGTCTTTAATTATTTATGGAGTTTTAGAATTTGGACCTAATTTTTAATCTGCTATGTTCTGGATGAGAATCCACTTTTTTGTTCTGGATGGTTTCTCTAAATTTCATATGATTAGATTGTGATTTTATACCTCATACTGTGATAAACTTACTTTCTCTATTGGAGTTATACAAATTCTCTGTTATAGTAGGATTCTGTAATAAAAAACCAAAACCAGCAGTTTCCTTTGATTTCTCAATGAGTTGACATTATGATCCTCATCTGTACAGCTGCTGAAGGTAATTACTGTTAACAATAAATGCTGTGTAGGGGTACAAAAAAAATAATTTTTCACATATCTGATCATATCTGAATGTTGTAATTCTCCTCCTGTCAGCTGATAACACCAAAATTCCCACTAGGGCTGAAGTGATTTGCTCTCTAGGTGTGCTGTGCACTGTTCAATATGCTGCTTGCCTTCCTGGTAACCTGCTTGCTGGTGAATTGTCCTAGGTGTGAACATGAAAACAGCTTGTGACTGAAGTGATTGCCTGTGGGTCAAAGCACTGTGCCTAAGGGAAAACATTTTCCTGGCACAGTTTGAAATTAAAAAACCATAACGCTTCAGAAGTTCTAGAGGACAATGCTGGTTTGTGCCATCTTTTCCTATTGATTGTTTCCACATCATTAGAGCCAAGATTTCTGAAGAAGCATAAGTTTGTTGTAGTGGGACCATGTCTGTTAGTGAATTATACCACATTCAGTTTGTTTACGTGACTCCAATAAGCATCAAGTTAATTATAGTTTCCTTTCTGTGTTTAATTACCTCAGATCAATGCTGTGTCATTATTTCTCCTCTATTTGGTTGAGATGATCTCTTCGGGGCTGCAGATTATCTACAACACAGATGAGGTACAAATCAATTTCCTGTCCTAAAATGTGCTTCGAATTATTTGTGTTTTTCTGGTTTTTATTTCAGCACCAACTGTAAAGCAATTGTCCTGAAAATGCACTGCAGGTATTCAATGCTTTGGGTGGAACTCAGGAAAAGTAATGGAATGAATGGATACTGAAATAATAGCTAAAAAAGTGTTACTTTTGCAAAGAGTAAATGTAACATGACACTGAAAGTTTTATAATTCTCTGCTATTTCTAATAGCTACAAGGTCAAGAATAAAAGGTCTGTTAGGATGATTAACTTCTACTTATGTTGTTCTCACTTTTCACATTATTTCAAACTCTCATCCTATCCAGTGAAAATTCAGTATAATAAATAATGAGGTTAATTTTCAGGGAAACTGAAGGACTTTCTTCAAACCCATATGAACCTATGGGTGTTAAGAAGTTTTGCTTTATCTTTAATTGAAAATAAAACAATTTTATATCATGGTAAGAGATGTTTGTAGAGTGTTAACTCTTCTGTAAGTA
This sequence comes from Eopsaltria australis, assembly GCA_034509425.1. Taxonomy (NCBI): domain Eukaryota; kingdom Metazoa; phylum Chordata; class Aves; order Passeriformes; family Petroicidae; genus Eopsaltria; species Eopsaltria australis. The sequence goes on along the minus strand of JAVTVJ010000341.1, from coordinate 159,627 downwards.
AGATAATAATAGCCTTAGCTTGAGTACAAGTCATGTTAGGACAACCTGCTGGCCTGCTTTAAAATGAGGTTATGTTTTGAAACTGGAATGGAAAGCACAGATGTATATACTTCTTTAATTCTTTTTTTCTCCAATTTTCTTAATCTGGATTTTTTTCCTTAATCTGAATTTAGTTTAAATTTATTCTGTTCTATTTGATAGTTGTTGCTGTATTGGCTTAAAAAGCTTAAAAGCGCTTGCAGTACTACTATTTAAAAAAGAGATTTTTCCAGTAATAGTGAATTTGCATTATTTTTCTAAAACATATATCTTCAGTAATCTATTTTCTTAGATAATTAGAAAACTAAATGCTGCAACGTGTCTTCTTTCTTTCTTAGTTAGCTCGTATGATAGGTCTGTATTATTTCCTCTAAACTACCTTTATATCTGTGAGGAGGCAAATGTATATAATTAAGTATTTAATGAGCTTGATATATAATTTATGTTATCCTCCAGATGTTTACAGATTCTGCAGAAAAAGTGCAAGTTTATAAACTCACCACTCAGTGGATATTCTCCACTTCCTTGCCAGCATGTTATTTTCCCAGCAACTGTCCCCTCTCAATCTCTGCACTATGGAGATTCATACTAAGAGTTTTTTACCACAGTCCTGTCTGTGTATGGCTTCAGCCATTGTAAGATTCTGTTAACACCATGTGATGATGAAATTTCTGAGTTTTCCTGTGTGTCCAGAGGATGTGGCAGTGGCATGGGTGTGGCAGCGTGGTGCTGGCAGATGGCTGCTCCTTGGCAAACTGGCAGTGGCAATGTTTGTGCACAGAGCTCTTGGCTTTAGAGGCGAAGCTGCCTCTCCATGGCAGGCGTGGCAGCTGTTGCTGAGTTACCCTCTGCTTTCATCTGGTGGTAGTGGAAAAATTAATTGAATTGCATCTTTTCATCCCTAGCAAAGGGATGTGTATGACTGGGTGGGTGAGTGGGTGAATGAGAGCAGTTAGCCACACGTTAACCAGCACCATGAGTATTTGCAGGCATCCGTGCTGGGTGTGTGCTCTTTATTACACTTCTATCTCCACATGCTCAGCTTTGGATAAGTAAGCTTAACATGCAATCCATCATTTCTGTAAGTGCCATAGCATTGATCTGGTTACAGCATTTACATGCCTGTGGTATCAGTAATTTGTTCTCTGAAGATCTTGGTTTGCAACAGGCCATTTGATGGCTTTTTTGCTGTTAATCTGCTGTTTGGAAACCCTAGTTAGTGTCATAAAATGTCTGTCATTGACCATTTTTTTCCTTGTCATCACTGGTAAAAAGTACATCAGTAAGGTTATATATTTCTATGTGGTGCTGTTTGCTTCTTCATATAAATTTCAGTTATTGATAGACATGGGGAAAGCCACACTCTTAGTCCCTGGGTGTTCTGGCTTCATTCAGAGAAAGTTCATTTTAACATTTAACAGAATGATAAATTACAGGGATGAGTATATTGGGCATAGGTGAAGAGTGGCACAGGGTTTTCTTCAAAGTAGTAACTCTGAAAAGTTCTAGTGTACAGATAATTGTACACCTCATAGTGAAATTTTAGCAGAGACATTAAATAAAGAGAGATGTGGTTCTAGAATTATAATATTGCTGCTGGACTGGTACTAGCATAAAGAGTGTATCTGAAATAGTAAATTTTTAAAATTTGAAGAAAACTGGAGAAAAAAGACAAAGGTATACAGGCAAATACCTTTCAGTAAAAGATTTGGGGTTTGTTACATAGCTCATTGAAAAAAAAACATTTGATGGTAGCAAAGTGGATCCTTCTCTGTAGTTCTCCAATATGGTTGTGTTTTTAGCCATTACAATATTTTCCACAGAGTCCCCTAGAATAATTTTGAATGGGAGGGGATGAAATCCCTGCTATGGGGATGACCCAGTGTAAATCTTGTCCTTGTGGTTGAATTTTCTCTAAGCTCTAATCTGTGGACTCTTTGAAGTGAACTATAAAACAATTCCACTTTTCTGTAGTCAAGCAACTCCAAATGCCTCTTTCAGCAGTGTGAATCAGGAAAAATTATCTGCTTATATAAGTCCCCAGTTGAATACACCTTAAATTTGTGAAAATACCCTTCAGTACTTGGGTATTCAGTTGAAATGTGTTTGGTCAAAGAAGAGTTTTTAATTATAATAAATAGGTTTTGAGTTTTATTTGTGTTTATAAAGGAGTGTGTTGGAATCTCCATAAATATTATCTGGAGCTAATTTAATAAAACTTTGGCTCATCAATTATCTTAAAACTAATTTAGAAAAAGCACCAAGATTTCTGTATTCTAATTTTGTTTTGGTTTCTGATATTGTTAGGATAAATTTTTTTGAAAAGACCAAAATGTCGCCTTTTTGGAGCTCTTCAAATATGTGTCTTGAATACAAAATCATTTTTATCCCCGCCTTTGTTGGACCCTCTGTGTAAATTCACATTGGCACCTCATTTGGGACAGCTCTGAACATATTTTGATGAAGAGCTGATTTTAAAGAGATTATTTGAACCTGAGAACATCATTCTTTGGGCTCAGACAGAAAAGAATGGAAATAACAAGGAATAGCAACTTTGTCTTTTGGAAAAGCCAGAATAGCTGTGATTTCATTTTTCTTCAGTCACTTTTGTTTCCTACAGGTGTCGTTCATCCAGAATCTTGTGTTTTGTGTGGAGAGAGCCTATCGTGTACCAGATTTTGGTGTCTGGGAAAGAGGCAGCAAATACAACAATGGCAGTCCAGAGCTACACTCAAGGTAGGTGAGCAAATGTAGCTCTTTAAGCCAAAGCAAGTAGATGAATGAAAAGAATTCATGGGGTGAGCTAAAAATAATAATGCATGTTTGAAATAAATTAAAGTTCTCTAAAGACTGAGGGATGTATTTTGGGAAAATGTGAAGATAATTTCATCATGATATGCATGCAGAAATAACCACATGGATGCTTAGCTGTTTGAATATTCAAATTCTAATAATTATGTGCAGCTGCATGTCTATCATTGTGAAAATTGTGCTCAGAGCAGCTCAGGGTCTTGAGGCATGTGCAGTGGGATTGGAATCGGATCCACAAGTCTGGTTAGGAATATCCTGCTTTAAAAAGGTGTTGAATCATGAGTTTAAACTTTCTCATCTCCTCCATGGTGGGAAGAAGATGCTGGAAACTGGAGAGTAGCTTAGTGCCAAGCTCTTTTCCAGGTTCCACAGATTCTGCAGATTCTGAGCCCTGTCAGGGACAGGAGCAATGCTGTTGGCATTTTAATGCTGGAGTGGTCCTGCTCACCTCAGAGGAATTGCTCGTGTGCTGTCTGCCTTCAAGGATCAAATCTGTAATCTGACAGCTTAATTTTTCTAGTGTTAGTAGAAGTAGTACTATTAGAAGTAGTGTTAATCTAGTTCTAGTGTTATTGTTTTCTTCACTTTTTGACTTCTGAGGTTTTATTAATCATAAAAATGGCTATACCTTGGATATCTTAAGATTTTTAAAACATTGTTAATCATCCTAATTATCAAGGGCTTGCAAAGAATACACATTTCTTCCAGTCTTCAATATTGCCAAACAAGTCTGTGTTGTCATTTGAGAATGAATTCATTTTTTTTAGTTCACATGCAGGCATGTGTATTTTAACCTGTAGGTATAGTTACATGTCCTTGCAGCAAAACTTTTAATTTAGAGGTTTTTTTCAGGGCTTTCATAGAACCCTTTTATCAATATGAGAACTAAAACCAATCCAAGTTGGTGTTATATAATCTCCTTTATTACTTTGCTGGTTTTCTTTTCTCCTACTGTGTCTATGAAATTGTCAAATGCCAGACTTACATGAGCATTCACATAGAGAATCAAATGTTTCTTACCACATCTCACCTTGCAGAAATGTGCAAAAGGATCACTGAAATTCCTGTGTCTCCTATTTGAAGCGTTCTGATTATTCAGTATGTGAATTTCCTCCAGGGAGAACTGAGCATCTTTTAAACAGATGGAAATGGGCATGCTGTTGTGTCTTAATCTATACTGACATTTATAAGTTGGATTTTTTTAAGGGTAAGGCTTTGTGAGATGAACTGGGCCAATCTACCAGATCATTGAGCTAGCACCAGGGGAAGCACAGAGCTTGGTCCTAATTTAAGAAGTAGACATTGGTCATCAGGAACAAGTATTGCCCCTATTTATCATTCTTTGTGTACATGTGGATGCTCTGCTTCACTGTAGAAAGCTGCTAGGCAATTTCCCTTGTTCTCATAAATCAGGAAAAATGGATGGGCAGCATGCACCAAAAGACATATTTAGATATTACTGAGGAAAGCCGTGGGTGCACTCAAATATTCTCTATACTTTATGTTCCAACTGCATATACCAAAGAGAGCTATAAAAACCCTTTTGTTTTAAATTGATGAAGCAATTACAAGTATCAGGTTTACTCACAAATGATGAATGTGTGTCTTCTGTGATTGTGGACCCCAAAGTGATCTCTTCAGGGTCAGTGTTATGGATGGCGCCCTCCTGACCCTTAAAGCCTCTGCTGGAAGTCTCCATACAGCCTGTGTTTGCTTTCAGAATGAGTAGGTAATTTTGGTATTTTATTGAAAGTGGCTTTCTTTTCAAAGAAGATATTATACAATTGGAAGTCTGTGAATAACAGCTGCACATTACAGCCTGTGTTAAAAGATGCAGATATTTTAAGCCTTCACAGTCTCGGTTTCTCTCTTAGTACAGCTTCAAACACTTCTGATAAATGATAAATAGCAGAACACTCTGTGGAGCAGGTCTTCACTGATGTATGCAAATTGATGTCTTTTATTGGTTCAAAGGCAAGATTTGTAACAGCTTTTATTGTAGTGTGATCCCTTCCCATATGGCTGAGCTTCACAAAAATTAATTTGTCCTGTAGCCGTTTGATCAAGCTGCTCTGCAGGCATCTGCTGAGTACCTGTGCAAAGTGCCTGTGACACCTCCCATGTGCACTGGGAGAATCAGGGAATTGCCAAAGTGCAGCATCCTCATATTCCAAAATGAGGCTGGAATATGGACTGCAGAGCCTTGGTCTTGCTCTTTTCTGGAGTGGAGGTGTTACATTGCAATAGTGCTGTCCTTCCTTGTTCTATTTTGGGTTGTATAGTTACAAAATTATCAGTGATGTAGAAATTTTTTCTTGTTTGTTTATTTTTCACATCCTCTGTGGTGCTTGATGTTCCAGTTGAAATGCACAGCACCCGGATGGAGGCAAGAAATTGAACAGGAGGAGGATTAAGAGTGGATATACTTGAAGGTGTATTTTGATTTGCATTTGCTAAGAATGTACAAATTTTAGTGTTTGCCCTCAGGTATTTTACTGAGGGGGTGAATCCAACAATTAAAAGTTAGTGGAAATTATGAATGTTGTTTAAGGGCATTTACTAAATCTCTTTTAGCAAGCTGGAAGTGGTTTCTCTAGGTTAGTCTCATCTTCCCCTGCCCTAAATGTGGCTCAAGGTCAAATGTTACCCATAGCATTATGATTTCAAGACTGCTCTTGATAATCCTTGACACATTCAAATAATTGGCAGCTCCAGGAAGGTCTAAGGATTGCACCTGGTGAGGTTCAGTGGGGACATTAAGGAGAAACCTTTTCATTTGAAGCACAGAGAAGGAAAGAACAGAATGATCAAGACAGAATCTCTATCCGTGGAGACTTCTCTAGTAGAGGCTGTGGTTTACTTAAATTGTTCTTGGTTATGATACCTGGCTTCAAGTGAGGTTTTCTCTTGGGCTAGAGGAGTTCCATATGTCCCTTCCAGCCAATGACTTCATGATCCTGTGAAATTTTCAGAGGAATATTTCGAGAGGGTTTGAGTGAGGTTTTGTTTTGGGCCCATCTCCAAGTAAGAATTTTTTTTCTCCCAGCAGAGTCCCACAAGTCACTACAGTCTGTTCATAGTGGCTTAGTGAGTGGAGGAAGGAACATATTTATTAAAATACATTTTGCCATTAATTCATTCTGTTAAGAGACACTCCATTTCTTTTGTTACGAAATTGTAGAGTATGAGGAATGTATTTTTTATACAAAGACATGAGCATAATGTTTATTACAAAACCTCTTTAGTAATTTGCCCAACAGGAAGGCATTAATCAGTAGGAATGAAATGAGTGTGAAGTGTGATCACAGTCCTGAAGTGTGCTGTGCTGTGTGATTGTTCACTCTTGTAAAGACACACTTGATACAAAGGCTCTTCACAGACTTTTTTTCTTTTAAAACAACTTCCTCCTGTTATTTACCCATAAAACTTTTGATAATCTAAGCAGTTCTTGTGTGCATGGTGAAGGGAGTGATTCACAATGTTGGGATGTTTATATGGTCACTTGCAATTGTGAGAGTAGTGGGGTCTCCAGGGGCTTTCAATAATCAGAGGTAGAAAAATGGTGATGAATTACAGTAAATTATTAAATTAGTCTTATTGTAGAATGATGACTGAGTCTGCAAAGTAGAGATGATTTCAAGGAAGCAATACATGTTTGCCTTGAATTTCTTTCAAGCAGTATCCTATTTTGTAGCCAGATTGAGTAGTTTTATGTTATCTGAATACCAGTTGAACATTTATTACTTCTCTACCTTTTATCAGTAGCTTTTTTCTCACTCTGAAAATATATCATGTTGATATTATGACATAACTTGAAAGGGAAATATGAGATTTTAACATGTGATACAGCCTCCAGTGTACAGGATTTCTCTGTTTTTCATCTTCTGTATCTGCAGTTTGATAATAATACTGAATTCCTCTGAAAAGTTCTGTTCTGAGTCATCATGCCAATTTGTTTGATCAATGGCTAGGTGATAATTAGAATAGAGCAATTTTTAGAACAATTACTATTTTTTTTCAAGTACTTGAAACAAATCCAGAAAAATAATTACATTCCCAGTACTTCTGAGTTCAGTTTATTTCTTCATCTCATTCTCCAGTTCTAAAAGCTTTCAGCATCAGAAGACTCCAAACAGAGGCAGCTGCTCAGAGCAGGCTGTGGTTAAGCTGGGCAGCTTTCTCTTCTTGAGCAATTAGAACTGAAATCCAGGAGCATTATTTGTGGCAGTGTTTCAAAAAGGAACATTGGGGTTTATAAATTATAAAATGTGAAATCAGTCTGAAGTATTTCTAATATTAGAACCAACAGAGGTAAAGTAATACTTAAAAAACCAAATTCTGTAACTGCATTGAATTTTTTTTTTCAGTATTTTCAATATTTTCTGTGTAATCATAATTAGACCCCATATTTAAAATATGGATTTGTTAGTAATCATTTGAAATTTCATATTTTACATTAATAGATAGTACAAATCAGTTTATTTAGAGTAAGGTAAAATGTTTGCTTCCATCCCAGAGTGATGCATGGAGTATAGAAAAATAGAGATTGAAGCCCAGTCCCTGTTTGCAGATTTCAGCCCATATAATTGTAAATTTTTTGGTGGGGGGCTTGATGATGAAGTTGTTTGTCAATATAGTCACAACTCCTCTTATATAGAATTTAGGACTTGTCAGTGCTTATTATCTGAATATTTATTATAACTCAGTGTTTCATTAATTATTTTTATAAACAAAATAAGCTAAGCTTTTTTTCACTGGATGCTCTGGGTCTGTTTTACCAGACTGCCTAAGAGAATGCAAAAGGTGTTTGTTTAAAGAGCCTCTGGACCTCTGGAGTATTTGCAGGCCCTGCACTTGTCTGTCCCCACTGAGTGAACAGAGCAAAGGCCTTTCCTTTCCCTACCTGAGTGTTTGCATTCGACAGAACTGTCACAAACCTGGGGCTGTTTCACTTTGTTTGTAAACTCTGGCACTGCTGGCAAATAGCTCATGTAACATTTTACTTTTAGATGCCCTGTGACCGTAATGTCTGGAATTTTGGAATCAACATGCAAAAAAAGTAGTATTTTATGTGTATGGTAATGCTGTAGTTCCTTACTGCAGCTGAATGGCCACATGTGAAGTTGGCCTATCTATAATGATATAGCCTTTAAAACTGAGAAAAAGAGAGGAGTGAAACTGAAAGGAGAAGAATGCTTCTTGACTTTTTTTTTTTTAAATGCTCGCAAGGAAAATAGAAAACTACACTTTTTTAATGAAAAAACATTGTTAAAACATATATTTTTATTTTTTCTGTAGAATTTATGCAATGTTAATATATAATTTTAATATAGAATTTGATTGTTAAGTTATATAATTATTAGCAATTTCAATCCTTGGTGTCTTTAAATGTGAGTGCTAACTTGAAGTCTTGTTGATGGAATTTCTGGGTCCTGTTTTCTTTGTGATGAAGTGAAATAAAAGATGTGTCACTATATGGTCGACATCAGAAATCCTTCTGTTGAGAATCCAGATTGATGAGTTCTTTTATTATATTGAAAGCTAGAAATCAGTCTTTTAAAGATTAATGCTTGAGAGCTGGTTTGAAAAATTGTGCTGAAGTAAATCCTCTGTCTGTACGCTATTAGCAAGACCTTGAAATAGATAGTGCCAGGTGTCTGATAGCAAGGTGAGAACAGAAGAGCTTTTGCCAGCTGGTCTCTGACATTTGAAAGCAAATAAAATCGCTGAGTAGTATTTCAGAGAAAAGAAAAAACAGCCTACCACCAAAACAACCCCAAATCTGCTGCATCATCATTTCATTCCAATAAAGGTTAAGCACGAAATTCAAATCAAGAAAAGATCATGGCACTGAAGGCTGTCAAGCGTGTGAAGGTTTAGCCTGGGCTTGAATTGTAATACCTCTGGGTTTTTGTTCTGTTTTCTCCTCAGCTCCGTGGGACTGGCAAAAGCAGCTTTAGAAGCAATTAACGGTTTCAATCTCTTTGGAAATCAGGTAATAAAAGTGTTTGGTTTCCCTCCTTTTTTGTTCACAGTAATGATTTACAGGATGGATCAGAGGATGTTTAGAAGCATCTGCACAGTTTGTTAGATTCCAGCTTTAAAAAAAGTTTGCAAACTGATTGCTGCTGTTTCAGGTACAGAATTCATCTGATAAAATCATTGGTGCCCTTAGTATCAAGAATCACTTGGGGTTTTTCCTTAAAAAAATTCTAAAGTAGTTGCAGCTTAGTCTGAAAATGAATTTTGTTCCCAAAATGTTTTTTTCCTTCAGAACTGTATCTGTTGCTGATGCTAGAATATCCCTCCACCTTCAAGCATTACCTTCCTTTTGTCTGCTTCCTTCATGTGGCTTTTGATCAAGACTTAAACAAGCTGCTTTTATATAATCCCACGTTTTTACCTGTTTTTAATTTCAGTGTGTTGCACAGCCATAAAGTCTTTTCTCATCCTTTCATGTGGCTTAGATCAATTAGGAAAGCAAGCCTTTTCTGAGGCTTTTATACCTGTTGTGTATTCCCCTTCTATGTCAACTTTTTTTGGTGCTATACCTACAGTAGTCTGTAGCTAAAATAGAAGAATAGTCTTTCAAATTAATGGTTCAGAAAATGTACATATGGAAGAGAGATGCCATACATTTTAAAAGCTGATGTCAAGTGTTCAGAACTAGGAGCTAGTAAGGATCTTCAGTAATGATCAGACACTGCACAATCATTGTTATTCTTTCAGAAATTACATTTATCTATAGTCTTTACCTTCCCAACAGTTTCAAGCACCAGTAAATGTGGCTGCTGAGTTTTTTTTTCAAATTACTTTTTTCTGAATTCTGAAAGGGATGAATAAATTGCTGAAGCAAGACAGTCTAAATGCTTTGAGAGTTTATTTCTGAGATCTGTAGTTGGCATTAACAGAACCCATTTTGACCTTCAGTCTATGCAGAGTTTGCCTTTGTGCTTAGCTCCAGCTGTGTTCCAGTAGCTTTGAGAAATCCCTTGAGCCCCTCAAGAGATTTGTTTGCACCTGCAGCTGCACAGGTGCCACCTGCAGAAATCACTGCTGGGGGACTGCTGCTCACAGCAAGAGCAACACGTTAAAGACTGACCTAGGCAGAGTTGTTTGTGTATGAGCTGCATGTCCTCTATTGGTTTGGGCAAAAACAATTTTTAACTCTTTTTTTTTTTTCATAAATCAAGTCTTTGTAAAGTGTTCTTACTCCAGAAATTTGCAGTCTTCAGAGAAGTGAAAAATAGTTCATTTGTCAAACAAGGTGCTTGTGGGTTTACAAAATGCAAATAACCCTGCTCTTGAATCCTCAGAGAATCCTTCCCTGCAGCACAGATTTTGGAACTGCATGTGTAGGCAGGTTGTGTTCAGTTTGTAGATGAGTTTAGAGATTTGTGAATAATCAGAATCTGGATTAAGAAGAAAGTTAACAAATCATCAAAGCCAGTGTGATTATTTGTGTGCATTCTTATTGCAGCAGTAATCAGTGTATATCTTGCTACAATGACTGAGAAAACAGATTATTTTCCAGGAGTACAGTGGACAAAATGATTTGTTTAGCCTAGTAAAGAAAAACTGAATATTTTTATGATATCTATGTGTAATTACAGGGCACTTAAAGAGTAAGTAAGAATAAAACCCTTTAGAAAGGCATCTCAGTGGATGGTAGAACTGGCAGACAAACAAGGGTGGTGAGGTATTTATGTAGAAACTTCACTGGAAATTAAAGTTTTTAATCATTAGAATGGTGGGCTCTGAAGCAGTCTTCCTAGGAAGGTAGTATACCAAAGAAACTGCTCTCTAGAAGAAATTTGGTGGATTTATGAAAATCTCTGGGATTTATGACCATGGTGGAATGAGCTCACATTGAATGTGTCTTCCAGGGAGGGAGTGATGCTAACGTTCATTATCAGTTGCAACATATATGAGGATGACTGTTCAATAACAAACCTGAATTTGCAAGAAGTTGCCTACTGGTAATAGCTCTAAATGCTGTTGATTCTGTTTAAACTCTATCTCAGCCAGGGGAATTTTTTTAGTGTTTCAGGAGGCATCAAGAAGTTGACAGAGAAATACAGTGTAAAATTACTGATTTTATTAGGAAGTAGATTTTGCTAAGGAGTAGAGGTTGGTGATGCAGACCTTAAAATAACTGAAAAGCAGACCATTTTTATTTGCTATGAAAGTCCTTTTCCAAAGCAGTACCTGTGCTGAATATCCAGTTGTTTGTGTTCTAACTGACTTGTAATGAAATATTCAGCATCACTGTTTAGAACATTTCCTGCATGCACAGGGAAGAACGACTACTATTTTTTGTTTGTCTTTAAAACAGGCCCCATTTTTCAAGAATTAATGGAAGAGTTAATTGCTTGAATGAATCATATAATTACTAATCAGTGAAAAAGCCTTCTAATTTTGGCTCTACTTCAGTATGTTTAAAAATCAAAATATTTTTGACTTGATGTTGCATTCTGTTTTCTTGTTAAGATTTTCAGCTACCAATCAATGACAGAATATCCTAAATTGAAGACAGAACCACTGAGTTTCAGCAGAGTTCACAAACCTTCTTTCCTTTGCCTTAAACAAATGCAACGTTGCGTTCACAGGGCTGCTCTTGGTCTGTCATATTTGTGGATTTTGATGCCCATAACCGGAACAGACAGACACTGTGCTCGTTGCTGCCCCGGGAGTCCAGGTCTCATGTAAGTCATTAAAAGAAATTCATCTCAACACAGTGTGGAGAAAGCAAGTGGATATGAATTCTTAATTTTATGATGGACCTTCTGATCTGCTTGATAAAGATGGAATTTTCTGGGAAGGTGTTAAATCTTTGCTACTTAGGGTGTCACTGTGATGTAGTTGTTTTTCTGAAGAGGAACTGCAATGGTGTTCTTTATTTTTTTAATACTTAGATTAAAATGGTGACCTCTTGGTAGCTTTCTAGACAATTTTGAAATAAAATTTGAAGTAACTTAAGTGAGATTTGCAGCCTTGGTGATTTGTTTTTCTTTTGGCCTAGTTTCCACTGTACACTGTGTCTGCACTTTTGAAACCCTTTGTTTTAGCTTTAATTCTTTCTTTTGTCTAGGAAAAAAGCCTTTAAGGTTGGCTTATCATAAATTGCTGAATATGAACAATTTCTTGTTGTTATAAGCTACCGTTACAAATCTATTTCCTTAGTGAGTAAATCTAAGTGACATAAGCATAGATTACTTAAAAAACATCTATTTCAGTGCTAGCATCAAAGGTAAATTTAGTGTTAGAGAATCAGTAATTTAAAATGAGTGATAATAGAGTTCTACTTTTTTGTTCGTTCTGGACTATAATAGCAGCTTTGTTCATGAAATAGGCTATTAATCCTAAACATTAATAGTTTACTTATTGTGTAGAAGAATTATAGCAGAGTTGTAATGCTGGATAATTAAAATAAAAGGCACTGTCAGCTACTTTTTTATTGTCAAATGGTCTTTTAGAACGCTTGCTGTTTGTTATTTGCTGGAGACTTGAAATATTCAAAGAGAAGCTGATTTTATAACTTATCCCATAGAAACCTTTGTGTTCTTTTCTTCCTTTTATGGGTTCATGTCTGTCATACTAGCAGAAATGTATTATTTTAAATAGTTAAACATCTTGACTGTATCAGCAGAAAAATATACTTTCTTGTGTGTTTCTAGAAGCTTACCTGTAGAGATGATGCACTAGTTAGTAACTTGTGTTTTTAATTCATAATGCATCCATGTGGTTCCTGAGAAGGTTGCTAACTTTTTTTAAAATTATTCCCTTATCTTCTTAATTGTAAATCAGATAGGCTTGTTTGTTCTAGCACCCTTGGAATATTTCTGAAAAACCTGTTCAGAAATGATGGTTTAACCATAGGTACTTCTCATCATTGCACCTTCATAAAATATTTGTGCTTCTTTTTGAGCATATGACACCCAAATGTTTGTGTTTCCTCCAGAAATAATCTGGAGAATGTATCTTAAAAAACAAACAAAAGTTGCAAAACACAAACTTTTAGAATGTTTTCAAATATGCCTGCACATTATCAGCTGTAAAACAGGTGACATTCCAATTCATATGACTTACCTTCTAAATTGTGTATCTGCACATTTGGTTTGTAGTTTATCCTGATACTTCCTAAGTAGTCTTATTTTCACACTATATTCCTATATTAGCACTGTGATTTTGATAAGATAACGTTCCAAATGTGTATTTCACTTAGTAAGTTACACAGTCTTTGTGCACCAAACAATTGTCAGGGATCTAATTAAATTTGTAATGTCCTATTTCTCCCTCTCCTGCAGAATACTGATGCAGCTCTTCTGCCCTGCCTTAGTTATCCTGCATTTGCTCTGGATGATGAGGTTCTGTTTGGTCAAACACTCGATAAAATTATTAGGAAGTTGAAAGGCAAATATGGGTTTAAGAGATTTCTGAGGGACGGGTACAGAACAGCACTGGAGGACAGGACGCGGCGTTATTACAAACCAGCAGAAATCAAGGTAAAACCCCTGCCCCACGCCTGCCACCCCTCAGGGAATGGGATTGCACAGGGATTCCTGAGGGCTTCAAGGCAAGGAGATGCCTCTCTGTAATTTCCACGTGCAGTTTTCAGACATTGCTAAGTCAGCGTTGAGTCATTGGTTTGTTTTGTAATGAATGTGCTTTCATTTACATTTAGGGTACAGTTGATTTCACATAACAAATAAGGAAATTATTTATCATTTCATTTAATTTCACAGCTGACTACAGTCTGAGTGTGTGGAAAATAATTTTTCTTTTGATCACAGTATTTATCAGTTAAGGTTATCTAAATGAAAATTCATTTCTTTTTTCCCCCCATAGTTTCTCTGTGAAAAATAAAAAGTAGATTATTTAAATATTCTGCTTGAGAAGGAGCCACAGCAGATGTAAAGGCACAGTTAAAGTGCCCACAGAATCAAGAAGCGATAACCTAAATGTACTAAAAGATTTTTGCATTCATGCTTGTCTTTTGTTGCTTAGAAATTGCTCTACAGGATTATTCAGATATATTTCCTTAAATGAAAATAATGAAATGTCTGATCAATTTTTCTTATTTGCAGCTTTTTGATGGCATTGAGTGCGAATTCCCTCTGTTTTTTATTTTCATGATAATTGATGGTAAGTATAGCTTTACATTCCTGTTCCTTAAAGGCATTAGAGAGATGAGCTTTTAGAGGAAAGACACAAAATTATTTTCCTGTCCTGCCAAAATAAACCATAATGCAGTGACACTAAACTTCTCATTGAGGGTTCTGCCTCCTGAGTTAAAACACCCCAAGCATCCCAACCCCCTATATTTCAGCATTTCTAATGTGAACTGTTTTTAGAATGTAAAAATTTTTATATTCTTACCCTTAATCAGGGCTTTTTAAGAGCTTCAATCTGTGGCATTGTCCTGCATTGCTTTTTAGGCCTAAAAAACTTTCAGATAGGTTAGACCTTTGCAACAGCATGGGAGAGAAAAGGGATGGAGAATGGCCTGCCACACTCAGTGTGCACCAGGGCTTCTCAACTTGAGCTTTGAGTGGCAATTGAATCAGAATTCAGAAAAGAAGAAAGGGAACCAGGAAAGGTTTAGTTTCCTCCTGGCCACGATTTTTCACATAATCAGTCTGATTGAAAAATAAAACAAAATAAAAAAATCAGAACATGAAAAATGACACTGCCTAGGTCTTGACTTGAGGACAGGAGACACACCAAAGAAATTCGAGGGATGATCTCAGGATGGAAGCCAGAACTTGCATAGAACAGTAGTCTGAATAAGAACATGAGTAGGGTTACAACTGTCAAAAAGGTTTTTAAATGGATTAAAATCTGTCCATCTTTTCTTTCTCCTGTAGCACATTGAATAGCTTTCAGATAAAGACAGTGAGGGGCACAGAAATCTGCCATCAACCTCAACTCCTCTGCGGCCACCCACAGATTAAAATATTATGTTTGAAGATATAATAAGGTTTCACAATTGATATTTCTAAAGAAATGTTTGACATTTTTCAAAGAGTGAGGCCCAAAACTGAGGAGAAAGGCACTGACATTTAATGCTGGCCGCTTGCAGTTTTGAGAACAAAAAGATAGTCATCTTCAACTGAGGCTAACAAAAGAATAAAAAAAGCATTTTATGCTTCTTGTATACAAAAAACCCTAAAACGACCTGCTTTGCACATCCTGTCCTTGTCCTTTTTGCCTGGACCACACTTCTAGGATAATTTTGCTGGTAGATTTTATGCAAATGTCTCCAAACCCACAAGCTTCCTTGATGCAGAATTTGAAGTGAATACACAGCAATGGCAAAAAGACAATGACGTGGGAGGAGCAGAGATTGCTCCTATGTCATGACTGTCCTTGAGTGTTTTGAAACATTTCACTTTAAACACACCTTTTTTGTGTGCAAACTTTGATTACATTTGTGTCTCTTGGCAACTGTATATATTCCTGTATATACAGTCAGGAATATGTAAACGTGTAGTGAACAATACTTGTCAAGCTTTGGGTTTGGGTGGAGTGTTGAAGAGCCATGGAAAGAAAAAAAATTTCAGTGGTTGAAAAAGGGAATATTACTGTAAGATTTATACTGCAAAGCTAAAAAATGTTAAAAAATACTCTATTTTAAAACATCACCGTGCTTGTCAAATAGATCTGTGTTTTCTTTGATGAGCAGAATTGGATTTTATATTGTTGCTGTATATTTCATTTAAGGACTTTCAATGAACTGAGCATCGATCATGCTAGGGATTCATCTTGGGAAGCTAAAACAATTAAGAGACAGTCTCCAGTGGCAGAGGGAGTTGACTATTCTGATCTTCAGTTCAGTCTTTTAATTTGCATGAGCTATTTAGTGTGTAGGCATTTAATATTTAGTTTTGAAAAGTAAACACTGGATTTTTTGCTGCTTCTTCTTTTATGAACTTTGAGGTCATGGAAAAATTATTTCTTTCATTAAATCAATTATTGTTTGGTTACTTTTAGGTGTTTTTAGAGGAAATCCTACACAAGTAAAGGAATATGAGGATCTTCTGGACCCTTTGCTTCAACACACACCTGAAGGTATTATCTGGAAATTGTTCTTCTGAAATATTTGTAGGTTTTTATTGACTTGAAATGATAAAAATACTGACTTTCCTATTAATGTATATTTTAGTCAGAGCAAAGGAGAAGTAAGAACATCAATATATTTCTCAATGACAAAATACTAATTCTAAAATAACCTCTTTTATGTAGATACATTGCATCATAATGTGTGATAATAAAAGTAACGTTATCTGGGAAATGCTATTGCTGCTAAAGCAAGATTTACACTGTGCCCCCTCATTCCTGCCCTCCTTCACCTGTGCTTCATTGTTTACAAAGTTCACTTTGACTTTTCAGGCAAATGTTAACTACCAGCAGTCAGATTGTTTCGATGTCCTCAACCTGGACATAGTTGAGAATTACTCCCATCATTCACTCACTAAATTTTGCAAGCTTTAAAAAATAATTTGGCATATTTGTATAAAATTGTTTCTAGCTTAGAGCTGGGAAAGTGGCTACATAATAGTTTTAATATAAATGTTCTCTTATTTAAATTGGGCACTTCAGAATTTTTGTGGCACTGCAGACAAGGCTAGTGAAGACCTACAGGCACATCCATCCAAAATTCAGTTTAAAAAAGGAAAAAGACCATAAGTTTGGGTGGGAGGAAATGTCCCAAGAACAGAACAATCCAATTTTGAAACTCAGCATTTTAGTCACCTGTTCTTACATCTGTGGTACAGTTACACAGGTGGATGCAGAAGATGACTTGTTCTTTAAACTTTTTGAAGTGAACTAATTTCTGTAAGACAATCAAACATTCCCTTATCAAATTTGCATTATGTAGCAAATTTTCCTTGCTGGTTGTTGCTTTTTTCTGATTATTGAATATGTGAAGGTTCGTGGACACTAAATTAATCTTGTGATTCCTTTTGTTGCTCGTCATCATCAATGTCACATCTTAAAATTTCTGGGTGTGTTTTGGTGCCTCACTCATTTGAATCTAGTATCTGTAATAACTGTTGCTTTTCTATTTTTTCTCTGCTTCTTGCCAGTAATTTTTTTTTTCGAAGCAGAGAGTAAAACACTACAACTTTATACCATTTGTCACCTGTTCTTTATCCAAATTAATTCAGGAGTAGAGCAATATTAAGGTGAAATTTAATTATACAGGAAGCATATTAAGTTGCTTTTCAATTGCATATAATTAGGTCAATAATTTGTAATCATGTGTCTAAATTCCTGATGCATGTCCACTTAAAAAGTTCTGAAATAAAGTTTATTGATCTACAGTGATCAGCAGTACCTCTGGCGTAATTCTAGATACAAGGTATAGATCTTCTAGTAGAGAAGTTATGCCATTTTATTTCATGTTTCAAAATTCAAGTGCTGGTTTTAAACATTTAATTAACAAAAGTATGCAAAACCAAGTTGACTATTTCTGACCAGGAATTTTAGTTGGGAAGAGTTGTCTAATACTGAGCCTGTGTTAAGTAGGGGGCACAACACCCCAAGTGTTTCACTGGGACCCAGCTTTCATTGCTTTTGGCTAAGGCTTCTTAACTGAACTGCATTTTCCTTCAGGTGACTTTTTTTATTTTTAGTTTGCACAGAAGGTGCTGCACAGACAACATCACCTGTTCTGGGAAGGGCTTCTGAGGAAATGTCTGGTGAAATACGAAGTTGTTTAATATTGCCCTGAGATTGCTCACTGCAGAGATAACAATGAATGACAATCTCTATTCAGTCACACTGTTACTGGGGTGCCATATTTCCTGGTTTGGATGCACTTCAGCTTTATTAGGGGACTCCAATCAATTAGTGAGGGAAGTGATGTATACTCACTGGCTGTGCTTGCTGTCCCCAGGGTGCCCTGTCGTCCCCAAGTATTACTATGTGCCTGCTGACTTTGTGGAGCCGGAGAAGAAGAGCCCGGGCAGCCAGCGACGGTTCCCCAGTAACAACGGGCGTGATGGGAAGCTGTTCCTGTGGGGCCAGGCTGTGTACATCATTGCCAAGCTGCTGGGTGAGAGCTGAGCACCTTCAGCAGCTGTGCTCTCTGTCCTGATCGTGTTCCTCTGGGATCTGAGCCACACATTGGCTTGAGTTTTAATGGACCTTGAGTGGCCTGTGTGTCCTCTGCTCTGGGGCATCTGTGACAGACAGAAATTGCTTTGCAGTCTTTTTGTTTTTATGCTACATACTGTAAAGCTTAGTGGAATATTTCATAGAGCACTGAAAATCTAAACAATGATGATAGGTTTATTTTTTTTTCTGGCTTCCCCTCTTATTTCCTTTTCTTCATGACAGAGTATATTAATGTGATGCTTTCTGGGTTAACTGTATCAGCTGCACCCGTACAGTGGTGTCTGTAAGTGATTTATAGCATTTAATTCAAATTATTGACTGCTTTAAGCAAGACAAGTTGAAACTTTGAAAAGTTGCAGTCTCAGAGAAAGTTAATGATTCATTCATCTGTGTTATTTTTACCCTTGTAAAAAGAAGAAACTGTGTGGGCAGTTGAAAGTGCATATCAAAGTTTGACCATTGAAGGTTGTTATGGTGAATTTCAGTCACAAACAAACTCTCAGTCTCATTTGGAATGATTTTATTATAGGCTAATGCAAAAAGAGTGGTTAATCCAGAAAAATCTTCACAGTTGGCTTTTTTCTTTAGTATTTCTTTACAGAGAAAGATAATTATATTACTTTATTTTAACATGACCAGCACTTACCTGGTAATCAGTAGGTGGAGTTCTGGAAACTGTTTTTCTTTTAACACAGAAGGGAAACAGGCTGTTGGTAATAAAAATGAGAAAAATTGAAGGGGAGTTTAAAAATTCAGCAGTTGGCAAGAGCAGTGGGTGTATCTTTAGGTATGGAAGGACAGAGTCTGTCTGGTGCTCCACCTGTTTGGTTTTGCTGTATTCCTTGCAAAATTCCTCTTTTTGCCAACACTTCACAGTAAATGCAGGCAATCTCACTGTTAATTAAAAAAAAAAAATTCTTTTCTAAGAGTATAAACCAAGTAATCCTCCAGTGTGTGTGTGTAGGTTACTGTAGTAGTTCTGCTAGTATTGGTCTTGTACTAATATTTGAGTATTTCTGTACCTGCAGAATGCTGGTTAAATAAGTTCTATTTATAGTTCACTAACTGTTGTTTGTGTAACATAAACATTCTTGCGTTTCAGTTCTTTGCTGAACATTCTTAAACACTGCTTTTTATTTTATTTATTTTTTAATTTTTTTTTTTCAAAATTTAAAAGTAATTTTTTCCTATTTCTCTCATAGTCCTTGCAGAGAAGGTTTGGAGATCTTACAGCAATGTGTTCCTCTGAGGTTGTTATATCAGGAACTCCATTTATTCCTACAAAGTTAGAACTGGTGCATTCAATTTTGCTTCTTTTTGGTGAAAACCTACCCGAATAACAATCTTGTCCTTGGTGAAAGTGTTTGTGTGTTACTTTGCTTGTTGGTGGTTGCTAATTAAGTGGAAGCCTGGCTCCAAATACTTTGATATGTGGGAAGGTATTGGTTTCCCATTTCATTACCCATTCAGAAATCATTGTGTTGCCTCCAGGGTATCAATTAATTTGTGTTTGTTCAGCCTCCTCTCTCCTGCTGTGTAGGCAGCGCTCGGTTTCACCTTTGTAGCTCCTGCTGCTGTCTCTGGGCCTGGGCTCTGCCTCTTGAGCTCCAGGTATTTCTAAATGCAGCAACGTGAGCCTGAGTCAATTCCTACCCTCCCACAGAGGGACAAACAGAAACAGGGAAGGCAAAATTTTGATCCTTGTTACAGATGCTGAGTAACAGAGGCAGTGAAAGCTCCTGTGTGCCACTGTTGGAGGGCACCACATGTTTATGCAACTGAAAAGCTTGTTTATGAAGGAAAAAAGCATGTGTTGTGCAGGTGGAGATGCTGTTTTTCACTGAATTTCCTTCTTGCTCTGGATGAGGAGGTTTGTAAAACCTTTATGTTAAGGTCCCCATTTTGGAGCACGGGAAAGGAATCCCAGGTTTTCAGCTATTTCATGCAACTGCAAATTCACTCAGTCTTTTGTTTAGTAGCTCTCTTTCCTTTGTTTTTCCTTAGAATTTTTGTATCTTGTTCTGTGGATTCAGTGCTCCCTAGAACCAAGAGTTTTAGCAATATTTTTATAGACCAGATGGGATAAATGTTGTCAGCTGCTGCTGATACAGATAGGGAACTAACAAAGGAATCTGCTTTTGCAGTCCAATACACCTTTATTTCTGGTAATGGTGATGGATATTTACTAGGAGTTAGCTTAAGCTTTATATTAGTCTTCTGATACAGTTCTTTTAAATATGAAATGATTCTGACCATATATTTTAATTACTGAGAAATGTAAATCAGTGTTAAAACCAGTGGGAATATTTTCAGTTTTAAGCTGCTGCCTTCTTTTACTCCACAGCGTAGAGCTCACAAACATTCTTGTCGAGGCAGTGTTAGTTTTCTGTTGGAGCTGAGTGCAGCCATGAGTCACTTCTGGTTGAGATGAATACCTTATTCCCTTGTGTTAGGGCTTTTAAGAATAGGTACAAAATTGTTGCCTTTGAGACAGAAGAAAAGAAAATGTATTGTGACTTACTCTGTAGCAGAAATTAGATGGAGTTTGGACAGTTTCCTGTCAAAATACAATTTTGGTAGGAGAATGCTTATTTTAAGGCTATAATAGCTCATACTAGATTATGAACCTGTATTTAAGGAATTTCTGGAAATTTTTTAATAGTGTGTTTTTATTAGAGTGCTTAATTTTTCTTTTTTTCCAGGAGAAGGTTAAAATACTGGAGTTTTAGGTTTGATGGGGTTTTTTCCCCCCATGTAAAAAAAACTCCATGTAGAAACTGCTTGATTTAAGGTATTTTTAATCAGGTTTTTTCACAATTTCTTTCTGAGATGCCATATTGAGAGTTACCTTTGATATCTCTTGTCCTTTCCAGGATTCAGGTCATGTGATTATCTTGAGATAGAGGCTGTCTGCTTTTCTTCAAAGCTAAACTACTTCTGCTGGTCATTTAGTTTATAGTTAAAGCTCTAGAATAATTCCATGGTTGTGAATTAAGGGCTTCTTACGTGACTTGTGTTGTAGAGTTTGTTGTCTGCATATAATCTGTGAACATATCTTTGTGAGCAAATAAAGGCCTGGGTTTTTATACTGCAGTGTTGTAATCAGCTGGAGCAAGAACGATGCTTGAGTCATTCGTCTTAAAATTAATGGAATTCTGAGTTTTTCAGAATATGCTTTTGTAAGTCATTAATCTAAAACAAAGCAGAGCCAACTACAGCACAAGTTGACATGACTTCTTCACACAAGCTGCAGAAAGTACTCAAGTCATTCTGTATCTTCATTCTCATTTCCTTTCAGCTGATAAATTAGTGAGCCCTAAAGATCTGGACCCCATTGGACGGTACGTGCCCCCGCAGGACCAGCGGAACGTCAGCATGAGATTTTCAAATCAGGTAAGCACTAGCTTAGTGTTACAATATTTTTACAGAAGAATTGTCATCTGAGTGCTGTATACGGTCCTCTAATATTGCAGTTAAAGTGCGAGGAAAGTATTCAGTGTGTGTGCACATTTTCTGAATTGATGGAGGATTGCTTTTTAAAGGAAGATTGTAATGTGCAGTTTTGGGGAAGTGATGCACTTTTGCCTTTAAATGAAGTGATGCAGTCAAAATAATAGATAAAATGTAAGTTTAAATAGCTGCTAATAAACAGGTGTGTGACTTTGAGTTATAGCTTATGGCAGGAAGGCAAGAGTGAGCCTGCTTTTCTTATTCCTTCAAAGTGGTTTCAACTGCAACATATTAATATGTTTAGTATTTAGAGTTCCTAAGAGCTACAAGGATGAGGTGGTTTTTTTGTTTGTTTGTTTGTTTGTTTTTTGTTTTTTTTTTTTGGTGTGGTTGATACACTATCCCTAAAGGTATTTAAAAGATGTGCAGGTGTGGCATTCAGGGACAGGGTTCAGTGTGGGTTTAGGAGTGCGGGTCAATGGTTGGACACAATGACTCCTGTATTTGGATTAAATGCATGGCAGGAATGAGTGACCAGAGATGGGGATGCTTGAAACATGGTTATTCAATCTGTAGTGGATGGGACAGCAAGATATGAACATGTCTGTAGGTAGGGAACTCCTTTTATTAAAGAGGTAAGCACTGTGTGTATGGAAATGTGTAGCTCAAAGATGTGTTTCAGCCTTTTTATTTCTGGGTAGAAGGACTGTATATTTCACAAGTTCCTTGTTCAGCATTGTGAACTTTTTATTGAAGCATAAGAGATGAAATATTTATCTTAAGATTCACTCCAAGTTCAGAACTGAGCAATGTTTTTCTTGTTCTATCCAAATGCTGCTTATCCCCTCAGTTTGCTACTATTTCCTGTTACCAAGGTAATCCATGTGCCTGGCTGTTGGTTCATTCATAATGAGACTTTCATTGTTCACAGTGCAGCACTTGCCATGTTCACGTGAGATGATGAAAGCTCAGTGATGTCATTTGTTCCTGGTTTCTTTGTTTGTTCTGACACCATGGGATTGTGATTGGGACAGAACCTGGGGGCTGCTGGCCCTTGTAGGGAGCCCTCAGGAAGATTGTATGAGTCAGGGTTGCTGCAGCCCATCCAATTCCTCTTTCTTTGATTCTTCAAACCAGTCACTTTTAATGTGCCACAGCTGAGCACTTTGAAGAAGATGAGGCTTTGTTCTCAAGGCACTCCATGACTCATCAGGAAATGTCTTAGCAGAAAAGCATTTTCACTCCTATTTGGGGTACCCAGTATGTGATAGGCAATTTCCAGATCTTCAGAGAGAAATAGCCTCTACTCTGAGAGCTTCCCAAAAGTGATAATGAATAATGCAATGATAATTGATTTTCTCATGACTTAGACATTGAGGGCCACTTAGTGAGTCACTAAGGAACTTAGTAAAATACAGCTACCCAGTAAAATTCAGCAATGTATTAGGGACTTCAAAAGTTAGCAGTGTTGAATGCATTGAAAATAACTTAAACAACTGCATTTTGATATTTTACTCCATCTGAAATGTATGAAGAAGGAAAGAAATCCTGGGCATGCCTAGGTCTGTTTTATAGCTCTGTTCTTCCCAGTGGTGATACTGCTTTGCCATAGACTGTGCATGTGTTTATTTCGTTTGTAAATGCCAAAACTATCCTAGATGTGGTTCCCAGTGTGGGTTAGAAGGAAGGGATGTCCTTCTGATTTAGTGAGAAATGGAGACTTTGGCATTGCAGCCTCTGAGCAGCAGTGTAGAAATGGTGACCAGAAGGGTTCATGTCCCTGGCAGGCCTCTAGGTGGTTGTGGAATTTCTTTGGGATTGTTTGTACTGAAACAGCTGCTGCAGAGTTTTGGGTGGTTTTACTGCTACAGCACTGTCAGGGCAAAGTGCTCCTTCATGCAGATGTAAAATGGGTCATTGTTAGAAGGTTAAAGATGCAAAGATGTCCTGACATTGACTCTCGTGAGCTGTACCAGCAAAGGTCTTCAAGTTCCAGCCAAGAATCTTGAGTCTGGCTTTTTTAATCCACATTTTAGATTTGTTTAACCAGCTTGTCTGAATATTTGATGATGCCATTTTATCTAATTGAGCTAATTTATGCAAAATCAGTATCTAGTATTTGCCTTAAAGTGCAGGAAAAATACTGTACAAAATGAGAACACAGCACATCTTAATGATGTCTTTAGAAATCAAAAGTAGTTTCTTCTCTTTAATGATGTCTTCTCTTTTCCATATAGCTAAAGAACTATTCAATTAAATTGAACAGAAAACTATTTCCACTTGTATTATATTTTATTCCTGTAAGCAATAAACAAGGATATGTAAAAATTTCAGAGGCCCGTGTATATAAATTTTGTTATGATACAGTGGTTTGGAAGGAGATGTAACAAAAAGAAGGCTTTTTTCATTTTTATTTGAAGCTCTGTGCTGAGTAAATATTTCTTCAAGAGATGTGTTTTCCATGTAGGCATATTTTCATTTTGTGCTTGCATTGACTATAAACTCTAAGCACTTGCCACTGAAAAATGTGACTAATTTAATATATTTGTGGCTTCAGTGCCACTACAAAAATATGTCTGATACCCACATAAGAGTGTAGATTTAAGCAAGGAATGGAAAGTATTTCAAATATTCCAACCTTACTTTTACAGCTTGGAAGCATCAATGAAGAATTAGTTAAAGTAAGGTAATATAGACCTCCAAAGGCAAAAGTGCTATGAACTCTGTATATATAACTATGTATAATTACAGCTGTGAATGCATCAGAAAATCAGATCAAGGACAATCTCACTGCTTGTAGAAAACTGAGGCATCAAATGAGCAGTACAGTAAAAACATAACGGCCACTAATACTGATTTTATCTGTTTATAGTTTGAAGGAAATGTTTTTTCTCCTAATTCAATGCCAAAAGCGGTTCTTTTCCACTTTCAGGAGGCTGTGTCCATATGTTCTTTCTTGGGGAAGTGCCAGCGTGGTGCTGGAGCAGGGCTGTCTTTGCTGGGTTTGTTCTGTGTTCAGAACACACTGAAGTCTAACAGCAGTCAGAGGGGTTCTCTCTCCTCTGCTTTGCAATCGTCATGGTCAGGTTACAGCCCATTCAGGAGTTTAAAAGAAATGGAATCATGCATACTCTGTTTACTTTGAAAGGAGATAATGCTGGGAATTGTGGTTCAGGGTGACTCTTTAGAAGAGCTTGTTTTACTCTTTACTGTCTCCAGATTCAGGAGAGATTCTAACTCAGTTTGGGTTGTTGCATTCTGTTTTGGGAGGCTGCAGTGTAGAAGAGAGCCTGGGTGCTAACAATAACGTTTTAGAAATGAGGTAGGGTGGGGTTTTTTTGGAATTGTTTTGTATTTTACTGGTGCATGTGAAAGCTGATTTATTGCTGTCATATATTGAATTTATTCTTTAACAAAAAAAAATCATAATCTGTCTAAATTGCCAGAGTAGGACTTCTTTATCTTCTGAGTTGAAATATGTGTTTAGGGTTACAGTTAATTAACTGAATTCTCTGCATGTGATGACTGTATTCTTTTAATGTTTTGCTGTGTAGAGTTAACAGTCATTTGTAAGGATTTTTTTTCAGTTACTGGGAATTAAGATTAATGCCTATTGATGAAGAGAATTGGCAAGAGAATAGTCAAAATAATAGACAGCTTTTAAAATTTATTTTCAGAGAAATAGATAACATGTAAAGAAGGAACTAAAATTATTGATTGTAGATAGACTGAGATATTGTAATGTTTTTATGTTCAGGATTAGAGCATGTCTGATTTGGATGGAACCACATTGGATGATTTGTTTTGTCATGTTAATTGTAAACATATTCTTGCTTTCATTCCTGTTATTGCAATCGTCTGCCACAGTTAACACAGCTCTAAACCTGCAAATGCTCTTTTGGAATTTGAGGCACATACGTGTGCTGTGCTGATTTCAGGGCTCTGGTGTGTCCGTGCCAATGGGCACAGGGTGGGCAGCAGTGGTCAGTGCTGCCAGAGCAGCTCAGAGCCAATGGGCACAGGGTGGGCAGCAGTGGTCAGTGCTGCCAGAGCAGCTCTGGACAGTTGGGGTGTGGCTCAGGAGCAGCCGGGGGGCCATGGGGGTGCAGTGCAGTCTCTCCTGGTGTGAGCTGTTTCCTGCCTCTCCTCTCTCCGTGTGCTTGGGCAGCCCAGTGGGCACCATTTCCCTTGGGGTTCCTCAATGCTCTGCCCCCTTTCTCCCAGGCTCACAATAAATGGGGTTTTTTCAGAGTTCTGAGGTTTCCTGGCAGTGGAAGCAGCAAGGCACAGTGGTAACATCTGTGCAGTGAGAGTGCAGCAAGGGCTGATACTGAGCTGCTCTCTCTGCTTGTGCCAGGAATGGAGTCAGGGATTTTTCCCTTTATCTTACCTCCAACAGTTTATAACCTTGTTAAAAACCATGATTTCTTTCTGATTTTTTTTTTTATTCTCCTTATTGGAGAGGAAGAACAACTAATCAGTCTTCTATCTTGTTCTTCTGCGGTATATTTATCATCTGCACAGCGTGCAGAATACAGCAGAAACCAACCCTGCTGCCAAGGATCCAAGGTGGAAACACGAGGCAGGAGGGGGAGCCTGGGCAGGGGGGCTGTTGTGGTGTCTTGGGGAGACAGTGATGGATGTTGTGGGAACAATACCTGAGCTGGCCTTATTAGGCTAATGAGAAAGCCAAGACGTTAAAACGGAACTTCTAACAGCAAGATTTATTTAGTGGAATATTTATCAGTTTAATGTTTTTCCATATCACTTTTTTTAAAGTATACAGTAAATGCTACATAGCACAATCATCATTGAAAAGGGTGACTTACTTTTTTTAGTGTTTTATCTGTTATTTTGATCTGTGTTTCTCTAGGCCACTACTTTTGATCGTCCAGGCTGTGACATGTCAAATGACAGTAACACTAACTTTGTTTAATGTTGCAGCAATCCTGTAGTTGTACTGCAATGATAGTTATATTTTTTCCACAATACTTTGAAAGATCTCGTAGTTCTTCACACAGATTTTGTGCTGTGCCAGTTGTGCTGTAGCTGCAATTGTGTAGCTTTGGCTTGTGTTAGAACCAGCATTTACTGACTGCTGTAAATGAGCCCTGTCCTTGGCTGGGTGTGAGAGGCAGAACTCGTGGGTTATGTAGAGTCTACAGGCCATGGTTACCCAGTGCTGCTCAGCTCTTTATTGAGAGGGTAACAATTGAGTCTTAACTTAAAGACCGCTGCCCAGGTTAGATCACAGGCTGTTTGCAAATCAATAGTCTTGGAAGGGGCTCTTTTGTTTTCAGGTGGGGGAGGCGTTTGCATTTTGTTTGTT
Source organism: Eopsaltria australis (assembly GCA_034509425.1). NCBI lineage: Eukaryota > Metazoa > Chordata > Aves > Passeriformes > Petroicidae > Eopsaltria > Eopsaltria australis. The sequence continues at coordinate 132,875 of JAVTVJ010000341.1, read as the reverse complement.
ACTCAGTGATTATGACTGAGTTTTGGGTTGAGTTTTCTACTGTTTGTATAAATGCAAGTAACAGCACAATGATCTTATTCTGAGCAAGAAAATCTTCTAATGTCACTTGAACTTCTGACTTCATCTGGTCTCTTTGTGCACATACTTTCCTCAGAAACTTAGTTCATGTGGCAAAAAGTCCAAAATTTTTAGTGCAAATGTAGTGCTGACAGACTTCTGGGAAAATGTTACCAAGCATTTCTTCTGCAAATCTTGTGCAAAGATCATTATTGATATCAAGGCTCACAGCTGCCTGAGCAAGCAAGTGTTCCCTCAGAACCTCTTGTTCTAAATCAATGTCAATCCCTGTGTCATCACAAAAAATGCTGTCTTTTTATACAGTCAATAGAAGATGTGTTTAATTCTGCCATTCATGTTCTGGTAGTTTCTAGACCAAAGTTGGCAAGAAGCATTTTAGCAATGAAAATGTGAGGTGCTCTTAGTTATGTTGTTTGACAGCCAGTGAATTCCAGAGGAGTGAACAAGGACCAGGGGGGTTGCTCATTGTTCATTCCTCCAGTGACAGGAAAGGTGAATTGCCACTTCAGGACCCAGGCAGTCAAGTCAATGATTTCACCCAACATGTTGAATTCACTCCTATTTGCATGGTTTCCTGGTGTCAAATACTGGTATTTATTTCAAACATGAAGTGTCTGTGTAATAAACAATGCAAGGAAATGCAGCTGTCCCCTGTAAAATGTAATATGTCTTTCATGTCACTAAAGAGCAGCTGTCTGATGACAATTTTTCAGAGTAAAGGGTTGAAATCATCAGGTCATTATTTCTAAGATGATTTTATTGTTTACCCAAAAAGCTGAATAATTTCACTGATTACAAAAATATGTATCAAAACATTAGGTCATATTAGGCATATAGGAGATGTGTTGAGTGGATAAACTCTGAATTTCTGTATGAAATAAAATGTTTTCCCCATGTAGTTCTTCTTAATTAAAGAAAGCCCCAAACTAATCCAAGCAGTGTAATGATTACCAGAAATCTGTTTATTACTAGTTCTCCAAAATGTGTCTTGCAGAGTATTATTGGTAGGACAGGCTTCCTGTAGTCTTGAGATTTACAAATCTCTCAATTTGCTCACACCCTAAGAAAAAGCAATGCAGACAGTGCTGTCTATCATAGTTGTGGATTGTTTAAGTAGCCATTGTCCCTAGTCATGCTGTAGTGAATAAAAACTTCAGTTAGCAATGGCAGTAATGATTTTGTCATTATTTTCTAGGGTCCTTTAGAAAATGATTTGGTGGTGCACGTGGCCCTGATAGCAGAAAGCCAGCGGTATGTATTTACTTCTGTTGAGTACCTGTGTATTAAGGAAGGGTTGAACAATACATCTGAAATGGTGTAGAATAAAATACTGCTACTCATACACATCTGCTGTCAAGAGAATTGTTCAAACTGTTCTGTGATTTGTCATTAAATGTATCTGCATTTCATTTGTAGCCTACAAGTTTTTCTGAACACGTATGGCATCCAAACCCAGACCCCCCAGCAGGTGGAACCAATTCAGATATGGGCTCAGAAAGAACTTGTCAAAGTAAGGAATTCTGCATTTAAAATCATTTATCCATCTGTATAGTTCTTTTGTAAAGTAAGAATTTCTATCAGGCCTTGTATCTCTATAAGCTATTGTCTACATATTTCTGTCCTCCTAATGCAGTTGCAAGGTGTGCTGGCACGGGAAGTAACAGATGCCTGGGGCTTTCAGGGAAATGTGGGCGCCCACATGGTCTGTTACCTGCCTAAACTTATTGCCTGAGCCACTTTCAAAGTATAATGAATGAATAATAAAATTTTAATAACATTAGTATCTTGGTAAACTGAATGAATCTTGATGGAGAAACAAGCAAATGAGCAATAGTCAAAGAAATGGGTTAAGGCAGTAGGCATAAACCATCATAGGATTTCATAATGCAGCCCCTGGAACAGGCAGTATCCACATCTGTGATTGTTTTCCCTTGGGTTGACTATATCCAGGAAGTTTTGGGTTTGCAATCCTTTTGGTTTACCTCTTTAGCTGAGCACATTCAGCATTCCACAGTCAGAAATTACTGGGATGAGGGATCTTCTTCAGGATCCCATTCATCCTCCCTGAAGGCTCTGTTTCCTATAGGGGCAAGGAGTCTTCTGAGGGACAAGCACATCCTTCCAGGCCTAGGCTGGCCCTGCTGGTCCTGGGTATAGATCAGGTACACCAAGCTCCTGCCTGGCCCTGTGTTGGGCAGATGGGCTCAAACAAGAGCAATGAATGTCTGGGGGCAGTGCAGTGACAAGTTCTGTTTGTCAGCCCCACCAGTTGTAGAACAGATGTGGGGTTCTCCCTCAGAAATTAGGTCACATGGCCAATGCCATGATCTGCATCAGGAGTCTGTAGGACACAGGAAAAAAGTGAGCCCAAAAATAGAGAATATAGCAACATATTTTGGGTTTCTTAAGTTTGCAAGGATGAAGGATGTACTAAAACCTGGCTGTGGCTTATTCAGAAAAGTGCTTACCTTGAATAAGGGCTGCCACTAACACCTGAGAAGTACTAAAACAGGGAGAAGAGAATATCCGTGTTTCCATTCATCCTTGTTCATTTCTGAAGCCATTTTTACTCACTAGCTTTCATGATAATATATTCCAAAATATGTTCTCTTTGTCTACATCTGTCCTGAAATTCTGTACCTGAAACTTTGGTTTAACAAATGAATACTCTGTAACTTTACTACAGGAGTATATATTGTCTCTGTCATCCATCACTTCTTTAGTTTCCCTGACAAAAAAATGAGACTTTCATTAGGTTTTAGTATTATCAATTAAATACCTATCTATGTAAAAGTCTGTGTTAGGATTTATTTTTCTAAAGCTGTTGAGACATCTGGCAATTCTGACACCTCCTTTATCCTCATGATGGGTAGGCACAGCTGCCTCATCAAAATTTACTTTACAAAGGAGTGCCATGAAAATATTAATTCACCTGATACTAAACCTCTTCCTAATGGGCTTCTAATAAAGGCTCTGCCAGAGCTGTGAAGTAAAGAGAGTGTTTGGTGTGTTATGAAACTGGGCTTGATCTCTGGGCTTATGCCAATAACCAAAATGAACCAAAAAGCAAACAAACAAAAACTCCTGATAGTATTTGTCATCCTTTGTGGGGAGAGGAAGCCAACGATGGAGCAGTCAATGTATCTTGGGGAATAGAAAGTTGATCCATGGAAAATATGGATGTCAGTATTTCCTAGTCTGATGTTGTCAATTCTTAGGAGTATTTCATTTAATCAGAAACTTTTGAGCTGCTCTGGTAGCACATGATAACAGTTTAAATCTCTAGACTTATTAACAGGCATGTGCCTGAAAAAGTGCTGTAAAACAAATGGAGAGGGACTGAAAGTACAGCTTGAAGTCACATAAACAGAGCCACAAAGTGGGGGCAGCAGGGGAGTGAAAAGGAAAGGAAGAGATAAACAATGAAATGGGCCAAGGTACACGTAATCCATAGGAAAAATGTACATCTGGAGTGGAAGCAGGGCTCAGGAGAGGAGCAGAACAGCCCTGGGCATGGACTGAGAGAGGAAAGGGAGCACAGAAACAGATGGTGTGCAAGACCAGTGCAGTTTGGGTCATGCTCATAAATCAACCCAACAGCCCAGTCTGCTTTCGCAGCCATTTCTTGCTATTAGCAGCTTTAGTAATCCAGAATTGAAGGGCTTTTTAATAAAAAAACCCAAAGGTGCTTGCAGCAGCTGGACTTGAATGAAACTGTGCATTGTTCAGTGCCTGGTGCTGCATCTGAGCTTTGATTGTAACAGATCAGGACAGAGAACTGTCACTGGAGGAGGAGACTGCTTTAGTAGCCTGGGTATCAGCATGGGGTCTCAAGCTAGAGAGTCTTCCAGAAAACAGTGTTACAATCTAATGCAGTTCTGCTTTTGTTAAGAAAGCATTTCATGTTCTGCATTCCGGCAAAATGAAGGTCCTTTTAGTGTAAAATTGCCCTGTCTACTGCCATTCTTCCAGTCTCCCTTATTTACCACAAGAGGAGGTCCAGCATTGTTTGGCTTTGTTATGCAGAGATGGGTTATTGAAAGCTCTGTGTTGTGATGTCTCCGTCCTTCCCCATTTGAATACAGTTCCTTACTCTGGATGAACAGGTCATGTAGGTAATTTTGTTTATTTTCTATTTTAAATAGCTCCTGGTATTAGTGCAGAAACATGGGCAGGATCAGGAAGCCCCAAGCTGACAGCAGTAGAAAGCTGTTGAGTGTAATGTTTGTTCAAGTGCTTGCTTTTATTTGCTTCTGAATTATCTTCCTATAACATAAAGATTGAACCTTGGAAAATGTTCAGAATTCTGAATATTCTGCAGTAATGGTGGTTTCCTTACCTAAAACAGGCCAAATAAGGAAAAATTACATCTTTCAGTCAGGTTTAACTGGTACGTTTATACTGTATTGCTCACAGATTTGTTGGTTTCTTATGGTTTTATTCTCATACACGGTAATAAATTAAGATTATTTTGCAAAATTGTATCAGTTGAAGTCAGGCTAGGCATACATAACTCTAATTAAGAATCAAGCTATGAATAATGAGATAATTCCCTCTTGCTTGTGTTGCTGATGCATTAATTTTCCAGATTTGTACTAAAACTAGAATAAAGATCTTTAAAGGGTTCTTATATTACCCTTTTACTTTTGTATACACACTGGAAAAGCATTACAGAAGGCAAATTTGGCTAGCCAATAAATGCAAATGAACCTTTAAAAATTATTTCAATAAGCAATTTGAAAAATCAATAAATATTTTACTTATATAGAATAAAAAAGTAATAGGAGCAAGAAGTTAAAAAGAGGATGTAATATAGAAATCAGCAAGTGTTTTTTAAGAAACCCAACCCTGAATAGAAATAACAGCCACATTTTCTGAATTGTTTTCTAATCAAGGCAGACTGCACACAGCCTTCTTTGTGAACTCTGGCAGGAGCATGAGAAAGGCTGGTATCTAGGTTTTTATCAGGTTTCCTGATTCTTTCTCACAGGCTTACTTCCACCTGGGAGTCAATGAGAAACTGGGATTATCTGGAAGACCCGACAGACCCATAGGATGCCTTGGAACATCAAAGGTTGTTGCAAGAAAAGTTTATATTCTCATTATTGATAAATATTTTAGATAAACATTTAATCTCTGTATGATTTTAACTAGAATTGAAGTGGAATGTTATTTTATGCATATTTTATGACTTTCGAGTCCTTGTATTTGGCTCTTATGAATGTTTTAAAGAAAAGATTAATGGAAGTTTTCTCTCTCAACAGATTTATCGAATACTAGGGAAGACTGTAGTTTGCTACTCAATCATTTTTGATCTCAGTGATTTCTACATGTCTCAGGATGTTATGATGTTGATTGATGACATTAAGGTATTTGTAACTTCTCTTTTGAGTAACTGACAACAGTAGTCTGTGGGAGAGTAAACTGCAGTCTGATGAAACAGAAGACTGAAAGGGAAACAGTACACTGTGTATTATTGTAATACAAAAATAAACTTGCAGCTAGAAAGTGTATTGAGGCAAATACCCTGTCAGCCCAGTTTGAGTTCTAGTGAGTATCTTTGTGACAGAAAAACTGCCCCCAAAGTGATTGGGAATGCTGTAGGGCAGCAAGCAAATTATCATTTGTTTCTTTGGGAGAACAAATGTTCTTGGCTGAAAAAAGGAACAAGACTGGTGTTTACAGGAGATATGGGAGTCTTACCTGGAGCAAACACAACTTGGTTTTGCACAAATATTAAAACCTGCCCCCCCTTCACTGCCTGTAAGGTTGGCAGCAGTGCAGAGCTCACGTGCCACGTGCCCTGGGCTGGAGCAGCAATGTCAGTGCACAGGAGGTGGCCCTGGTGATTCCATCCTGGTGGCTGGGATTCAAGCCCTGGATCCCCACACACATTTTCTGGGTCACTGCCTGTAGTTCTGTCTCATGGTTTGCTCCATGATCCATGCATTTGCTTAGGAGTATTTTCAGAACACTTAGGAAATAGCAGGGCTTGACAGCACCTTGTACCTGTTACAGAAATCTGTTGGTGCTTTAGCAGCTGAGGGCTTTTTAACCTGTTGGGGTGTTCAGGGCTATAGGTCCTCTCATGCCTTGTCCTGTGTGTTCTGGTAGGTTGTGTTTGTTGTGTTGTTTGGGGTTTGTTGTGACTGCCATTCTCCCTTGCCCAGAATGCCCTGCAGTTCATTAAGCAGTACTGGAAGATGCACGGCCGGCCCCTGTTCGTGGTACTGATCCGGGAAGACAACATAAGGTAGGGAGAGAAAAGCAGCATTTGCAGTGTGGGATTTACCTGAGTGCAAGTTTAATAGAGTAATGGAGTTAATGGATTAATGGAGTTCTGTTTCAAATTTCAGAGGGAGCAGGTTCAGTCCCATATTGGATATGCTGGCAGCCTTCAGAAAGGGAATTGTTGGAGGAGTGAAGGTTCACGTTGACAGAGTACAGGTAAGATGTTTCTCCTGACTATTGAGTTCTTACCTCTGGCACTGGTACATGTATCCTTACTGCTTTTGGGGTTTGTGTGACTTTGATTTTATTTAGTTCCCTAAAAGTCAGGAGTCAAGACTCAAGAAATTTGGTACTGTTTGTTTTGTCTCAACAGAAACATGGGTTTATTTTAATTCCTTTTGATGAGTCTTTTGAAAGTCATAAACTTCACAGAGGATTTTCAGAAGGGAAAAGGGTGTTTTTTGTTAGGCAATCTTGTGAAATTACTACCAAAGGATAAAGGCACGGTGTCAAGCACTGAGGGATTTCTTTTGATTAGGTAATCACGGAGGGGAGAAAAAGGTGCTTCACATATATTAAAATTCTTACAAGAACTAAGATCTAGTTTTAACATCTTTGCTGTTTGAATGAATCTTAAAGCAGGAACATTCCTTCATTAAAATGTGAAAATTACCAAGACAGGTGCTGATTTTACATACTCCTGTGTGCTAGTTAATCTCAGTTTACACCTATTGAACTATCCTTTTTTTTAGAAAGAAGACTGAAGACAGAGTAATGTCTTCTTGTTCCCTAGAAAATCATTGATTTGTAGAAGAGCTGGGTCATTGCTAAAGGAAGTGCTCCTAGCTATGATGGTTTAAGATATCCCTAGAATCTTGAAGTATTTATGTATTTTTCCTGATCACCTGTAGGTCGTGTAGTCTCTCCTGGTACCACTGACTCCTTCTATAGCAAAAGCCATTACTGCCCATGGAAAACCTTTTATTTGGCTCCAGGGTTGTTGTTGTGGTTTGGTTTGTTTGTTGTTTGGTTTTTTTTAAATTTAAGTGCAATGACTTTCTTGTCTTGCAAGAAAGATTTACCAGGCAAGAAATTTCTCCGTCTAGCTGTGTCCTTATTCTAAGCACTACACTGGATGGCCATTGGGGAGTAAACTCTCCCTTGCATTCTCACTGACCTTCTGGAAAGATCTGTTTTCTAAAAAAAAGTAAGGAGGAGTTTTAAAGGGTTTAAGGTGTTGACAGTCACTGGTCCTTGTTTTGTTTGTTAGCCATTAAAAAGAGCACAAGGGAAGACTTCAAACAAATGTTTGTGTGGCTTGTGGAGAGGGTGGTGGCTGCCTTTCCTCCTGGGACACTGTGTACCTGCTCCAGCAGCTAAACTGCAGTCTCTGTCTTACTGCAGCTGGCACATTTTATTAACAGTCTTGTTTCATTACAGGGGAGGATTTGAGAAAAAGAACAAGGGACATGTTCTAATTCATGGTGTTTTCTTGAATAATTCATTTATTCCAACAAAATATATATTGATCTTTGTGAATTGTATTCAGCTGCATCATTTAGGTGCACATGTCGAACATGCCTAGAGAGAATGTGTGTCTCTAATTGGGTGAATGCTCTTTTTTTCCTATAAAATATACCAAATCTGATTTAATTTCAAATTTTGAATGCTTAGAAGATTTGTAGCTCTTTTCTGGTTTTTACCTTCATTGTCATCATGTGTTCAAGCAGATGTGCAAGGCAAAGAATGAATGGCACCAGTAATAAAAGGAAAGCAGGGTTTTTATATTCTGTCATCTCCCAGCGTAACAGATCCATGTTTTACTGCAACTCGTGTATAATGAAAATGGAATATAAAAGTTCACAAAACACACTCAGTTTTATTTAGCTAATGAGAACCATCAAAAGCAGTCTTAAAAATGCTGTAGTACAATACATTTCCTCTGGCAGTAGATAAATAGGGAATTGGTATAAATTCAGAGTGAATGAATTGTAATGACTGCATCAGATAAATGCAACTCTGAGTTTCAGCTGTGTCATCTTTTGAGATGGAAGTATTTGTAAGCTGCATTTGATGTGCAAACTTAGGCCAGGCATGCTTGGATTAGGGAATGAATACAGAGTGGGAATGCTCTTTGTAGTGTTTGTCTGAAACATCAGTGAGACTGACAGGAAAACCTGCCCAGCCTTCAGCCATGCCTGGCATAATGAGCACTGGAGTCCAGAACATGGGAATGTGCAGGACTCTGGGGAATGCAGATCCTCAGTCTCAAGTGTTTTCATCACCCCTGGCTTTGGGGGGTGGACATTGCTGGATGAAGCTGGACAGGGCAAAAGAACAGAACACGAGCAAAAAGGAGATAGCAGCCCCAAGAAACTTCTGCTGCCTTAAGCTTTTTCCTCATGAAAGAGCAAAAATACTCTGAAACTGTAAAAATATTTGGAACTGTAGATAAACAAACTACTTTCTCAATGGAAACCACCAGGAACCTACTGAGATGAAAAGACAGCTATGTAGTTACATGCGTATTTTAAAATTTCTTTTCAATTTTTCATTTCAGACATTAATATCTGGAGCAGTTGTTGAACAACTTGACTTCCTAAGGATCACAGAAACAGAAGAGTAAGGCTGTGTATAAATAGTAGTGATGACTTACTTGATAACTAAAGTATTTTCTAAACTCTGAAGAAATTAAATACTTATTTTTCAGGGCTCCTGTATTTAAGAGTTTGGAGGAGCTGGATCTTCCAAAACATTCAAAAGTCAAGAGACAGTCTAGTACTCCCAATGCTTCTGACCTTGAGCAGCAACCAGATGTAAATATTAATGACTGGAAAAACAAGTCAACATACGAGATCCTGCAGAAACTTAATGTAAGAAAACTTGATAAGAGTACAGTGTAACTTCATTCTCATGAATAAGAAATTCTGTGCTGATGCTCTTTTTACCAACAGCCTACTTGGATGAGCATGATCAGTGTTGGGGCACAGCTAACAACATGAAATGTCTGATGTGCCTCTCCATACTCAGGAGTTCCTCCTCTTTGTCTTATCACAGAACTTCCACATGTGTAACTATTAGCTCTCAGTTCTCCCACCTGCCCCAATCATCCTTGGTGCTAAATGACCATCTAGGGGGGGATCCCTTTGTCTTAATAATAGATATTTTATTGACAAGCTGCAATTCAAAAAACTTGAGCAGTGGGTATTCACTTGGATGGACTGGGAAGTTCTTAATGGCATCAAGGGATAGTTCCAATCTGGCATTTTTTTCCTGTACTAGAGGAAAACTACCAGTAACTGTTCTAGATCTGGTGTTGATACAAACACACCAAGTGTTCTGCGTGGTTCCCTATTTCATTACAAGCATTTCTGCTGTAAATGAAAGGACCTGAAAACAAAAAATCAGGAAACTTTTCCAAGGTCAAATTATTACAACGTAATATGATCCACAGAGAAGCCTCTGCAAGCAGCAGTGATAAGGATACAGCATAGATAGGGTATGGAATAGTTGTGAAATCTCCTTGAAAATAAAATATATAGACTTTTCTTTAAATTGAAAGGGAAAAAAGGCCCTTTGGTTTCACCTGAAATTTTTAATAGCTTTTCTGGCTTTGCTTCAGTGAAGATCTGAAGGCTATTTGTGGTTGTGTTGTTGCTGTTTTTTATTTAAGGACTGCAATTGCCTGGCAAGTCAAGCGTTGCTCTCGAGTATATTGCTTAAAAGGGAAGGCCCGAATTTTATCACCAAGGAAGGTAAGAGCTCCTTGCATCTGACTGTTCTGAGCACTGAGGAAGCAGCTGTATGTTTAGTTGCAATGCACATGAATAATAGCTGTGCACGCCAGCAGTTGTGGAGCTCTTTTCTCTGCCATTTAGAGCAATTTCTGCGTTAAATAGGACATGCAAATTGATGGTGTGGTGGGGAATGAGCTGCTGGATATATGAATGCTTTTAGATTGTTTGCAGGACAGTGCTGTATCTGGTTGTAATTTTGAATGCACAAATTAGAAAAAAATAGAGGATTTGACCTTACAAAGAAAACCAAAAGAAGAGACAAGTCTAGATGACTGTAACAGTGGGAACTATATGAGGCTTTATACTGAATTTTTATTCTGCTTTGATGGAATCTGACTTCAGTGTATCTGTGAAGCTCTGGTTTTGTATTATGTTATGGCTTTGTTTTAGAGCAGAAGATCTAAATTTCTGTAATATAATTTCGGAAAGGCTACTGAGGCTTTGGGATTTTGTGCTGCAAAGTTCACTGTTTTGTCTTCTTTTCAAAGACTGCCTTTTAGCTGCCTTTGTACATGTGAATACTCCTCAGAAAAACAGGGCAATTCAGATCAAATAACATACTCTTAGTTATTCCTCAAGCAGTGGGACTTACCTCCTGTTACAGAGCCCTGCTTCTTAGTTTTGGTAAAGCATGGCTGGAGAAGAGCTGTCATTTTGACATAAACATACCTTGTATCTGTATTGCTGTTAAAAATGTCACGGGATCTACAGGATATCCAGAGTTGGAAGGGACCCACAAGGATGATCGGAGTCAGCTCCTGGTCCCTCAGAGGACTCCCCAGTGATCCCCCCATGTGCCTGAGAGCATTGAGCTCTGTCAGGTTTGCTGCTGTGCCCACTGCCCTGGGGAGCCTGTTCAGTGCCCAGCCACCCTCTGGGGGAGGAACCTTTTCCTGATATCCAACTTAAACATCCCCAGACTCAGCTCCAGCCATTTCCTCTGGTCCTGTCACTGGTGAGCAGAGTGAGGAGTTCTGTTGCTGCCCCTCATGAGGATATTGCAGACCTCAGGGAGGTCTCCTGTCAGTCTCTTTTTCTCTGGGCTCAACAGGCCAAGTGACCTCAGCCATTCCTCACATGGCTTCCCTGCTAATCCTTCACCATCTTCTTATCCCTCCTTTGGATCATTTCTAATGTCCTTTTATTTTCCTTCTATTGTGCCCAAAACTGCACACAGGACTGGAAAGCCACATCACATGGAATAAAATCCATTGGCTTCTAACCCAGTGCAGTGTTGCAAGTCATGGTTAGAATCTGCACATTAGGCACACAAAGGCTCTCAGGTGGCCTTTCCCACCAGCTGCCTTTAGTGTTGTGAGGCTTTGGGAGCCTCAAGAGCTTTCTTTAGTCCTTTGTAGGTTGTGTTCTTTGCTCTAGAAACACCTCAAGGCAGATTCCCTAACCTCTGTAAGCAAGCAGTGTTACCACTTAAAAACATTGGATCATGATGATGAACTTAAAAACTCTGTTGAAATCAATTAGGTCAAAAAAAGGTGCAGTTGTGCCTCTGAGTGTTCAGAGCTAACTTGTACAGACCTTTTGGTGCCATCCCATATGAAGTAGTGGGTGATGATAACCTTTTTAATATGCACCTTGTATTAAATTCTCTGAGTCACTGTCTGAGAGTTCCCCGCAAGGAGAGTGCTGAGACTGACATTAAATAATCACCCAATCAATAAAACATAAATCTAAAAACAGAAGCTGAAGAACCTTGGTTTCTGCAGTTTGAGGATGTACCTTATGATGGGGTGTACCTTTATAGGTCAAATCTATATGTAGATACATTTTCCCCAATATATTGCAAGAACAGGTGATATTATAGGTGTCTCTATACCATGAGCACCAAATTCAGCTGAAATCTGGTCTGGCTTCTTCCATAACATTGTACACTGGGAGACTTGATTGCATCTGAATTTTAGATGTTGAGCATAATAGATAAGTGCTTTACTAAAGCAGATTCAGAATCAACTGATCTCATCAAACTTGCCTTATTACTGTTAAATGAAAACCTGTGCATCTTTTTTTTGCTTGTGTTTTGTTTTTGGTTTTTTTGTTCAATGCTTGTAGGTACTGTTGCTGAGCACATCGAAAGAATCTACAGACGAGCTGGCAGCAGAAAGCTCTGGTTTGTATGCAAATATCGTGTTCCTTCTGCCTTACACCACTTTTGTTTTCCTAATGTGTTTATGGAAAGTAAGGCTGGATTCCCACACACTTAAAGGGGGGAAAATGGCAGCTTTCCTAACAGTTGTATTGGTGCATGGCAGCTGAAGGTCTGGTTTAACAGGCTTTAAAAAAATCAAGAAGCAGTTTGTTACTGTTTTCTTTTAAAATAGGAAAGCAATAGGCTGGTTTTGCACTGAGTGCTATTGCCAATACACAGCCCTCATTAAATTGAAATAATGTGAGAAGAATGTTAATATTTTTATTTCCTACAGGGCATGATAAAATATTGTCAATAGCTTTGTGTAGGAAGGCTGGTGATCAGATATAAATAATTAAAGCTGATGCACTCGCTCAGATTTATTGCCCTGAAGTAATTTGCTTTGAGCCCGACTTTGACACAATAACTTTAAAAGGTTTCAGCAAGTAGGTTGATATTTACATGTTTTTATTAATTTCTTTGCCCTGAAGCTCAGTAGAAGTTTAATTTCTTTTTATCCAAGTTGAGCCTGTCCTGAACTCTGTTCTCTTCCTCTGTAACTATTCATAACAGGTCAGTAAATATAAATATATTTTCCATTTTTGTCTCTTCATAGAGTTAAGTGGGCCTTTGCCAATAATGAGGTAGAACCAAAATACCTTGGTGGTATTTTTTGTAATTAATAAAAATCAGAATATTTTTAGGAACAAAATATGTAAACTGTTTTTCATTTCTCTTCCATGATTGCCATGTGACACACATATAGGTTGGTGTTGCGCTACAGTGCTGCATTTGCACAGAAATTTTCTTCTTCTATTACCCCACATATTACTACTTTACTGGTACATGGGAAACAGGTAAAGTGCCCAGAAATCTGAAGTGCAGCTCTGTGAGATTTTTTTTCTGCTTATTTGCATTTTGATAGTATCAGCTAATGCATTTTTGAAATGCTTTGCTCTTGATCTTAAGAAGTGTGTAGCAGTTTTCACAGGAATCAACATCGACTGTTTGAGTTTTTTACTAACACCATAGAATATTTCAGCTTGTTCCGTATCTCTGTGGATAAATGATTTTTAGTAGCCTCAAAATCTGTGCTAGAAAAGCTCAATTACAGGTCTGTTAGGTTTGTATTTTGTCAGGAAATCATTATTAAATGTATTCATGTCTTTAACCATCCACTGCATATATGGAGAAATGGGGTTCTTAGAAGTTACAGCTTGTTTTTAACCTAGCAGGTGACACAAGTCTCTTCTTGCTGCACATGCAAAATGCTACTTCAGCATGGAATACACAGCAAAGCCTTGGTGTTATGTGTTGTACTTCCTCTCGCAAAATCGTTCTGACTCTTCCTTAAATAGATTTAAAAATTACCAAAGTTATCTTTCAAAATGATGAAAATGTCATAAAAGAGGAGCTGGCATTTCTTACCTGTCTTTGTTCGAGATGATGTCGAGATGAGAACAAAAAGCTTTTTATGGAACTGGTAGTTTAATGAGTTCTAACTAAATATATTTTTGATCCGTTAACCTATCTATAAACTAAAAAATGAAAATCTACAGAAGATTGCATAAAATCTGATCCAAATTCCACTTTGTAAATAATGTATGTATTCACTGAGTTAATTTTGAGATCTCTGCTGTGGCAGACTTCAAATTGCTGTCTGAATTCATTAAACTAGCATGTGATATGTAGTGGGATTGCTCTGTTTTTTGCCCTCAGGTCTGTTGTGCGCTTCGCAGCAAGTCTTTTAGGTAAACTAGTGGACAGCCTTGCACCATCTATTACTAATGTTTTAGTTCAGGGCAAGCAGGTAAGTCTTTGCTCCTCAGAACTGTATTAAGGAATGATAACAGAAACTAAACAAATGGCTTGTTCATTTTGAAGGCCTCTGATGCTTCTTTTAAAACTACCCAATGGCTGAAAAAAAACCTTATGAAAGAAGAAAAATCCAGAGAAAATAAATATGTGTTTCATAATTGTATTTGGAATTGAATAATAATTTTAATTAATGACAGAATAAGACTGAAAAACCAGTTCACCGTTTATGGAAGACAGATTTATGTAACTCCTTGGGTTTAAGGTCTCTGGGGAGACCTTGGAACTCCTTCCAACGCTTAAAGGGGCTCTAGTAGCATTGGAGAGGGACTTCTCACAAGGCCATGTAGACACAGGACAAGGGGGAATTGCTCTAAAATGAGATAGGGCAGGTTTAGATTAGATCTTAGGAAGGAACTCTTCCCTATAAGGGTGGTGAGGGCCTGGCACAGGTTCCCAGAGAAGCTGTGGCTGTCCCTGAATCCCTGGCAGTGTCCAAGGCCAGGTTGGACGAGGTTTGAAGCAGCAATGTTGGAATGAGATGATCTTTAAAGTCCCTTCCCACCCAAACCTTTCTATGGTTTTATCTGTATGCCATCTTACTTCACAAAAGTAGATGAAGTAATAAGGCATCTTTTGAAGGATTTCTTCAATGAAAATGTAACCATTCTTTCTGTGATTGAGCATAACACAACCCCTGGGTGGCAGATGAACAAAAGATCTTTCAGGGTTTTCTGTTTCAAAGAAACTTTAATTATCAGTGTTTTTTCCTTTCCTAAGGACAACATTATTTTTCATCCCCAGCATAATAATTTTAATTAAGTTCCTGAGTAGCTGCTTTCAAATAATACTAATTGAGTATTTCTGTATTTTTGTAGTAAATATATGTATGTGTATATCTGTTTATATGCAATGTTGTCTTACTCCAGACTGAGTTCTGGGTTTGTGCTTCTGGCGCTACTCATCTGTAGAGAGACTACACCTGCATGCAGCATGATTTGAGGCTCTTTGCAACTTCTTAACCTAACTTCCCTTCCTTGATCACGTTCTAACAATGATCTTTACCATAGCAGAAAAGCTTGTTCTGCTGTCTTACTGACAGTAGACAAAAGCAAAACAGAATTTTAACAAAATTCCTTTTTTTGTGCTTAAACAATCCAGTACCAGCAATATATTTTCTTAAAATTAAGGCTGTAACTTTTAGCATGCTAGTAGAAATAAGAAAACAAAACTGTAAATTCAATTCTGAATTTTAATTGAGCTCCACAGCTGAAATGTATGAAATTCTATTACTGTCTAAACCTAACGTACAGTCCTGCTTATAACCAAAGCAGTGGTCTTGTATTTTTATTTTAACTTGGAAAAATATATTCTGTATTCACTGTGGTTGTTAGTGAAGTTTATCACTTCAATAGCATCCAATTAACAATATTAACAAGCATCAGCCATTGACATAAAATTACCCTTGTATTGTGAAATTTTTAACCAGCAAAGCAGAGTTGATGCAGTTGAGGTTCTGAATTGCTTTGCAATGCTTTTGTTCCTGTTCGTCTCCTGAACTGTTTCCCCTGTACCACAGGTGACACTGGGAGCTTTTGGCCAAGAGGAAGCAGTTATTTCTAACCCCTTATCACCAGCAGTGATTAAGGACATGATCTATGAGAAATGCCAATTACAAGATGAAAGAGAAGCCGTGGTGCAGCAGGAACTTGTCATCCACATTGGCTGGATCATCTCCAACTCCCCAGAACTGTTCAGTGGAATGCTGAAGATACGGATTGGGTCAGTACCCATTGTTCTTTATTACTGCTGGGATTGCAGGGGAATGTACGGACTTCGGAGAACCACAAATCTGAATCAAGGTTAAAGCATCATTTACCTCCCACCTGTTCTATTTAGTTCTTTGACAAGGTGACCTACAAATAGGCTGTGCTGGAGTGTTGTCACATTCCATGGTATCTGCATTTACTTTGCTACCCACAGAAGTTAATTAATTTTTTCACATTTTGGAAGAGACATGCATTTGAATAAGCACTTCTTTGAAGAGGCCAGGTGCTACTGACTGAGATTTACAGAATCATTGAGCATGCTTTAGATGAACACTTAAGTGTTTCATCTTCCGTATTTTTTTCCATAGAGAAAAAGACAGCATTTCAGCACTGGAGGTAGATACCAGCAGCCTTTTTTCTAGCACACAAGATTGATATTTCTTCTTTAGCAGTACATACCAGTCATCATAAAACCAAAAATTGCCTGTATTACATTTAACTGGAAGTATCCTTTTGCACTTAAATGCTTTTCTGTCCCCTCCACAGGTCCATGTTACTTCTCTTTCCTCCTCTTCCTTATTCTCTGTAGCCAGTCATTTTTTGCAATTTTTTTCTTTCTCCCAAGGTTAATGCTAGAGATTCAATTTCCTTTATTTCAGTGTTATCACCCACTCCAGTGAGCAAAATTAACCTTCTCACAGAAATGCCGTTCCAGTTTGATAATGATTTGATTTAGTGTCTTGTTATTGATTTGTTTTCAGGGTTTCATGTTGAAATAGATCAAGTTTCTGACAGCCCTATTACTGTAAAAACTCCCAGCCAACTGACTTGAATTCACCTCTTATCAGTGAAGAGCTCAGCAGAAGGTCCACTCTTGACTTCGGTGTGGCTTGTAGGCCACTGCAAAGAGAAAATACCAGTGAGGGACTCACAGTCACATTTGAGTCACGAGTGGGGAAAGAATTCCTGAGCCAGTTGTGTTGATCTTACTAACAAGAGAAGGGCTCTCTTCACCTGCTAAATTAAATGAAAGTAGCATGTTCTGCATAGTATAATGGGCCCTAATACTCCCTGGTATTTTGCACCTGCAGTGCATGGTCCTGGAAACCTCAAGTACAAAGCAACACTGAATCAGCTGGCCAGGCATCTCCAAATTCTGTGTAGTTACAAAGAATTCCCTAGGAAAGAACATTATTTGACTTACATAAGCAGAAACATTCCACACCTTGTTGGCTGAACAGGTAAATGACCACAGAATGTGGCTATAGGGGTGATAGCCTAAATCTCTTCAGAATGCACTGCATTTTCAGATAACACAGAAAGGCTCTGGTGTACCCAAGCCTTGATCAGGTGTTATGGACTATTTGAAGAAAAACTAGTTAAGTTTCCTTTTGTTAGTAATGCCTACTTGAACTGAACCAGTGTAGAGGGTAAGAGGCTGAGCTCTGTGCTTATCTGGTTTCAGATGCATCTGTACATTATTATTAGTCATATTTGATACTGCATCAGAAGCTGGAGCACTGGTTTTACATAATGTGCACAATAAAACTCGGCATTTTCCTTCAACACTTTGCCAAGTTCTGCCTCTCTGATACCTCAGGCTAAAAATCTTTACTGTTGCTATATTTTTATTGAATCAAATTTTTCTTCAAAAAGGAGCAGAAAGTGTGATAGACTGCAAAAAGGAGTTTCAAAGGCTAAAACTAAAAATAAGCCCTGAAGTCTTTGTAAATGTAAAATATTGTAAATTTTATGGCTTTTTAAAACTCATCAGCAAAACGCATATATAGTCAGAGCATAATTCTGAGTAGGAATTCTAACATCAAAAGGCAGGTAAATGTTTGTCTTAATGAACATGGGATATAAGGAATGTAGTCCAATCATTCTTCTCTATGGAAAACACTTCACAACCTTTCTTAAAATCTGTACATTATCCCTTTCAGCTTGTATCATGTTGCAATCAAACAGGAAGAGTAGGAGAGCATTTGTCTGATATTTTATGCATGTCCTGACAGCCAAATAGCAGGATTGTGTGGAATTCTTATGAGCTGTTTTATTAGACTAATTTTTCCTATTTGGAAACTTTGTATTTAATGAGTAAATATATTCCTCCCCTTATGTAGATGGATTATCCATGCTATGCAGTATGAACTGAAAATCCGTGCTGGGGATATGCCAGCCAAGGACTTGTACCAGATGTCCCCCAGTGAGGTGAAGCAGCTTCTGCTGGATATTCTGCAGCCTCAACAGCCGGGCAGGTAACGAGGTGTGGGGTTGTGGCTCTTGTTTTCATTGAGAAACTCTGTTCAAGTATGTTTCATTCCTGAACTGCTTCATGTGCACCTGAAATCACCAGGCATCTGTAATCAGTTATGTAATTATTTAAGGAACGGTAGAAAAAATGCACTTTTTCATTCTTTCACATGGGCCTAGGTTCTAGAATTGTTTCTTTTCTATTGCATGTTCCCTTTTCAGCTTTATCTTTGTGGAACTCTCTTTACTGCCACAAAAAAGCCTGTCTGCTATAATGTGAACCATTACACTCTTTGATGTGGGGAAAGGAGCCAAAAATTACCCAATACCTCCACTTAAGTAACTTGTAAGAACAGTTTGCTGTTCAGTGCCTGCTTTCTTCTAGGTTATTATATGAGTAAGAGCAGATGTTCTGTAGAATTCTTAAAAGATAGTGCTACTGCCTGAAACTTGGAATCTTTTCTCCAAGCTGTGACCAGCTGCCAAAAAGAACATTCATTGTGATACGAAGTATGCAAGACAAAAGTTCAAATTGCAATATTTCCGCTTAACTGTACTGATAAGAGTGAAGTCAAAACTCTTCATCTTGGTTTTTCTTCTAGTTAAGTTAAACTTTGGCACATAATATTGCTGATAATTTCCATAGGCCTTGACGGAATGGATGATGGGCCTTTCCTGTCAGCAAAGAGGAATGACACCACACATCCTGCTGCTTATGTTGCTGCTTCATTCAGAACACACCTGTGTTTTTTCCCAGTCTATAATCCCTGAGAAATGAGCTCCTTCAATCGGTGCCTCATCTCTCAGTCCCACTGGCTCTGTTCTCTATCTCCCAGATGCTCTTCAGAGTCTTGGCTGTGCTTATCAGTGCTTGCTGTTCAGCTGCTGTCTCTGGTCGTGTTGGTGCTGACATTGTCCTGTAAAACCACAGCAGAACAACCCCTTTGCAGCATTTCCCGTTAAATATTAATGCTGTTGAGGAAACAATCTGGTCAATCTCGGTAAGCAATTCAAGCACCATCCTTTGTCAGAGATTTTACCTGCATTGCCACAGCAGCTGCTGCTTTTGATTCCTGTAACACACGATGAGTAGGTCACTGAAGGGCACTTGGGTTGATTTTCTGAGGATGAGGATTCTTTTTTGGATTATCTGAGTACAAAAGCTCATCAGCATATCCTTCAAAACTTTCAATCTTCTAACTTCTTTTCTAACTTCTTCCTGTACAGTACTGCCAACTCGTTTTTCCTTGCCCATTAGTGACTTGTTTTTAAAAGTTCTCTTCCTGCCAGGAAATACTCTACACTCTTTTTTTTTTTTTTCCTTCCTCCTTTCCTTTTTCCTTTTTTCTTTTTGAGGACAGCTATTCCTACTCCTACAATTTTTTTAGAAAAAAATCTCTGCTAATGTGATACCATATCTCCCTGCCAATTAATTTGTCATACAGGAAGGGGCTAATGGTGTATTTACCTCCCTAACAGTCTCTCTCCAAGTTTTCACATTTTTGCAAGCACAGACTCCACAGATTACACCTTTTAATCTATTTATGTAGGTCACAGGATTGCAAGTAACCCTTTTAAAATGGAGCATTGTTCTTTTAATGGTCCAAACAGTTCTAAAACTCACTTTGCTTATTCAGCTTGCAGGACTCTCTTCCCAGCCCCATTAATGTAGGTGCATCAGAGCATTTTTGACATCTTCAAATGTCAAAACTTCTTTTTTTGTATTAAGAAAACAACTTGTTATTTTTACCACAGCACTGGTGTTTTTGCTTGTATGGAAGTTTTCTTGTCCTAATCCAAGGACAGAGCTGTACAGAGAATACGATGAAGCTGTCATAGTAGACATGACTTTCTGTTAGTTTAGTATTTAAATGAGAAGTGATTTATGAGACATTTTCTCTTAACTTGTCATGTTTGTCCAATACAGCTATACAGGAAAAGAGCTCACGTTGTATGTTGGCTTAGCCCTGGCTTTAGAGGATTCACTTTAAACATCCCCTTTTTTCTCAGAAAGTGTATCCCAATTACCTAGAGCTCAAACCTGTTCAGAAAATGCACCACTTAGTGATAATTCTTGACCTTTTTTTCTTTAAAAAAAACCAGAAAAAACTCAAAGCAACACACTGTTTGGTCTTCTGGTGTAGCTGGGTGTGAGCTACACTAAGAAACTGAAGTGTAAAACCATGCATGGAGTTGTCAGAATTAGTGGTCTCTTTACTTTTTGTATCTCAGGAGGAATTCTCACAATTTCTCCAGTATTTAAGAGTAAGGGTTTTTCAATGCAAAATATTTTAGTAATTTAATCAAGCACACTGGTGTCTGCAGGGACAAGTAATTTTATTCCAAACATGTCGTGTTAATCTCCCAATACAAATGGAGCAAAAACTAAAACCCCAAACTTATTAGTGCTGAATTAATTTGAGCTAGGCTACAAAAGTTCTGCAAAACAACATTGTTAAAGTTGACCAGGGAATTTCCCCTTTTCTTTTTTTTTCTTCTCTTTTTTTTTTCTTTTCAAGCAGCCTACCAGAACCAGGTCTTAGAAATACAGAGAGGCATATTGCAAAGCAGTAATTTAATTGTAGATTTTTGAAAAAATAATGTGTGTGTTGGTTTTTCTACTTAAAATTCAAAAAGCATCTAAGGACTAAGTAACTTGAGAAAGCCTTCTCTGTTAAATACATACAGGACTGCCACACAAGACTTAAATTTGTCTTATGAATCCACCAATTAAATCATGCCCACTTGGAGGATGCCACTCCTCCAAGTTCCATTGCTGGTGTCTTTAATGTTATGGCTAAAGCCCCATTCTGTAGTAACAGTGAGAAGAGAAAACAGGAAAATAAAATTCCAGATCTGATGGTTTTAAGTAAAAAAGAAGGAAGCTGGGGACACTTTGCTTGTGAAGGCAAACAGGATTTGTGATTCATGAAGAATGTAACTCAGTTTGCTCAAAGCCTTAGTTTAACAAGACCATTCTGTTGAATTTTCTAAATTTGCTGGCCACTTGTTTTCTACAGATCATCAGGAAAAACCCCTGCCTTCAACAATTCTGCTGAAATGCATTTTTCTAATATGATTAGACCTGATGAATTTGATCTGCTGCCATTCCTGGCCTGCAATGGCTGGGTTTCACAGTTGCTGCTCTTTCAGCAGTTCCATGAAGCACAGACACCCCCAGGGGTGACACTGTGCTCTCTGCATGCTGAGCCCCTGTGTTTGCTTTAGGTGCCCCGCAGCAGAGAGCACAGTCTGAGGTGGCTTTGGGGTCACTGCTCAGCTGGCTGGCCCCAGTGAGGGCTGTGCAGTGCCAGGTTTGCTGAGGCTGTCCCTGTGTGCCCACAGGAGCTGGCTGCACAGGAGGCAGCTGGATGGGTCCCTGAACAGAACCCCCGCTGGCTTCTACGACCGCGTGTGGCAGATCCTGGAGAGAACCCCCAACGGCTTGATCGTGGCAGGGAGATTCCTGCCCCAGGTAATCCCTCAGAGAGGCTCAGGTGCTGCTGTTCCACCTGACTAGTAATGGTGAAATATTTCATCGTTAATGGTTGTTTAATGCCATAGTGTTTTATTTAGAGTAACTTGTTCATTAGGAAAAAAAAATTTCAGGTTTTATTTTTTGTTTGAAGTAAAATACAATTAGAATACAATGAAAGCAAATTATTTCTGTTCAAGCACATTTAGTGTAGAAGATTCTTTCCAAGTCATGGACTCTGAAATCTGCTCCCTTTTTGATCCTACAGTGGTCATTATTTCTTAGTTGAGTATCATTTATTCAACAAGCAAGTAGGCTCTGCCTGAGGGTGGGTTTGATTTAATGCATGTTGTCTTTGAATAAAAGTATTATTATTGTTTTTCAGCAACCAACCTTATCGGATATGACCATGTATGAAATGAATTTTTCCCTCCTAGTTGAAGATATGCTGCAAAACATTGACCAGCCACAATACAGGCAGATCATCGTAGAGGTCTGTGGCCAGGAATATATAGTGTGCATTAGCATGTTACATAACCTAGACTCAAATATTTGAAGGAATAGCGTTTTCCATATAAACACTTGCTTCAGTGGTTTCTCCACAGATTGGTTATGATTAAACAGGTTTCTGCTGCATGTTCAGAACAGGGCAAGTTCATGATGTTCTTCCCCTTCAGCAAATATTAATGGCAGTACCAATACAATTAGGCTGGAGAAGGTAAAAATCTAGTAATTCCAGTACAGCTTTCCTTCACATCCTTAGCCCATGCCTTTTTCTAACAATTTCCTAGATCCAAGGAAAACTGCTCTAAAATAACCAGTTTGCCCTCTGACGGATTCTTTCCATTTTAGCTGAGGCTCTCTAGTGAGTAGCTTTACACTACTGAATCGGCCACCTTCCCATTTCCTTGTGTTCCTCATGCCAGCAGGAAAGCCAGAGGCTGTTTAAATCCTTCCCCAGCACTGCACCATGTTTGCTTTTAGACCGGATCAGGAGCAGCTGCACCACGGGTACCTGGCATCTGTGCTGTCAGCAGCATTCACTGTTAGTGCCCAGGTCTGTGCCCCTGGTGCTTGGGAGTGCTCCTCCCCAGGAACATCAAACCCCTCTCTCAATTCTGCCTCACAGCTCATGGTCAGGCTGCTTGCTGGAACATCCCCAGTTTTTCTAAAAGATAACAAAATTCCCAAACCCAAGATGGCCAGTGCAGACTCCACTGCCTACTTGTAGATATTACAGCAGGACAGTCACCATGTTCACCTTCCTATTTTAAACCCCTTTCAGATATAAGGAATGTAAATTCTGATAAACTGAAGCTTTATTGCTGACTGTTGTCTTTGGTATTTATAAACTCTGTCATAACAGAATTTTACCATCTGTGATTACACCTCAGAATCCCAAATGCTGGGATTCAGTGTCGGCTGCTTTTTCACTCTCTCCACTGAGCACCAGCATTTGTGCAGCCACACAGGGAACTGAAGAAAATGGAAAATAACTTCGCTGGCTCCCAGCCAAGTTGGATGTTAATGTCAATCATTTACACCGTGCCCTTACCTAGGCAGTCACCAGCAATTGTAACCTTTCATAAAAGCCTGCTTTTCCAGGGATTCTTTTATCAAAGTCAGAATTCTATTATCTGTGCACTATTACCTGTGCCATTATTAAATGGCTTCCTGCTTGAAAGAGGCATGTGCAATTACTAGCAGTGCTATTATGTAACCTGAATTTTAAAAAATGAAATTTAAAGTCTTATAATCTTTTTCTGCCTTCTAGTTGCTGATGGTTATATCAGTTATTTTGGAGAGAAATCCTGAACTAGAGTTCCAGGACAAAGTGGACTTGGACAAAGTGGTGCAAGAAGCATTTCATGACTTTCAGAAAGATCACAGCAGTCCAAAGGGAGCTGAAAATCAAGTGAGTAAAATATTGCAGTCTTACAGAATTTACCATTCTTACTGAAGTTAGTTCTAAATGTTAATTCTGTGCAGTTCAGAGTAAAAAGCAATTGACAGAAGTTCGGAATGGAACACAAACAAGAAATTAATATGCTCAAGTGCTGCCTAGGTCTGCAAAGAGCCTCTAAGCAGAGATGAAAGAGGTGCACTTTATTGCTGAGTTGTAAATTCAAAATGTTATGGTAAGGAAAATACTCAGTGTTCCATGCTCTGAAATGGGACTCTGAGTAAGCTGGAAGAGTGATCCTCAAAGGGGAAAGAATTCATTAGGAGGGACACTAGAACAGAGAAGAGTTAAAAATAACAAAATAAAAGAAAAAACTAAAGCTCGGCAAGGAAATGTGAACTTAGGATCATATGTACACAGAGACCAAGAAAACTTTAATAGCTAAAGAAGTCATATTGACAGGTTAAAGTAAGAACCTGAAATACAGAGCTGTTCTTAGTTACTGATTTTTCTGCTAGAGTTGCATTAATGAATTGAAAACTTTTGGCTGCAATTCAAATAAAGGAATATACGCTTTTAAGATTTACTTCCCTAGAATTACACATTTTTTGCTTTAAAGATCTCTAAATATTTCCACTACAAGTTTTGGAGCCTCAAAGTCCTGAAATTCTGAAATAAAGCCAGGTTTATTGGCCTGGTTGAAGGAGGAGATAAGAGTAAAGCAGTGGGACGAGTCCCAGAGCTACTGAGGCTGAACTTCCTCGCTCCAGCTGGCATTTTATTGTGCACAATATATTTGAAGTTATCTTTGCTAGCTCTGAAGAATCTATTGATTCATAACATTGTCATGCAACAGCCCTTCCTCTTGCTGAATTTAGCTCCTTTAAAAGATGAGGAAGGATGTGCTGCTTAAGAACCCTTTCAAATGTTTCAATGTTCACATTTTTGCCACTGATTTTTTGTACTAAGATTTGAAAGCAAGTCAGATACCCAGCCCCAGCAATGGGATAATTTACACAATACCTTTGTTTAGAAAAGAATACAATTTCCTGGAAATTATGATCCTTTTGGTCCATGTAGGACGGTACAGATTCTGTGGCCATAGCAAAACCACACATCATCCACACAAATGGCTCTCAAGCCAGCTCCACGCAGCATCTGGAATTTGCTACTGACTTCTGTAACAAGCTGCAAATCCCCAATGGCTACAAACAAAAGAAAATTCCATGCAAACTCCAGTTTTTACTGGTGCTGCCCTGGTCTCTCTTGAAGTGAGGGATTTTTTTTTTTTTTTCCAAGCCCACACTTACTTAGAATAATACCTTTTTGTCTCTTAGAAAAAGCCTCCAGTTTAGTTGTGAATAGTACCTTTAAGATTGTTGTTGGAAATTCAGCTCCGTGCATTAAAATTTTGTGGAACCTGACTGTCCCATATTCCCAGGTGGACGTCTGCTGGCAGTTAACTGTAACCCTGTCTGAGATTGTTCTCAGGGTGTTCTGCCTCAAGGTTTCCTAACACTGCTAAAAACTCCTGATTTGTCTGAACTATCTTCTATTAAACTGACTTGCAAATCTTCTGAACTTTGTTAATTCCCTGTTGACATGTAATAAATATCAAAAGTATTTATCCTAGTAAGTTCAGATGCCCTAAAAGTACAGAAGTCTTAATATTTTCTATACACAGTCTCTGCCTTTGATTTAATAAAAGTAACCAATTTCCTGAATTAAAGCATTAAACCTTTTTTAGAGCAGCTAATACGTAATTTGAGAGTAAGCAGGTGTTTTAATGTCACTAACTGTGAAAAGCAGGTGTTCAGTGAAGGACACCTATTTTGGTGATCTGATTAATGAATGAGTTCATGTGCTACCTGTGGTTTGGATCTTGGATTTTTTCCTTCTGCATAAATCTTCAGTCAGTTTACACCTCATGTACACCCAAGGCCCTGGCTCACCACTCTAGCACACAGGCATCACGCAGCTGCATGTTTTAGGAGAGCAGTTGTTCTCTGACAGCTATGACATTTTAAAAAATGTTAAGAAGTTGGTATCTGTGCAGTCCTGGAAAACTCAGTGAGGAGATAGATGCAGGTAAGTACATATGGGAGAATTCTGAAAATTGATCAGAATTATTCTCTAGTTTTAGAGTCCCAAAAGCACATTTGCATTTTGAACATATCTGATGTTCTTGTTTCCCTGCGTGTGGCTGCTTTCCACACTCACACTAATGGCAGCCTCTGTTCCCTCTCTGCAGAGTGACATGACTGCATTCTACAACACCCATCCACTTGGAAAAAAGGGAACGTGCAGCTACTTGAGCAAGGCTGTGATCACTTTGCTGCTGGAGGGGGAAATGAAACCAAGCAACGATGATCCTTGCACCATTAGCTAGAGCTTGGCACACAGCACAGGAATTGTTGCTTTACTTAGTGTTCTATGTATTTCTCAAGCCTATTTTAAGGTACTGGTTTGAAGGGTAACCCTGCCTAGTGACACAAATGCATCCTACCCTTTGCTGAAAGAAGTGCCATTAAAGATACCAAGTGCCACCAGATTTTTTCTTTACTCAACTATGCAGCATGAAGCTGAGCACATAAAATTAGTCCTATGGTATTTGATTAAGTTGAATGGGAATGTATTTATGATCTTAAATTATGCATTGACTGTAGCTGGTAAATTCAAGGGAATGGCAGTATGAGATTTTGTCTTTATACCTCTGTTTATTTATAATTGCAAACAAGTAGAAGATAAATTAATATGCATACCAATCAGTGTGGAAATACAAAAACTGGATTATTTTCTTATTATTCTACAAAGAAATTGGAGGTGAAGTATTTGTTATTCTCCTAAGGTTTTCTTTATCAGTTCAAGTGACAGCATTCATTTAATGTGTTGGGTTTTTTTAATTTACAAGTTGGTAACTTGATACACAGGTTTCATCCTACTAGAGCAACTTTTTATCTGTAGCAATACACATCACTGTATTTTCCCAGTTGTTATTTAAACATCTGTAAGTTAACAAGGGAAACGTATGGTAACACAATAAAAGTTTGTTTTTTTAAAAAAAGGCAAACACTCTGTATTTAAAATTAAAATCAGTGAAGAAATAACTTTGTATTACAATGTTATCATGGCATTAAAGAATTTGAGATACACTTATTTATCTCCTAAATGTGTGAAAACACTGTATGCTATATGCTTTATTTTGGTGAAAATAATAAATAGCAAATGCTTGTAAAAAAAACCCTGTCAATAAAAATAATTTAAGTGACAGGCTCAGACACTCCTGCTGATATTAGTGGCAACCTTTGACCTGGAACCGGAACCACCTTGAATCACTGAAGTGCCTTTTTTAGCAGCACAAAACACACTAAAGCTCTTGAACAGATCCTCAGACATTTTGCTAATTAAACTGCTAGTGAGGAGCTGCAGTTGCTGTGAAGGAATTGTTGCCATACTGATGCCAAAGGCAGGTATTTCAGAGGGCAGAGGCAGTGATCCTGCTGCTCCCCTTGCTGTAACACTTTGATCTGTGCAAGCAGAGTGGGGGGGACAGGGGACAGGGAAGCAGAGCCAGAGGACACTGCAGTGGCTCAGGGGTGGGCCCAGCCTGTGGAGTGTCTGTCCCTGGAGCAGCCCCGTGCCCTGACTGCAGCAAAGGGGGACAGTTCAGCAGCAGCCTCAGGTGGCAGCAGTGCTGAACACTGAGCCACTCCTTCAAACAATACAGCGTGGCTTTGGATGTTTTACTTCCTTAGTGCCCTAGGAGTTACCAGTTGCAATGGATTCCACTTGTCCTTTCTGTTAAGTGTTGCCTGCAGCCTTGCAGCTGTCCATGGCTCAGTGATTACATCAGTAGCAAGATCCCTGTTTCTAGTGGGTTTTAACAATAATATTTGAAATGGATGTATCTCTTGCCATACAATACAGAATAAAACTCTTGTGTACAAACTGTAATCCTATTGAAAGGAAACAGTCCTTTACATACAGAGCCTACACATTACTCCAGGAGCATTGGCAGTTTCTTTGACAGTAGCTCTGATTTTGGTTTTGCAATTGCTTATGATTTAAAGTGTGACTGACTTTAACTCTTACCACTACTTCCTCCTTCTCTCTTGCTCTTACTCCATTAGCACCTGTTATTGGTAAGCCTCAAGTTTGCTGACCTTGGTCTGAATTTCAGAACTGCAAATGACTGAAAAATGCCTGTGACCATTTACCCTTATACAAACTGGGCATGAAAATCCATGCAAACTATTCCTGTTTTCCTTTATAGCCTTGAACACGTGGGTTATGAAATCACGATTGGAACAGTTTTCAGCTGCTACAAAATAAGGATAAATGAGAAAATGAAGGTACCAAAATCCAGCAGAATCTGCATTCTCTGAAAAAGGTTCTTGAGTCTGGAGGTACAATGCCTCTAATTTTTCTCTTGGTGAAGTAAGAACAAGACACAGGACCTTGACACAAATATTTTTCTACATTATAAAATAGGATAGCAGAAAATAAAGGGTAAACCGGACAGTTTTTAAACAGCCACAGCTCAAGTGATGTGTGGTTAATGTTTAACAAGCTTGGTCCTAAGTTCTTTAAAAACATTCTGCCTCAAAAGGATAAGGAAGGAGATGTCTTTGGGGTTACAAATTAATAACTGGAGATGCAACAGTCACTACAGTGCCCTATATACTTGCAAGACCTATTGGCAGTAGACTTGCTCCAACCATTAAAGAAATAAGTCCCAAAGGGTTCACACCATTCAGTTCTCTTGTTATACACCTTCACAGTGCTCCAAAACCTGAAAACCCATTCTGCTTATGAGGGAAAGTAGGACCTATTAAAACAATGGGAAAAAAAACCAGCTGAAAAAGTTTAAAGTTCATCTATGGAGTAAATGCAAGTTGGTTTTAGCACCACTTTTTTTTCCAGATTCCTCTCTCAGATACTCTTGAGAAGACCAAAATATTTTAGCTAAGCAAACTATAGGAAAAACATATTTTTCCTCTGCTATTAGGAAACGGGGAAATACCAATTTCCAGTGTTAACTCCTGATGTAAATACATATAACCCCTTCCCCCCTACACCCCCAAAATGAGTCACCTTCAGTTTTACCAAAACCACAGTCTTCACACTGGATTCTTGTGCCACTTAATAGGTGTCACATTCCCAGTGCATCAGACGTTTCAGACTGCACTAGACCTCAGGAGAATTCAGGAGGGAAGAAGTTGACACAGGCAGTTCAATGCTTTCTTGGCATTTTTGCTGTTGGCTTTGTTGCCTTCCTCCATATGACTTTTCAGTCTTATTTTCTTACAAATCACTCTGTGGAACTGCTACAGAACAGATACAGAACAAAAAATGCACAACCAGGTTAATAATAAATCAGTCTCTGAGAAATCCTCTCCATTACTTTCTAATCCACCACAGCAGAAAATGCAGTAAGAGCTGCAGATCTGAACAGGCTTTTTTGGCTCAGTCCTGGAGCAGGGGATGTGATGGTATCACAGCACTGATGGGACATTTTTCTGAGCAATGTTTTCTCATCAAGGTCCATCAGCAAGCAGTGTCTGATAACAGCAGCTTTAGCATTACTGTCATAATACCATTCTGCTTTTGTACTTTAGGTCTCATATTTTTTGTTTTCTCTGCTATTTAAAATACCTCCTTAAGCCTTATACATTGAGTTCATGCCACAAAAATAAATTCCTTAAGAAATGGTCATCAGTCACAATCAGTGTTATTTTATGTTTGTACCTTCTGCCGTTTTTAAGAAAATCTTCTTGCTTAGCCAAGGGCATGTTTAAGACTGAAAATTATCCTTCTGTAAAAATTATTTTCAGCTACATGGGTGTTACAATACAAATATCACTGAAATTGGAAGACATATTTAATAATAAAAAAAAAATCAATACAGTCAGAACATTTACCTGGAAGAGACTTTGTATGTAGTTGGTAAGAGGAAAAAATAAATGTTCCAAAGGAAGTGGGAGTGCTGGGGCAATCTGATGCTTTAAACATAAATTTAAAAATACTAGGATGCAATTAATTCCACTGAAGCCTATATATCTCATCCCAAAAATCAATCAAAAAATGGCTTGATTGAATTTTTAGATAATCACTATCCACAAAACCCCTGCCAAATATATTCTGTTCTCCAGAAGCGTGACAGTCTTTTAAGCTAATGAACTAAGCCTTGCAGCACGGGGAGAGAAAATTAAACGAGCAGGAAAATCTTTGCTGTGCTATAAACACAAAATGCAATAGGGTTGGAAAACACTGCTGAGAGCCCAAAGGAAATGTGCAGGGTTCTATCCACTGTCCATACCCACCTCTGCTCCTTTCACACTCAAGTCATGGGCTGTGTGTGTGAATATGGGGAGAAGGTAAGAGGGAAACTCGGCTGGGGTCTTAACTGGAGAGAACTTAAAGAATTTTTCCTTGGGGTTTGTTTTGTGGGACAGGAATAAGGAATGTGCATTCTTTTACCCATGTAGCACTCTGACATGATGTATTATCAATGGTATTTTCTCCACCTGAACATACTTCTCCTTTTGCACATTGGCAGGAGCTGGAACAAAAACAAATGCAGAAAAATCAGATACAAGAAATGTAAAAGTCCACATGTGGTGGGTCTTTCCTGAATCTTAAAAGGCTTGCAAGGGTTTCTTCTGTAATCTTCGGTAACAGTGCATGAATTCTGACAAGAAGAGCTGGAATTGCTGGTACTGCTTACGGAGGAGTCACCTGGCTGCACCTGACCCTCACAGGAGGTGACCAGTCTGAGTCATGGGCAAGCAAACCCAACCATTTTCTGGGTTCCAGCTGTTTGTATTTAGTGAGGTGTGCTGCACAGCTGAACTTGCATTGCCTGAAGATAAATTATGCTGCAACATTTCTAAAGGAAGCATTAACCATGTGCTTAGAGAACATTGCAGCACATTCTGTTAACCTGCAGTGTTTGTGCATCCGCTGTATAATCGATGGTAAGTAATAAAAACAAACCAGAAAGAAAATGTTAACAAGATTCTCATATACTTGGAAGGTGTTTAACATTGCTGGCTAGGACATAAAAGCATTGCAAGTAAAAAGAAAACTGCCTTTAAGAATGTAAAAATGATCCCTACAGTTTCATGCCATGTCTCCAGACTGAACTAGATAACTAAAGCCAAAATGCTTTTCTTTGTGAACAAATGTCCTTCCCCACGATGTTGTTTTCTCTGCAGTGCTAGGGACCTCAGAGGTTTAAATGCAAGTGAAATTATTTAAGTACCTGTTGTGCTTTCGTCTTACTTTTGGTGGTTTCCTCTTCTACAAGGATTTAGAAGACCCAAGTGTAAAATTAGAAAAAAGAGATGCATGGAGAGCCAGGCAAAGGAACCCAAGGGAGGTGTTTTGTCACGTGGCTGAGCATGGCTGCTGTAAACCGTGCAAGCACCAGGCATAGGGAAACCAATTTTCAAACCTGCTTCCTGCCTCCTGACCATCTCAGAGCACATCTGGAAGATATGATGGTGAAAACATTAATGTACAGTCCAACCTCATCCTCACCTGTGTGTGCTCCCACCACCATTACCAGCCAGATCTGCACTGGAGGCTTGGGTTGACAAGCCCCGTGCCCCACTGATGCTTCCTGTTGGCTGGGGTGCCAAAAGATTTTGGGCAGGATCAGAGGATATTTTGTAGCTGTTCCTGGACATGCAGACAGCAGAGGTTACTGCTAATCAGCCTCATCCCAGCCTTGTTCCTGTGCCTGGTTTTACTCCAGCCAAGGCAGTAATATCAAAAATATTCCCCAAAGGCTATCCACACCTCACTGGTGTGCTGCTGGAAATGGTAAGTTACTGTATTCACGAGAATCCTTCAAAATGGGAGCTCTAGGTTGGCAGTTTGATTTTTTGATCTCTGCTGGAGAGAACCTGATGTACAGTTAGAAATTTTTCTTCTCCCAACCGACCGACAGGTAACTGCCCCTGCAGCACCCAGTCAAATATGTTGTATTTCTAGCTGCAATAAATGCGCTCTCTCTTCAAAGCACAAATATTTTACAGAAAACATACAAGGGACTTTTGCTCCAGAGCCCTGGCAGGTTCCTGTGCCTCTCCTGATGAGTAGGAAGGCACTTGCTTAACTACCATGCTTGGGGAGGCTACAGTCCCTCCTCCTGTATATTTTCTGCTTACATCTTCTATGCCACATATAAACAAAAAGTATTGGAATAATTTAATATCTATTTTAAAAATGCAAATACACGGTGAGACCTTAGCCTTGAAAGTTAATTTTTGTTAGATGTATTAAAAAAATTTTATAGTGAGATATGAGAACATGAAAACAAGTAATAGTATTTGGATCTCATTTATCTTTTAAGTTGTTTCCAAAATCCTCTTATCATGCAGAAATTGCAATGCCCTTCCTGTCCTTTGAGGCATTCGCCAAGACAAGGAGAGAAAGCTCACCAACTCTTCTCAAATTAAGCTTTCTTCACAATGCAGGTTTTCAGATTCAGTGCTGTCAGCCTCTGTTTCAGTTCCACGATTCACACAAGCTTTGGATCAAGCCTCAAGTGACAAAATGAATTTACTGCTTCTGGATATTTATTTTTTTACCTTAATGCTATCTGCCTCCCAGTACCAGAGAATTCATTACCTTAGCTCAGGTAAATAGTGTGCTTATGAGAACTCATTTGTATCTTGAAACCTTTATACTAAATATCTCATTGCCTCAATCGGCTAAGAAATTCTTTACCCAGTTACAATATCAAGTCTTGTATTGGAGCTGACTCTGGTTGGCTTTTAATGTTTTTGCTTCAGAACACTTTACTTGTCATGCAAAAATAAAATGTATGGAAATTGTACATTTTGGGATATAAATAGCAGAGGTTGAGAGACAGCTGGAGTGGATGTTCCGTGGTCATTGACACCTCCCCTCTCACAGATTGCAGTGGCACTGCCCTAACGACACTGAAATCTGCATGTAGAAAAGAAGAAACCTTCAAAGACTGCAGCAGTTTATTAATTTTAATGTAACCCACCCAAAAAATGCATAAGGCAGAGGTAAATATTTGTCTATGGGTTGTCAGCTATCTCTTCTAGTCCATCATGATACATTATTGTTTCCTCTGTACCTAAATGATCTGTCAGACTGGAATGCTGTTGTGAACTAAGCTCCAGTTATAGAAATTATTGCTTCAAAATATTTTGCAGTTCCTTGCAAAGCAAGGAGTCAAGATGGAAGACACTATGTAAGAGAGAAGATAGAGGACAAGGACAAATAAAGAATTGGTTATCTGTCCTTACTATTGCACAGGTAATCGTGGTTCATTCTTTCAAATAATTTTGAGACTTTTGTTGTCATTGCTTTTAAATAGAATCATCTATGCCTTAACTGACAACTAAACAATCACTGAGTGATTGAAATCAATATCAAGAGACTAAAAAGCAGACTAAAAGACTTAAATTTAATTCATTCAAAAACCAGAAAACACCTGTTCTGCATCCCTGCATGCCTTTAAGCTGAGTTTTAGCTCTACACATACAATTTTTGAGCTTGCAGATTCCATACATGTAATTTTTACATGCACATCCTTAAAGCTGATATCAAAACATTTGGCTTCCTACAAAGACAGGGACAGACACAGCCAAAATGCCTTTGTGGCATTTTCTATTAGTGGCCCCCTGTTTACATGACTGAAATAATTCTTGCCTGAGCTGGCACAAACCTTTGTGCATGCCACCCTCAAAGCTGCACCTTTGTTATGCTGTGTTTTTTCATCAGTGTTACACGGCACTGCACACTAGAGCCACAAGTTCCAACATTAATGCTTTATAATGCCTGCTGATACTCTCACAGAAGGGGGAATGACATCTCCATGAAGGAAGAAATACCACTTTGGTGTAATGTAAGCAATCTTTCCCTTTTCACTGCACTCATAAGCAAGTTATGCTATAGATAACCCACAGGGGAGACTTGGTCTGTGCTGCAAACCCCGTTGTAGGCTTCACCCCAAAATCAGAGCTCCATCCCCAGCCTTCTCCTGAAAAGAGCTTTTGCAGAGGATTTTGTCATCAGTACAAAGGCCTCCACTGAAAATAGGCTCAGTGTAAGACAGAGAAGCAAAAACTCCACAAAGGTGTCATTGCAAGACTTGAATCTTCTTCCATTTGTTGTTCAAACCTGAGAGAGTTGATGTATAGGAAATTATTTGTATTCTATTAATACAGAATTTTCATAGGTACAGAATCAGAACTTCAAGTTCTACTGGAATTTTAGAAAAACAATTCCTGTGTTCATTCCACTGACAAGATGTAGAACATTTCATTTGCATCTCAGTCAGGGATCTATTAAGGCAGTAAGATTAATCTACTCAGAGCTTCCTACCAGATGAACTTTAATCAATTTTAGATTGCTGAAAACAGATCTTGTACAGAAAGGTGACTCCAATACAATCTCACTGACAAATCACTTTCAATGCAAAATTTCAATACAAAACACACTTCAGTATTCACAGCTTCTTCTGAAATCCACAGTGATTTTGATCAAAGAGTCAAGTAAAAACTGATAGAAGCCTTACAACGTTTGGCCCCCAGAACCAGCATAGTTTTGAGATAGAGAAAGATGAAAGCAGTAGAGACAGCTTTGTTTTAGATCTTCCCTTAGAGGAGCCCTGGTAACACAGACTCAGTTAGGACTGCTCATGAATAAAGCCACGCCTGTATTAAAGCACTGTAAACCCAGACTTTCCTAGAACAACTGCTCTTTAATGCAGAAATCCACTACAGACTATTCATTGTAATATTTTAAAACATTGCATTTTACTTATTTCTGGCGAAAAACCTGCCATGAAGTTACAACAAATACACGAGCTTTACTACAGTGCTATTAAACTGCTTTTTTAAAAAATGCACCCTCGTACCATGCCAGCAAGTGGGGCTATTTTTGGATAGGCTTTTCAAACACATTCACTTGAACTGTGGGATGCTGCTCTCTGCTATACCAATGGTAAAGTTTCCATCAGTGTCTGAGTGAATAATGAACAATTCCCTAAGTGTTACCCAGATTTTTTTCCCCCGAGGCTGCCACTCACTTCTCCTATGACTCAAGTCACTCCTGTCTGCTTCTTGCTCCATCCAGTTTTTCCAAAGGGTACAGCATCATGTATTTGAGGCTGTCAGCTCAAATTTTCAAGAGTCTACAGGGGGCTTTGAAACAAAAAATTACTTTAGAAGATTCACCATGTCTTTTACATAATCTTACAGAAAATCTCCCATATCCAAGCCTGCAGACTGGGAACTGGCCTGTGAAGTTTTGCACTGACAAACTTCAATAACATTTTATAAGAGAACTCAGCAGCTGTCTGGCATCAGCCCTCCAGTTTCCATGGATACAACAATTAGATCAGCACAAACAAAGCAGCTGAAATTTTCAAACGAATAGTATTTTAAATCACCCTCTCACACAAAAATTCTGGTGACAATAGACATGTTAAAAAGACTGAAATGTTTTAGTTTAAATCCCACTCACAGAGGCAACACTGTTAAAGTAAATGTTGTACAAGAGAAGAAAATAAATCCAACATTTTACCTTTTCATTTTAGATAAGGAAGACTACATGTAGTAGGAAAGACTATTCTTAATATTTACTGGAAAATTATTTTCAATTACATAGGGTTTTTTTGCAATACCAATAAAATTTAGAAAGAAGCTCACCTTCTTTTCTGGGGGGTGAAAAATCAAACCAAACCAACAACGCCAACAGAGAAGCTATATGTGCTTTTAGGAGAACAGCAACAGGCGCTTTGCAAATATATCCAACTTGTTTGTGCTGATCCCAAAATATGATACTCACAAACACTTCTGAAACAAGCTAAAAAAAGTTATTAAACTCTCTGGAAATACTTAATACACTGAAGCAAGTACCAGGAATATGCAATGACTGCAAGCAGGTAGCTTGTAAAAATTGAAGGCTGAATGAAAATCTCAAAACAAGAATAATTTTGGGTAATCAAGACAGAGTTTGTCACAAGTTTTGTTACCTTTGGTGTGTCTAAGAAGTCTCATTTTAGACATCCACTGTGCTTTCAGTATCATCAGGTAAGCACATCTAATGCCTTATGTTTCTAGTGAGGAAGCCAGCTAAAAAGCTCAACCTTCTCAAAGATGCAGGAAAACGTGACTGAATGCAACCAAGGATTCCCTTCTCATCAGGCACTGTTTTTACAGACATAAATAAATACACAAGGTTTGCCAGGAGAGATTTTTCTGTTGATTTCTTCTATAATTTATTTTGAACCACAAACAACTTCCTCTTACCGATTCGATATTAATTATTAAACTCTCTGAGAAGAGCTGTTATGCTAAGATCCTTTATGGTTGTTACTAATTCTTTAATGATTTAAAAACATTCATAACTCAGAAATTCAAAGCCTATATCCATTAACCAGCCAAAACCAAGGTTCTAATGATCTCTGTAAATTGAAAGAGGAATATATTGTGAATATTAATTACATTTTGTTGTTATTACAATAAATACCTTTTTTCAGATTTCTCTGAGTTTTCCCAATTGGAAGGCTAGCAACACTTAAACTAATCACCCTGTCAGCGTGTTCTACCCTCAGATACTTCGTACAGATTCCACAAAACTCTCTGGATTCTTTGATAGGCGAACAGGCAGCATATACTGCACCAGAGAGAACACAGTCAACTGACTGTGACACAACTGAGCTTTTAGTGATTCTCACAGCATGCAAATTTAAAGACTGAATGTCTCATACTAAATTAAGAGACAAATTGGATTTATAAGTTATGCTAGACTCAGATACCAGAGAGAGGTAACTGAATGTCGATGCAAAGCCTTTCTAATTGTTAGTCTGAGTCACCAGAGAGCAGTGACAGGACTGGCCCAGTCCCCCTCTGTTCCCAGCCTGTACCAGTGCAGAGCACACAGCCTGCCCTGGGGAGAGGGGGAAGAGGGAGCAGCTGAGAACATCCTGCACCTGGTTTACTTCTCCTCTGGCGTCTCAGAACTAAGAAGGCAGCTGCACACAACAGTTCCAGTTCAAAAGGTTTTTGTGCCTCCTCAAAGCTCAAGGTACAGGCAGTTACTCTTGCTATTTACCATTGCAAACCTGGTGCTTGGGCATATTTTTGTGCCCACCACCCCATTCCATAAAGATTTCCAACCAAAGCTCTGCTGTCTGGCTGTACCAAAATTTTCAGCTAGGAATGACCAGCAGTCTACTCAAATCCAAACAAATTTCCATGAATCCAAAAGAATTCCCTTGCTCTACACTTCAAAGGGAACCACAAAAATAGTTAGAACAATTGATACAACATAACAATTAGGATAAAAGACGGGAAATGTGAAATCTCAATTCTGGAATGACAAAACAGTTCAAAAGTTGTTTTTAGAGAAAAAGGACAGTTCAAGTTCCCCTCTAAGATAGCTTTCCCTATATTCACTATTAATGAGAGTCAGCAAGGATGAGCAGAAGGAAAACAGCACAGAGGACTATGGTAAACTGGAAAAAAGGAAAAATCCACCAGAGAATGGCATGGCTTCATTGGCACAGCTGTATTTTCTTTTTCTGTATCTGCAGTTTAACCAGGAAAGTTTACATTTCTCCTTTTCTTTTTATAAAGGAGCAGAGAGCTAGGCCATTGGACGAGGACCAATCTATAGCATGTGCTACTAAAATTAGTGTAATAATGGATTACTTAATTTTCAGGGCTTTCTTTACAGACTACAGCACGTTTTTTAGTGTCTAACTCCATAACCAGAGGGCGGGGGATACATATACATATTCATCAAAATCAACATGGCAAGGTTTAAAAAACCCAAGACATTAATGTGGAGACTGTCAACAATTCAAGACAGGAACTATTTAAATTAAATGATTTAAAGACTGAAATAGCATCAGCTATTCAGGGGAAGCAGAATTTATTTCTGTAACCCAGATAGCTTTCCCTGTATAATCCTGCCACACACTATGTTCCTGGCTTGCTGTCACTATAAAGCTTGCTGTTATAGATTGCTGGGGATACCTAGAAGCACATAAGGATAATTTGTCTCTCATGGAATGCTATATCAGTAAATATCCAGGCTATATCAGTTAGATAAATGGGGGATTCAAAGCTCAACTCATGAAAATTTTGATTGTTTACTACTTCTTCCAGTGAGCTTTTTAATGTTGTGTAACATAAAATGTTATGGGAATAAGAGGAAAGCTGGGCATCAACTGCACTTCTGCCAGGCAATGTAACCCAGAAATTAAGACAGTTTCCACTACTTCCAAAAAATTAGTTTGATGGCATGTATTGCATCTGTTAATTTTTTCCAGTGCATAAACAGGCAAGAATAGCTTCCAAATCTTATGAGTCTTATTAGTTATTTTATGGTTTCCATATAAAGTACAAACTTTTTTGATGCTAAAAATTATAGGTTATAAGTGAAAAGAGGCCAGGTTTAACCTGTGTTATAAAATCATACGTGTTAGTCAAAAGAAGGCCCAACATGTTGTTTTAGATCCATTGCTGATCAATGGCACCCCACTCTCATACAGACATTTGCAAGACATAGCAAAAGAAAAGCTTTTCAAATTAAACAAGAAAGTTTAATTAATCTACAGCTTAACCTGGACATTTCATATCCTTCCCCAGTTCTCAGGATTTATTTAAACAGGAGAGCCAAGTTGATGTCTGATTTCCACAAACCATGTCTCAGACCCTGCAGAAAGAGGAAAAGGCTAATGCTGAGGGGTTTGGTGTTCTAAAGCATGAATTGCAAAAGCACATCCTCCACCTCAGGCTTCAGTGAATGCCCCTGTGCTGTGTTCCACATGTGTGTGCATATCTATACACAGCTGTACACAAATTTACGTGTTAACAGGGTTAAACAGTCCTCTGCTTCTGCAGTGTCCATGTAACAGCCTCTGCTGCAGTATCTGTGCGTGCTTTTTGGTCTGCAGAACCAATTTGCCTAAAGGCAAACTGCACAATATGAATTTTGGGAGTGTGAGTACTATACCCAGCTTTCTGACTAATTCTGTGAAGCTGTGATCAATCCCCCCTTCCTTCTCTGTGACTCTGTTCAGGCCTCTGGAAACTGCAGGAAACAGCTTCCGTTTCTCCAGTGCAGACACTCAGGAAGTGCTACAAAGTAATTAAAGAAGCTTCCATCAAGAACTAACCAGAAAGGTGCAGTAATTTCTTCATCCCTCACAGTGAGTCAGCAGAAGTCAGACTGCTTTCCCAAACACAACTGGCCTCTCCAGGATGGATCTACCCCTTTATTTCCTAAACTGAGGCAATCACAGCATTTCCTGCTTCAGCAAAATATACGCTGCAGAACAACAAATCTCTCCTCAGCCTCATATGTGGCACATTCTGTATCTAAAAATACCTCAGCTACCCTTGGAGGTTTCCATTTGCCCTAATACAGGCAATAATTAACTCATGGATTTTGTAATTCCCTGAAAACGGGAACAATTTTTGGGTAATTAGTAAGGCATTAAGGTTCTTTTATTTTTTTTTTTTAATTAATTGCTTTCTTTACAATATCTGAGGCAAACTTTTAGCCCTGCTCTACGACTTTGGTGACTAATGTTTTATGAAGATCATATCAAACACTATTGTGCATAGAAAAGATGAGGTGCAATTATCCTGAAAAGATTATCCTGATCCAAGATACTTAAGGAATTTGAGTCCATTTAGTACTAAAGCCTGCCTTTAGTAAGACCTTCTCCTTATGTCAAAATATTACTCTGAGATCTACATTAAAACAGAATAATTTTCAGAGATATACACTTCCCGAAGCTTTATTGTACCCAGTTCCCAAAGCACAAACCTTGGAAACTTGCTGGCAAAGCATCGAGACTTGACAAGGGAAAATATGACATTGATACAAAAATCACATGACAACCTTAATGGTCTTCTGCCCTTTGGCAACAATGGTAAACCCTCAAGTCCACTATGTCCTGGAACATAAAACCCATTAAAGCTGGAAATGAATTTCTCAGACTAAGTCAACAGAATATAATATTCAATGGAAGTGCACTAATCTGGGGTCATGTCCATCTCAGTTATATTTTCCATTATATTACAATAATTTCTCTTGATTTGGGATGCTAAGGTCCTTAATGCATTAATGCAGGTTTTGGGGCAAACATGAGATTTGTGTTCTATAGAGTTTTGCAAGAAAACATTTACATTTAGTTCTTTTTATTCTTCTTCTCAAATGTGACTTGTAACAATCCCACAATATGATTATTTTAATGTTAAAAAAATAGTTAATTTCATGCATGTTTTCAGAGAATTCCACTGAGAATCGATAGTGTAGTGTTACTATGAAAATATCATTTGTTATGTTTGTAGCTTTCAGTGGAAACACAGTCAGGTATTCAATAAATGCATCTAGAAAAATCTGCTAGGAATTCCTAGGCCAGCATATTTCATAAGCAAATTAAAAAGAAGTTCTGGGGGGGAAAAAGGCACTTTTAAGAGCTTTCACATATGAAAGGTATCTGGTGACCAAGAGCTAAAGAGTATAAATTATTTTCATTTTTTTTCATACAGAGCCAAAAGAGGCTCTACCAATGTGTAGCTTTCACCAACATCAGTTAACAATGCAAATATTAAGTAGCTTGGATGAGCTCTTTGGTTGCTTATTGATTTATCCATTCTTCTGTGTGGGCTGGTAAATTATTGAAAATTAAGAGATCTGAAACCAGACGATGGAAACACATCAGGGTTTGGGTCATTAGAGAAGAAGTAATAACTGAGAATTAAGTAAGTATTACCACAAAATATGAAGGCATAGAAGTATTTTTCATTAGTAACTGGGCATAAATGAGTGTAAAGGTGCTTATTGTGAGGAAATACAGAAGGAAAAAACCTGTCACAGTGAACCAAACAAACTTCAGAGACAAACCTTCAAAACAAGGGTTATATTCACTCAATGAAATTATTTTAATTTTACATTTAAAATAACCAAAACAAAACAGAAACCTCCTTCCACTATTAAATTTTTGTTTTCTTGGTGTTATTTCTCATATACAGTTGATAAAATCAAAGGAAGATGAGACCAGAGTATGAGGTTAATTGTCCAAAATGGAAAGAAAGGTGGGGAGAAGGGACACACATCACACAATACTGAAAAGAAAGAGCACAATTGATGCAGTGCACGCAGAGGGCACACCCTGTATCTTTGTTACATAGCCAACTTGCTGCTCTCAGTGACACAGACACCTTTAATGGCTTGGTAGGGTGGCAGAAACTTTCTGCAGACTGACACAGATAATATCAATGTTAAAAACAACCACCATAAAAGGATAGGAATGATTCCAACCCGTAAATACGTGAGTTTGATCCCTCAAAGACCAAATATTGTCAAAAACTTGTTCAGCATGTAGTGGAAGAACA
The DNA here is from genome assembly GCA_034509425.1 of Eopsaltria australis. Classification (NCBI taxonomy): domain Eukaryota; kingdom Metazoa; phylum Chordata; class Aves; order Passeriformes; family Petroicidae; genus Eopsaltria; species Eopsaltria australis. The sequence continues at coordinate 92,006 of JAVTVJ010000341.1, read as the reverse complement.
TCTGGATGCTGCAGCTGGAACACTACAACATGGATTAAAGCAAACTGCAGCACACATAACCAACATGCTGCAGCAGTGTCTCAGCCTCCAAAGCTGCCCACACGTGAGGAAGGGGTTGAAAATGGCCCAAACTGTAGCACCTGTTATGCTGCACATTAAATCACAACTGTCAAGCTGTGATTTTTAAACACAGGAAAAGCACGTTTTCAGCAGGAATCCACTTCTGTGGCGTGCAGTTTGCAGCAGTCACCACTACCCAATTCTGCAAGCAGATGTGCAGGGCTCGCACTGAGCTGACGTCTGTGCTAAAGGTGTTACGTTATTGACACAATGGACAACAGAAGTGCCCAGTGCTCAACACCCAGGGAAAGGGAACAGGCAGGAGAAGAGCTGTCATGACTGCCCTGCACAGGCATGGGCTATGTTCCTTACCTGCCATATGACCAAATCCTGAAGCCAACATAGACTCGGAATGTTTTTCCTTGCAATTGCACTCCTGCCTTCCTTCTGAGACAAATTAGGGCATCACTGGAGCAGCTTTGTGCCCCAAACTGCTGTGCCTGTCTCTCTCACTAAGCCTAGAATTAACCCTGAAAGGAGATTGGTGTTGTTCCTCCAGGAAAGAATTCCACATAAAGGAGAATCAGAGGGATCAGTTAAAAGTTCAAAGAGACAGAGGCAAGAAGAAGCAGGTGCCTTGGAATTACAGGTTTAGACCCTCCCTCCTAAGGCAAACTCCTGAAAATTCCCTCCCAAAGCACAGGACAAACTGCACAATGCTGCATGCAGGATAGGTCATCCACAGGAAAGGATCCAGCACTGGTTAGGAAACAGCTGCGCCAAATGAGAATTTTGCAGTCTAACAAGGAATTGTTTTAGTCCATTGCATACCATCATTAGGCCAACCCCATCTCAAAAATAAGGTTTAGTGCAGCTTACACCTTATTGCACTTAATACTGTGTTTTTCTAGAGTATGTGCAGTATCTACCGGAGTGAGTCTGTAAAAAAAAAAACCAAACCAAAACAAAAAACACCCCCTATCTCAATGGATTTAGAATTGAGAACACAAAGACAGTAAGATTTAAGAGGTTTATGTTAAATCAACGTTTCAAAAATCTGTATTGGACAAAAAATAGAAAATTGGTGATTCTGAACATATGCAGAAACAAAAAAGAAATGAGATATGAAAGGACAAAGAGCAAAATGAGCTATTAAGTTGTTTCTATGGCTGCATTTGCTAGTGCAAAACTACCTCAGAATACTCAATAAGAAAATAAAAGCAGACTAGGAGAATAATCTAAGCACAAAATACTTGGTTTTTAATTCTGAACTACAAAGTGTTAAATATGTTTATCTAAAGGACTGCTTTAAAGACACAAATAAGAGGCAAAACAAAACTCTCTCGTTAGCACCACTGGAGCAGAATTATTTGCATTGAGCAGTACTTGGTGTACAGAGCAGAAAACCAGTTCCAAGACATCAGCAGAGTTATTTCTGCTTAAGAGCCCTCTCGGTGTCAAGAAGAGTACCAAAATGCTTCATGAGAATTTGCATTCATTCTATTCCAGGTTTGAGGGAACTCGATTTTATTTCCCATCCACAGCATACTGTCAGTTTTTATCACTCATATCCTGTTATGTAACAGAGTGGGGCTGACACAATCCATCCTGACTTAACAGAACCTGAGCCGTCATCTGTAAAATCTGAAAAAGCACTTCTCTAATGCTGCAGTGACATGAAGCATATATATTTTTTCAACATCAGCTTATTTTTTAACACCTGAAGCAAAAAGCACTATCAAATAAAATATTTCATTGACACCTGCATTCTCTAAACAGTGCAAGTGCATTACCATCATGGCCATTCTCCTGCACAGGGGTACATAAATTCCACACCAGTTTAGCTGACATTTTTGTTCTGTGTGTTAGTTCATGCATAATCCAGGTCCAAGTATCAATGAACACACATCAACAACAGCATCAATCACACATGGAAAGCTCAGTTAGAAACAGATTTCTACCCCTTTTATTCCATTGTGACCAAGTACTTAGATACCACCAGCATCATACTGAACAGAATTTTCAATCTTATTAAAGTCAAACAAATCAATATTCACTCCCAAGGCTTGTGTATCTGCATCTGTAGTTAATGTGGTGACAGTCATAAAATTCATAGATATGAAACTAAAACCTCAATAAACAAAGTGTGCATGCAGCATTTTGATACTTATTTCAGTCTGTACAGATTGCCCTTAATCTGTCAGCTATTACCCCTAGTGATGGTGAAGTTAATGTCAACCAATTGACATGAAGCAGTGATGGTGCTGAAGACACAGCACTACATGACCCCATTAGAAGGAAAAAACCAAAAAAAAGATTTCACAAGACACTTCTTCATGGGCTCATTATATTTCCCTAAGATTCTCATGAGGAAATTTAATGAGCCAAATTGGCTCCTAATTACAGCTGCTAAAGTCAATCCATGTGAGAGGTGGTTCTGCTCTCCCTGGTAGCAAACCACTGCCTCAGTTCAGACAATATCTGACACTTCACCCAAAAGCAGGAGGCTCCAGTGGAAGAGTCAGCAAGGAGCATAACAGCTTCTGAGCCTCGAAATGGCTCTGTTCTACTCTGCTCTTCTGCTCCTCATTTCTGTCTAGTGTTAGGTCACAGCACTCTCAACTCTCCACACAATTTAATGTAACAGTCCAGCAAAAACATCTGTAACTATTGACTGTGGGAAGGCTCCAACACTCTCCACCAGGTGAGACAGAGTGAGCAGAGGAGCCCAGTGCCCCCTGCCCCTCTTGCAGAAAGGGCTCATCCAGATCCCGACGTGAAAGTGCCACCTTGGCTGTCCCCTCAGGCTGCTGCCTGATTTAATCCTCTGCCTCGCTGCACACACATCTCTGCCAGCACAGCTGATAAAACATAGCAGGCAAGGGAAAAGAAAGATGTTTCTGGATGGCAACACAGTCCTATAAACTAGTGCTTTAAAAGTAGACTGGTATGAAAATCAATCACTCAAGATAATTCTAAAGAAAAATTAAGAGAAAAGCAGAAGAGAGATAAAACCAGCACTAAATAGAAAAAATGTGGTAGAAAATAAATGATGTACAAACACTTGAATATCACAAAATTTAAAAAACGAGAAACTGAAGCAGAAAGTAACATTTCAAAACTGAGGTTATTTGCAGACAAGCTATTTTTTAAAAATAGCAAGTGAGCATCCTAGCAATTCTCAGATACATTGATGTAAATCCATTTTTTTTTGAAACTATGTTGGACATTCTGAATGTATCAATGCAAGTGCATACCGTAGGACTCACAGAGAGAGGCAGAATGAAAAGCAATGCTACTTTTAACTTCACACACATGCTAAAAGCTCAATGGCCCTTATTATTTTATAATACAGCTCACTGAGAGGTCTCGGTGTGTTCCATTTCAAAGCAGTCAGACCAGACAACAGCTTTTCATCTTTGGTTTCTACCATGTTTTTCCTATTGATGACATGAACCATAAACCCCTGTCTAGCTTCTATCTCATGACTTCAAAAAGTAGTCTTTGATCTTATTCCTATGGGGACCTATTGCTATTGAAATATTTGATGTTAACATATTTGTTTATATGGCAATGTTCTCCAAAAATCCCCTTGAACACACAAAAGCATGAAACAGGTTGAGTGTTTTGGTAGAATATTTTACTAGAGGACTAGAACAAACTGTTAAACTCAGATCTGCTTCTCCTGGATGCTACAATACTTGGTTTGCAAAGATGTTTTGTTATCATCAACTGAAGTCCAGTAACCCAGGGATCTATTGTCAGATTACTGTTTGCATAACCAGGAAAACACTGCTGGCATCCTCCCTGGGAGATGCTGCTGTTCCTGGTAAGCTGCTTCCATGTGTGGTCACAAGTTATTTGCTACCCAGGACCTGAAAGCAAAATCTTTGAGTTTACCTTGTGTTAATCTTACTTTAAGTTTCATCACAAAGCTTCAATAAACTGCATAAAGCAATCAAACAGAACTGTTTGTGTGGCAGTGGCTACACAAAGGAGGAAAATCCCAAGCCAACAAGCCCAGTCCTCAAATGCAAATCAGCCTTCAGTTCTAAACCAGCAAAGAACAGCTGGGATGACAGGGTACTATTTTCAAAACTTTGAAAGTTAACTAGGAAAAAATCCAGTAGTGATTATGCACAGAAGAACCATTTCCAACAGCAATGCAGAGTTCTCTTACCCTGTTCCTCACAGATACATCTCCCACGTGGAGGCATTCAGGAAGTTTTATGTAGTTCCCCTGAAACCATGCTATCGACAGGTGGGAAACACATGGCAAGAAAGGGCTGGTTAGTGAAGGCTGGCATCAGCCTCTCTCTACCCTAAAGCAATCACATCCTTGCCTTGTGTGGCCAACAAAACAATCTGAATTGAGAGCATTTGATTTTGTTCTACAGGTAAAACTTGTACTCCACACATGAGGATAACCTGAGACCTTGATATATCACCTCAGCTACTCTCTGCTACCACGAGCATGAAATCTGACGTATGTTATATACATAATGGGTGTATCAGCAAACTTTGGAGTTCATGGGAGAGCTTTTCCTCACCAGAACTGGCTTTGAGTTGCACCCACTCCTTCTTAGGTGTTGTAGATGTATAGTGTCTGATCGTAGCGACCTTGAAGGGGCTTCCTGAAAATAATGTTTCTCCTGCAAACTTCTCACAATATAAAATCTTTTTAATATGCTGCTTTATTTCCTCCCTTATTTTTTGCAACTTAGAAAGGTAAAAAAATCTGACAATTAACCTACTAGATTAATGGAGATACCCTGTCTGGAATCCAAAATGGTATCAGTAACATCCCTTAGGCTGGAAGAAAATTATTCTCAAGGATGAATTTGATCTTCATTTTACTGAACCACACTGTTTCTTCCTTTTGCAAAGTTCTTAAATTGGGATATTTATTACCAAGTAATATCCTTAAAACAACTAATTTTCCTTCCTATGCACAAGTGTGTACAAAGGAAAATGGACATTTTCTGCCCACACTGTGGGAGCGCTGGATTTTATTTTAAACAAAAAAGAGGCTCCTAGTGCTGGTACAGAAGTCTCAAAGTCCATCTGAAGAGAAAGGTACTACCTTTAATATATTTCCAGTCAGGCAAAGATAGATAGATAGATAGATAGATAGACAGACTGATTGATTTAATGTAGGTTTATTCTATTATAGAAAGCTTAAGTTATTTAAAGCAAATATGTTGATAATTCCACGGGTTTTGTTGGGTTGGTTTTGGAAGGACAATACATAACATTTAGCACCATGTATAATGTTTAGCAAACTGCTTAACAGCTTATTGATTGCCAATGGTTCATATAGTGACATTTCTGCTATAGCAATTCAGAGAAAATTTAATGCTTCATGGATTGTGCACAAGAAGAAGAGTTCAAAAGCACACTACGTAGATTTTGAAAGCTTTATCTAGAATATAAAGGGGCCAAAAGTCTTTGACAAAAGGACAGGGAAGGGCTATCAGTGAGATTGGCACATGGTTTTCATTAAAAACAGGCAGCTCATTATTAGCCATTAGGTTCTCATCATTCTGATACTGCATAGCCAGAGGAGACACAAGTTTGGAAATTGCATCTTGTGCAGTTCTCTGGCTAACAACTTTCCAACTGTGACAGGGCAGAAGCATTATTTTTATTTCTGGAATAGAAAAAAATGTAGGTTACATCAACATCAGAAGGGCAACTCCAGCCTGGAGGCATTGTAACTGAAGGTAAGAGGATATAGAGGCTGAACCAACATATATCACTTGGATCTCAGCTCCGAGTCCAAACAAAACAGTGAGCGACAGCATGCAAAGAAACAGGGCTTGGAAATGCACAACTCCACTAAACCACTGCAGTCATTCCAGACAGATGCATTTTGCCATACATTTAAACACAGGAAATCGAAAGGGAAGAGGAAGTTACCCTCTAAAAAAATCCTTCAACTATTTGACTTCCCAACAGCAAAGATGTTGTAAAAATGTGTACTGACATTTACAGCTCACACAAGATTAATTAAAGCACCAGGAAATAAAACTCCATAATTAGTCCTGGAAAAGCCACAGGTGCCAAACTGCTATTTACAGACTGAGGGGATGTAATATTTTAAAATTAAAAACTGTTATGCATCAACTACAAGGAGACAGAAGGAGAAATGCACAGCTAGCTCAAATAAAATAACACTCAAACATCAGCAAAAAGATAACTAAAACTTTGATTATGATAGGTTGGTTAACCTTTTCCTGGTATTTTGATAAAGAGAATCCACCACTTCTAGAGGGCTAAAAGCTTTTCTGAAGTTATGATCTCCTCCCTCCCATCTTATTTCCGTAATTTTGTCTGCAAACATTACTCCTAGCCATTTCTTAAATATTTGTGCAGTGTTTTAGAATAATATCTCCACCTCTACCAGTCAGAGGGACAGAAGAAATGTCACCCATAAGAAATGTCACCCATAAGAACACCTGTAGCAGGTTTATTTTATTTCTTTCCCCTCTCTGCACTTGGTGCAATCTTACATAAGCCAAACATTCCCTTAAGGTTTAAATATTTGGTGCTTTTGTGTCTCTTGGGGTTTGACTTTTTTTGTTTGTTTTAATTTGGTTGGCTGGTTTTAGGGTTTTTCATTTGTTTGTTTTAATTTTGAAACTAGGACTTCCTTAGAGCAATCTGAGTCACCAAACATAAAAATTAACTGATAGTGGAGGTCTGATCTTTTGGTTCTCTACACAAATTCAATATAAGATGCCTTTTTGTTTGAATAAGGATGCTTCTGGGTTTTGTGCACCAACCACTCCTCCTGGCACAATTCCAATGTGCTTTTCAACACTTCTTGATCTTGTACATTGGATTTAGCAGAAAAATGGCTACTTCAGGGTTATTTATCAGACTTAGGAGTGAGATAAGCAGCAAATGGTCCTTAATGCCAGGCACAGCTCTACACATGCACAGAAGCAGAGCTTTGAGCTGTACATCAAACTTCATGCCCACTCTTAAACTTCAGTGCTTTCATTCTGTCTAAGGTTCACTTTCTACCTGCATCTATTTTTTTATGTCTCAAAGCTGGCTGTAAAAACGTGCTCATCACAGAAATACAGATAAGAACAATGGAATTAAGAGAAATGAGAGAAGCAGTCTGTCTTTGAGAAAGAACGATGTGGAATGAGTGCTGTGGATGAATTTGAAAGAAAATTACAGTAATTTAAAAAATTGTATTAACTCGCTGTGTTCTACATAATGGTTCTACAGCCATTACTGCCTAGTTTAGAGCTTCACTTTCCTCTCTTCTACCCATGTTACTCATTACTTGTGCTATTTACACCACCTATAATGTCAGCCACTCTAATATAGATAAACATCTTGACTAATGAGATGTCAAAGGAGGGTAGGGGAACATAATTTCTCTACGAAGTAAATTTCTTCAAGGTGGCAGCAAGGATAACAGGCATTTATTTAGGACAAACTCCACATTCTGGACAAAATGTCGCTACTTTCTTTTCAGTTCATATTTAACTTCCATGACTAATTCGTAAAGCCAATTACTCTATTAACATTGCTTAAGATTAAAAATAAACTGTTTACAAATAAGTAAAACCCCTTGACACTGCAGTCAGCTCACAGGTGGGTTCCAGTGAGCTTGCTGTGCACAAGTACTTTGCACTGGCACGCTTACCTCATTCCTTGTTTGTGTGTTACAGAGAATGCTCATTCTTTTCTTTACAAATTTCAGTTCAAACTATCGGATTTCTCATTTGTACGTCTGACTGCCAAATATGAAATCTGACAGGAATGCCTAAATATTTCACCCAGTCTCTTCAGAACACCTTTCAGAGTTTCATACAAATGAGTTCTTCCAGGGCTATTTGGTGACCACTAAAACATTAAATACTATAATAATACTAAAATAAATTATTTTTCTTTAACTATTCCCAAATTCTTGATGTTAGAAGTGTGCGAACTTTATAGACTAAAATAACTTCTACAACTTTGAATTACTAATTATTTAAATGGAATTGTCTGGAACAGGTTGGTTTCATTATTTTGAGGCATGGATCACAGTCTTTGAGTAGTAGGTCTTGAATTCAAAACTTTGTTCAAAGTGAAAAGTTCTTCTGCTGTAATCTAAAGCACAGCAGGTATACTTTTTATCCAAATGACTTGAATCACCATGGGAAAATTTAATGAGGGTTTGTCACATGAATTAGATATTTTAAGTTTAGCAAATCCAGAACATTTATGCCTTGATATTGCAGCTTTGAGAGCCAGTAGCATTCTCCACTGCCACCTGCTCACCTAAGCAAAAACCAGATTCACAGCTCACTCTTTTGAACTCATTCAATTCCTCTCTGGGCAAAAGTAGCAATCTAATATTGTCAGAAAAAAAAAATTTTATGCCTTTTTAAAATACAAGAGTCCACTAAAAAAAAAAAACCCTAAAGACCCCCAGAACGCAAAAGTGCAGAAGATAAGGAGTCCAGAACAGCAACTTGGCAAAAATAAATCAAATTGCAAGGACAAGGTAAGCACCTGCCAATGGAAGAGAGAGAAGACACTCAGGATTTTTTTGCCTGAAAGTATGCTGGACAAAGAAATAAATTACTAATACTGAAGAAGGAAAATCTATTTACTTTGAAGAATGTTCTTTTTCAAGGTTTGTATCTTTTCAGCAATTAATCAAGATATCTGCTTACTTATAGCATTTCCATACCCTCTATTTCTGCTAAATTAAAGAGAGAAGTTGAAGCAATGTCCATTCTATTTGTACATAGTGTCTACATTTATGATTTTGTCAGGGCAGAAATTTTGCACAGCATATGTAAATGGGAAAAAGCCAAGATATTTAACTGTTGAGGAAATTTTTGTTGCCAGAACCACTGACCAAACTGAACAGGGCAGTAATTACTGCAGTGCAAAAAAAGACAAACAAAAAAACCCAACCAACCAACCCCATGTATCTTTATTCCCTTCTACTAGCTGCAATAATTTTCATTCTACTGCACCTAAAATGTTGCTACCAACATATAGAGAGCTTTCTATACATCACCTTATGCAATCTTTCTACTGAAATTTACATATTTATACATCTAAAAACCAACCAACTTACCAGGACGGTAAAACACCATGTATATATATACAGAAAGAAAAATACAAGAACTGTACCTGGGACATTTCCTCAATGCTGCTCTTTCCAGAGGTATTGGAAAAGCTCCAGCTGGACAAGCAGGAACGCCAGCCCCTGGGGGATGGAGGAGAGGGAGCCGCACACCCGCCCTAAGTCACCTTGTCAGAGACCGAGCAGAACACAACCGGGCAGAGGCAAAGTCCCCCCAGATCTGTTGCAGGGCTTGTTTCTCAAGAGATTAAATGGTAAAAAGAGACCCTGAGAAGAAGGGGCGCTAACGGGAGCTGGTTTGTGCCTCCCTCAGCAGCGTCCAGAGGCCTGCCCGGCACGGGAAGGTGTGAGGAGCCGCTGGGGCTCCGTGTCGGGGAGCCCGAGGGAAGTACCCGGAACGGGGAATTTCCTCCTGCCGGGGCTCCCAGCAGCTCTCTGGGAAAGCCCCTGAGCCGGGAGGGAAGAACCGCTCCTGCTGTGCCCGGGATGGGCTGAGGGATGAGCTCGGAGATGAGCTCTCAGCTGAGGGGACAGGTGCGGCCCCCTCCGCTCCGCACACCTGAGGGCAGGGAAGGTGCCCTGGAGGAGGGGGGAAAGCTCCCGCTTCCCCAGGCTGCCCCTCCGTGTCGGCTGCCATGCATTCACCCTGCTTCGGGGCTGTGCTTTGGGAAAAGCTCGAGAGAACGTCCTTACCTGAGGGGCTCTGTGGTGAGGAGCAGAGCAGGCCTGCCCTTGGGGGTGGCCTTACTTGAGCCTTCTCCTTACAAACTCCTGGTCTGGAAGACGATGAGGAATCACTGGAGGTGTGAGGAGGAATTCCCGCTATTCCCCACTCAGCTGAGGAAGAACCTCGAGGAGAGGGAAGCCCCGGGATGGAGGTGGGTGCCCAGCGGGTGAGGAAGGGGGTCCCAGCAGTGATGGGGCCCCTGCTCAGGGAGGAGGAGGAGGAGGAGGAGGAGGGACCAGGCACCACAGGGCTGTGAGGCCCCACAGGACCTTTCTCAGGAGGGGAGGGATTGGGGAAACGACACTTTTCAAAAGATAAAATACATGTGTGTGGTTTATATAGAGAAAAATAAGTAGAACAATAAGTAGGAGCACTGATGCTTTAAGAGAGATGCTCTAGAATGCTGTAATTCTCCCAAAAAGTTAATGTTTTTGCTTTGTAGATGTCAGGAAAGAAAAGTGCTAATCATATTTCATTTAAAGGATATAAACCTATAACTAAGAGTATTTGAGTTATTTAACTTAAATATCAGTTCCAGTGATGTTCATCAGCATAACTGTTTTTCAAAATTGGTTATTACACCTTCAAGCTGTATTATCAGACTGTAATTGCCAAAGCTTTTTGTGAATGCCTGTAACAGATTTTACTGAACCAAAAATGTTTATACAGTTCTTTAATATCAGCTGCCATGTGTATAATATTGGTGGTTGCAACAGATATAATAATGTGGAGATTAAAAAACTGCAAAGGAGTAGAACTGAGCAAATTGGAAACAATTACAGAAACAATTGCATCAGATTATTTGGGTCTGTATTCAGACCATGGTATGGGTGACGACTATGTAATTTTGGATCAAGAATGGGCTAGCTTGGTCTCTTTAATAGTATCAATGATATATAAAAGTCTATAATTTCAACAGTTTAAATTAACTTGGTGTGTTATCATTCAACAGCAGAGAACTTATGCTAATAGGATTATTGTTATATTAAAAATGGTGCTAATTTGAGGCTTTAAGAATACAGATGTACAGCTCCAATGTTGTGTTCTTGTTAGCCATGCAGTGGAACATGACACAAAGTAGGTATTTTGTCATTGTCAGGAACAAAATGGTTCTAGTGAACAATAGATTGCACATCTTTTCAATAGGGGAGGGGCCACACTTGTCAGCAAAACAAAGTGACTCAGAAAACATTAGTGGATAAATGTAATAAGGGAAAGTTGTTACCAGTGGAAGGAAAAAGTAGGGGGAATGTGACTCTCAGCTGTGGTGTTATTTGCTGGAAACCAAAGCTGTAAAGGTACCTCACATATTAAAAAAATCTGATTTTAATGTGTTGCTTCCACCAGTGCAGAAATAATGCAAGTAAACTATTTATAGTGTCAAAGATTGATTGATTGATTTCTAACTAAAAAAAAAAAAAAAGATTGTGTCTGAAGGCATAAGAAGGAAACTGCAGCCAGGTCTGTAGTGATAAAGGTGCTGGAGATCTGCTTCAGAAATCAGCAGTTTGAAATGGCACGAGCACATTTGTTTGCTGATACCTGGAAAATAGCTTATTCTTTCAGGGGTCATTTAAAAACGTATTTTGCTTTGTGGGGAATATTTTAATATCAAGAAATGAGCCAGAAAGTAATATTCATTTTGTACTCATCAGTATTCTAGCAGAACCTTTCATGAATCTGTTTTAATTTATAAAGCAATAGAACAGTTTGAGAAAAGTGTATGCACTAAATATTTTCCCAAAATTGCAGCCATGCTAGGGCAGTTCTGCTTTAGTTCTGTTCCAGGCTACTGATGCTTAGTGCTTCTCCTTGGATAAGTGACCTGTGTTAATGAGTTCTCACTGCAGCAAAATTCACATTGTTTTTCAGGAATGAGTAGAAGGGTGTGCTTGTGTAGCCACTCCATCCTGTCCTCATCTGTCCCATCCCTGGGGGCGCTGAGGATCAGAGTATCCACACACTTCACTTGGAGCCTTGGGTTTTAACACTTTGTCATTTTTAGCACTGAATAGTTGTCTTTCAGGAAATAAGGGAAAATATGCCTTAATCGTGGATGAGTTGTCTAAGTATCATTAGCATTTGATACTCTTGCTTCAGGAAAACCTTCTTCCTCATGATGAGGTTTCATATGCACAAATACCACTTTTACAGTCATGGAATGAACATAATGCACCCCATGAATTTATTATATTGGTCAATTTGTGCTGGGAATGTCTAACAGCCACTGGGCATGAACATAGTGCAAAAGCTCAAGGGTCAATAAACCCACAATTCCTCTTTATTAATTTATCAGAAATAGTTTTACATTATTGGGAAACCCTGCTTGGCCTCCACTAAAGGGAAAGATTTTAGACTGTAATCCCAAGTTATGTTAAGATGTGACAGTTTTGGCTCCAGAAAAGCTTTTTTAAAGCAAGATTTCCAGAGAATTTATTTTACATAATAAAAATTAGATCTGGGCATCCTGTTTTGCCATGGGTCTTGGGAATAATTCAAACAATTACCCCACTGATAAACAATTTTCTGTTTGATGGATGAGCTGTCTTTAGGTAATGGTACTGTGGGATTCCATTCTTCCACACTCCGTGCTGCAGTTCAGCAAAATTTAAAGATGCGGCTTATGAATTTTTTGTGTAGAAATTCTATTAAGAGAATGAATGCCCTAATTCTTTACCTGTTTGAAGTAATAGTCTTGCTTTTGAATTTATCATAACTTGTGCCAGTTTCCTATTTACCAGTTTAATCAATAAAGCCATGCAGCACTTTGATGTAAACAAGATGACCTCACTATTCAGTAGTGTATTTTCCTTGCCTTTTGGCAAATGGAAGACATATTTATATTGATTTTCTCTTCACATAAGCATATTCTTTCCTGCCATTTCTTTTTAGCTCCAGGCATTCCGTAGCTAAACCAGACATTTAGAACTGTAAAAGCGAGGCTTGATCCTGCAGTTTCTAACCTCACCTGGCTTTTCCCTGCTTTATTTCCCTTACTTTGGTGCAAGGAATTCTCTCAACTTCAATCCTGATCCTAGTTATTTTTCTAAACTCCTTGTAATCAATGTGGTGGAACAATGCAAACAAATGAGGGAAACCGTGAGGAGTTTCAGTCCTTTTTTTTTTAACCTCAAAATACTTTTTCTCCCTAAACATTTAATGGGTATTACATAGACCTGAGAATATTTTGATTTTTTTTTCCCTCCAAATTTTTCATTTGTCTTCTGGAAAAAGTGTCTAATTAATATCTCACAAATAGGTAAATACAATGTAATACTTCATCTTAACTAAAGCTTATTGCTTGCTTCAGTCTTCAGTGGCTTTAAATGTATTTGGAAAAACCTAGGTGCAATCAAGCTGCCTGAAAAATGTCAGTTCTTCCTGGAAAAAACCCCAGTTGTTGTTATCAGATTTCTTAAAATGGTTTCACTCAGAATAGCAATGTCTGCCTTGCTGGATTCTAAGGGCACAGCTCAGTCCCCAGCAGTGAGTGGGGTACCAGATCAGAAGGAGGAGTACATGCATGAGATGCAGCAGTAATCATAGAGTCATAGCAAACATCTGCATGAAATCAAAATTTAAACCTGTTGTTAGTGCAGAAAGCCATTTTGGATACTGTGAAAGGAAAAACAGTTCACTGACAAGGAGCTCTTAAATGTCACAGGAGCCACTGCTGTGTAATTTCAAGTCCATTTCAAAGCGTGAGGACTCCAAACCAGACTGTTCTCAGTCCCTGTTGAATCCTGTGGTGCAGCTCCAGTCTTCAGACTTGACAGACTCTGAAAGCACTGGCATCTAGGGTGGATAGAATGAATTGGAAATATCAACCTTAATTAGGAATTTTCTTGCTTTTGTGAATATTCTTTTTGTTTAAAGAGATCACTGCTACTCTTACATCTGTAATGATAACTATTGATTAGAGATGTAAGAACTGAGGAAAAGGACATTTAGCACAATTTGTAATTGTCTTATTCAAGTTCTTTTTTGAAGGGATTTTGTCAGAACAGCTAGAAAGCTGAACAAAGAATGCGTCTGAGCTGAATTGATGTAATGCACGTTGATTGCAATTAGAAAATTTAGTGGCTAGCATATATTAGTTGGAACTTCTGCTGAAAATTATTTAATGTGAATCATTTGTCAGTAGCAGTATATGTGAATTCTGTTGAACAATTTTCTTGATGTACAAAGATTGGCATCCTTAATCTTTTAGCCATATGGAGCACATTTTCCTGAGAGAATGATGTGCTTTTTGTATGTTAGTATGTGTGGTTTATATTGGTTTTTGTCAAGTTGTGTTAGTTTTGTATATTTTTTTTGTGGTTGGATTTTTTAAATTTAGTTGTTTTGTTGTTTGGGATTTTTTTGTGGAAGTAGACCACCTGATCATTCTGTTGCAAATACTTTTATATTTAAAGCCTTTATTGTTGGAGAACTTGCACAGGGAGTTAATGAAATAGCATATTTAATGCCTGGCAGCAAAGCCAAAGTCAGAACTGTCAAAGATGAAGCTTTAACTATCAGGGTGACTGCCAAAACAGGATTGCTGAGAAGCTGGATGGTCTGGCTTCATGTCCAAAGCACGCTTCTACAAACACGACTGTGGCATCTGAGGGATAATTTGTGCCTAACATAACTGTGCTGACAAAAGCTGCTGGCTCTACACTACCAAAAATAGGGATGTGATGATGCTGCTAATTACAGCCCTCTTGTATCTGTGATAAGTGATCCTCATGCAGATCAAGACATTGCAATGTGAGCAAGGCCCAAGACTGAATACCAGAAATCATGGTACTAAAGATCTTACATTAGTAGCTTTGAAGTGTGTTCTTGGGGTTTTTTTGTACCTCACCTGCACATACCTAAATATTCCTACCATTTGATGTTTAAACAGTAAAAAGGGCAGAAGGAAATTGTAGATGGGCCCAGCCTGCCTCTATTTTGGCTTGATGTTCATCACTGACAGTGACACAAGCTCTGCGCAAATCTTGTGGTGCTCTGTAAAGCCGCTCACATGATGTGATGGTTCTCATTCTATCCTCTGTTGCAGCTGCTCATACTGCCAGAGTTGGAGCAGGTAAGATCCTGGTTCTTGTGATGCCTGAAGTTTTGGGATTCCACGCTGAGGAGGAGACATCTATAATTTATTATTGTTTATTGCCCGCATCCCTGCACCTCCATGACAGTGATAGAGTAATAACAATAAAGAGCCCTGTCTTACTGAGTTATCATATTTCACCATTGTCATTATCATCTCTAAAGTGTTACATTTTACAGAAAATTACACTGTTTCTTAAAACAAAAGGAGAAAACTTCAGCAACTCCAAACAGGCTTCTATGTGGTATTAAGGGTGATAATGTTTTTGTTTTCTATCCCATTAGATATTCTAATGTGGCTAGAAATGCAGTTGGGGAAAAAATGCCCCAAACGGTGTTGAACCCTAGAACTCTGAATCTGTCTGAAATATGGAAGAGAAGTTGGTAAGACTAGAAGAGGAAATAAGAGAGGGGAAGAGAGCCTTTCAAGCTATTTAATGATAGAATACTTGGAATAAAGACAATAATAGGGAAAAGTTCCTTTTATCAGTAGCTGTGTTCTAAAACTCTAATTGCACTGCTTAGCTGGGGAGTGAAGGAAATGAACTGAATTCATTGTCTTAATGATACACTTAGCAGATGGGCAAAATGAATACATAATAAATTGTGCTTCATTTCTTACACAGACAGCAGTTTCATGAAATATAACAATGTTCTGCATTTTCTCCATCTGTTTCTACAAAAATGAATTTATTTCTTCTGTTTTCCTTGCTCCCCCTTCAAAACATTATTTGATTTGAATATCATCTGAACTTGAAGGAAATGATCCTTGCCATAAGAGGTCTCAATCAAAACTTTGTCATTAAAGGGAAGATGTGTCACCATGGAATTGTACCCCAGGACTGTACACAGAAGAAGATGCAGAATTTGGGATTTTAAAAAATCTGCCTGGAAGAACTGGGAAATATTGTAAAATTTGGCTGGCGTTTAGCCATGCAGATAATTAATTTAATGCAAAACCTTTTACAGAATCTCTCAACCTTTATGTAAGTGCTCTATGCTCTGTTCTAGCAGATTTAGGGGGTTTTTTTGCATCAGTTTCATACCAGTTATATAAAAAAAAAATTACTCCTGGTAGTTCCGTGAATCTGAATGTATCTTAACATTTTATGGATATGACTGTTCCATAACTGCTGTAGTGGTCTTCCCTCCCCTCTTTTTTTTTCCTTTTCTTTAATATAACAAGATTTAAGATGAAATCTAGAAACAGATGTTTGCTTCTGATGCTCTGCAGTAAAATGCAGTTTTATTTCAGCTATGGCCCCATCTGTGAACTGTTAAGCACCCGAGAGCTCAGAGTTTCTCTGAGGGGTTTTTTTCCGACCTATTGGGGACTGTAAAGTTGTCAGCATTGGCTAAGATTTCTGAACAATACTGGAGTTTGGAGAAAATGGCCAGAAAGACCAGGTTCACAAATACCTTCTTTTGTATCTAAGTGATGTTACACTGGGTGTTGTTATAAGAAAAGATTTTACAATTATATGTACAGTTCCTGGTGTCTAAAAAATGTAAAAAGGCCTTTAGTCAATAAAACTTGCTGCTTTTCACAGACTGGTTTTATAGTTACTGGCCTTAATTTCTTGCTGTACTTGATAAATCTATGTCCAATGTTTTTTCCCTTTTTATTTTTAATTTATTGTGTACAAAAGTAATGCAATCCAGTAGTCAAAAAGCATGCTACACGAAATATCTACTAAGAACCATACTGTACTGTCTAAAAGTGATTCTGAATGAGTTTTGTGCTTAGCTACATCCAACTTTCAATAAAGAATCCTAAATACCATATATTCAGCCTTACAATTTAAGATGCTCACAAAAATGTACATAAAGGAACAAAGACATTGTATTCAATGGAGTGCTCCCCTTTGTTGCTATATTAATGAAAAGTAAGTCTTACTGAAATTTTAGTTCTTTGTCCTTTTGTGTTAATTCATCTTTAAAATGAATGTTTCTGTTCCTGTGAGTGATTGGAAGACATTTAAAACTGCTAATAACCATATGTATTAGACTATAGGCAAAGTATTTAACTTCCTGTCAATAACAATGCTTTACGGCCTTCAACAATGTGACTTTTCAAGGGAACTTTGTGTTCTAGAAGTGGAACTCCTATGGCCTGTACTTGTTCTTAAGGGCCTCCATTCAGGTGAGTAGTACCCCTCTATGGAAGGAAATACCATTATCTCTATTTTATAGAGAGCAAAGTAGGTAATAATTTACCCAAGGTTATTCAGGGATGCTTTCACAAGGTTTAGAATTGTGGTCTTTCTACCAGATTACTTTGATAATTATTTAATCACACTGGAGTGAGGTTGCTCAAATTACATGAAGTGTTTTGCTACTGAATTTGAGATTCAGTGGCACCTGTCAACTGGGAGAAAACACCGTATGTCTCCAAATGTGTCTGTAAAGTGGGCCCTAAGAATATACTGAGACATCCCAGCAATTTCTGCAGAACTTGGGAAGTGCTTGTAAGGTTTCTGACCTGGTTTCCTCAGGATACCTAAGGCAGCCTAAAAACCCCTCCACGTTCTCCAGGCTTGGCACAGGCCTTGTGGAACTCAGGGCTGGATGTGTGGATGAACAAGGTTCTCACATGGTTTCACAGTTAAACATCACTGAATAGCACAGTGCAGATGTGCAACGAAATGTTTTGGTAGGGACAGGTCAAAAACTGTATGAGGAAGGAAGTAAAAGATCATGAGAGCAGCAAGATGCTCAGTAGTAATAGACGTAGTGTTTGTAAAGGAATGAAGTCTAAAAAGTGGAAAATCTATGGTTTAGAGAGGTAGGACTTATGCTACAAATGGAGGGAAGGGTCTTGTTGAAGGCTGCAGTGACTCCAAATGGCCAAGGCTCACCCAGTGCCTGTCAGTGCTTACAGAATGCTTTGCCTTTGCTTTGTTCTTCTTCCTGAAGCAGTGCAAGGTGCTCTGAGAGATCTGGTGCTCACATTCACACACTCCTACTGTCTCCTGCCAGTGCACACAGCTGCTTCCCTCCCTCCTCAGGCTCCCTCTGCTGTGCTCTGCTCGCTGCAAAGGAAAGATTTAACTGCCAGAGTCATTGCAACATCTGTAACTTTCCACCTTAGTGAGAGATTCAACAATGGTTATACTGCAAGTTTAATTTGTAAGGATTTAATTTCTTGGAATCTAGTTTTTTAAAAAAACCTGTTTTGGAAAGAAAAAGGCCATAAAAGATCACTTGACAAAAGTTTTCTGTTTAAAGACATAGAAGACTGAAGAATTTAAACTGGAAAATAAATGGAGATATACTAAGAATTTATAACAAAAACTAGGATTTTTTTTTCCAGAATTAAATGAAAATTTGCTTATTGTCTTTCTCCAGTTTTTCTATTCCCTTGAGTGAATTTATACCGGGGTCAGAGGCTTGGCCTGTGCTCTATTAAGCACATTACGTGGCCCTGCAAATGGAATTCAAGAACTGTAAAAAATTTGTACAGTAAGTCTATTAAATGTTTTAGTAACACAGCCATAAGAACCCAGAACTAAAATCAGACCTCACATTTTGATTAATTGTGTGGTAAATCAAAGGAGAAAGTGAAAAACGACCTTCACTGAGTGTGCTTTGCTTCCCTTGTGGGAAAGAGAAGAATCAAATGATGATTTATTTTTTCCTCTCCCTCTAAGTGGAAAGAAGAACTTTCATGCAGAGAAGAGGGTTTTTGTAGCATCTGAGAAATAATTTTGTTTTCTTGTAGAAAAACACTTTAGGTTGGAATGGTTTATATTAGACAAGAGGCTTTTTGTTCCAGGTTGAGCAGTTTTGGATAGAGGATGAGGATCACCTAACTACTGGGGAACCAGTTTGATTGCATTCCCTGAGTACTCAGAAATGGTCCTTGTGTCATCACTGCTCATGTCGAGAAGGAAGAGGGGAAGGAACAAGGAAAAGAGAAGAACAGAACTATGATATTCATATTTGTTTGGTTAATTTTCGTCATTGATCTGGGAAACAAAACTGGCTGTTCATGTGATGATCACGCACCATAATTGCTTATTCAGTGATTCTATATTCAGCTTGAACTGATCAATACATTGATAAGCTAAAAAAAATGAGTAAGTTTACTTGACTCTATTCATATAACTCTTAAAATTAATATTTGGTGCAACAGTATTTGTAAGAACTATAGAGGTAACTTACAAAGCAAGGAAATGGTGCTTCAAAGGTAACCATTATGATTATAGCCACAGACTGCTGAGGTCACTTACTGTCCTAGTCAGAAAGAATCACATAACAGGGGAAAATATTCCATAAAAGAGCAAGGCTAGTTATGGCCCTGCTTCTCACTATTTCTCATGGCATTACTCAGGTTCGAGAAGTCTTACTGCAGGATTTTGATGATCCAAACAGGAGCCCGCCTGTGGGACTAGAGAGGTTCTTAGGACTTCAACAAAAAATGGAGCATCAGTGAGGAGGATTTGGCATTGGAAGTTAATTTCTTTTGGTTTTATTTTATTTACAGTGCCTTAGACATCGCTGTGTATCTCAGTTTTCAGCTGAACGTTGCTTGCCACACAGTCCTGGAGGGAGCAGCTGTGAGCCCGGCTGTGTGCTGGGGATGCTGCTCTGGGAAGTGTGCTTAGAAAGGCACCTCCACTGAACTGTTCTCAAACATAATTTTTGAAGTCTCACAGGGCTGGGATTGGGACCCAGGCAGTGCTGGCTGTGCATACACAAGTGAAGACAAAGCTTTGAAATGGTAATTGGTATCTTAAAAAGTCCCTGTCCACTGCTTTAGCTGCAAGATGGAACTTTGTTATTCCAAATGAGAAATCTGTGATGTTAAATAATAAAAGCTTACAGAAAGAAGGCAGCAAATATCCTAAAGACATTATTTCCTTTAGAAAAAGTACAATGGAAGTGTATTATCTCTTTTTTTTTTTTTTAAATGTACAGAAATAAAGACATTTGAAACCAGAAATTTAAAAGGCCAATTAATTTTTTCTAATCTGTACTAATAGTGAATAATTGGTTAATGTTGCCATGTATTGTCTATTGATCTGATGTTTATTAGGAAATTGTGCTTGCAGCATTGCTCTCTAGAAGGCCTCTGTATAAATTGGCATGAATCGGGTTATTAGAAATATCTTGATTCATTCCAGCTGCATCAAATTTTGTTCTGAGAAGTGTTAGGCATCTTATTGGAAAAATGTGAATAAAGATGAACTCCTAAGTACCTGCTAGTTCCAGAGAAGTTAATAAAAATGAAGTTAGTTTCTCACCAGAAAACAAGGCTTCCTTTTATTAGAAAGGAAATATTGCATATATGTGTGTTGAGTGCAAGAGAAATGTTGCACAGTGGTTTTTTTCAGAGATAACCAGTGGAATACTTTTCCATATCTATGCAGAAAGAAACATGATCGAGTATCCCAGAACACTATTAATGAGCCTGTTGACAAAGTATTTATGTCTCCTTATGGGCTCTATTTGAATGTGTTTGTACATACCTGAACAATTTAAACAAATCCTCAACCTGTACTTTATAAATTAAACATCTTCTTAGATGTTACAGTGTTTCCTCAGTCAAAAAGGCACTGTTATAATGTACACAGAATGAACCTTATCATGCACAGAATATCTCTTACTGAACAATTCCCAAAGACATATCTTGTTCTACATTTTTCATGTAGAAAATGAACATTTTCATTTTGGTGCATATGACTTTCAGAAATTATGATGTTGTTCACAAGGTTCTTATTTTTTTTAAACTTTATTCTTTTCTCCCAGCCTGTATAGTATTATTTCAATGAAAAATTCAAGATGCCATGGCACAAGACAAATGCCACTTGTGCAGCTGATGTCAGATGTAAGAGGTAACTGAAACAAATTCCTTTAAGCTGCATTGTAACTCTCCTTGTCTTTCCAAAAGAGCAGAGTGTACTGTGAGAGTCAGGTTTCGTTGCTTCTCTCTTGATAATGATTCTAATTAGTGTTGTGATAATTAGATACAGATGGTTTGCAGGTGGGGCATGCCAGGCTTCATCTTTTCTAAATTGCTCAGTGTGTCACCTGTTTAACAAAATAAAGAAGCTGTGGGGCCTGTTGGTGTTACTGAAAGGCTCCACGTAAATTCCACTGGGTTTTGATCTTAACAGCTACTTTGCAGAGCAACTTGTGTAGTGGTGGATATATTCAGAACAGTGTGCAAACATGATCTTCAGGAGAGATGTCTGTCTAGACAAGTTAGTTTATGTGATCTTCCTCTGACTGTACCATTTCTCTTCTGCCCCTTGAGCCTGTGGAAAACCCTTCCTCCTGCTCATCCTCATCTTTCACAAGCTGATAAATCACTTGGTCCCAAATGCATGAGGGATACATGAAAATCCTCTTCAGCAGAGCTCCTCATGAAAATAGTTGGGCACTCTATGTATCTTTTAAAACTTTAAATCTGTGACTTTATTTTACTAGTTGGGATAGTCTATGCAATGGTGGTGACAGAATTCCAATGAGGTTTCCACTGTCTCTGGAGACGGGGGAGGAAGAAGACTGAAAGCTTTTGTATCTAAGTCCTCACTTCATTTCCCAAGACAAAACAATTTCCATTTTAGTTGTGTTTCATGCAAAGGAAATATATTTAGATATGTTGCTTATCAGATGTCAATTTATAAACAAGGTAAAATGGGAGAAAGGAATTGCTATCCAGAGTTGGTTGCATTTCTTGTAAGGTTGTCGGTGATCTAGAAAATTTAAACCCAGCCCTTGTGCACATCCAGGCTTCTGTTCAGGGCACTTCTCAGATTTACCAGAAAAGGATTCCTGTTGTAAAATGGCATAAAAATAATTAATTTCATTTTCTAAGAAGTAACCTGATTAAGCTTTACAATATTGATTTATATTGTTTGTTTTGTAATCTTTTTTGTATCCACAATTGCCACTGCCTGGAAGACCACACTTTGCAGAATTCATTGGTGTATGATTCAGCATGGCCTTTAAACTTCAGCATTGCATTGTTCCTTGTTAGTGTGGGCTGGCAGGATCCAGCTCTTTGGCAGTGAAATGTCTCCTTAGTACCAGCAAAGAACACTTAAAAAGGAGAAAAAAAAAATCTTTAAATGACTGCTAAATACCTGTGACATGATTATTAAGTGCTTGCAGTATCCTACAAAGACAGACATGGAATATTGAAGGTCTGTCTCCTGGATTTTGCCCTTGGGAACCATGCCCTCTACAACCATCCTTACTGGTACCTGAATGCCAACAATGCTACTCAAGAAATGTATTTTAGTACCCTGCTGCAGCTGGATACATCTGTCTATCGGTCTGTCTATCTATCTATCTATCTATCTATCTATCTATCTATCTCTATATTAGCACCCTGAGATTTGTTGGGTAATATTTATCTCTGCTAAGCTCCTTGTTTTTCCATATTCTAAGATAAGGTTGTCTGAACTGAAACTGCCTTTGTTGTGATGCTTTGGACTTTTTGTATTGCAAAGCCCTTTTCCCTTGTTTATTGTTTTATATAGGAGTTAATTCTGCCTTGATTGCCCACTTGATGTGGCAAAATATTCTTGTCACAGAGTAGTCAAATCCAGGGAGGGTCTTGACCCAAGATAGTATTTCTGCCACAAGGCAGTATTTTAACACATGGACTTCTCATTAGATATTCATGTCACATCCACCAGGACTGTCACCTTTGGATCAAAAATGAAATTCAGTTCTGGCTGCAGGTAATTACTTCCTTACCAGGCAGAACTGAGAGATCAAAGATCAGAAGTCAAAACTTGTCAGAGGCTTTTCCTTCTGTATTATTCTTTCTTCCCTCTTGGCTGTTGCAAATACCAAGAAATTATGCAAAATTAAGATGCATGTGTACAACTTTATATAAAACAAGCATATTAAACTTTTCAGAAGTTTAGGTAATGCCAGGTATTAACACAATCTAAATAATAGTGTTAGCATTAAGAAACCTTTATATAGTTCCTTGCTTTACCAAGAACTTCGCTTCTGTGAGACTTTCTCTTTTTTTTCATCCTGTCATGATATAAATTCTTCATGCCAGGACTCTCTTACCTGGATCTCTGTGATGGGGACATTGCTGTGACGTAGCCCTGCCTAGTCCAGACAGCTTGTGGGTGTGTGTATCCTGGGCGTCTGTCCATCTGTCTGTCTCACTGGGGGAATTGCAGCCAGAAACTGTGAGCTCTTTAGGTATTTATTCAGCTCCTTGAGAGGTTTTGCAGCTTGCACTGAGGGGACTGGTCCTGTAGCTGCTTTACTGCTGGTGCCTGAGCAGCCCATTTAAAGCTAACGGCACAATTTCTTTTAACAAAGTTCTCAACTTATCAATGTATGAAGTCCAGACCTTGCTTATTGTTGTGCACTTAATAAATACGAGTTATATCCCAGGCTTAGGTGGATGGAAAGTTTGGGCTTTTATTGCAGATTCAGTAGTCCCTCTTGCAGAGTAAATGTCAACTCATATTGTGGATTTCTCTGCAACAGCTATGAAATCACAGCTTTTTCAGTCCTTGAAACAGACAAAACTAATATAAGTCCCTACTTGCGGATGTGTTCATTATTTGAAATACAATTATTGTTTGTTTTTCTATGCATTTTATAAATAGGGTTTTATGAAGGGTTTTTTAAATGTCTGTTTATATTATTACAAATACTTTTCCATTTACTCTCCCTCTACAAGACTGAGAATATCTTATTCCTCCAACACAGAGGTTTTTCCAAGGTTAAAAAAAAGTTTAAAATAACTGTCTTTAAAGCATTCTCCATTATGTTGCAAGGTGGTCCAGGAAGACACCATTATCCTTGGAAAATGTACAAGCTTAAAAATAAGCATTGATTTGGCAGGAGTTATAACCTAATTTATTTTATCCTGTACTAAATTTCATTGTGCAGCTGGCTGATCAGCTGTGGCCTGATGATGCCTGAGAGGCACAGTGCTGTGTGATGGACCATATTTCCATCTTTTCCTTGACTCTCCTCATTCTCTTTTAGAATTCTCTTTTTGCTCCTGAGGGACAGAGAAATGGCTATTCTTTTGTTTTGGAATGAATGTGCCTCTTCTCGGACTCCCACACTGGAACTAGACGTTAGAGGATCTAACACAATGATGTCAAAAAATCTGTAAACCTCCTAATTAGACATGTCTTAAGTGTGAAACAATCAAACTTGGGGTTCTGCCCACCTCCCGGGAGCAGGCAGAGAGAGAAGCTGCTGTTTCACCACTTCATTATCACCCAGTGCACTGAATAGGAAAACTCTGATGTCACCCAGTTGCTATAGCAACACCATCCTTGCTTATCTCTGTTTCTCTGGCAACAATCCCTTACTTTCTGCTATATTCACACTCTCTTTGTTGCTATGAAATTCCTTCATCGTGGTTTATATATTCACTGAGATCAGGTCATCCCTTAGACTCAGGCTGTGACTTACTTATACGGAGGATTACTGGACTTTTATCATTTCACATTCATTTTGGTAGGTTTTGAAACTGGAAAGGAAAACTAAGCCATAGCCTTTAGAGAGGCGTGGTAAATTCAATTTCATTTTATAGTCTGTGGGATTCATTTCAGGCTGTAGGGTCTGTGTTTCGTTTGGGAATTACCCTGGTTTGAAGTTAGAGACCTGGGAGTCCTTGGGAGAGTTTAATGTCTGTGTTCCAATTGACTTTTCTCCCTCAGAAGTGGATAAAATGCACAATCTGAAATCACAAGGTACTTGAAGAAAGCAGCCAGAAGTGATACTTATGGGCTGGGATTCTGTGGAGGGTTCCAATGTGTGTAGAATCAATTACAGGATAAGAACATTTATACAGAAGTCTGGATGTGTAACATTTTAAGTTAGAAGAGACCTCCAGAGTTCCCTTTCTGTTCTAGTCCCTTGCTCAAAGTAGATTGAGTTAGGTCAGGCTGCTCAGAAAAAATTTTCGGATGGAGATTTCATAAACTCTCGGTGTGACTATCCTAGTATTTGACCCGTATCATTTTTTAAAAAATTGTAAAAAAGGAATTTCCACTCTTCCAACTTGTCAGTTGCTTTGCATCTCTTATCCTACTGTTGTGCACCTCCAAGAAGAGTCTCTGTCTTCTTTGCACCCTCCTGCCAGGTCCTTGAGTCCCTGACCGTCGCAGTGACCCTGCACTGAGCACACTCTTGTATGTCTGCTCCTGCAAAGCCCAGAGCTGCACACAGAACTCCAGGTTCAGACTCACAAGTACCAAATAGGGAGGGGAAACCTTCCCTGGGCCTGCCAGCTGCCCTCAGCCTGGGATGCAGGAAGCCTCTTTTCTTCTGACAGGGTGTGTTCCTTGCTCGTGTTCACCTTTGCACCCACCAGGACCCCTGGATTTCTTCTGCAGAGCTGCTTCCTGCTCAGTCCCTAGCTGTTCATGGATTTACTACATTCCACATGGGCCTTTACTGTGAGGGCAGTGAGGTACTGGAACATGTTGTCCAGTGAAGTTGTGGATGCCCCATCCTTGGAAGTGTTCAAGGCCATGTTGGATGGTCTTTGAGCAGCCTGCTCTAATGGAAGGTGTCCCTGCCCATGGCAGGTGGTTGGAACTGCAACCAGCAACAAAATTGGATCTTTAAGGCCCCTTTGAACCCAAACTATTCCATGGTTTTATGAAAAATATTGCACTTGATTTTGTTGAACCTTAAGGTTCTTGTGACATTTTTCCATCCTCCCCAGGTTACCCTCAGAGGCAGCCCTACACTCCAGGGTACTGACCCTTGTTTGTGCTCACCCACACACCTGCTGAGAATGCCTTCTGTGTAGTCATCCAGGGTGTTAATGAAGATGTTCAGCAGATCCCTGGGGATCTGTTGCCATTTGTGACTGGCTGTCAGCTGGCCTTTGTGCCTGACACTCAGACCAGACAATTTTCAATGCACGTTGCTGTCCACTCACCCAGCTGGTAAGGCACTAATTGGTGATAAGGAGTCTGTCAGACTTTGGTAAAGTGGAGATGTACAACATCCACTGCCCTTGTTCCCAGTACCTGTCACCCCATCATCCTGAGCTGTGATTTGAACAGGCATGCTCAGCCTGCTTAAAGGCTGTAGCTGCCAGGGACAAACAGCATGACTCAGAATCAGAAGATGACAAAACTAGGAAAAATTTACTTATTTCTCTCCCCCTCTATATTTTCTTTTTAGTTACAGTGGAGGCTATTATTCAAGCAAGAGGGGATCCAGAGAGGAAGAAAGGCAGAAAAATTAATGCAATTAAGAATTTTCAGCACAAGTTAAATATTTTTCTTTCTATGGGTAATAGGTTGATAACAATGTTCCATAATTAAGTATTAATATTAATGTTGAACTATTGATAATCAACTGATTTGGTAGCTGAAGAGAGAAGATAAAGAATCTTGATACTGTTGGTAGCATCAGCTACCGTCATCCCTTGCCAAAGATTCATTTGAACGGAGTTATGGAAACAATACCCTTGCCAACATTCTTTTGAGTCTTTCATGTCAGTATTCCTGTTTATTTCAGTGAAAATTTATCAGTTGGTATTCTACCAGCAGACTTGCATTGCATTGTGTTTCCATAGAGACAGACATGTTTATGTTCATGTAACACATGGCAATATTAATCACTGGAGACATAAACCAACTATTCCTAAAGTTCTAATTTGCAGTTTTACATTAGGTCTTTTCAGATTTATGGATTGATGGATACTGCATATTTATGTTGTGTCAGCACTGGAGCAGTTTATCATTTAACACTTACCTCACTGAAGAGTAATTTGTTCTCTCCATATTAGGTAATTTTTGAAACACTTGTCTATAATAAAATGCATTCTCTATAAATTTATAAAGACAAATCTGAAAGAGCTCCAAAACTGATTACTTCCTTTTAGGCAGAGTAACTACTTTGTCATTTCAATTATTATTGCTCTTTTATGTTTCAGTATTGTGTCATTGTACAATCACTGCAGCCTCATGATGGTGTAGAGGAGACACAGAATCACAGAATCATTTAACGCAGTGGTGCCAAGGCCACACCTAAACCATGTCCCTGAGTGCCACATCTGTGTCTGTTAAGTTCCTCTGGGGATGGTGATTCCACTACTTCCCTGGGCAGCCTGTTCCAATGCTTGACAACCCTTTCAATGAATGGTTTTTCCCTAATATCCAGTCTAAACCTCCTCTGGTGCAACTTGAGGCCATCTCCCCTTGTCCTGTTGCTTGTTACCTGGGAGAAGAGGCCAATCCCCACATCACCAAAAATTCCTGTCTGGGAGTTTTGGAGAGCAATAAGGTCCCCCCTGAGCCTCCTTTTCTCCAGACTAAACACCCCCAGCTCCCTCAGCTGCTCATCTTGTGCTCCAGCCCCTTCCCCAGCTTTGTTGCCCTTCTCTGGACATGCTTCAGCCCCCCAGTGCCTTTTGCAGAGAAGGGCCAAAAGTGAATCCAGTGTTTGAGCTTTGGCCTGCCCAGGGGGACAATCACTGCCCTGGTCCTGCTGGCCACACCATTGCTGATACAAGAATCAATGAAACACAATTTAATTTCTTGGATGGAATAGATGCTTACTATCAGTATATTTCTAAGTGAATTGTGTCAGGGAATTTAACTGCACTAGAACTCCTTTAAATAGCTAAATAGCAGTTAAGGTTCCATATAAATGCAACAAACAGAACCAAAAAAGAAACAAAAAGAAGCTGCAAGATATTGTTGACGATCTTTGCCTATCAAGTCATAATGAGCATTGGAAGTCATTTAGCTACTAATTGGACAGATTAATATCATCTTTCCTTTCAGCTCCTCTCCATGTCATGGACTCTGTGTGTCTAACTTTCATTATGGAATTAGAGATTTCCAAGAAGCTAGTTAAGTGTGGGCTGGATATTTTTTTCTGATAGTCTGATAGGCAAGTTTCTTTATTTTTTTCTAGAATCTGCTGTGTTCATGCCTGTTTCTCTTACTGGTTTATCATCACTGATACTGATCGAGACGTTAAGGATATGGTTGTATCAAATTACAAAAGCTATTAAATTTAATATTTCAATGACTACTCTAGAGCTTGTCTCAGGGCAACTTTTTTTTGTACTTTAAATGTTGTTCTGTTCAGGAAAGGCACTTAGCACTGCACCAAAGGACTGTTAGTGAGAGAACATTAGAACTGTCATCCAAGTGTTGTCCTATACTCCTTTACCCAGTGATCTTCCCCCACTGTAGCCACAGGATTTAACAGAGGAGGCAGAGTGGCTGAAGCATATCAAGTTGGGTATTCAGAGTTGAGTTTGTACCAAAGAAAATAAGCTGCTGTGGGACAAGGAGCCTGGAGAGGAACAGGGGAGATATTGTCTAGTCTGAAACATTAATTGAACATTTGCTTTGAAATTAAAAAAAAAAAAAAAGTAAGATTAGTCCAGGGAGAATATGGGGAGAATGTTCTCTGGCATCCAGGGCTTGGCTTTTTAAAAATAATTACCAAAAGGAAATAAATCTGATTCTTGCCTATTGCATTTTATGACCCTTGTGTGGTAGTCATTGTTCTTGAGTTGGGAACAGAAATAATAGTTGAGAAGCAAGCAGAATTTATAGTTCTGAACAGCAGTCTTGACAGTTTCTCAATAAAAAGTGATTCAACAAATTGCCAACACTTTTCCTGATCAGAGTACATAATGCAACAGTTAAGTGACATCAGGCTCAGCAGGCAAGTAATCAGCATCCAGCACATAATGATCTCTGTAATTTGGTGTGTGTCTGCTCTGTCACGTGGGCAGTTGGTGTCATCCCGTGTCAGTTTGGTTCCTTGCCCTGCAGCAAGACTTCTGAATGTAAAGAACATCTTACAGCAAAAATAAATGAACCAATCACTACTCAGACACCTCCATTCTTGCCACATGTGATTAAAAGAAGAACTTGAGAATTTAAAATAGAGCTTAGAACTTACATGTGTACTTTATGTTTCCATGAGTTATATTTCTTATCAGAAACTTCGGAAGTATTTGTTCAGTCTATGAATTTTGTGTCTTGCTACTCTGAGTAGTCAAAAAAGGATGCATTCTGGTTAATTGAACTTCCTCACTTGTTTTTCCCCTCTTTTTCTCATGTATAAAAGATGTCCCAGCAATTTAGCACTGTCTTAGCAAGATTTTACTTTCTGGGATGTGTAGTATATTTCAGATTGGTTTTGCTTTGGTTTGGTTTCTTGGGTCATGTTTTCTGAAGGTCAATTACCATGACAGTGGGATCTTTTCATGCTGGAGGAGCATTTAGCAGACCATGAAATCAGGGCTGAAGATGCCGTAGATTGGTGGATTAATTAATTATAACAACAGAAATCATATTATTTCAGTTAGTACAGTTGCACTTCTATAGCTATACATACATTATAAAGCTTTACTTAATCATTGCAGTGTTATGCTGCTTTTAATTTCTCAGCTTTTTGGGACACCACATACAAGGTGTTCAGGATGTATCTAGATTTGTAGTACTAAAGCAGATTCATTGCCACATTTGTGTATCTTGTTTTGTTCTTCAGTATTCCTGCTGTGTTTGGCAGAGCATCTGAGCAGATCTTCATGTACCATCTTTCTCTGTCCGTAATTAAATGTTATCACTTGAAGTGGTGAGTGCTCTTAATATATCTTGGGTGGATGTTTTGGAAAGTCCTTCTGCTGTCCAGCTGTTTGTTTTTAAGTTAGCCAGGTAGCTTTCACAGAATTGCTTTAAAACTAGCATAGAAGACAGAGAGGATCTGAATGGTGATTAAGAACCTGATTCAGGCTGTCTCTCTAGATGATCCTCTTTTTCCATGAACGCTGGAGGAGTCTGGGGAGATCGGCAAGCCAAACGAAGAGCCAAAATAGTGTTGTGGGAGTATTTTCCTCTTTTACTGTGTATTAGACCTGAAAGCATCTTCAAACCTCTCTTTGGCTGTACAGATGGTCTCAGAGCTGCATATCAGCTCCCTCTGGTGAAAGGAAAGAGGTGTGAAACACAAGGGTTGGCTGGGGAAATAGCTGGTGGTGAATAATTTATGGGACTCTCCCTTATTTTTCTTGACATAATTATGACTGCTCTTCTGAATGTGTATTCAGGTTGTCTGACTGGAGGATTGTGTTCCTCAGTGCTGAGGAGTTGCATTCTACAATTGCTTACTCATGTCTTCCATGTGTTTTTCAAGCTGTTGGCTTGATCCAGGTGAATTTTTAGTTACTCTTTGTATAAATACACCCAAATGTCTGAAAATGCTGTAGTAAATCATCAAGGTGGCACTTTACAGCTACTGTGTATTTTAGACCACATCATGCTATTCCTGTTACTTCAGCCTGTAGTTTAAAAAGCAAGATGACAGTGTAACTGTTGAGAGAAAATGTGTTATGTAATGCCACTTTTGTTTGGCAACAGCGGAAGCCAAGACAATTAACTTCTGGCACCTCCTTTACAGAGTTTCTGTAGTTACATTTTTAGAATGCTTGAGTGAGACTGGGCATATAAAGCATTTTTTAATATGCTTCAATCTTAGGAAATTTTAAAAGAAGAAAAATCAAAGTTACTGTTGATAAATTGCTAGAGATGGCTGGATGGGTCAAATAAATGAGATTGCTTGTGAAAAGATGTGGTCATTTAGATAGTACAAACAGCTAGAATGTGGTCTATTTAGAGGAGGAGAGAAAGGAAAGATAGGAAGTACAAAATCCTATTGCTGATTCAGCACATGGCACTCAAATGTGACAAATTTCCTGTGAATTTTCACTTTCTAGGTCAGACCGAATCACTTGGCTGGGTTTTGTTTGCACATCTTGTTGGTGACCTGCTGCTTCCATTTAACACATACTCTAGAAGGCACTTTAAAAAATGTAGCAGTTTTCCATCTGCTGTTCTCACAGCAGACTTTATAGCCCTGTCATCTACTTGCATCTTCCAGAGAAACGCAGTTGCCTGCAATCTTTCCTACGTGTCAGTGCTGTCAGAAGTATCTGCTTGGGTCTCTTCTCCTCTCCCATAAGACTTGGGCAACACACTTGGGCATTCTGAAATCATCTCCCCTTTTGTGGCTGTTGGGATTTTTAAGGCCCATTTACTGATCAAGGAAATGAATTTAAATTATTAAATGTTTTTATTACCAAATAGATCTGATTGTAATTCCTGTTGTGGAAAAATCATCACATACTTAAACATAGAATGCTTTTCTGAGGGGACAGGTGACCACAGTTTGTTGGTACATGTGAATGTCTTTGCATGCTAATTTTAGCATCTTTTGCTCCTTTGTCACTGTTTATACAATGCTGATGCACGACACCCATTTTAGATTATTCCAATGTTTTTATCAGTTTCTACATAATCTTTTAATGATGTTGACTTATAAAAATGTCAATCATATATTCTTAGTAACACAGCGAATGTTAGACATCCAATTTCAACTTCATTACTAGGCTCTTCACTTTTCTGAAGAATTATTATAACCTACTTGTTTAGAAAATAAATTTTTATTTTAAGTAGCTTGACAAACTTGGTAGTAATCTCTCGTGGTTCAGTGTAACGGCAGCCATATGGAACTATAATTTCCAAGTCCCACAGATCTAATTTAGTTTTATGCTATGTTGGATTACATGTCAAAATTATCTTCATGCCATCTGTAAGACTTCTTGCATTCTGAATTGTTTTATTGTAGTTTTACTGTAGTGCTTGCTATCTAGAGATTCATTCTTTACATCAGTTACTGATGCTTGATTTCTTAAAAGTCCAAGGCAGCTTAATTTTTCCCATATTGTGTTTTGTAGGTCAGGCTCTAGGAATCTCCTGAAAAAAGCAAAGTGACATTAGAGATAAGTTAATGTGCATGTAAGTGAATGTGGTAAACCCCAGGAATTCACTTGGTTTAGCTTCATCACTTGAGAGTGCTATTTTGCTTTGTTTGTACTTGTAATACATTGAGATCTCTTCTCTTTCACATGTAATTGCTTGGCCTTTCCCACTGAAAATGCCTCCTGAGTACACTTACACACACTGACAGGATGGACTTGCTGAAAGGGAAGAAATGTGAAGAGAAAGAGAAAAAAAGTGAATGACCGTTAAATAAAAAGTTAGCTGCTTTATATGTTATTTTTGGGTACCAAAAGAGGAAGATTTTCAAAGCCAAATAGGTGGCATCTGTGCTTTCTGTAGCCCTCAGTTTTGCCTTTTTTGCACAGTCTTTTTTTCTTTTCACAAATGCCCCTGGTCCCCCAGTCACTGACTTTGTGACCTGCCCCTGTTTGTGTGTGCAAAGTTGTTATTGTGGTCAGAGGCTGGGCAGAAGTTTCAGTCTTTCCTGTAAATTGGTGCAGTCTATGCAATCACCTCAGAACACTTTGGAAGAGTGGGAAAATCAGAAGAGCATCTCAAGTGGCAATTTAGCAGATGGTTTAATTCTTTGTTCATGGTCAGGCTTTTTTGTCCATCAAATCCTTGTCTTGTGTTTTCTTTCCTGTTCACCATTCTCTCATCAGAGCTCCATTGAAAATATGAAGCACATCAGTATACAAAGTGAGTGGCAACCTGCAACACTAACACCTGCAACACTAACATGGCAATTGGAGACCTTCTAGGCCTTTATCCTATGTTAAAGTTTGGGTTTTTTCTTTCTCTTTTTATATCTCTGTTTTCCATGTGTGCTAGTAAGCAAATTCATGAAGGGGGTACATCTTGCTATGTGCTTTTAGAGCATTTGATACTGTGGGTCACATGCCAGTTATTGATCTTAGATGAAGTTATTATGAAAAAATAAATCTAACATTTGTCCTGCATGGTATTTACATTTTTTGGATTTTTTTTTAGGAAGCATTTAAGAGCAAAAGTCAAAGATATATTACCTCTCTGAGGTATGTGGTTGAGTAAGATTGTAATAGCACTTTTCACTTCGCCAGCAGATCTACAGACATCTTTATTCCATCAGGTTTGATGGTGCTGTTGATGCCGTCACTCCCAGTGTTAATGCTTTGGGGGTTTGTTTCTCTGAGGGTTTTTTGCTTGTGCGTCAGCTTTAATTTAAAGGCAAATTTTGAGTTATAGCTGTAAGACAAATAGCAACTTGTGGTTCTGGATGGGTTATTTTTCTATTGCAGCAGATATGAATTATTGGCTGCTGTAGGAATTCAGTCAGGATCCCTTGCTGTTGACATTGACTTCACACTGCCTTCAGAAAAGTGAATCTGTACACGTAATATGTGGATGTAATTTATTGTCTGAAAACAATAATAAATTGGTTCAACTATTTTTAGATCAACAAAACAAAATAGTCCGTGACTGCCACAAAGAGAAGTTGCTTGCCAGCTGCCAGATATGATTTATAGTAAAACTGACTGCATTAAAAATTTAACACACGGAGGCACCTCAGCTTTAGTGATAAGTGCTAATAAGATCAATAACTTCTGTCTTGGGTTCTTCCTGAACTGAAACTTTGTACTAAAACTGTATGAGGACACCTCTAACCCTTGCCATCAAAATTTAGGCCTATGCATTCCATCTCCTGCTGACACCACTTACAGTTTCCTTTTTGGGTGGTGTTCCAAAAGAAAAGTGGTTCAGTGTAAGATGCGCTCTGGGCAGTTCTCTTCACCCCTCCATCCTGGAGTCTGGGATCAGCTGGACCTTTAGCACGGCTTCTGTGAAAGCCTCCATTTTGCAGTGCTTTGGAGAGGTTACAATAACAACACAGACCATGAGAAGGTAAGACAGGCAAAATAATGTCATTTAGAGAATTTGTAAAATTTATACATATATATATAAAAACATCTTGTAATACTCAAATCAGAGGTGCAAACCCTAACCTTTCTCTGTTTAATCCTATCTCTGTTTTGGTAAAAGTGATAAATGAAGCTTTTCATGGGCAGTTGCTCTCTGAAATTAATTTATCCAAGTAAGTGGATATGGATACTGGTTTTGTTCTTTTGGTAGACACAATAGAAGATCCTTCTGCACAAAAGAAATATCAGAATATAAGGGATATTTTAAACACTTTGGATACTGAGGATGGATCCAGTTTTATTAGATTGATAACATTTGAAGGGATTCTGAAATCAATTGACTTTCATTTGATAGTTGCATTTGGCTGCAATTATCTTGGTATAAACCTGCCATAACTTATGTGGATCTTCATCATCATTATTGGTGCTTCTCAATATCTACTTTCTGTTAATTCATGTTTTATTAAATACTGAACTTAGTACAATTCTTAGGGCTATCCTTTCTTTACTGTTGTTTCAGCTACAGTTAAAGCAGGTGTTTCATCTGCAACTTTGTGCTTTAAGCACTATCTCCAAATAACAGCTTTTATTGAGAGCAAACTTGATCTTCAAAATCAACGCTTAGTATTAGATGTATCAGCCTAAAGATGTTTTACAAATGCATGTAGTCTTGAATTTACAGATAGATGTATAAGTTTCTGCCTTGATGAAATAGCTGATGTCCTTTGTTTTGACAACCTGTTGATGGGATGCTGTTTTGTTAGCCAGAAAAGAGCTAAAATGTTTCTCCCTCTGCCCAATAGGGTTTTTATATTTTACTGAGAGAAAATTAATTTTTAACCTGATTTTTTGCTCCATGGGGTCACTGTATCACCCAGGACTACTTTTTCCTGATAAATGTAGTTACATTTCAGCAACTCAATGGGGATTTCTTGAGAAACCTTGACCTACATGTGTCTCTAGAACCAAAAGGGGTGTGTTTGAGAGACCTGAGAGAACTGGCAGATGTCATTGCATTCTCTGTTAGGTTTGCCAAGCTGTGAATAATGGGAAGGTTGGAGACTGGGGGAGGTGGGAACACCTTGCCCCAAAAGGTTGTGGAATCCCTGTCTTGGGAGTTTTTCTGACCTGTTTATACACAGATCTAAACAACCAAGTCAGAATTCAATGCTTCTCCTGTTTCAAGAAGGATGTCGGACTTTGATTCCAAACTAAGATCCCCTCTAACCTGAAAGATTCTAAGAAAACAGATTTGTACTGATTTGGAATGTCCAGGGGAAGATGTTGGATTTTTTCTTCACTCCTGAGGTAATTGTGTTTTATTTTGCAACTTCTCTCTACCAATAATGAAAAAATTGAAGCAAAACACGTACAGAGTTATTAAAACTCATGCCATTGCTTCAAAATTTTGTTTTATCTATTTGTCTTCTCATAAATCTTTTGAGTGTGGGCCCACACTTACTGGATCATTTAGGCAAAGGATGTCTGTCTCAGATTTTGTGATTTATAAAAGCCATATGTATACGGGGATATCTAAATGCAGATTAGGTACAAAACAAGCTTTGAAAGAACAAGAGAAGACAATGAATACTTAAGTGTGGATTTGATAAAGTACTCTCCATTCTTGCTTAACAAGACAGGGCTGAGAAATAATCCACCAGGAATGTTTTGTTAAGAGAATTATGAAGACTGCAGTTGTGGTGGTTTTAATGTCCCACCATGAATTACTGACTTTCTGGAGTTGCAGAAGCCAGACACTTGCTAGGGATATATCTTCACACATACGTGTGTAAAGAGTGGAATAAAAGCATACATTCTTCAGTTCTTGCTGACTGTTAATCAATACAAATTTTCCCAATGCTTTGTATGAGCTACCATGGTTTCATCCATAAATTTTTGGACGGCAGGAAAGTTCTTGGGTGTTACAGGGGAGTAAAGAGAACCTGTGTTTCAGAAAAATGTATATTTTCAATTTTTGACTGAATAAAACGCCTTCTGCTTATTTTGAGAACCTTGTTAATGTTTCCCTATTGCTGGCCTAGGATCAGATAGCTGTTTCCAAGATCTCGGAGCTATTGATTAAAAATGCCTTCTCTGCATGTGGCCACATTACCCTTGTGGCTAAAGGCATTAGTGACTCACAGCTGTCATCAGTGCTCACTCTCATTTCCTCCTGCCATTCACACAGGTCCCATGGCTCTCTTATAATGTGTGACCTCTGGGGTTCTCAGCATTTCTGCATTTCATAAGGCTTCCTTCCATTTTTGTCTGTATTTTCTTTGCTCTAAAAATCTATATTCACAGTATCTCTAAATCTTGTTTTGCTTCCTTTTAGAGCATTATTATTGCTGTGGCAGTCTAAAGTCTTACCTCAAGCTGTACTTTTATATCTGTTTACTAAGCTCTTGTAATACTTCCTCTCTGAACATTCCCCACTGACTCTTTTTCCCCTCTGAACAAACACTTTATGCTCATTTCAGAACCAAGGAGCTAACCCATACATTGGTCAGTTTAAAAAACAAATGTCTGAGGCAGTGCAAAGGTATTTCATGAGGCTGAAAGCTAGCTGCACTAAGGAGTTTGATGATAGTTTACTATGTAATATTTCTACACTGTGACACAGTGCAAAAGATATTATTAGTTTATCTAAATCCTATATATTATATTTATTTTATATATACTTACCTATAAATCATCCATTATATGTGTGTATTTTCATAGACTGTTTAGAGATGTTATTGTCCCAATGAGCATGAAACATGAAAAAAAAGGTAAGCATTCAGATAAGTAATGCAGCAAATTACAGGTTGGTTAGTGTGTTTCTAGGTAACAAAATGTTTTTTGACATTTCTAGAACAGCAGAAATTGCAGACCAGCATTCCTGTCATGTGATACACAGCAAGTGTCTTAAATATACAAAAGACACAGGTGTAATTGGATATTATTTAAATCAGGGTTTTCCCCACATTTAATTACCTTACAAGCTAACAAAAAAAATCCTAGATACTGCTCTAGAGAGAGATTTCCTGCAGTGTTTAAGGAAGTGATTCTGCTCATGGTCCAGAAGAGAAGAGAAGACTTATAACCCTGGGAAACAAACTGATTGATTCATGACATCATCATCATCATTATTATTATTATATATTATTATTTCTATCTCAACAGCTCTAGTAATCTTGGGGGTGATTAGTGGCCAAGGTCCTCTGTCTGTGGCTTCCCACATAAGGTGGGCTCTGCATCTTCCTAAATAATCCAGTTCCAGGAAAATGTTGGAGCTCTGTCAGAAGTATGTTGTGATTCTATTAAAGGTTCAGAGAAGCTGAGATACTTCAAGGGAACCTGCTCTGATGGCATTCAAGGAAAGTTTCTCATCAAACCTAGTTTGCTGGAACGTTTAATACTGCGGAATTTCACTTGTGTGCATTCTGTTATTGTGCATGTGAAACTTTTAGGGGGCAAGGACCCTTCAGGTACAAGATTTTGTTGCATGATGGTGTCAGTTCTGCACAACATAATATGATAATGAAAACAGTGAAGAGTGGTATGAAAAACATGAGGGAAAAATACTATATGTGCCATTACAGATGTGACTCAAAAACCTTTCAAATGTAAATGTTTGCCATGTTACTCTGCTACTGTTTTGTGGGTCTGTGTGGGTATTGGTTCCCTAGGGATTTGTTGAGGCACTTGAAATAGCAGCACAATTGTCAGCACTGCTGGGGCTGGTTCAAGTTAATACCATCTCATGTAGGATGTTTTTGCCAGTCAAAAGCAAGCATGTATTGCATGAGTGACTCAATGAAAACTCCTAAAACTCTCCAAGTGATACATCCCCTGAATTTCAGCCAAGGCTTCAATGCAAGAAACAAAAGGGGTGTAGGTTGCCACTTGCCTAGAGCATGAAACCCCCCTCCTGCCAAACCACTGTGCTTAGTTATATAAAAAACATTGTTCCTGCTGTGTGTTTTTATGCCAACTGTTCCCTGTGGTTGGGCATACAGGCTCTATCTTCTCACAATTGCATCAGAGCAAATGAGCTATGACACTACTTGCCTATTTTTAACTAAGTTCAATGTTGTCCACCTAATGAAATGCTAAAGCATACTCTGCCTTTGGGAAATACAGGCTTTGCATGGAAGAACAGTTAGGGAGAAGCTTTGTATGTTTTATATTTAAAAAAGCAAAACAAAACTCCAGCCCCACTAAATATGTGTTCTGAATGTTGCAATAAACAGCCACTGTTTAACTCAAGTAAATTCAGAGCTGCTGATCTTTAGTGAGCATTGATAATCTTAAGCAATTATGTATTGACTGTGAAAAATGTTACCTTCATTTAGAGGGTAGTTCTGGATTTGTAAGCATGGGAGTTCTTGCACATGGAAATAACTCTTTACCTTTCTTATGGGAGTGTATGGCTTTCCTCTGGATGATGTAGATTTATGTCTGTAGATTGTGTAGCTTGATATAAATGTCTGTAGATAAATGACTAGATGAGGATTGGAAGACCATTGCTGTTTAATGTTAAGCCATGTGATCCTGATATTTTGACCTTCTATACTAAATTTTTGAGTTTGGCCACTTAAGATCATCTTATTCCTTAGCAGTTTTGGCAACTGCTTATTCTATTTTTACATTTTTTCATTAATTTTTTAAATTTTATGTGAAAGTCTACTGATAATCTGTCACAGAGTATGAGCTCATTTTCTCTCACTGACTACAGGACTGCATGGATCAGATTCACATTTTGGCTGTGACTGATGCAGCTGACTGACAAGCATGAGATCAGTTTGTAAAAGCATCATAGAGAGGGTTTTCAGAGCAATTCACAGAAGGTGATACACTCATAATTATGTACCAGTTACATTTGGGCTAGTTATATATCTTGTTTTAGAATACTGTCTCAATTGGTAATCCTTTATATCTGTAGAGAAAAAGAGATGCCACACTGATGTTGGATCAGTAAATGTCCTTAAATTTTATGTTCGGAAAAAGCAGTAAGGAAAATAAAGTTTAGTTTAAAAAAAAGAAAAAAAAAAGTTTTGATCAAATAGGTTGTCTTTTTAGAGATTTACAGATAGAAATTACAAGAGCAGTAACAGATTTTGACATGCATAAATACTTTAGCATATTACATTCTTTTGTTTTTATTTTATATGAATAAGCTGAAGTATATATAAAATAAATGAATGACTGCAAGTCTCCCAAAAAGTCAGGTCAGACCTCGGAACAGAAAGTGTTTCTCCCATGTACCCATTGTAAAGAAAATTTTGTAGAATATCACAGTTTTCCAGAGTAACAAAGAAGGAATGAATGATATGGGAAAACAAAGGTAGAGAACCCAGTTCTTTTGTGGGACAGCATAGGCTACATCACTCCATGACAAGGAATTATTATTAACAGAAAAAAAAATTTGAATATTATGGCCCCAATAAGTGATCAGCACCAGAGTTTTGGGATAAATTCTTTAAAGTGTCCCTGCTCCTGGCAGGGGGATTTGAATTAGATGATCTTTAAGGTTCTTTCCAACCCAAGCTATTCTATGATAATAATCTAAAATACTCTAGCTGTGAGTGGGTTGAAATTGAATGCAGACAAGAAGGGGCTGCATGCCAGAGAACGTGTCCTGGAATTCAGTCATGGCAAGAATGTGACATAGAGAGAGAGAACAATCAAGGCAAGAGTAGCAGCCTGTTCTCATTGATCATTTGATGATTAGAGAAAAATTTCCAGACAGTTTCAGATTTTCAGATGGGTACATTCATATTGTTATACTGAGAGTAACTAAAGCTGTGGTTTGACAGCTATACAGTCTAAGATGGGAAGGTTTTTATATGTTCTGCTTATAACACCTGATTCTAAAATTGTTAGACTTGCAGTCCTGTCTCATCTGTATGCGTTATTCAGGCAGCTGGATGAAGCAGTTCATGGGAAGGTTTTGGCCTGTGAAAATTAGATATGCATTTAAAAAGTCAGACCCTTGATGTGCAGTGTGCTTCTCTGCATGTGCCACTTCTCTCTTACTGGTGCTACAGCCAGAGAGAAGCTTCATTGACAAAGCTTTGTGTAATCAAAGCAGAGGATGAACAGCTGAAGTGCAACAGGCCGGGGCCTGAGATGATGATTGCACTTCTCATCTCATTAGCACCTTTAATCTAAAAGGCACAGAGCATTTTGAACTTCATTTTTATAATAGCCATGAGAGCTGTGAGTGCAGTACTGCCTCTGCATTTTGCAGGGAAGGAACAGAAGGAGGAAAAGGTTAAAAAAGTAACTCAGCAAACTGCTGACCAAGCCAGGAGCAAGCCTTTTTACTGCCCCTGTTCTTTAGGAACTAGGAAATTTCAGCATGTGTTTAGAGACACAGAAGAAGGGGTGTTCATGCTCTGTTTCAAAATGTGACAAAACATATTCCTCTCAGTCTTTGTTTCACTTGCTAGGACCCAGCTTTCCATCTGTAAATACTTAGGGGTCTACACACTGGAAAGAATTGAATGATAGTGGAGTAAGCTATCTCCAAAAATGTCCTGACTAAGCCAACACGGATGGAAGAAGGTAGAGATTTGTGAAAACAAGAGATGAAACTAACAGGAGAATCAGGGAATGAGGCACACAGCAAATCTGAGAGGGTGTGTTAGGATGGAGAACAGTGTAGCACTCACTAGAAGAGCTGAGTTCTGTGGAAAAAGGTGGGAATTTATAACAAGAACGTCTGCAGAGACCCCAGCTATAGTCTTTATTAACATCTGGAAGTGCTTTTCTCTTGAGTGCTCCCTGCCAAACCTCCAGCCATTGCAAATTCCTGGTTTCGGGAAAATTGGACTTCACAATATTGAGAAATAAAGAAATTAAAATAATTAAATAGAGGAAAGTGGCTGGTTTGGGAAGCTAAGATACATGCTTTTGTTTTTACTCTTCAGACAATTCCTATGGTTTTAGGAAGGAAGGGCAAGAAAGAAGCAATATACACACCTTGGTTGGTTTTTTTTACTCCAAGACCCAATTTAAAGTGTTCTCTGTGCACTTTGTGGATGAAAATGTGACATTTGAATGGATCAAGTACATTGGAACAAGGACAAAGGAGAGTTTGAGGTGACTGGGCAGAATATCAGTAGGCTTTTCTGTTGAATAAAAAAAAAGATTGAAAAAAGGTAATTACTGACCTGCTTGTTGGTTTTGAAATTTACCAACCTGGAGGTGAAAATGCAGCTATATTATTGGCAAAATGAAAAAGAACAGAACAGCAAAGTAGCTCTTTTTCCTTCTATGAACAGCTGCTCTATTCCTCTGTAATCAAAAGCTAGCACCAGCTTGAGTTTCTTTCTAGCTGTGGGGTATTCTTAATGGATTTTTTCATGATAAATTGTAGATGTGATTTCTTATGCCAGAATAAAGGATGTGTATTCCTGTTTAGTTAGTCTGTTAGACTCCGTTTCCTTCTCTCGTACTT
Source organism: Eopsaltria australis (assembly GCA_034509425.1). Taxonomy (NCBI): domain Eukaryota; kingdom Metazoa; phylum Chordata; class Aves; order Passeriformes; family Petroicidae; genus Eopsaltria; species Eopsaltria australis. The sequence continues at coordinate 50,902 of JAVTVJ010000341.1, read as the reverse complement.
TTTTAAGGGTTATCGAATATAGAGCTAATTTTTAAGTCCCATGATAATGAATCAAGCATGTCCTATTCCAGCCTACAGCAAACTGCTAAGAAATCAGTGTGTGTGGGAGGGGAGTTGCTAATTGGGAGAGCAAACACTTTGTAGGTAACCTTTTTGTGAACTTAAATCTTTTATCTAATTTATCTTTTTCTGCAACAGCTGTTTTCCCATGAAGACAATCACTATAATGTAAAACATTCAATATTAATAGGCCTGGCTATTATTGAGACTCTAGGGGAATTTTGTCCTAGGCCAGACTAGAGTTAATGCTAGGCTTTGGCTATCAGCTTATTCTAGTTTGACTGCAGACCTAACCATGATGAGTTATGTTAATCGAAGTGCGTGTATGTGATATTTGAAGGCAGGTGCTGGTTGCTGTGTCTGACCTTCAAGCTATCCAGATGCAAACTGGAGCTATGCAGCCATGCTTAAGAAAATGCTGGTCCTGAGTTTTATATGAAGCCTTGCTAAGCTGGGGTTTAGGACTTGGCTAGACTGGAAACGCCATTTCTGGCTGGTGCAACAGAATGCAAATGCTGCATTCTGTTCTCTTACTCTGATCTGCTCTCTCTGTGGTGGGCTTGGATATCCATAGACTTGGGTCCTTCTGCTGCCTTCCAAATAATTAATTTTCTCGTGAATTCATAAACATTTACAGTTTCATTGTCAGCACATACATGCTGGACCTATTGACAGCCCTTTGTGCTTTGACCTTCTCCTACTTCCATGCCTTGTGTCTGACACAGTTCACTGTTGCAAAGGCAATACATGTTTTTAACTGCCACCTAAAATTTCATTATTTGCTTTCAATTTTGTTCTGATTTATATGTGATTGATTTGACTTTCACAGGGCTCTTTTTCCCTGAGCATGAACAAAAGTACGAATTGGGTGAAGGCTTTTTCGTTTGTTTATTGCTTTTTTAAAAATTCTAACTTGTTCTTTGCATTTAAAATTATAGTGACTGGAAAACTGGCAGAATATTGTCATGTAATTGGAGTATTTTATTCAAATAGGTGCTATTTATGGTTGGTTCTTAAAATGGCACATCACATTTTGAAAAAGTCCCATCCTCAGAATTTATCTGCAGTCTAAATTGATGGAAATTGTGTAGTCTATAAGGTAAAATCAAGTGCAATAGATGTTCCCTAAGTTTCCACTGTTGGCTCCATTAAAAGTATTGCCAGTTGCTGATAAAGACTTGCTAGTTTTGCCTTTTTGGTTGCTTTTGAAATGTACAATTTTCTCTGACTAGTATTTGCTTTATTACAAAGCAATTAATGCACACTCAGAGGTTTTATTTGACCTTAGCTACTCCTATGGGAAAATCACAGCTTTTGAGACTTCAGCATTTTGTGTGTTCATCTGTTAGTCTGTTGTACAGCTTGAGAACAGCTGCAAAAGTAATTCACCTGGTAGTAGGATTTCACTAGGAATTGAAAAGTACTTAGACAAGTGAAACAGTAAGATAATTTATTAGGATCTTATTTATCTTAGTATCTTACTTAGGATTTCTAAGGTGTGTCTGTCATGGGAGGGAAGACAAACTGAAACAAGATGAAGGACATAATATGAGGAATGGGTGGAGCATATAGAGAGTAAGTAAATGTTTAAAAACACCAGAAGATACAAAGAAAGGAATGAAAAATGAGAAATGAAGAGCAATGTAGGCAAAAATACAAGGGATGAAATGAATTTTGAGTTGAGATCTCTTACTCATTGAGTTGATGGTTGATGTCAAACATTTCGATAGAAAGATAAGAAATTTTATGCAATTTCCTTGCTGCTAAGTGTGTCAGGAAAAAGAGCTCTGTCCTTTTGAATTTTAGATCACTCACATATTTTAGAGCAGAACATACTATTTCCATAAGTAAAATGTGTTTTCCAATTCTGACCTTGCAACCTTAATTCCCACACGAAACTTCAAGGCGTCACTTTTGCATGATGGAAAGCTGGGAATGGCTGCTTTTATTGATACAATCAGTAAAGCTTGTCGTGTATTTTCCAGAAGTGACTGGCTGGTGGGTGGTAAATGTAAATTATGGGATATTTCCACTGTTTATTAAGATCTAAATGGTGAACTCCAGTCCTCCTCATGTACAACTTCCAGTTGAAGATCCAATGTTATTGCCAAATGGTGTGCAGCAAGAGAGTCAGTTTTGAAATATAGGAGTTGGGAATCATACTAAAGAAATTAACTTCTTTATCAATGACTTTTTAATAATTCTAATGAAAAATGGGAAAATCCAGATCATGAACAAATTCTTCAGTTGTTAACACTCTCATCCATTGTTAGTGATATACTTTGAAAAGTTCCCTGAAAATTAAATTTTCCTTCTTTTTGCTTTGAAAGAGCTTTGGTGTTTAAGATAACTTTTTATAATTCATCTTAAGCTTTTCAGAAATATGATTGAACATAATATTGTGAATCCACCTACAGCTCCTATTATCTTCAATATTTCTAAAAAGCTATTTTTTTTACAAAAGTCTATTTCCTGGAACTGCATTTTAAATCAAGTTATGTGTGCCTCCCTGTTAACTTCTCATTTATACTGGCTTTGCAGTTGGTATGTAGAAATAATTGTTAATGGTTTCACTGCTTTCATGCCTCTCCTTTTCAAGAACACAGGTAAAAACTCTTTGACTGTCACTGTAGGATCCTATTTCATGACTGTGATTCATCCTTTCTCTCCTTTTTCTTTCTGTGGAGACCATATCTTATTTTCAGAGCACATCTGTCATTCTTCTTTTTGAACACAGAACTGAAGAAATAGGTATTTATCAGCCAATGTGGTGAAATACACATATGCAGATGTGTCACATTTTTTCTGCAAATAACCACAAAATCTAATCAGGCATTTGTTTAGCAAACAAACTTGGATTCAGTTTTGCCCTTTACAGCTTTCAGGTTCACATAAGTAGTAGCTTGTGTGTTGTCCCTAATTTCTTCCCCACCTACCCCCCACAACATCTAAAAGTGAAAACAGCAAAGGGCCGTGTTTTAAATTGTATGTATATCTAGAATCCTTTCTCCACCAAGCTGCTCTCCATGTTCTTCATCTGACCAGCTCTTCACATTATTTAAATTGTCCAGCCTTTTTCTATGACCTGAAAAGACTGTAATTTTTAGAGCAGACTATTGGCTTTTCTGTGCCTTGTATTTTTGTGTTGCTGCACTGGGGCTGGAGGGCTCCTTGCTGGCAGACAAGACAGGGAGAGAGGAGGAAGACAGAGATTTCTGGCACAGGAACTGGCAGATAAAGGGTGGAGATGAAATGGGTACAGTCTACTCCAGGCTCTCTATTTATAGAGCCACAGAAGGCCCTCCCTGATTATACAGTATATCTAAATACAGTCCCAGATTTTTTCCTTCACTCTCCAGAATGCCTCTGGACATGTGCAAAGGCTGCTTGAAATAGTGTTGTTGTTTTGGCTTTTTAAATTTGCGTTATCCTATGCAGTGACTCTGGATGAGAGGACACTACACCAGTGACAGAGTGATTGGTGCTCCCTGGGTAGGAGCTCTGGGATTCTGCCAATTAAGAGGATGCTTCAGTGGTATAAAATGAAATATGAATTCTTAATTATAATTTCTCTTCGTTGTTTCTGCTTGCTTGCATCTAACTTTTAATGGCTTTATAGGAAGTTTGTGCACACACTCCAAGGCAAAATCTGGACTTACATTTTTCTCATTTCTCTGAAGTGTTTCAGGAATGTTGCCAATGAATGGCTCTGTTGTGAGCTGTGTTGTTTTTACCTCTTGGGTTTGTGTTCCCTGAAGACCAAAGAAAGCTGTTCAAGGAGTGTATGAAGTATGTAAATGGCAGCCTGATGCAAATTAAAGTCAGTGAGTATTTATGATGTATTTTAGGATACTATTTCTATCAGGTAGTTGCTTTTATGAGTCTAATTTGACTGAATTGAAGAAAGAACTGGGCCATCTTGTTTCTGTTCTCCAAATCCTGAATTCTGGTACCACCTACCATTCCAGCTACTGAAAGATGCAGATTTTGAGTAGTAGATAGTGATTTCAGCTGGCTGTTGCTGGTATCAGAAATGTCTACAGCTGCAGGTTAGTCCAGCTGCACCTGTAGGGGTCTTTTAGGGGGAACATTAATTGTACCACTACACTGAGTGTGAATTTCCTTGTGCTGGGCTGGGACAGCCTACATAAATAATCCTGGAAAATCATACTTTATTCCTTTACTATAATACTTAGCCTGTTATGATGTTAAATCCAACAGGAAACACATACATACATGCTCAATAAAGTGTTTTGAATATTTTTGCAGTGGTTATATTTCTAAGCTATAAAGGAACATCAAGAAAAAGTAGAAATACTAAGATTCAAAGATGTATTTATCTTGGAGCATGCTTCTGCCTGATACTTTGGACATGTCACATAGTAGCTCTCTCTACTTGTTTGTAGAATCGGGCAGGCTGCCCAGAGGAGTGGCTGAATCACTACCCTTGGTAATGTCCAAAAGATGTGGATGTGGCATTTGGGGATTCGGTAAACATGGTAAACATGGTGGTGCTGGGTTAACACTTGGACTCAGTGACCTTGGAGGCCTTTTCCAACCTTGATGATTCTGTGATTCTGTCTTTACTCTGCCTGTCTCAGGGTGTGGAATGGATCATGATGTCCCATTACTTTGCATGGCTGGTTTAAAAATGCAGCACTGGGTAGTTTGATTTACCCCAAACTGGATTCTGCTATAAATCCTACCACTAAACAGAGCTTTACTTTCCAAATAGTCGCACACATTTCAATGCAATATGGCCTGGCGAACACAGTAAGGACAAGAGATCTGGGAACACATTGGAAAGCTCACGATTTAGCTTAACTATTCCTAACATCAAAGCAAATTGGTTTTTGAAATAGAATTCTCCAGTACTGTCTTAATGTGATGTTTTCAACATGATGTAGAATTTTAAAAAGAGATTTTTAAGTTATCTCCAGAAGTGTAATGAGCTATGTGCCGGGTAAATGATTTTTCTGTGGTTCAGGATGACTGTGAGGAAAGTCTTGGGGGATTTGAATTTTCTTTGTGTGATTAAGAAAAGTAACCAAGCAATTCCACTGGCAACAGTGATGTGGGACACTTCACTTGAAACTAATCTCAGGCTGTAACTTATTGGATCTTTTCAACAGAGAATGGGAGATTAGGCGAAACAGCTTCTTTGAATTGCTTGCCTTTTTACATTTTCCAAACGATGATCTTACTGCTGCCTCCAGCTAGTCAGCTTCCTGAGATGTGCATGGACTTTATGGAGGTCAAAGTAGTTTAAAAGGAAGAAATCATTTTAACAAGAAAGTCTGAGTATATAATTTAACTTGAATTAAAAACAGTGTTCTGGAGTGCAGAACTGTTGGCCTTTCCCATCTGGAATGAGCAGCGTCGGGGTTGACAGGACATTTTGAGTTATCCATGGCAGCACTGATTCATTTGGAATGCACTGTTTTCACTGACATAATGTGGTGATAATAAATTCATCTGGTATTAATGTGCAGGGCACAGAGATTCTCATGTCCACACCCTCACCACCCCATGGAAGGCATTTTTGGAGGTAGCAGCTGCTTAAACAAAGCTCAGCTGCTGACAATCTGCATCTTCCAATGCTTTTACCTATGGGAAATAATCATGAGATCGTGTTCTGCTTGTGTGCCTGTCTACTCTGCAAGGAAGAAGTGTAAAACACCTTTCTTCCTCTTTGCCTGACCTTTTCTTTCACCAGTGAAGCACAAGAAAACCACCTTTTTATGTTTCATGGACTGTTACAGACACAGTGTGACTGAAGAATTAATGCTACATTTACTGGATACAAAATGAATGCCTAATACTCTAAATGTTTCCTAGTTCTTGTAATTTGCAGAAAAGAGCAGAGAGTAAAAGAAAATTCTGAAATTGTAGGATTTATGGGTCTTAGATGTACAAATATTAATTTGTTAGATTACTATTTAGGAAGGCTTTTTAATAGCTTGTAACATTTAATTTGATTTGATAATCTGAGCCACCTAGAATTGGATAAAATTACTTCACTCATGTCTATGAATGGTATCACTGTTCAAAAAAAGTCTTCTGTACCTCTGCTACCTGTGTTCTCCCACACTTTTTTGTGTATGCTCATCAAAGGTAAATGTTAGGAAATGTGGATAGGTGAGGTAAGAATCTTGAGTTACAAGTTGACATCAGCAGTTACAGATCACTTCCAGTGATGTTTGCAGGCCTTGTTATTAGTTAATGAGCCTTTGAAGAACCCAATATTAGTCAATATTGTTGCTTCAAATTTTTTCGTCATGTTCTTGCACTCAAAAGCAACAACAACAACAAAAATGCCTACAATCAAATCAGACTGTGTATTTCAATCCAGCTCATAAAGCTCAGATGACAGTAACTGGTGACTGGGAAATAGAGACCAATTCGACTGTGGGCACTTATGAAGTCAGTCAAATGCATGAGGCCAGTCATGACAAAAGCTCCGGTTTTCAGCTTTTTGTGACCTTTTATTATTTTACATAAAGGATCCTGGAAGTAGCAAAAGTTTCTATCAGAGAGTCAGCGTAGAATGAACTTCCTTCAAATAATACAGCTCCAGGGGCTTGAGGGTGGAGTATAAGAGATGTAAAGGAGGCCATTCATGAGTTCTGGTGTATTGAAAGCAAGCAAGCAAACAAACAAACAAACAAAAGCCCCAAGGAGGTGATGAGATTACAACTCAAACTCCACATTGTTCTGTGTTTGGTGAAGCAGCCAGGAGAAGAATGAGGCTTTTTCCCAACTGATCTTTGACTTGCTAATTTATTTTATTACCGTGCTCTTAAACAGGTTTATTACTGTTTGAAGATGAGATCAGGACAGATCCTCTGAGGAGTCCTTTGCAGAGGGGGATGTAGAGGTTAGGAAAGGAAACACTTAAAAGAATCTCAAACAGCTCTTTCCTGTTTTCTCTCTGTCACTTCAACATAATGAATAGGGATAAATAAAGTAATAAAGCTGTCTGCAACCACAGCTGTATGGTTCCTATTCCCATAGGCTCAGCAACATCAATCAAAAGTGAATTAGAGAGACATGTTTTACTTCTGTTGTATATCAAAAAGCTGCTCGGGCGTTACCAAATGTTAATTCAATTTAACAACTTGAAATGAGACAAAAATCTGGGAACAGTGTATCTGAAAACTCCTTGCTGTGTCCTGGCTTTGTGTCCCGTGTCCTCCCTTTGCTTCTATGGAGTGTCAAGGACATGCTGAATGTGGTTTCCATGAGCAATGAATTACACTGTACCCTTATTTACTGCTCCTCCTGTTATTTCTACTTGCTTGGCTGGCTGCAATCTGACATTTTCTACTCCTAAACCCCAAACTCAGGCTTCCCCTGGTGACATGTACAAACTCTTCTGGAGCACACAAACCATAGTACAGCTTTATATTGAGCGGCAGTGGAAAAAGTTACTGTAGTTCCAACTCTATTATCCTAGAATATTACAGAGCAGGTATATCTACATAATCAGCAAAAAATAGCTGGGTGTTTGACTCCCTTGGAAAAGCAGGGTGGGGCAATAGGCAGTAGAAAAACACTGCAATAATAAATTGCAAAAATAGTTTGATTGCTAAGCTGAGATTTTTGACCAGTTACTTTAACTCTGTGTTTTATTTCATCTTATCCTTTTCTCTGCTGGTTTGGACTATAGTTCTTTGAGCAGAAACAGTCCCCATGCTATTGCCAAGTCCTGCCTTACAGTGTCATCTCAGCCTAGAAACAAGTTCTTCCATTTTGTTCAAATGAAGAGTAGATTTAGAGGACATGGAACAGGCTGCAGGTAATTCTGGATTATGATCTGGATTCAGAGTGCTATTAACCAAATATTAATAGGAATTTCCTCTTTTTGTAGTGTATTTTTGGTTTGTTTTTCTACACAAAAAGTATACATAGCATATATATATAAAAATATTTTTAGCCTAGTTTGACATGTTGCAATGTAAGAAAGCAAGAAAGTGTTAGAGCACAGTCAGGGTTTCCTGTTACCATTCTTGGCATCTCAAGGAAGACCTGTCACAGCCTAGACTAAAAGAAACCAGTGGAACAACCTCTGTGCTAAACCTGAGGTAAAGTTTTTTAAAAAGCTGTTTTACAAAGGAGAAAGCTGATTAGATAGAGAGCAGTGGAACTACACATTCATGTCATGAAATGATCACTGAGTTTTCTTTTCGTGGTTCTGTTCTCTTTCCTCTAACGAGAGCAGCACCCAGTGGCTGAAAAATATCCAGTTCTGGAAAAGGAGCAGGGTCTGGGTGTTTGGTGAGCAGGAGAGAGAGACTTTCTGATCATGCACGGCATAATTCCATAGCAATGACTGCACAATTACTATGACTCAGTTAAATGCTACTGCAATTTACATAATATTTTCTGCTGAAGTACCTTAAATGCAATTTGATTGCAAACACCAAAATAAGTCTCATGGAATCTTCAGCTCAAAATCTCAGTGGTAACAGACCTGATGCAGCTGGGAAGCACTTTGAAGTCAGTGAAACTAAAACTGGAAAAAAGTTGCAGATGCTCAGCAGAATGCTTAATATAGTTTAAGATTTATAACTATTTTATGTGGAAAAAAAGAGGATTTGATGTTTAAATATTAAATATTATTTGTGTAACAGCTCTGTTTCTAATTAGAAATCAGCATTCACTTCAAACCCGGAGTAATTTCCTTCTCTCATTCAATTCCAATGACATTAAAATCCAGCAGTTTGCTTGTCTGTCTGGGTATTTTCCTTCTTTGCATTGAAGAGAAACATTTTGTGAGCTGTTGCACATAATTTCTGGGATTCAGCCACCATGTATCTCCCACAAACTTGGGATGAATTTAGATAGTTATACTGAGGGAAGAGCTAGAAAATGTCATTCGTATCCTATTCCTCTGTTCTCTACTTTTATCTTATATGGCAGAGCTTTTACCCAGCTTAAGGTTGTGGACAGCCCTGTGGATTTTAGTGTAACAACTTACAAAAGCAAAAAGCAAGACCATTTCAGTCTGTTTGGAAGCTTCTAGCACTTCAGCAGGATACAGGGCTAAGAATAGACTTTTCCTTTTTTTCAAGGAAAAAAAAAACCTCAGAAAAATCGTATTCTGAACTCTTAAAAACTGGCATTGACTATCACAATGGCAGCTGATGAGTTGTGAAAGTTTAGCTTCATTTAAATGCTAAAGCTGAAACTGAGGGATTTTCCTCTCAATCCTTTGCAGTTGTATATACATGAACATAGGTGTAAGCAATTTTGAAAATCTGGACACTTGTGAAAAGCTAGAATCAAGACAGGATTTGGGGGCTGCATTAGACGCCTCTCAGAAATTAATTTGCTAAGGAAGGACTACTAATAAGGAAAAAAAAAGAGCATATGTGGATCTACAAATCTGTTTCCATCTTCAGCCCAACTGATTTGTTAAAGGCTCTTTGACACTGGCTCTATGGTTCTCAAGGTTTGCCCAGTTACAATTTTGTGCAGTGTAAAGCAGTAACTGCTTATTTACAGCTCTTTTGGAGGGAATTTGCATTTTGAATAGTGGAACGATAGCTCTTGATCTACACTTAATTAACACTGACGTTGCTCACATTTATTCAAATGGAGCTAAACACAGAGATGTGTAATTTTTATGCCAATTATTCTGGTCAAGTGAGGTTACTGAATGAAAGAGTCTCTACCTCATAAAGGAATGGGTGTTTATTTATTTGTAAAAGAAAAGGCTTCACCCTGTTCCAGCCTTTTTGTATTTGTAATACAATACTGATTACAAACATAGAGCTCAAACAGTAGCTGACTTAAATGTCTGAGATCTTGGGGGAATCAGGGATAAGGCAACAAACCTGCCTTAAAAATTAATTGGAGCAGGTTTTTTAATGGCTCGTGATTAGCCAGCTTTGTATTACTGGGAATATGGAAGAGGTGAAATTGTCCATTTTGACTGTAAGCAGAGGAAAACAAAAGAGCAGTGTGAACAGTGGGAGAGGCTCAGATGTTCAGAGTGGCTGTGTCAGTGTTTTCTTGTGAGACATTGCCTCAGGTTTAACTGTTGAGAATCTGCCCACAGGAATTGCTTAGAATCTGAAATGTGGAGAATGACCATCTATGGGGAAGCAAAGGACTCCATGTCCTGGATATGTGGGGTTGGAATTTAAAAAATCTGGTCTGTGCTATTTGTCAAATTCTAGACATAGGGAAACTAAGGCAGAGAACTGGTCCAGCTGTTGCTACATAAATGGGTAGAGAAATCCATCTCTTTATGTGAGTGGGACTCAAGCCCAAGTCATGTCAGTAATATTTTATATATTATCTGTGTGCAGTCTGGTATCTTCAGTCTATACACAGGCAGCAGGAACATTTATGTTCACATCTGTGGGGCTTTGATTTTTAATTGAGGAATGTTCATTTGGTTGAAGTTGGACTTCTCTTCCATATCGACATTAAAACAATACTTCTGGCTTTTGAGATTTAGAAGGTACATTGGACATCTAAAACGATTGCCTCCACAGCCTTACTATAGTTTAGAGACAAAATTAGAAAATATTAAATCTTAAATAAAAAGTAAAAATCTCTATTCCTTGCACACCACCTGCTGCTCAGTATCCAGCAACACAAATTTGCTCTGAGGGTGTGTGTACCAGGCTGGAAATGGGGCTGCTAAGTGAGCAAATGAGCCACTGGCTGTTTCCTGGAGCTGCCTGCACCGAGCAGTGTTTGCCAGCCCACCCCTCTGGGAGAAGCTGAGTTTTGGGCTGAAGTACTAAATGTCAGAAGATTCCAGCTTTTCAGTGGAAGAGGCCTCCCTGATCCTCTCTCAGCTGTCTGCTCAGGCTCAGAACTTGGAAAGGGTCTGAGTAGCCCTGAGGGAGGATAAGCAAAAGTCAGGAGAAGAAATGTAATAATGGTTCTGTTTGTATGGGGTTTAAAGGCTGCACAGCTGCATGAAGGGAGGATGGTTGGAGTCTTTGCTGGTCTGTGTGTGCCAGTTTGGTTGAACAAATGTCCTGCAAATAAATGAGAAACCCTAGAGAGCCTTTGCTAAACCTGGTCCTCCTGTGGACTCTCTTGGGAGCTGCTCAGAACACGACTATCACTGTCTGTGCAGCTGATGGGGTTTGGCTGGTAATCCATGGATTCCTACTGTAAAGGAAACTGGGCAAATATTGGCATCTGGAAGCAATAATTGAATTTTGAGCTATCAGCAGTGAATTTCACTTTGATTAAATAATTTCTGTATTTAAGCAGCCTGTGCTGTATAATTTTAATCCTACATAGTTAACACAGTTCCAGAAAAATACTATGTATGAGGTTTGACCAGTAAAGTAACACTTCACACCTCTTAGTGTCATTCAACTGTGGAATTATATGCAACATTGACTTGGAATCTGATTTGAAGTTTCAGATAATTACAGTGATCAAATTTCTTACTCAATTACATTGATTTCAATTAGTTCTGAATTTTGAGGCAACACTCCTGCCATGCACAGTAACTGCTGTGCCCCTCCATGTTCAGTAGCTGCTTACAGGTTTCCTGGAAGTTTTGACATCTGGAGGGTGGTTAAAAAGCTAAAAAGCAATACTTTTCTTATGTTCTTTATACTGATTGTGCTCCACTGTGCATTTGTCTGGTTTTACAGTTGTGTCAGGTATCTCCAGCTGTATTGTACCACACACACACACAAAGAGAGGAGGAAGGCACATTCTAATTGTAGCACTCTGGCACCAGAGAGAGCAGTCATTTAGAATTGCTTTGATAGCCTTCATGATAATTGTATGCCATAATTCATTTCAGTACTTTTATCAGAAATCAGACTGAAACCTCAAAGTACATCCTGTGTCTTTCATAAAAGTTGTTTCAAGTGCTTGCCAGATATGATCATCTCTACAGTTGCTGAAAGAATCTAAATTGTAGCTGAAAGACAAAGAGATAACCTTTAAAAAAGGCAAAATGCAAGGCAGTAAAGTCAGATTACTACCAATTATTTTTAAATAACCACAACCATGCACTTTAACTTCTTTAATACAGCATTTTCATTAACATTTTCCTACTTTTCTGCACCCAAATACTTACACAACCTGCTGGGTTGGGGAGGGGGGGGGTGGGGAAAGGAACTTCTCTTCCAGTGTCTGAGTATTAACATTTTGGGAACCATTGCAATTCTACAGAAAAACCTACATTTTTATATGTATACTAGCCGAATCCTAGAACTGTTTGCTCTGTATTTCATTTGATAATCTTTAAATGTATTTTCTACTTGACTTGGCCAGCCTTTAGGAGAGTTCAGTGACTCAGTGTTTTGGGGTGTCAGGAATATGTCTCAGAAATAGTGGGGAAAAGTCTATTATGTAATGCATGCACAGTGCCTTTAACACTACTATCACTTTTTAACTGAATTAAAGTGTCTGTATAAACTGGAGTCTTGCTGCCATATTTACAGGTAGGTCTTAGCAAGGCATAATCCATTATCTTTTCAAGTGAAGTAAATTTTGTTTGTTTGTTTCGGCTCCTGTTTCCACACACACCTGAAGACAACTCAGCTATAATTTAAGGAGAAAAAAATTGATACAATTATTGGCAAATCATCTTTTGTTCATTTTAACTGTAGTAGCTCTGCTGAGGAAAGAAAAGTGACTAATCTAAGTAAAAGGCGGCTTAAGAATGAAGCAATACAAAAACTCATCAACAACAGAATTTAACAATAGAGCCCAGGGCAATTTTCAGGCTATTAGAACTGCCTGTGGAGACTGCCAAGCTGCAATAGCTAGAAAAATATTTTTCACAGTTTGATGTGAAGTCTTGTGTTTTCCTGGCCTCCCTTCTTGCTTTGAGGACACACCATATTGTTATTAAAAGGCAATAAACAGTATATTTAGTGTGAATTTTAAAACTAAATATATATAGTAGCAACACTAACAATCAAATAGTAAATGCTACTAAAGTGAGTTTATTTCTCCACGTTAATTTTTAGTGGATACTTGAATTTTAAACATAAATAGAAGTAAGACTGAGTTGAAAAAGGCTAAGATGGAAAAAAAACTTATTGCGTGTTAGGGTCTTAATATGATTTGCAATTTCTGCAGACTGAAACATTATTTAAGAGCAAAAATCCCCAAAACCTGAACCCTCCTCCTCCCCAACTGAGGCACCAACCTGAGATTATACAATGATGATAAGACAATAGTAACCCACTTCTACTTATAATGAAGAAAGCCATTCTAATTCCTTTCATGAAATGAAGAAAACTGAGATTCATTTTTTCCCATGCATTCTAAAAAAATTGATTTATGTCTTTGCATCCTAAACCCCCAGAGTTTTTTGGGATTTTTGTTGATTTTTTTTACCAGCACACAAAGAAAGTAATCAGTTTTGGGACATACTGTATGTACTAAATAGGATATTTTAGACAGAAAATACAGCCTATGCTTTGCCTTTAGTGAAACACTTCCAAGCTCATTTTAAGAAGATATTACAAGCAAGCTTGATATGTTATAGGAGGGCATTAATTTGAGATGAAATCCGTATTCAGCAATAGTGGCACATAGATTAGCTACATTCATAACTGTGTTGAATAGCAAATATCCTTTCCCAAAGTACAGAAAGATGCTCTGTGTTTCCAATGAAAACTTTATCACTTTGAAAAGCATTTTCTTGGGACATACTTGTTTTTTTCTTTATTTACTGAGTATAAAGGACTAACATTTGATATGCTAATATTACCTGTTGTTTACTAAGTCTGGCAGATTAATGTGTAAATTTACTTCAGTAAATTCAATGAAAGAAATTCTATGCAAGCATGGAAATTGAAGCTAAATTCTGTTCAAATGTAGAAAAGAGAATTATGCATGTGGTTTTATATGTATGTCTCTATCTACAGATTAGACAAAAGGTTAGTCAGAGAACTCTGGAGATTGCAAAATTGAGGAGAATGATCCTGTCTTGTGGAAATGGTGTGTTTCTAAGAATCAAACCTCTGTGTGGGTGTGAGCCATCCCATTTAGCATTTCTGTTTGTCAGTAAGAGTGCCTCTGGTCTGCTCAGAGTACCCTGACTATATTGATATCTCCCTGTTTGGAATCCTGCTAGATCAGTGTTTTAGTTGGCCTGAGGGGTCACTGGGTACCAATGAACTGCAGTGAATTCTCTGGTCCCGTACATGCTGGGTCTGCTCAAACCCTGAGAGAGCTTTCATGGGGATAAATATTAGCAGTATCTGAACCCTCTAATGAGCCACTGAAGCCTTCTCTCTTTGAAACATTTCTAAAAGTTGCTTAAAACTCAAAAGTAAAAGTATATGCTACGTTTAAAAATTGGCAAAGTGAGACTGGATTTCATGGTGCTAAATCTTTTGAAGGTCTGTAGTGGAAATGAGTAACATTCCTGTGACTGCTTGATTGCTAAATATAAAAAGCTCCAGGATTGTTGCAGCTTGTGTAGCATGGTAACACTGATGGAAAAACTGTTTTATCACTCAGTGGAGTGGGGTTATCAGCCTGGAGTATCTGCAATCAGAAGAATTTGAAGGCAGCACTGCCTATCTAAATTAGGGCAAAAATTAAATAAAGAATGTTCAACTGTATTTGTCTTACTGATTGATAGAGTTGTCTGTTCTTCATAAGCATGAATTACAGTGAGACCTTGCACAGAGGAGTCTCTATGAGACAACAGTGGAGATCTGCTGGTTTTTATTCTTGTTAGTCCTTGGATAGTCCTCAGAAAAACACTGAAACAGAAGAAATGCAATGTGCTAACTGTACTGTTATGTGCCAGAAAATCCCCTGGCTGTAAACCACAGCTGATAATTTGTTAATGACAGTCTCATGCAGGTGATCTGAACTGAAATGTTGTAATGTGCGCACAGTGACAGCTCTCTGCTTATTTGTGCTGTATAATTTTGTCTGACTGTCCCAAGAATGCAGAACTCTATATGTTTTCCTGGCCTCTGTTTGATTTTCCTTATCAGCTGTGTTCTGCTTTCACTTTAGAGAAAATTTAAGTTTTACAATACCCTGCAGCCTCAGAAACCTGAGGTAGTCCCTGTATTTTCTGAGCAGAGTGCCAATTTTATGTAGGTTTGGCATGTAGAAAGTTAGGACAGCCTTATAACTTGCAGTTTTAACACATCTATCTTGGGATGCCTTCAAAAACCTGTTTGAGGGAGCAGCTACCAGCACTTGAGTTGGCTCCCTTCAGGTTATCTCAGGTCAGTTGAAAACTCTGTCTGCACTTGCTACTTCTGTGTCTCCTTTGTCCCCACATCCTCCCTGAAGCTTTTAGCATAGAAAAATGTTACTAATACCTTTTTTGTATTCATAATCTCCTGTCATGTTTCAGTACTCATAATGCACTAATAACAAAATAATGCAAAATCTTTTCCTTCGCAAAAACCTCTCTTATGTTATTTTGTGTCCTTTCATTAGTGCAGTTTTGGGAATGTTGAAGTGTGGCAAAACACAAGAAAAAGAGTGAAAAAGCTTTAATAGGTATTGTCAGAAGGGGAGAGACACTTGAAGAATAGCAGCACACCTAATCAAGAATACACTCTTCAAAAGAGGACACCTGTGTTGTCTGGAGTGATGACTGAATGGGAGAAAGTATCTTTGAATTTTCTAAATCCTTGCATTGCTGGGTGCTCTCTACCATGTGCTGCAGCAGTGAATCTAAAGCCACTTCAGTCTGCCATCCCTTCTGACCTGG
This sequence comes from Eopsaltria australis, assembly GCA_034509425.1. NCBI lineage: Eukaryota > Metazoa > Chordata > Aves > Passeriformes > Petroicidae > Eopsaltria > Eopsaltria australis. Next base: position 35,151 of record JAVTVJ010000341.1, on the reverse strand, counting down.
CTATTTCTGGGTCTTTGTGGATGGCTGCAGGGCCCCAGGTGAGCAGGCAGCAGTGCTGGACACCAACCTCTGTCATCACACTCTGCACACATGAAGAGACTCGACTGCATTCAGAAAAAATGGTTTTACCAGAGCCCTTTATACAAAAAGCAGAGAATAATTGACAGCTTGCCATGCTGAATGTGCTCACTGTTTAACTGGAGACACTGGGTTCTACAGTTCTCAGCTTTTGATAAGCCTTTACAAAAGAAGCTGCAGAATTGAAGATTAAGGCTAAAAATCAAAAGCATGCACTGTAGATTTCTGTAGGTCAGACAAAAAGGACAATTCAAGCCACTAAAAATATCTTGAAAGAATAGTACATCAAATTACTTAAGCAGAATTTTAAAAAACCCCAAACTGATATCTGTGATGGTAACTGCAATTAGCAGAAAAAGAAAAACAAGAGCTATTTTGACGAGAATAAAGAAGATGTCAAACTGCTGCAAAAAAAATCTCAGCATGAGATGGAAGGCTCACATCCAATTCATGTGTATTATTAGCAGAAATGGTTCATTAGGCTGCCAGTGGGAATTGTATCAGAGAAACTTACTGGACTCAATAACTGGGGATAAAGGGAAAGAACAGAATCAGATGGTAGAGTTTGAAAAGTTATAGGAGAAGCAAACAATTTTATTAGAGATTTTAGAACATCAGCATTTATGAAGCACCTCTTGTAAGTAATGCTTTTGGAAGGAAAATAAATTTCTTCAAGTCTGAAAGTCTTCCTGATGTTTTCATAAGTAAGGAAAAATAAAGAAAAGCATGAGAACCAGGATATCAAGGAGTTGATGATTTCACAGCAAAATCTACTCCTCTACTTAGCTCTGTGGCTTGTACACAAATAACAGCCACATAAGTGAAAGCAGATTAGAGACTGTTATGGCCTGAGGTTACATGGAGTGATGGCTTCACTGAGACACCTTGTTAGAGACTTTCAGACGTTTTATGAAGATTAACTGAGTAAGAGCTTTTGTAAATGGTACTTTTTGTATTATAGTGGAAAACCTGATGTAAAAAGCTGTAGTTCATATAATCTGCTTCAGGTATCCTGAATGTAGATGTCTGCAGCCAAGCCAGTTCTCTAAGCTGTCTTTACAATCAGTAGTTCCACGTTTCAGGCATTTTATCTCAGGATAAAAGACCTTCCTTACATTTCATCTGAATTTTCTCTCTTTTAGTTTAATACCATTGCCCTTTGCCCTATTGCTACAGGCAGTGCTAAAATGTCTGTCCCCATCTTTCCTATAGGTCCCCTTCAAGTCATGCAAGACTATGATAAAATCTCCCTGGAGCCTTCTCTTCTCCAAGCCCCAGTTTTCTCAACTCTTCCCTTTAGGAGAGGTGTTCCATCCCTCTGAATTCTTTTTGACCCTGTTCTGGACCAGTTCCAACAGGCCCATGGGTTCCTTGTGCTGTGAGCCAGGAGCTGGATGCAGGGCTACAGGTGATTTACAGGAGCTGCAATACAAAATCCTTTGTAGAACAAGATGTGGTCGTTTTTGTGCTAATGTCAGCCAATATTAAACATATTTTAGCACAATAACCACATAAAAGTGCCTTTGTGTTAGTTCTTTCACAGGAACTTTTTTTAAAATGTACTTATTCATACATAGAGTCCTTGCCTTTGCTAAATGCTGCTGTATGGTAAGTACTCCTTCCATTTTGTAGCAGTTATTGACTGACTAACAAATTATAATAAATTGTATGTACTTACTTAGAATGATGAGTAGGTCTGCATACAGAACTGCATTGATATTCCATTTCCCCCTTTCTCATCCTTGACAAAACAAAATGTCAATAGAAAGAAATGCAAAAGCCAAATTTGGTTCCATGGAAAAGTAGTTATAATCCATTTCCCCTTCTGCCTCCCCCATTTCTGTTTTTCTGAATTGAAGTGGCAGAGCAGAATTTTTATAGATTAAAAAGTGATTTGTCATCTTGAAATGAACCTTCAAACTATAAAGAAAATTACTATGGGATGATGTAATAGAGATCTGAAAATATGAGAACAAATTAAAGCAGATGAGTAGGAATTAGATGGTCAGTGATAATTGAGAAGCCCAAAACAAAGCATTCTGAGCCAAAGGTGATGGGTTCTTTATAGCATAGGCAATAAATCTCTAGAATTTACTGTCTGTGCTCTACGTAGTTCCAAAGGCAGATTGGACAAGTTCAGGAGGAAGAAATCTATAGATTTCATGGATTACTAAATACTCAAAATAAAATTAGTTAAGGAATTGCTTAATATGGCCTTCAAATAGCTAAACTCAATCCTGCAACCTGTGTCATTGATGGAATGCTAAAATATTTTTGATCTTATAAAGACTTGTGAGGGTTTTTTTGCCGTGGGAGACACTGGAGTGGAAGTGTGCTTGTGTCTGGTTATTGAAACTGTAGGAGTATCAGAATCCAGGGCTGTGTTGGGGCAAAACAGGAATCAGGTCAAGCCAGTGTACAAGTTCAAAGAAATCAGTTTTCAGTGAAGACAGACAGCTTCAGCTTTTGTTTAAACTGTTCTGGAATGATCAGTGGGTACAACACACACAGGTGATGTAACTGGTAAATATTTGAGCTCATTTAGACTCCTTATTTTACCTTGCTGATCCAAGGTGATTAATTAGCTTGCCAAAAAAAAAAAAAAAGAAACATTATTTTTATTTAATGATTTACTTTTCAAAACAATTGGGCACTTGGACATTTGCACATCAGCTAGTTGTTTTTTATGAACAATTCTTTTACTTTCTGAAAGGCGAACAAACAAAGGCCTTGAAAAATACTCAAAAGAATCGAATGTGAAGCTATGTAGGTTGGTCTTTGCTTGAGATGAGACAGAATTCATAAGCTCTGTTCATTTCAGCAGGCAATAAACATGAAGTTAAAATCAGTTTTTAATGTTAATATTAACTTGTTACTGATCTTCATAGTGGATTTGTCACAAAAATCTCTCTTCCCTTGAAAATTTAAGTGATTCTTATTTACCTGCTACTCCCTCTCTTCTACCTGCACTACAGCAATCTTCTGATGTATTGCTTGATTTTTGTTCTATTTCTAAAAGGAAAGCGGGTGTCTCCCTGATATTTACTTGCATACATTGTTCGAAGAATTGTTACTGTTTTGTGAAAATATGCGTATTTTATACCACAGCATTCATAAGGGAAAGAAAAAGACCCCTATTTACCTCCTGTAGCTGATGCATTGCCAATAGTATTGTTTTTAGTTATTTTTATTTTTTATTGAAGGACGGTTTTTATGCCTTGTTCCAAAATAAGCTGTCCAACATGTGCATTAACTGCTGGTAGGGGATCATCCAACAAATAAGTATCTCTGTTGGCATAAACAACAAGCACAAAGATGATTTCTGATCACCAGACCTCTTTCATCTATCCAAAGGGAAGAACAAACGACACAAATGAGAGGAGAGACACCTAGACAAAACACTGTGTTACAGCATAATTACAACTGATCCATTATTATAAGGCTGTGTTCATAATGAGACGAGGATTTACTTACCTGATATAGTTTTAGCATTCCATGGAGCATAACCATTAAATCCCACACAGATGTTGTGAAGCTTTATTCTGTGCCTTTGTTTCTTTTTTTGTTGTTAGTGTTGCAGTTGCTGATTTTCATGTTTTGTGTCTTCATTAAAGAGCATTGTCACCTGTCTCCTGATCTTTACTGATTTTGCTAATATTATAAGAAATTATTCTCTCACAGAGCTGGGCATACCTCATAGACGTGATCCTGAAACTTAAGGAAATTTGCAGCAAATTTAGACTTCAATTTTATATCATTTTTTACTTCAGCTGTTCCATCTTCTGTCCAAGAGTCACTGAAATTACAATTTTTAACAGAAAAAGACATATCAGTGCAGGGAATTCTAAAAAAAAAAAAAGATTGTGGCTGTTTAACGCTGCTAAAGGGAAGGCAAAAAGAAAAGGTAGCATTCAATCTTGTGGGCATTAGTAACGTGTATTCAAAATTACTTCTACAAAATGGCTATTGCTCAGGCAAAGTGCTGCATATTTACTGAAATTCTGCATATTGTTCTTGATCTGATTCAGCTGAATCACATGAGATTTCTTTTAGTTTTCAAAATGGCAAAGCCAATCAGTACTTTTCAGAGATGATCAGCAGGTAGTAAAAGGGGCAGGTGGAAAATGGCTAGAAAGGCCCTTTATGATTTCAGCTGCCCCATAGATTTAAGAATTTTTTTGGGCTACAGTACAGTGCTTGATCCCAAATCTTTCTGAAAGCTGTAATCCCATCTTTCCCAAATCTAAAATGAAAGTTGCAGTTATCAACTGTTTAGCCATAGTGTACACTTGGAGAAATTAATATATGAGCTTCAGTGGGAGTCAAAAGGGATGTAAATATGTAAAACTTCTGTTTAAAAGTATCATTCTGACAGCTACTTTTCCAGCCAAGGAAGAGCAAAGACCTTTCTCAGCACAGGTCAGGTCAGGGAATAACTGATCTATTATAAACTGGCATAGAGGGGTCTGCTCTTGTGCAGTTTGGAAGTGGGTCATTCTCACTTCAAGTTTTTTGCAAGAGGATGAAATCCTAAGGGGAACAAAGCAGCTGTGTAGCAGGGTGCTCAGATTGTATCACTTTTGTGACTGATCACATTAGCATTTGCTCTGATTATTAGGAACAACTCTATAATTTGAAATGCATGCCTCTGGAGGAGCTGGATTAGTTTAATCAGTCATAGTATAATTTTTCATTTGCATTTTGAATCCCTTAATGCAGATCAGGGATTAGTCACTTAAAAAAAAAATTATGCCTAATTTCAAAACATTTGAGAATGTTTGCTCTTAAATGCATGATGAGAGAAAAAAGGCAACATTCTGTACTTAATTCACCATTTGGAAATAACTGACTGTAACATCCAGTAACAGATGCTTAGCAGCTATAATATAATATAGCTTCATTCACTTCAGTTTAGCCCAGCTGAGACACTGGCCCTTGTTAATGGACTATAAATGACTCTCAGGCAGTCACCACACTGAAATGGCAGAAGGGAATCCAGTCATTCTCCTGAGCCTCTTAACGAGAGTTTGCTTTATGAAGATGCTCAGTGAACCTCTCTCTATTTCATTGTTTTACCAGCTTGATTTCCTAATCTGACAGGATGTGATGTAACTTTATTAGCAGGAGTAGAAGAAAAATACTAAAAGAGGCTAAAAACACCGAGCTCTTTATAAGCAGGTTATAAACCTCCAAAAGGTTTAGATACTGCACAGTTTATTTGAGGTTATTAGAGGCAAACACAATAGTGTAAGGAAAGTGTATCTCAAAAATGATTGTGCCTAGGACAGCACATGGATACAACAAAGGGCCTGTTGAATCCTTACGCCTCCTACCATGGCAGGATCCTGACAGGCTACAGACCATCGTGTCTGAAACAGACTTGAGTGCAACTGAACACGTGCTGCTCTGCAGAATTTCTGAGAAACGTAAGTGTATAAAAGAAATCCTGAGACACAAAGTGGGTGGCTATGTTTAAAGACTTTTCTTCTTAGGGCTAATTTTATTAATAAATTAGCTACAATAAGATTGCTCCTACAATACAGTTCTTGGTTCTCTTCACTTCAAAAATTAAAAACAATTTAAAATCTTGTCTTTCTCTTTTATTTTCTCTCTCTCTTTCTTAAATGGCAGTATAATTGGATGGATTTTAGTATGAATTGTAATAATTTAGTTGTAGCTCCATGAGGAAGAATTTCCATACCTAACTCCAGGTTGCATATAGGCCACATAATTGTATCTGAAAGAGCTCAGTATTTCTTATTTTTCACCATCTGAATAAAATCTCATGCATTTTTGTTAATTGTAGTATGTGTGCTCTGAACCATACAGATACATGGCTAAAATTCAGTACTTCATCTTGCTTTTATGTGTTCTTTGTAAAATTGCAGCTGTTTCATACTGTGAGACCTGTGGCATTCTCTTTAGTTCTAAAATTACAGATTTGTATGAGAAGAAATAAATTGTTAAACTTTCTTGCTTACATTTTAGAGAAGAAGCACTCTGAAATTCTGAGCACTTACAAACCCACAAGTTATTGACTTGACATGAGCTTTTACTTAGTATATACAATGCACAGGATTTTTTTTCCTGTAATAGTGGGGTTACAGATCTATCAAGTGGATTATTTGCCTTTTTCATCCCATTTTCACAGACACTGGTACCCTTACAAGTTATCTTAAGCCAACGTGGGCATGGTAGCCAGTTCTGTATTTCCCATAAGACTCTGCTTGTCCTTGTCTATGAGCATTTCAACTTTGATGCTTATTAGAGAAATTGGAGTGAGTCTAGAAAACTGCATGAAAAGTTACTTGGAGAATAAGGGAATGATTTTTGAGAAGAGATTGAGTTAAATATGTGTGACTTAAAGAAACACCTGAGTTTTTCATAAAGGTCTACATATCTTCAACGGCAGAGAGGTTGTGAGTAGAATTATTAAGGAACTGTCAGTCACCTGACTAGAATAAAGAAAAGAAGCAGGTTTGGGTTTTTTTTGGTAGTATCTGAAAATCAGAGAGAAAATAATGGTAGAAAAAATAAAGTCTTTGGCCAGCACATGTGACCTTTAGCATGCTCCAAGATCAGAGTTACAAAATTCAAAGTCTCTGAAGAATCGTGTGATTTTGAGACTGTTTATCATTTCATTGTCTGTCATGGTTGTTAAGACAGTCTGAATTTTAAAATGGTTGGAATTATGAGTATAATGAGTTTAGATGCTTGGAACATTTGAACTGGATGTGAATCAAGTACTAGATGACAAGGAAAAGCATGCATTGAGAAAGCATTAGCAAAACTGAGGCTGGTGTTTTAGCTTGGTTTTCTTTTTAGGTTTTGTTTGGTTTCATTTTTGTTAGGAACAAAACTGTAACATGATTGTAAAAAGCCCCCAGTGATTTAGGAAAAGTAAATTCGAGGAATGGAACTGTGAAAAGAAATCTGTAGTGCCTGAACCTCTGGATCTGTTACAGAGGACTTTTGTTCCACTGGGATGAAGCAAAAAAATACTACTGTCTTGAGATAATTTCGGACATTTTGCTCTCTTTGCCTTTCATTCTTCCTCAGAAGAGGAATGTATAAAGATCCTTCTTCATGAAATGTTTCAGAAATTATATAAATTCATCTTGTTTCTGTGAACTGATATCGGAAAAATCTCCACAATTACAAGTGTGTTCACCATTTGAACTCACAATTTTCTATGCCTTAGGTGGTTGTTTCAAAAGCTGTTTCCCAATAGTACATTGTAATCAATTTAGTGCATGTTAAAAATCTCATTCTTTATTTGGGCACACTTCTCATTTAAAGAAATTGCCACTCATTGAAATTCATTTGTGACTTCAGGCATCTTCTTCTGTAATCAAGCTGTAAAAGTCTTGTTCAGGTATTTCCTTAACACTAAAATATCTGACAAAAAAATAACAGAAACAAAGATAATTGGACGTGAGTGTTACAATGTCACAAACTTTGTGCCACACTTTTAAAAGTGATATTTGTGATATCTCTTCTTATGCTTCTTTTTCAAGCATATATGCTCCCAGTTTAAGCACTGAATATTCATTTGTTCTGTGACTTCTATTACATTTTATTTTTTTTTACCGTACTCTGTTGCTCACTAAGAAGTAGTCAAGGTTCCACTTTTATAATCATTGCTGTATGTAAGGGAAGGAACATGGGGAAAAAAGCTTTAAAAAGAAAAAAAGCTTGTTTAATGAAAGAGCTGCATGCTAATAACTGCTTGATTAGGAATATAAACATATTATATATTCCTAAGAGATATTTATATATATATATACATGCTTTTAAAACCTACAGAAGCAGAAGTATTGAAATATGAAGGGACTTTTTGCACACAGAGTTCTGCTGTATGTTCTGGAATTTTCTTGGGATTTTCTCCTGCATCTGATGAGTTGTTGGAGACAGCAGCAATACGAGCACTAAAAGGTGCCTCCGAGACTCTGGGTGTACGTGGATGGCCGATTCCATGTGCTCTGTGCCTTGCCTGCTGCGGGCTGCAGAGCCAGGGACAAGGGTCATGGCCAGGCCGTGCCGTTGGGCTCCATGGCCTGTGACATCACGGAGGGGAAGCCATGGAACGTTGTCACCTGGTGCCCAGAACACCTGGCTGGTGGCGTTGGCACCTCACTGCGTCTCGAGGCAGCGGTGAGTGCGGCAGGCAGGAGGAAGGCTCTGCTGGATAAGGGCTGGGGCAGCAGGAGCGGCTGCCATGGGGGGGTTTGGGGCTGGGGTGAGGGTGCAGGGGCCCCGGGCTCACCTTGGGCAGAGCAGGTGGCACCCTGGAGCTGCAGGGATGTGGCCTCATTCCCACGGTGCTCACCTTTGCCTCGAGCTCCCTCTCTAACCCATTGCCAGGGCCCTGCATGTCCTGCCCCACTACCCCAGGAGCCATCTCCCACCCAGCCCTGCTGAGCCTCTTCTTTCTCTCCTCCTCCAGACCATGGGTGGAACTTTCACCCGACTCGTGGTGGTGCTGTGCATCTTCCAGTTCCTGCAGCAGGAAAATGACCCGACCGTGGAGGTCATGGCCGAACTCCTGCGCAAGGAGCGGTATAAACGGGAGATGGCCTGGCTGCTGGAGATGGAGCAGAGGAGCCAGGAGGAGTCCAAAATCACCCTGTGGAATCTGTTCCTCTCAGTCAGCCAGCAGTGGTGGTTCTGGGTCTCTGTGGAGATGCTTCTCATGCACTTTGGCTTCTACTGGCTGTACAGGCGGGGCAGGTCCGGCTATGTCTGCTCAGCCTGCAGAGAAACTCCAGCAGAGCCCAAAATGAAGAGGAAGAGGAGGAGGAGGAAGAAGAGGATGCATGGCATAGCAGACTGTGGTGAGAAGATGGATTGAAACACGTCTCTGGATCAGTGTCTTAAGTGCAAGGACACGCAGAATCCAGAGGAGGAGGGCCAGAACATGCAGAATCCAGAGGAGGAGGGCAAGAACATGCAGAATCCAGAGGAGGAGAGGATGGAAGAGATGATCAAGGCATCTGCCAAGCCCTTCCCACAAAAGACTTTTGGACAGAGCTGCAGCCAGGGAATACAGTATTACTCATTCTCCGACTGCATTTTTACCATTCCAAAACCAGATTGTATTCTAGATATTTAAGAATTTTTCATTTTAATTATAGAGGGTAAGAATATTAATAAAATTGTTCATAAATAGGAAGTAGTGCTATAGAAGCAGCAAATGTAATGCTAACTAAATATGCACAGGGTTGAATGTAGGGAATAGAGAAGTATTCATTCTTAGACTGTATGTGTTACCTTTCCAAAAGCAGATTGTATTCTAGATGTTTAAGAAGTTTTCGTTGTAAGTATAGAGCATAAGAGTATTAGTAAAATTGTTCATAAATAGGATGTAGAGCTATTAAAATAGGAAATGTGATGCTAAGTAAATGTGCCCAGGGCTGCAGCCAGGGAATAGAGTAGTATTCATTGTTAGACTGTATATTTTACCTTTCCAAAACCAGATTGTATTTGAGATGTTTAAGAAGTTTTCATTGTAGGTATAGAACATAAGAATGGTTCTAAAATTGTTCATAAATAGGAAGTAGAAGTTAGAGCTATTAAAATAGCAAAAGTAATGCTAACAAAATGTGCTATGATATCCACTAAAAGACTTGTTCTTTGTAATGTCCATACTACTTTGTTCAATTAAACCTTTTGTTTGCTTCAATGTTTGCAAGCTGTACTTTTCGAAGATGGTAGAGTCTGTCAATAAATTTCCCTTGTTTCGAAAGTTCAACACTTGGTGGAATTTTTTCCAATCCCCAAATGGCGTAAGACACTTTTGTAGGAAACAATTTAAGAAATAAAATTTATTTCTTGCACTGTCAACCAGTTTACTTGAAGACGTAGAAGTAACACACAGAGCACGCTTTCACAGAGCCACATCTCACGAAATGAATTTATTATGCTCTTTAAGGCCGCGAGGCTGCGCTCTCCCACCTTTCTCTTCTTGTGCCGGCAGAGCTGGGGCAGCGTAAGGCGCACGCTTCTCCGAGAGGAGCTTGCTTTGGACAGGCTGTGAGTGGCAGCAGCAGCAGCACCCCGAGAAGCTGCATTTTCAAGGAGTTTGAGGGTGAATTTCAAGGTGTTTGAGGGTGAATTTCCCAAGGCCCGGGGGCACTGCGGGACCGTGGCCGGCTGGGGCTGTTCCCTGGGCTTGCAGAGGCCGCTTCTGCCCCCAACGGCTCAGGAGCGGCCGCAGCGACAGCGATGGAAGGAGCGCGCGGCAGGAGGAGGCAGCGAGCGCAGCTCTGGCCCCGCACTCAGACACCGCCCTGAGCACCGGCAGGACACCGGGAGCCTCACACCGAGGGCCCGCAGCTCCCAGCAAGCCCAGAGATTCCCATCCGCCGCCAGAGCTGCTCCACAAGCTCCTGCCTTCCCGGTTCTGTGTTCCGGGGAAAGGTTGAGCCCAGCGGGGTTTGCCCTCCATTCTTCTTCTGTCTCCTCACACGCGGGCATCTTGGGGACGGGTTTTGCTGCCATTTTTCTCTTTGATCCCGGGGAGTCCGGCAGATTTCAGCTACTTTATAACTACTGATTATCATCTACTTCTTGCCTGTTGCTGTTATTTTGCCTGTTATTTTTCACTTGCATCTACTCGCATTGATCTCTCTTTATTGAAGTGAAAAGGGAATGGATAAAATTAAAAGGGGAACTAACCTATTTTGGAGTGCCCATCTCTTGAATTGTCTTAAACCAAGACAGTAGATGAAATTCCCCCCCGCCTCCCCCAAGCCCTGGAGTGAAGTCACAGGGTGCTAATATTGAAATGAATGTCTGCTTCTAGCACTAGAGACAGCTTTGGACTTGATACTATAAAATTCTGAGCATCTGACCCCGCGGTGCTATGAACATGAATTTAAGGTTATCAGTAAATATTACAGCATTCCTAAGTATTCACGCCAATCAAGAGCAGGACTTTTGGATCAGATTCAGGTTGCACAAAAACATTTGCAGTTTCTGCTAGATTTTGGTTAGGACTGTATGCTGATTTGGCTGGCGAGACATGCAAATCAATGAATTTGGAGAGGAATTTTTCATAGCCTTTTTCATTATGGGTAGAGACTAGATCTTGTATAATGTTTGAGGAGGATTGAAGCAAACCTTTTTTACTTTTATGTTTGTTTCTCTGGGTTTTTTTGTACAAGATTATAGACAACTTCTACTTATCCTTTATATGTTAAATACATTATGTGCTTCCCATCTCTTTTTTATTTTCTGAGAATAAGTTAAACAATGGGAACAGCACAGAACTCTTGCAGCTAACAGCTGTGACTATATCCTTTCATCATTAAGGGTGAAAGCCAATAATATGTAGCAGATGAGATTAATCCATTGGATTAACAGCCAGCTCAAGGGAAAACAGAAGATATTATTAGGTATTCACCAAGTTCCTTTTATGGTTGTCAGACTGACCTTAAAAATGTTAACTGTAGAAATGTATGTGTTCTGAAGCATATAAAGATATTTTGACACTTCCAGACAGGGATTAACATGCATTTTTTAGGAGCATGAAAAACAACTTGAACACAGCACTGGTGATAAATTCAGGTCACATTCAGGGGCTGTTAATGGAACCCTTCCTTCCAGTGGATGCTGCCTGCTCTGTTTTTGAGCCAACAGAACCTCCCCTTTTTGAAGAAAACTGGCATTTGCTACACATAGCCTGTGTCCTCCTCACCCTGCTACAGGGCATGCATGGAGCATTAGGACATCTGCTCCTGTTACCTTTCAGCAAGGCAGAAATGTCATATTCTGGGAGTGTAACTCAGCTCAGATTGGGGCTAAACGTTATCTTGGCAACACACTGACCCACTGAAGAAAAGCAATCTAACGTAAGACTCTGTTTCACAATATTGTAGCTAATGACATTTCATCTGTTCTCTATGTTTCTGCATTTAATTTTTCAGTTACAGATGCAACTTAGTTGTTGTGGTGGGGGTAGGAGCCATCCTTTTAAAACTAGGTTCATATTTCCGAGGAACAGAGCTCTTCCTTGTCCATTTGCCTTACATGGTGCTGAATTAGTCATTCTGTTAATATTCCATTTTCAGAGTTTCTTGTCCTTGTTCAGATTATTCTTTGAAGGAAAAAATCGAAAAAAACCCCTTTATAATTAGCTTTAAAAACTTTTAAGTACCTTTTAAACCTGGTGACAAACTCCCTGGGATTTTTTTCCAGTCATGACAAAATGTTGTCTTTGGAGATAAATACGTAAAACATTCGGATAGAATATATGCATGAGTGTGAATATCCATTGCATCACTTATTAGGGGATTAGAGGCCACAGTAATGGTAATTTTTATAGACAGGCAATAAGGCCAATTTCAAAACAACATAATATTCCATTGATATCCAGTAATACTACAATACACATGACCAGTGGTTAGTTCTTCATTGCTGCCAGTCGTTATCAACACATGTTCAACATGTGACTCAACTTTCCCATAAAATATCAGTGTAGGAAAGCCCATGGCCTGACCCTGCACTGATAGTCCTTGTTGGTCTCACTTGCAGAAATCAGGATGGTCAGAGGTGAGAGCTCTTCAGCAAGAAAAGCTGGAACTGAAGGAGGAGGTTTTTTTGCCCCCTACAGTTGTTCCTCTGTCCTTAGTGCTTTGTGCTTCCCACAGCGTCTTGTCATAGTTCTTTTTACTTTGTTGTCTTGGAATTCTGGCTTTTGCCAGTCATATTTCTTGCTTACTCTGCAGGATCACTGTGATTTTATGAGACACTTTCTGCTTTTTCTGCGGGATAAATTTGGTTTCCCTGGACATCTTTCCTGCCTGCTCCACATGCTTTGTCTTTTGTGCAGATTTTACTGCTTGCAGATGTTTTCCACTACACCATTTGTGCAGTTGTACCATAAATCTCTGTATGCCCATTTTGCAGTACTTGTGTACATATATATATATATTTTTATTTTAGCTGTGCTACATAAATGGTTGCTTGCTTGGTATTGTTATTCCTAGTGTCACTGTGTTACAAGATCCTTATTCACTCCCAGTGGTGAGGTTGTTTTGTTTTTCTGAGGTCTAGGTTGAAGTCAAACAAATATTATTTATATTTAATCTGGTTTTGTTCTAGGCACTCATCAGGCCTCTGCCTGAAGTCTGAAAATTCTGAAAAGTCTGCTTTTTGTCCCTTCCATGTTTAGTTATTCTTTATATTTTGTTATTTGATACTTAATAGAGAAAAAAATGTTACATTCTTTTTTGTCTTACTGCCCAGTTAGGATGTCCTTATTTCTCGTCTCTTTTACCTTTCTGTGTTTTGCTCCACCCACACCATGACTAAAAGCATCCCTCCAGTGTCTGGACTGAGTAGATTCTAACTGGAATCACCGAGATTTTTTCTCCAGGTAGTGCTTTGGAATTAAGCCCCCAGACTTTTTATTTGGCTTACAGTACCTCATTTATTTAGGCAGAATTCTCTGCTCAAGAGTCTTTAAACTGTAATTAGGGTCAGCTTGTGCCAGAGCTGTATTTTAGCAGTTGAATTGTGCATGCATATAGGTATGGAGGTGTGTGTATATGTACACAAACAGGGAGTTCATAATGTGCACACACCTACATTCACAAACACTGCAGAAATCCCACTGTTCCACAACTGGCTCCCAGTGCCCCCCTGTCACCATAATTCAGTTGCATCAAGTGCCATATCCTTTTCCTCCACAGAGTTTTAGATCACCTGCATATTTGATCAAGGCACAATACAGCTCTTTCAGTCTTCATAAATATTAAATATGTTAATTAAATATTAAATCCAACAATAAATCATAATTAAAATATTAAATATTTATTGAAGGATATCTAGTATTGGTGACTCTGAGAGCACATTTCCAGACATTTCCTCCTAGTTAATTTTGTGCCATTTATAATTGTTATGGTAATGGTCCAGCAGCCAATTATGTGTTTCAGACTGCTGTATTCATGTTCAATTCACATCATCCTTTCTCCCTGAAAGAGATTTGTTGAGCTGTATTAAAACCACTGATAATATTTCTGCAGCAAATTTCTGGCTTGGACAATTACAGCACAAGACCTGAGAATTATTCTGCTCAAAGCTGAGCTTACTCCCCAGTTCTTCCCCATGCTGGCCCTGGAACCTGGTCTTTGAGTAGTTTAGAACATAGTGAAAGAATGTTATACTTTTAATCCTAATCATCACTGGGAAGGGAAAAAACCCCCACCTGATTATACTTTCCTGATTATACTTTCTACTCTTGGAATTTCATATCACCTATGGCACTGGAGTTGGTATTTTTATTGCAAAATTGACATTCATTTTCGTTAGAAGAAGTAAATTATGGTAGGATGGGGAAAAGTCTGGTTATTAATTTCTGTACTGTTTCCTTTTTCTCTATGTATGCTGTTTATTTTGAAGTGTTACAATTTTCACATATTTAACTGATTTTCAAATATTCATGGAATTATGAGTGTAATGAGTTTAGATGCTTGGAACATTTGAACTGGATGTGAATCAAGTACTAGATGACAGGGAAAAGCATGCATTGAGAAAGCATTAGCAAAACTGAGGCTGGTGTTTTGGCTTGGTTTTCTTTTTAGGTTTTGTTTGGTTTCATTTTTGTTAGGAGCAAAACTGTAACATGATTGTAAAAAGCCCCCAGTGATTTAGGAAAAGTAAATTCGAGGAATGGAACTGTGAAAAGAAATCTGTAGTGCCTGAACCTCTGGATCTGTTACAGAGGACTTCTGTTCCACTGGGCTGAAGCAAAAAAATACTACTGTCTTGAGATAATTTCGGACATTTTGCTCTCTTTGCCTTTCATTCTTCCTCAGAAGAGGAATGTATAAAGATCCTTCCTCATGAAATGTTTCAGAAATTATATTAATTCATCTTGTTTCTGTGAACTGATATCGGAAAAAACTCCACAATTACAATTGTGTTCACCATTTGAACTCACAATTTTCTATGCCTTAGGTGGTTGTTTCAAAAGCTGTTTCCCAATAGTACATTGTAATCAATTTAGTGCATGTTAAAATCTCATTGTCTTGGGTTAGGTTAGAGGGGTCAAAATTTAAGAAGTGATCTGTGCTGCAGGAATGCAGGAAGAAATACAACTTCCTTCCTGCGAGAGAGAGAGCTAATAATTAGGTAGTTTTAAGGATTGACAGGTAGGTAAACTAATTAAAAAGTTGATCTGCTTTTAAGGAAAAAACTATATATAAGCAGAGACTCTCTGACGCTCTTCTTCTTTGGACCTGTTGTTGCTGTGTAGAGAGGAGCAGCTCCTGCTTCTCTCGCTGGTAAGGCCCAAGCGCTTCCCCCCCCCCCCCTTCCAAAGGAGGGATGGGGGGGGGCGGGGAAGGGAGGTTTTACGGCAGCCGTGCCGCTGCAGCCGGGCAGGCATGGGGGAGGAAACAATTGGAATTTTTAGCAGATCCAGCTCAGCCGGTGTGCCAGCTACACAAGAGGGAGAGCCGGGCCAGGCAAGGACCAGGCCGGACTCCATCCAGCTCGGGCCAGGCCCTGCCCTGTCACCCCGGGCCCAGATGGCCCCACCAGGCCGAGGCAGCTTGGCAGAGCCAGGCAGAGACTCTGAGAGCGTCTGGCATCCAGCTCGGGCCTGTTCAAGCAGCCCGGCAAAGAGCACGTGATCTTCCCACTGCCGGAGAGAGAGAGACAGAGATTAACTCTCTCCATGCCTGGACTAAACTCACAGACACCCATCCTTCCTCGCAGAGAGAGGAACGAGTGAAGACACCTACACAGTGCAGCGCAGAGACTTTACAGTCAGTGAAGAAAGCAGAACTGATACTCACAAGGGAGTGCATGGGAAGTTGCTTCAAGTGTAAAGCTGAAAACTCTTTTAGAGAACCATGGTTGAGAACTAAACTAATAAATTCTCTGTAATATATGAAGATATAGTCCAAAGAAGAATGTGAAGTTCTTATTGCAGCCAATGAACTGAAATACCTAAGTACAGACAATTAAGTGTTAAAAAAGTACAGCCTGATAAGAAACTAAAACCAAAAGAGAAAAAAAACTGTGACCCAGAGGCCTGGTCCCGGGGAGAATGCTAGAGAACCTAAGTTGTCAGGAGAACCTGTGTTGCTGAACACAGAAGAAAAAATTTTCTTTGTTGCTACAATTGAACTGAGCATCCTTAAAACAGGTACCCTGTAGACTGTTCATAACCCACCATAGTGGCTGTGAGAAGGCTACTAGTGTGGGAGAGATCCACCATTAAGCTGAACTTTGCTCCAGGCGGCGGTTAATAGTGAGGCAGAAAACCCATAAAAACTGTACTTTTCTTACAGAAGATCCATAGTGTAAGCAAAAAAAACTTCTCTCCCTAAAGAACTAGAACAAGAGCTGTTTCTGAAGTGGTAAACTGACTAGAAGTCGAAGTGTTGTCTTTTGTATGTTGTCAGAGAGAATGAAATAAAGAAGTGGGGAAGGAGGGGTAGTCTGAAGAGTTTGCTCTAGTTTTTCTTGAGGTTTTTTTTTTTTTTTTCTTTTTTCCCTTTATCTTAAATATATTAGTAAAACTTCTTTGTACTTTATAAAGTTTGAGCCTGCTTTACCTACTCCTAATCCTTATCTCACAAGAAACAATCAAGTAAATTTAATTAAGTGTACTAGCATTTAACCACAAACCTAAATAAGCGAACTGAAACCACTACACTCATTCTTTATTTGGGCACACTTCTCATTTAAAGAAATTGCCACTCATTGAAATTCATTTGTGACTTCAGGCATCTTCTTCTGTAATCAAGCTGTAAAAGTCTTGTTCAGGTATTTCCTTAACACTAAAATATCTGACAAAAAATTAACAGAAACAAAGATAATTGGACGTGAGTGTTACAATGTCACAAACTTTGTGCCACACTTTTAAAAGTGATATTTGTGATATCTCTTTTTATGCTTGTTTTTCAAGCATATATGCTCCCAGTTTAAGCACTGAATATTCATTTGTTCCTGTGACTTCTATTACATTTTATTTTTTTTTACCGTACTCTGTTGCTCACTAAGAAGTAGTCAAGGTTCCACTTTTATAATCATTGCTGTATGTAAGGGAAAGAACATGGGGAAAAAAGCTTTAAAAAGAAAAAAAGCTTGTTTAATGAAAGAGCTGCATGCTAATAACTGCTTGATTAGGAATATAAACATATTATATATTCCTAAGAGATATTTATATATATATATACATGCTTTTAAAACCTACAGAAGCAGAAGTATTGAAATATGAAGGGACTTTTTGCACACAGAGTTCTGCTGTATGTTCTGGAATTTTCTTGGGATTTTCTCCTGCATCTGATGAGTTGTTGGAGACAGCAGCAATACGAGCACTAAAAGGTGCCTCCGAGACTCTGGGTGTACGTGGATGGCCGAGTCCATGTGCTCTGTGCCTTGCCTGCTGCGGGGTGCAGAGCCAGGGACAAGGGTCATGGCCAGGCCGTGCCGTTGGGCTCCATGGCCTGTGACATCACGGAGGGGAAGCCATGGAACGTTGTCACCTGGTGCCCAGAACACCTGGCTGGTGGCGTGGGCACCTCACTGCGTCTCGAGGCAGCGGTGAGTGCGGCAGGCGGGAGGAAGGCTCTGCTGGATAAGGGCTGGGGCAGCAGGAGCGGCTGCCATGGGGGGGTTTGGGGCTGGGGTGAGGGTGCCGGGGCCCCGGGCTCACCTTGGGCAGAGCAGGTGGCACCCTGGAGCTGCAGGGATGTGGCCTCATTCCCGCGGTGCTCACCTTTGCCTCGAGCTCCCTCTCTAACCCATTGCCAGGGCCCTGCATGTCCTGCCCCACTACCCCAGGAGCCATTTCCCACCCAGCCCTGCTGAGCCTCTTCTTTCCTTCCTCCTCCAGACCATGGATGGAATTTTCACCCGACTCGTGGTGGTGCTGTGCATCTTCCAGTTCCTGCAGCAGGAAAATGACCCGCCCGTGGAGGTCATGGCCGAACTCCTGCGCAAGGAGCGGTATAAACAGGAGGTGGCCTGGCTGCTGGAGATGGAGCAGAGGAGCCAGGAGCAGTCCAAAATCACCCTGGGGACTCTGTTCCTCTCAGTCAGCCAGCAGTGGTGGTTCTGGGTCTCTGTGGAGATGCTCCTCATGCTCTTTGGCTTCTACTGGCTATACAGGCGGGGCAGGTCCGGCTACGTCTGCTCAGCCTGCGGAGAAACTCCAGCAGAGCCCAAAATGAAGAGGAGGAGGAGGAGGAGGAAGAGGATGCATGGCATAGCAGACTGTGGTGAGAAGATGGATCGAAACACGTCTCTGGATCAGCATCTTAAGTGCAAGAACATGCAGAATCCAGAGGAGGAGGGCAAGAACATGCAGAATCCAGAGGAGGAGAGGATGGAAGAGATGATGAAGGCATCTGCCAAGCCCTTCCCACAAAAGACTTCTGGACAGAGCTGCAGCCAGGGAATACAGTATTACTCATTCTCCGACTGCATTTTTAGCTTTCCAAAACCAGATGGTGTTCTAGATATTTAAGAATATTTCATTTTAATTATAGAGGATAAGAATATTAATAAAATTGTTCATAAATAGGAAGTAGTGCTATAGAAGCAGCAAATGTAATGCTAACTACATATGCACAGGGTTGAATGTAGGGAATAGAGAAGTATTCATTCTTAGACTGTATGTTTTACCTTTCCAAAAGCAGATTGTATTCTAGATGTTTAAGAAGTTTTCATTGTAAGTATAGAGCATAAGAGTATTAGTAAAATTGTTCATAAATAGGATGTAGAGCTATTAAAATAGGAAATGTAATGCTAAGTAAATGTGCCCAGGGCTGCAGCCAGGGAATAGAGTAGTATTCATTGTTAGACTGTATATTTTACCTTTCCAAAACCAGATTGTATTTGAGATGTTTAAGAAGTTTTCATTGTAGGTATAGAACATAAGAATGGTTCTGAAATTGTTGATAAATAGGAAGTAGAAGTTAGAGCTATTAAAATAGCAAAAGTAATGCTATCAAAATGTGCTATGATATCCAGTAAAAGACTTGTTCTTTGTAATGTCCATACTACTTTGTTCAATTAAACCTTTTGTTTGGTTCAATGTTTGCAAGCTGTACTTTTCGAAGATGGTAGAGTCTGTCAATAAATTTCCCTTGTTTCGAAAGTTCAACACTTGGTGGAATTTTTTCCAATCCCCAAATGGCGTAAGACACTTTTGTAGGAAACAATTTAAGAAATAAAATTTATTTCTTGCACTGTCAACCAGTTTACTTGAAGACGTAGAAGTAACACACAGAGCACACTTTCACAGAGCCACATCTCACGAAATGAATTTATAATGCTCTTCAAGGCCTCTGTTTATTTTGAAGTGTTACAATTTTCACATATTTCACTGATTTTCAAATATTCATGGAATTATGAGTGTAACGAGTTTAGATGCTTGGAACATTTGAACTGGATGTGAATCAAGTACTAGATGACAGGGAAAAGCATGCATTGAGAAAGCATTAGCAAAACTGAGGCTGGTGTTTTGGCTTGGTTTTCTTTTTAGGTCTTGTTTGGTTACATTTTTGTTAGGAGCAAAACTGTAACATGATTGTAAAAAGCCCCCAGTGATTTAGGAAAAGTAAATTCGAGGAATGGAACTGTAAAAAGAAATCCGTAGTGCCTGAGCCTCTGGAGCTGTTACAGAGGACTTTTGTTCCACTGGGATGAGGCAAAAAAATACTACTGTCTTGAGATAATTTCGGACATTTTGCTCTCTTTGCCTTTCATTCTTCCTCAGAAGAGGAATGTATAAAGATCCTTCTTCATGAAATGTTTCAGAAATTATATAAATTCATCTTGTTTCTGTGAACTGATATCGGAAAAAACTCCACAATTACAATTGTGTTCACCATTTGAACTCACAATTTTCTATGCCTTAGGTGGTTGTTTCAAAAGCTGTTTCCCAATAGTACATTGTAATCAATTTAGTGCATGTTAAAATCTCATTGTCTTGGGTTAAGTTCGAGGGGTCAAAATTTAAGAAGTGATCTGTGCTGCAGGAATGCAGGAAGGAATACAACTTCCTTCCTGCAAGAGAGAGAGCCAATAATCAGGTAGTTTTAAGAATTGATAGGGAAGTTAACCAATTAAAAAGTTGGTCCGCCTTCAAGCAAAAACCATATATAAGCAGAGACTCTCTGACGCTCTTCCTCTTTGAACCTGCTGCTGCTGTGTAGAGAGGGGCATCTCCTGCTTCTCTCGCTGGTAAGGCCCAAGCGCTTCCCCGCCACCCCCAACCTTCTTCCAAAGGAGGGATGGGGGGGGGGGAAGGGAGGTTTTACGGCAGCCGTGCCGCTGCAGCCGGGCAGGCATGGGGAGGAAACGATTGGAATTTTCAGCAAATCCAGCTCAGCCGGTGTGTCAGCTACACAAGAGGGAGAGCCGGGCTAGGCAAAGACCGGGCCAGACTCCATCCAGCTCGAGCCAGGCCCTGCCCTGTCACCCCGGGCCCAGATGGCCCCACCAGGCCGAGCCAGCTTGGCAGAGCCAGACAGAGACTCTGAGAGCGTCTGGCATTCAGCTCGGACCTGTTCAAACAGCCCAGCAAAGAGCACGTGATCTTCACACTGCCGGAGAGAGAGAGACAGAGATTAACTCTCTCCATGCCTGGACTAAACTCACAGACACCCATCCTTCCTCGCAGAGAGAGGAACGAGTGAAGACATCTACATAGTGCAGCGCAGAGACTTTACAGTCAGTGAAGAAAGCAGAACTGATACTCACAAGGGAGTGCATGGGAAGTTGCTTCAAGTGTAAAGCTGAAAACTCTTTTAGAGAACCATGGTTGAGAACTAAACTAATAAATTCTCTGTAATATATGAAGATATAGTCCAAAGAAGAATGTGAAGTTCTTATTGCAGCCAATGAACTGAAATACCTAAGTACAGACAATTAAGTGTTAAAAAAGTACAGCCTGATAAGAAACTAAAACCAAAAGAGAAAAAAAACTGTGACCCAGAGCCCTGGTCCCGGGGAGAATGCTAGAGAACCTAAGTTGTCAGGAGAACCTGTGTTGCTGAACACAGAAGAAAAAATTTTCTTTGTTGCTACAATTGAACTGAGCATCCTTAAAACAGGTACCCTGTAGACTGTTCATAACCCACCATAGTGGCTGTGAGAAGGCTACTGGTGTGGGAGAGATCCACCATTAAGCTGAACTTTGCTCCAGGCGGCGGTTAATAGTGAGGCAGAAAACCCATAAAACTGTATTTTTCTTACAGAAGATCCATAGTGTAAGCAAAAAAAACTTCTCTCCCTAAAGAACTAGAACAAGAGCTGTTTCTGAAGTGGTAAACTGACTAGAAGTCGAAGTGTTGTCTTTTGTATGTTGTCAGAGAGAATGAAATAAAGAAGCGGGGAAGGAGGGGTAGTCTGAAGAGTTTGTTCTAGTTTTTCTTGAGTTTTTTTTTTTCTTCTTTTTTCCCTTTATCTTAAATATATTAATAAAACTTCTTTGTACTTTAGAAAGTTTGAGCCTGCTTTACCTACTCCTAATCCTTATCTCACAACAAACAATCAAGTAAATTTAAATAAGTGTACTAGCATTTAACCACAAACCTAAATAAGCGAACTGAAACCACTACACTCATTCTTTATTTGGGCACACTTCTCATTTAAAGAAATTGCCACTCATTGAAATTCATTTGTGACTTCAGGCATCTTCTTCTGTAATCAAGCTGTAAAAGTCTTGTTCAGGTATTTCCTTAACACTAAAATATCTGACAAAAAATTAACAGAAACAAAGATAATTGGACGTGAGTGTTACAATGTCACAAACTTTGTGCCACACTTTTAAAAGTGATATTTGTGGTATCTCTTTTTATGCTTATTTTTCAAGCATATATGCTCCCAGTTTAAGCACTGAATATTCATTTGTTCCTGTGACTTCTATAACATTTTATTTTTTTTTACCGTACTCTGTTGCTCACTAAGAAGTAGTCAAGGTTCCACTTTTATAATCATTGCTGTATGTAAGGGAAAGAACATGGGGAAAAAAGCTTTAAAAAGAAAAAAAGCTTGTTTAATGAAAGAGCTGCATGCTAATAACTGCTTGATTAGGAATATAAACATATTATATATTCCTAAGAGATATTTATATATATATATATATACATGCTTTTAAAACCTACAGAAGCAGAAGTATTGAAATATGAAGGGACTTTTTGCACACAGAGTTCTGCTGTATGTTCTGGAATTTTCTTGGGATTTTCTCCTGCATCTGATGAGTTGTTGGAGACAGCAGCAATACGAGCACTAAAAGGTGCCTCCGAGACTCTGGGTGTACGTGGATGGCCGATTCCATGTGCTCTGTGCCTTGCCTGCTGCGGGGTGCAGAGCCAGGGACAAGGGTCATGGCCAGGCCGTGCCGTTGGGCTCCATGGCCTGTGACATCACGGAGGGGAAGCCATGGAACGTTGTCACCTGGTGCCCAGAACACCTGGCTGGTGGCGTTGGCACCTCACTGCGTCTCGAGGCAGCGGTGAGTGCGGCAGGCGGGAGGAAGGCTCTGCTGGATAAGGGCTGGGGCAGCAGGAGCGGCTGCCATGGGGGGGTTTGGGGCTGGGGTGAGGGTGCAGGGGCCCCGGGCTCACCTTGGGCAGAGCAGGTGGCACCCTGGAGCTGCAGGGATGTGGCCTCATTCCCGCGGTGCTCACCTTTGCCTTGAGCTCCCTCTCTAACCCATTGCCAGGGCCCTGCATGTCCTGCCCCACTACCCCAGGAGCCATCTCCCACCCAGCCCTGCTGAGCCTCTTCTTTCCTTCCTCCTCCAGACCATGGATGGAATTTTCACCCGACTCGTGGTGGTGCTGTGCATCTTCCAGTTCCTGCAGCAGGAAAATGACCCGACCGTGGAGGTCATGGCCGAACTCCTGCGCAAGGAGCGGTATAAACAGGAGGTGGCCTGGCTGCTGGAGATGGAGCAGAGGAGCCAGGAGCAGTCCAGAATCACCCTGGGGACTCTGTTCCTCTCAGTCAGCCAGCAGTGGTGGTTCTGGGTCTCTGTGGAGATGCTCCTCATGCTCTTTGGCTTCTACTGGCTGTACAGGCGGGGCAGGTCCGGCTACGTCTGCTCAGCCTGCGGAGAAACTCCAGCAGAGCCCAAAATGAAGAGGAGGAGGAGGAGGAGGAAGAGGATGCATGGCATAGCAGACTGTGGTGAGAAGATGGATCGAAACACGTCTCTGGATCAGCGTCTTAAGTGCAAGGACACGCAGAATCCAGAGGAGGAGGGCAAGGACATGCAGAATCCAGAGGAGGAGAGGATGGAAGAGATGATGAAGGCATCTGCCAAGCCCTTCCCACAAAAGACTTCTGGACAGAGCTGCAGCCAGGGAATACAGTATTACTCATTCTCCGACTGCATTTTTAGCTTTCCAAAACCAGATGGTGTTCTAGATATTTAAGAATATTTCATTTTAATTATAGAGGATAAGAATATTAATAAAATTGTTCATAAATAGGAAGTAGTGCTATAGAAGCAGCAAATGTAATGCTAACTACATATGCACAGGGTTGAATGTAGGGAATAGAGAAGTATTCATTCTTAGACTGTATGTTTCACCTTTCCAAAAGCAGATTGTATTCTAGATGTTTAAGAAGTTTTCATTGTAAGTATAGAGCATAAGAGTATTAGTAAAATTGTTCATAAATAGGATGTAGAGCTATTAAAATAGGAAATGTAATGCTAAGTAAATGTGCCCAGGGCTGCAGCCAGGGAATAGAGTAGTATTCATTGTTAGACTGTATATTTTACCTTTCCAAAACCAGATTGTATTTGAGATGTTTAAGAAGTTTTCATTGTAAGTATAGAACAGAAGAATGGTTCTAAAATTGTTGATAAATAGGAAGTAGAAGTTAGAGCTATTAAAATAGCAAAAGTAATGCTATCAAAATGTGCTATGATATCCAGTAAAAGACTTGTTCTTTGTAATGTCCATACTACTTTGTTCAATTAAACCTTTTGTTTGGTTCAATGTTTGCAAGCTGTACTTTTCGAAGATGGTAGAGTCTGTCAATAAATTTCCCTTGTTTCGAAAGTTCAACACTTGGTGGAATTTTTTCCAATCCCCAAATGGCGTAAGACACTTTTGTAGGAAACAATTTAAGAAATAAAATTTATTTCTTGCACTGTCAACCAGTTTACTTGAAGACGTAGAAGTAACACACAGAGCACACTTTCACAGAGCCACATCTCACGAAATGAATTTATAATGCTCTTCAAGGCCTCTGTTTATTTTGAAGTGTTACAATTTTCACATATTTAACTGATTTTCAAATATTCATGGAATTATGAGTGTAACGAGTTTAGATGCTTGGAACATTTGAACTGGATGTGAATCAAGTAGTAGATGACAGGGAAAAGCATGCATTGAGAAAGCATTAGCAAAACTGAGGCTGGTGTTTTGGCTTGGTTTTCTTTTTAGGTTTTGTTTGGTTTCATTTTTGTTAGGAGCAAAACTGTAACATGATTGTAAAAAGCCCCCCGTGATTTAGGAAAAGTAAATTCGAGGAATGGAACTGTAAAAAGAAATCTGTAGTGCCTGAACCTCTGGATCTGTTACAGAGGACTTCTGTTCCACTGGGATGAAGCAAAAAAATACTACTGTCTTGAGATAATTTCGGACATTTTGCTCTCTTTGCCTTTCATTCTTCCTCAGAAGAGGAATGTATAAAGATCCTTCTTCATGAAATGTTTCAGAAATTATATAAATTCATCTTGTTTCTGTGAACTGATATCGGAAAAAACTCCACAATTACAATTGTGTTCACCATTTGAACTCACAATTTTCTATGCCTTAGGTGGTTGTTTCAAAAGCTGTTTCCCAATAGTACATTGTAATCAATTTAGTGCATGTTAAAATCTCATTGTCTTGGGTTAAGTTAGAGGGGTCAAAATTTAAGAAGTGATCTGTGCTGCAGGAATGCAGGAAGGAATACAACTTCCTTCCTGCGAGAGAGAGAGCTAATAATTAGGTAGTTTTAAGGATTGACAGGTAGGTAAACTAATTAAAAAGTTGATCTGCTTTTAAGGAAAAAACTATATATAAGCAGAGACTCTCTGACGCTCTTCTTCTTTGGACCTGTTGTTGCTGTGTAGAGAGGAGCAGCTCCTGCTTCTCTCGCTGGTAAGGCCCAAGCGCTTCCCCCCCCCACCTTCCAAAGGAGGGATGGGGGGGGGCGGGGAAGGGAGGTTTTACGGCAGCCGTGCCGCTGCAGCCGGGCAGGCATGGGGGAGGAAACGATTGGAATTTTTAGCAGATCCAGCTCAGCCGGTATGTCAGCTACACAAGAGGGAGAGCCGGGCCAGGCAAGGACCAGGCCGGACTCCATCCAGCTCGGGCCAGGCCCTGCCCTGTCACCCCGGGCCCAGATGGCCCCACCAGGCCGAGGCAGCTTGGCAGAGCCAAACAGAGACTCTGAGAGCGTCTGGCATCCAGCTCGGGCCTGTTCAAGCAGCCCGGCAAAGAGCACGTGATCTTCACACTGCCGGAGAGAGAGAGACAGAGATTAACTCTCTCCATGCCTAGACTAAACTCACAGACACCCATCCTTCCTCGCAGAGAGAGGAACGAGTGAAGACGCCTACACAGTGCAGCGCAGAGACTTTACAGTCAGTGAAGAAAGCAGAACTGATACTCACAAAGGAGTGCATGGGAAGTTGCTTCAAGTGTAAAGCTGAAAACTCTTTTAGAGAACCATGGTTGAGAACTAAACTAATAAATTCTCTGTAATATATGAAGATATAGTCCAAAGAAGAATGTGAAGTTCTTATTGCAGCCAATGAACTGAAATACCTAAGTACAGACAATTAAGTGTTAAAAAAGTACAGCCTGATAAGAAACTAAAACCAAAAGAGAAAAAAAACTGTGACCCAGAGGCCTGGTCCCGGGGAGAATGCTAGAGAACCTAAGTTGTCAGGAGAACCTGTGTTGCTGAACACAGAAGAAAAAATTTTCTTTGTTGCTACAATTGAACTGAGCATCCTTAAAACAGGTACCCTGTAGACTGTTCATAACCCACCATAGTGGCTGTGAGAAGGCTACTAGTGTGGGAGAGATCCACCATTAAGCTGAACTTTGCTCCAGGCGGCGGTTAATAGTGAGGCAGAAAACCCATAAAAACTGTACTTTTCTTACAGAAGATCCATAGTGTAAGCAAAAAAAACTTCTCTCCCTAAAGAACTAGAACAAGAGCTGTTTCTGAAGTGGTAAACTGACTAGAAGTCGAAGTGTTGTCTTTTGTATGTTGTCAGAGAGAATTAAATAAAGAAGCGGGGAAGGAGGGGTAGTCTGAAGAGTTTGTTCTAGTTTTTCTTGAGTTTTTTTTTTTCTTCTTTTTTCCCTTTATCTTAAATATATTAATAAAACTTCTTTGTACTTTAGAAAGTTTGAGCCTGCTTTACCTACTCCTAATCCTTATCTCACAACAAACAATCAAGTAAATTTAAATAAGTGTACTAGCATTTAACCACAAACCTAAATAAGCGAACTGAAACCACTACACTCATTCTTTATTTGGGCACACTTCTCATTTAAAGAAATTGCCACTCATTGAAATTCATTTGTGACTTCAGGCATCTTCTTCTGTAATCAAGCTGTAAAAGTCTTGTTCAGGTATTTCCTTAACAGTAAAATAGCTGACAAAAAATTAACAGAAACAAAGATAATTGGACGTGAGTGTTACAATGTCACAAACTTTGTGCCACACTTTTAAAAGTGATATTTGTGGTATCTCTTTTTATGCTTATTTTTCAAGCATATATGCTTCCAGTTTAAGCACTGAATATTCATTTGTTCCTGTGACTTCTATAACATTTTATTTTTTTTTACCGTACTCTGTTGCTCACTAAGAAGTAGTCAAGGTTCCACTTTTATAATCATTGCTGTATGTAAGGGAAAGAACATGGGGAAAAAAGCTTTAAAAAGAAAAAAAGCTTGTTTAATGAAAGAGCTGCATGCTAATAATTGCTTGATTAGGAATATAAACATATTATATATTCCTAAGAGATATTTATATATATATATATATATATACATGCTTTTAAAACCTACAGAAGCAGAAGTATTGAAATATGAAGGGACTTTTTGCACACAGAGTTCTGCTGTATGTTCTGGAATTTTCTTGGGATTTTCTCCTGCATCTGATGAGTTGTTGGAGACAGCAGCAATACGAGCACTAAAAGGTGCCTCCGAGACTCTGGGTGTACGTGGATGGCCGATTCCATGTGCTCTGTGCCTTGCCTGCTGCGGGGTGCAGAGCCAGGGACAAGGGTCATGGCCAGGCCGTGCCGTTGGGCTCCATGGCCTGTGACATCACGGAGGGGAAGCCATGGAACGTTGTCACCTGGTGCCCAGAACACCTGGCTGGTGGCGTTGGCACCTCACTGCGTCTCGAGGCAGCGGTGAGTGCGGCAGGCGGGAGGAAGGCTCTGCTGGATAAGGGCTGGGGCAGCAGGAGCGGCTGCCATGGGGGGGTTTGGGGCTGGGGTGAGGGTGCAGGGGCCCCGGGCTCACCTTGGGCAGAGCAGGTGGCACCCTGGAGCTGCAGGGATGTGGCCTCATTCCCGCGGTGCTCACCTTTGCCTCGAGCTCCCTCTCTAAGCCATTGCCAGGGCCCTGCATGTCCTGCCCCACTACCCCAGGAGCCATCTCCCACCCAGCCCTGCTGAGCCTCTTCTTTCCTTCCTCCTCCAGACCATGGATGGAATTTTCACCCGACTCGTGGTGGTGCTGTGCATCTTCCAGTTCCTGCAGCAGGAAAATGACCCGACCGTGGAGGTCATGGCCGAACTCCTGCGCAAGGAGCGGTATAAACAGGAGGTGGCCTGGCTGCTGGAGATGGAGCAGAGGAGCCAGGAGCAGTCCAGAATCACCCTGGGGACTCTGTTCCTCTCAGTCAGCCAGCAGTGGTGGTTCTGGGTCTCTGTGGAGATGCTCCTCATACTCTTTGGCTTCTACTGGCTGTACAGGCGGGGCAGGTCCGGCTACGTCTGCTCAGCCTGCGGAGAAACTCCAGCAGAGCCCAAAATGAAGAGGAGGAGGAGGAGGAGGAAGAGGATGCATGGCATAGCAGACTGTGGTGAGAAGATGGATCGAAACACGTCTCTGGATCAGCGTCTTAAGTGCAAGAACATGCAGAATCCAGAGGAGGAGAGGATGGAAGAGATGATGAAGGCATCTGCCAAGCCCTTCCCACAAAAGACTTCTGGACAGAGCTGCAGCCAGGGAATACAGTATTACTCATTCTCCGACTGCATTTTTAGCTTTCCAAAACCAGATGGTGTTCTAGATATTTAAGAATATTTCATTTTAATTATAGAGGATAAGAATATTAATAAAATTGTTCATAAATAGGAAGTAGTGCTATAGAAGCAGCAAATGTAATGCTAACTACATATGCACAGGGTTGAATGTAGGGAATAGAGAAGTATTCATTCTTAGACTGTATGTTTTACCTTTCCAAAAGCAGATTGTATTCTAGATGTTTAAGAAGTTTTCATTGTAAGTATAGAGCATAAGAGTATTAGTAAAATTGTTCATAAATAGGATGTAGAGCTATTAAAATAGGAAATGTAATGCTAAGTAAATGTGCCCAGGGCTGCAGCCAGGGAATAGAGTAGTATTCATTGTTAGACTGTATATTTTACCTTTCCAAAACCAGATTGTATTTGAGATGTTTAAGAAGTTTTCATTGTAAGTATAGAATAGAAGAATGGTTCTAAAATTGTTGATAAATAGGAAGTAGAAGTTAGAGCTATTAAAATAGCAAAAGTAATGCTAACAAAATGTGCTATGATATCCAGTAAAAGACTTGTTCTTTGTAATGTCCATACTACTTTGTTCAATTAAACCTTTTGTTTGCTTCAATGTTTGCAAGCTGTACTTTTCGAAGATGGTAGAGTCTGTCAATAAATTTCCCTTGTTTCGAAAGTTCAACACTTGGTGGAATTTTTTCCAATCCCCAAATGGCGTAAGACACTTTTGTAGGAAACAATTTAAGAAATAAAATTTATTTCTTGCACTGTCAACCAGTTTACTTGAAGACGTAGAAGTAACACACAGAGCACACTTTCACAGAGCCACATCTCACGAAATGAATTTATTATGCTCTTCAAGGCCTCTGTTTATTTTGAAGTGTTACAATTTTCACATATTTAACTGATTTTCAAATATTCATGGAATTATGAGTGTAACGAGTTTAGATGCTTGGAACATTTGAACTGGATGTGAATCAAGTAGTAGATGACAGGGAAAAGCATGCATTGAGAAAGCATTAGCAAAACTGAGGCTGGTGTTTTGGCTTGGTTTTCTTTTTAGGTCTTGTTTGGTTACATTTTTGTTAGGAGCAAAACTGTAACATGATTGTAAAAAGCCCCCAGTGATTTAGGAAAAGTAAATTCGAGGAATGGAACTGTAAAAAGAAATCCGTAGTGCCTGAGCCTCTGGAGCTGTTACAGAGGACTTTTGTTCCACTGGGATGAAGCAAAAAAATACTACTGTCTTGAGATAATTTCGGACATTTTGCTCTCTTTGCCTTTCATTCTTCCTCAGAAGAGGAATGTATAAAGATCCTTCTTCATGAAATGTTTCAGAAATTATATAAATTCATCTTGTTTCTGTGAACTGATATCGGAAAAAACTCCACAATTACAATTGTGTTCACCATTTGAACTCACAATTTTCTATGCCTTAGGTGGTTGTTTCAAAAGCTGTTTCCCAATAGTACATTGTAATCAATTTAGTGCATGTTAAAATCTCATTGTCTTGGGTTAAGTTAGAGGGGTCAAAATTTAAGAAGTGATCTGTGCTGCAGGAATGCAGGAAGGAATACAACTTCCTTCCTGCGAGAGAGAGAGCTAATAATTAGGTAGTTTTAAGGATTGATAGGTAGGTAAACTAATTAAAAAGTTGATCTGCTTTTAAGGAAAAAACTATATATAAGCAGAGACTCTCTGACGCTCTTCTTCTTTGGACCTGTTGTTGCTGTGTAGAGAGGAGCAGCTCCTGCTTCTCTCGCTGGTAAGGCCCAAGCGCTTCCCCCCCCCCACCTTCCAAAGGAGGGATGGGGGGGGGCGGGGAAGGGAGGTTTTACGGCAGCCGTGCCGCTGCAGCCGGGCAGGCATGGGGGAGGAAACGATTGGAATTTTTAGCAGATCCAGCTCAGCCGGTGTGCCAGCTACACAAGAGGGAGAGCCGGGCCAGGCAAGGACCAGGCCGGACTCCATCCAGCTCGGGCCAGGCCCTGCCCTGTCACCCCGGGCCCAGATGGCCCCACCAGGCCGAGGCAGCTTGGCAGAGCCAAGCAGAGACTCTGAGAGCGTCTGGCATCCAGCTCGGGCCTGTTCAAGCAGCCCGGCAAAGAGCACGTGATCTTCACACTGCTGGAGAGAGAGAGACAGAGATTAACTCTCTCCATGCCTGGACTAAACTCACAGACACCCATCCTTCCTCGCAGAGAGAGGAACGAGTGAAGACGCCTACACAGTGCAGCGCAGAGACTTTACAGTCAGTGAAGAAAGCAGAACTGATACTCACAAAGGAGTGCATGGGAAGTTGCTTCAAGTGTAAAGCTGAAAACTCTTTTAGAGAACCATGGTTGAGAACTAAACTAATAAATTCTCTGTAATATATGAAGATATAGTCCAAAGAAGAATGTGAAGTTCTTATTGCAGCCAATGAACTGAAATACCTAAGTACAGACAATTAAGTGTTAAAAAAGTACAGCCTGATAAGAAACTAAAACCAAAAGAGAAAAAAAACTGTGACCCAGAGGCCTGGTCCCGGGGAGAATGCTAGAGAACCTAAGTTGTCAGGAGAACCTGTGTTGCTGAACACAGAAGAAAAAATTTTCTTTGTTGCTACAATTGAACTGAGCATCCTTAAAACAGGTACCCTGTAGACTGTTCATAACCCACCATAGTGGCTGTGAGAAGGCTACTGGTGTGGGAGAGATCCACCATTAAGCTGAACTTTGCTCCAGGCGGCGGTTAATAGTGAGGCAGAAAACCCATAAAACTGTATTTTTCTTACAGAAGATCCATAGTGTAAGCAAAAAAAACTTCTCTCCCTAAAGAACTAGAACAAGAGCTGTTTCTGAAGTGGTAAACTGACTAGAAGTCGAAGTGTTGTCTTTTGTATGTTGTCAGAGAGAATAAAATAAAGAAGTGGGGAAGGAGGGGTAGTCTGAAGAGTTTGTTCTAGTTTTTCTTGAGGTTTTTTTTTTTTTTCTTTTTTCCCCTTTATCTTAAATATATTAATAAAACTTCTTTGTACTTTAGAAAGTTTGAGCCTGCTTTACCTACTCCTAATCCTTATCTCACAAGAAACAATCAAGTAAATTTAAATAAGTGTACTAGCATTTAACCACAAACCTAAATAAGCGAACTGAAACCACTACACTCATTCTTTATTTGGGCACACTTCTCATTTAAAGAAATTGCCACTCATTGAAATTCATTTGTGACTTCAGGCATCTTCTTCTGTAATCAAGCTGTAAAAGTCTTGTTCAGGTATTTCCTTAACACTAAAATATCTGACAAAAAATTAACAGAAACAAAGATAATTGGACGTGAGTGTTACAATGTCACAAACTTTGTGCCACACTTTTAAAAGTGATATTTGTGGTATCTCTTTTTATGCTTCTTTTTCAAGCATATATGCTCCCAGTTTAAGCACTGAATATTCATTTGTTCCTGTGACTTCTATTACATTTTATTTTTTTTTTACCGTACTCTGTTGCTCACTAAGAAGTAGTCAAGGTTCCACTTTTATAATCATTGCTGTATGTAAGGGAAGGAACATGGGGAAAAAAGCTTTAAAAAGAAAAAAAGCTTGTTTAATGAAAGAGCTGCATGCTAATAACTGCTTGATTAGGAATATAAACATATTATATATTCCTAAGAGATATTTATATATATATACATGCTTTTAAAACCTACAGAAGCAGAAGTATTGAAATATGAAGGGACTTTTTGCACACAGAGTTCTGCTGTATGTTCTGGAATTTTCTTGGGATTTTCTCCTGCATCTGATGAGTTGTTGGAGACAGCAGCAATACGAGCACTAAAAGGTGCCTCCGAGACTCTGGGTGTACGTGGATGGCCGATTCCATGTGCTCTGTGCCTTGCCTGCTGCGGGGTGCAGAGCCAGGGACAAGGGTCATGGCCAGGCTCCATGGCCTGTGACATCACGGAGGGGAAGCCATGGAACGTTGTCACCTGGTGCCCAGAACACCTGGCTGGTGGCGTTGGCACCTCACTGCGTCTCGAGGCAGCGGTGAGTGCGGCAGGCGGGAGGAAGGCTCTGCTGGATAAGGGCTGGGGCAGCAGGAGCGGCTGCCATGGGGGGGTTTGGGGCTGGGGTGAGGGTGCAGGGGCCCCGGGCTCACCTTGGGCAGAGCAGGTGGCACCCTGGAGCTGCAGGGATGTGGCCTCATTCCCGCGGTGCTCACCTTTGCCTCGAGCTCCCTCTCTAAGCCATTGCCAGGGCCCTGCATGTCCTGCCCCACTACCCCAGGAGCCATCTCCCACCCAGCCCTGCTGAGCCTCTTCTTTCCTTCCTCCTCCAGACCATGGATGGAATTTTCACCCGACTCGTGGTGGTGCTGTGCATCTTCCAGTTCCTGCAGCAGGAAAATGACCCGACCGTGGAGGTCATGGCTGAACTCCTGCGCAAGGAGCGGTATAAACAGGAGGTGGCCTGGCTGCTGGAGATGGAGCAGAGGAGCCAGGAGCAGTCCAGAATCACCCTGGGGACTCTGTTCCTCTCAGTCAGCCAGCAGTGGTGGTTCTGGGTCTCTGTGGAGATGCTCCTCATGCTCTTTGGCTTCTACTGGCTGTACAGGCGGGGCAGGTCCGGCTACGTCTGCTCAGCCTGCGGAGAAACTCCAGCAGAGCCCAAAATGAAGAGGAGGAGGAGGAGGAGGAGGAGGAAGAGGATGCATGGCATAGCAGACTGTGGTGAGAAGATGGATCGAAACACGTCTCTGGATCAGCGTCTCAAGTGCAAGAACATGCAGAATCCAGAGGAGGAGGGCAAGAACATGCAGAATCCAGAGGAGGAGAGGATGGAAGAGATGATCAAGGCATCTGCCAAGCCCTTCCCACAAAAGACTTTTGGACAGAGCTGCAGCCAGGGAATACAGTATTACTCATTCTCCGACTGCATTTTTAGCTTTCCAAAACCAGATGGTGTTCTAGATATTTAAGAATATTTCATTTTAATTATAGAGGATAAGAATATTAATAAAATTGTTCATAAATAGGAAGTAGTGCTATAGAAGCAGCAAATGTAATGCTAACTACATATGCACAGGGTTGAATGTAGGGAATAGAGAAGTATTCATTCTTAGACTGTATGTTTTACCTTTCCAAAAGCAGATTGTATTCTAGATGTTTAAGAAGTTTTCATTGTAAGTATAGAGCATAAGAGTATTAGTAAAATTGTTCATAAATAGGATGTAGAGCTATTAAAATAGGAAATGTAATGCTAAGTAAATGTGCCCAGGGCTGCAGCCAGGGAATAGAGTAGTATTCATTGTTAGACTGTATATTTTACCTTTCCAAAACCAGATTGTATTTGAGATGTTTAAGAAGTTTTCATTGTAAGTATAGAACAGAAGAATGGTTCTAAAATTGTTGATAAATAGGAAGTAGAAGTTAGAGCTATTAAAATAGCAAAAGTAATGCTATCAAAATGTGCTATGATATCCAGTAAAAGACTTGTTCTTTGTAATGTCCATACTACTTTGTTCAATTAAACCTTTTGTTTGGTTCAATGTTTGCAAGCTGTACTTTTCGAAGATGGTAGAGTCTGTCAATAAATTTCCCTTGTTTCGAAAGTTCAACACTTGGTGGAATTTTTTCCAATCCCCAAATGGCGTAAGACACTTTTGTAGGAAACAATTTAAGAAATAAAATTTATTTCTTGCACTGTCAACCAGTTTACTTGAAGACGTAGAAGTAACACACAGAGCACACTTTCACAGAGCCACATCTCACGAAATGAATTTATAATGCTCTTCAAGGCCTCTGTTTATTTTGAAGTGTTACAATTTTCACATATTTCACTGATTTTCAAATATTCATGGAATTATGAGTGTAACGAGTTTAGATGCTTGGAACATTTGAACTGGATGTGAATCAAGTACTAGATGACAGGGAAAAGCATGCATTGAGAAAGCATTAGCAAAACTGAGGCTGGTGTTTTGGCTTGGTTTTCTTTTTAGGTCTTGTTTGGTTACATTTTTGTTAGGAGCAAAACTGTAACATGATTGTAAAAAGCCCCCAGTGATTTAGGAAAAGTAAATTCGAGGAATGGAACTGTAAAAAGAAATCCGTAGTGCCTGAGCCTCTGGAGCTGTTACAGAGGACTTTTGTTCCACTGGGATGAGGCAAAAAAATACTACTGTCTTGAGATAATTTCGGACATTTTGCTCTCTTTGCCTTTCATTCTTCCTCAGAAGAGGAATGTATAAAGATCCTTCTTCATGAAATGTTTCAGAAATTATATAAATTCATCTTGTTTCTGTGAACTGATATCGGAAAAAACTCCACAATTACAATTGTGTTCACCATTTGAACTCACAATTTTCTATGCCTTAGGTGGTTGTTTCAAAAGCTGTTTCCCAATAGTACATTGTAATCAATTTAGTGCATGTTAAAATCTCATTGTCTTGGGTTAAGTTAGAGGGGTCAAAATTTAAGAAGTGATCTGTGCTGCAGGAATGCAGGAAGGAATACAACTTCCTTCCTGCGAGAGAGAGAGCTAATAATTAGGTAGTTTTAAGGATTGATAGGTAGGTAAACTAATTAAAAAGTTGATCTGCTTTTAAGGAAAAAACTATATATAAGCAGAGACTCTCTGACGCTCTTCTTCTTTGGACCTGTTGTTGCTGTGTAGAGAGGAGCAGCTCCTGCTTCTCTCGCTGGTAAGGCCCAAGCGCTTCCCCCCCCCACCTTCCAAAGGAGGGATGGGGGGGCGGGGAAGGGAGGTTTTACGGCAGCCGTGCCGC
Source organism: Eopsaltria australis (assembly GCA_034509425.1). Taxonomy (NCBI): domain Eukaryota; kingdom Metazoa; phylum Chordata; class Aves; order Passeriformes; family Petroicidae; genus Eopsaltria; species Eopsaltria australis. Next base: position 60 of record JAVTVJ010000341.1, on the reverse strand, counting down.
TGCAGCCGGGCAGGCCTGGGGGAGGAAACGATTGGAATTTTTAGCAGATCCAGCTCAGCC